>JACATO010001897.1:0-717269 GCA_018389105.1 Nautilus pompilius
TTTTAATTACAAGAAAATAAGCGAATACATCAATGAAAATGTAACGAAAATATACAAACCGAAGATGCTTTCATATGCGAGTTCACTAGAATAATTAGTTTTTATAATAAAAAAACAAACAAATGAAGGTTGGGTTGTCCCGGGAAAGGGTTAAAAGAGAGTCGGGCTACAGGTTATTTTCTACTCTTCACCGTGTTTATTGGGCTGGGCAGCAGGTATCGTGAAATGTCTGGGAAGCGATGTTACTTGAGCCGCCATAGGAAGGGACCGATTCGTTGTGTGTGAGGGGGTCACAATCAAAAGGTAAATACGCTTTTAGAGTCGGTGCTGTGATTGATAGATGAATGTGGGAAAAGTGTACAAAGAAAGATTAGATTTAACTATTGAAGGTGTAGGGAAGCTGAGAGACTGGAATCACAAGTTATCATTGGTAAAGTAAATCCTCCACCGTGTGGGTTAGCTCGCTGATTGTTGTTAGCTTAATATTTAGTAACCTTGATCTCAAATATGGATGCCACCGTATTGAACGACAGAGTCGTCAGGGCCGCAGTGGTGGGATGTCGTGAGTTCCGCGAACCGGGTGTTAGCCCTTAACTTATTTTATCATCAAAACATAAAGCATGAATCCAATTATTCCTGCTACATATCGCATCATTCATCTTGGTTTTAGAAATACCTTCGGTAACTTTCTAGGGCTGCAGGAAATAGATAAAACATCCCTGCCTTATTAGTAAGTGAAACGTTCTAGCGGACCTGAGGTGGGGGTCCATAAGGGGAGGGGTCAGCCCCCTCATTAGTCTTCGAATATGAAATGCAAAAATCAAATTTTGGCCACATAAGCAACGGTCGGCTGCTTTCTACGGGCCATTTCAGATGAGTTTATCATCTGCTAATTATATTTGGCATTGGTTTGCTGCAGAAAATCTGTCAGTATATCCGACCGATACTTTTGAGCTCATTGGACTTTTAAAGCCCTCAGAGCTAAAACAGCTGACTGAGTATTGGACTTTTAAAGCCCTCAGAGCTAAAACAGCTGACTGAGTATTGGACTTTTAAAGCCCTCAGAGCTAAAACAGCTGACTGAGTATTGGACTTTTAAAGCCCTCAGAGCTAAAACAGCTGACTAGTATTGGACTTTTAAAGCCCTCAGGCTAAAACAGCTGACTTAGTATTGGACTTTTAAAGCCCTCAGAGCTAAAACAGCTGACTGAGTATTGGACTTTTAAAGCCCTCAGGGCTAAAACAGCTGATGTAGTATTGGACTTTTAAAGCCCTCAGGCTAAAACAGCTGATGTAGTATTGGACTTTTAAAGCCCTCAGGGCTAAAACAGCTGACTTAGTATTGGACTTTTAAAGCCCTCAGGGCTAAAACAGCTGATGTAGTATTGGACTTTTAAAGCCCTCAGGGCTAAAACAGCTGACTTAGTATTGGACTTTTAAAGCCCTCAGAGCTAAAACAGCTGACTGAGTATTGGACTTTTAAAGCCCTCAGAGCTAAAACAGCTGACTTAGTATTGGACTTTTAAAGCCCTCAGAGCTAAAACAGCTGACTGAGTATTGGACTTTTAAAGCCCTCAGAGCTAAAACAGCTGACTGAGTATTGGACTTTTAAAGCCCTCAGAGCTAAAACAGCTGACTTAGTATTGGACTTTTAAAGCCCTCAGAGCTAAAACAGCTGACTTAGTATTGGACTTTTAAAGCCCTCAGAGCTAAAACAGCTGACTTAGTATTGGACTTTTAAAGCCCTCAGAGCTAAAACAGCTGACTTAGTATTGGACTTTTAAAGCCCTCAGAGCTAAAACAGCTGACTTACTATTGGACTTTTAAAGCCCTCAGAGCTAAAACAGCTGACTTAGTATTGGACTTTTAAAGCCCTCAGGGCTAAAACAGCTGACTTAGTATTGGACTTTTAAAGCCCTCAGAGCTAAAACAGCTGACTTAGTATTGGACTTTTAAAGCCCTCAGAGCTAAAACAGCTGACTTAGTATTGGACTTTTAAAGCCCTCAGAGCTAAAACAGCTGACTTAGTATTCTAAAACATACGGTATTTTTTTCAATTTCAAAAATACGAAGTTTTATTATTTTAAAAGTCACAGTATTTTTTATGCTGAACAATGGAGGAAAAATGTTTTGAGCTTGTAATTTGCCATTGTATCTGCTGGTTCGACGTTGCAGATGGAGCAGTTCTTGCATGATGAACTGTAAGAAATGGTTAATTCTTATAATTTCAAGACTTTAAATGTTAAAAAGTATCGTGTTTTTTTTTTTTAAGTTATGGAAATAATTCCTCTTGCATCTGTCAGTGGTGGTGCAAATGTAACAGCTGTAGCGGGAGATAATACCGTCTGCTGACAGAGGAAGACGCCATTATCGTTAATCCTTATCTCGCAAATGATTGGCAGAAAGCGAGTTTGTTTAAAAAGCTGTTTCCACATTAACATGTATCCACCATAATCTGGTGAGGCTAATTCAAACACCAAATTCATCACCAGCATCTTTAACACGATAGCTAAGCTGCACTGAAAAATGTGTAAGAATCATGGCGGATCTGTTTAGGGTCCCCCCTCCAAGTACAACTAATTACGCATTTAGAACCTAGAACCTACAATGTTCACGCCAACTATTGAATTTAGGACCCTAATAGCGATATAATATTGAAATTCGGCCACCTTCTGTAGCATACACACCAGACGTGTGTGTGTGTTTTGAAAAACATAACTTAAATATCTTTAAAAATGCAAATAGACAATCGCATGGTGATTTTTAAAAAATTTGGTGGAGAAGCTATCGCCGTACTCCACATCGATGAAAGACGTTCGAATGTACAGAAGTAGTCACGAAAACAGTGAGTAAAGGCGGCGAGAGTGCAAGAACAAAACAAACGACTGCTGTAATAGCGACTTCCACGTGTTACGTGTTATTCACGTGGTTTGCCTTTTGGGTGTAATATATGTTTGTAAGAACGCTCACTCAGGGCGCGCTGAGTGTTCTGTGGACAGAAATTGGTTTGGGATATAAATAGGCGAGATGGGTCGTCTGCCTGATTTTTCATAACCAGATTTCGATTATTTATCACGGGCGATGTGACCGTGGACCATGGAAGGGCATGCAGCCGGGAGATGAAGGCGATCCGAGTTATATATACGTACCTACTGCGTTTACGAGAAAAATATATATCGAGGTTTCTGGGCGTCGTTTTGGCAACGAGTACAACAAAAGCTAGGTGATGAGAACCAGCATTTCGTGGTAAATTTCAATAGCCATTCTTTGATCCAAAGTGCTTTATTGTGAAATACTTCAAGAATTAAATAGCTCTCTCTCTCTCTCTGTCTGTGTTGACGTCATCTCTCTCTCTGTGTCGACGTCATCTCTCTCTGTGTTGACGTCATCTTTCTCTGTGTCGACATCATCTCTCTCTCTGTGTCGACGTCATCTCTCTCTGTGTTGACGTCATCTCTCTCTCTCTCTCTCTCTATTTGCATTTTAAAAATCGATTCTATCCATACTATGTTTTTCTTTTTCTTATTTTATGGACGCATGCGCCAAGCAATACAGTTGTCGTTATAAGATTTTTGTATTGCCCACGTACATTTAGTCTCCATAGTCGACAGGCCTCCAAAAAGCGTTTTCAGAAACCTATTTTGAACACGATCGCCGTTTCAGGAGAAAAACGGTATTCATGGAGAACAATAAATGAGTTTAAGGACTTCAATTTAACACGCAGTTAAGCAAAATTAACTTGATACCCCTTTAGTTCTCTCCAAAGCAGGTCTCCTTACCGTCAGTTTGATACCTCGTTGTAACTTGGCAGGTAACCATAGAAGGCAGAGCGGGTATCGCCCATTGTAGCGGTTGACCGTGAAAGTGGATATACACAGCCGGGCACTTTGTCGATCTTACAGTCAACGACGAACGCAGCCTTTAAGACGGATGGAGAAAAGTTACGAAAACAACATTTCAGCGAGATGCTGGGAGCTTTTCTGGCAGATACAATAAACTAGGGGAATACATTGTGCTTGGAACAATTATCAATGAAGAATGTTTATCTAAGCGAGACTCGTGACGTCTCAAGAGCGTAAATGTCAATCTTTTCCACATGTTCTTTTGAGTCCAATCCTTTAGTCGACACCTTTAATTGGATGCTGAATTGATTCTGCAGGTGTGATTCATTACGGCCGAGACGTAAAAATTAAACGGTAAAGGTGGGAAAACTGTTGGTTTTTCGGCTATTCTTGGTGTGTGACTCATTAATAAACCGGAAGGGAGAGGAAACTTGACGAACCGAAACTGTACCAATATATATATATTATCTAATGCGAAAACATCCCATTGTTCTAAATATGAAGGAAAAAAAAAATTTTACCGCTACCCAGGATTAACTTCCTTTTAAATTTTCTTTTTTCACGTATTTACCAGTGGGAAAATGAGGTCCGATAATCAAAGAGTAGAACAACTGGCGCCGCACGCACTCAATTCCAAGTGCTCACAGTAGAGGAAATGAGCCGCCTCACAAACCGGGGATAGTGGTGCTTTAACTGGCTGCAGCGCAGAGACTCGGCCAGTGGGGAGAACGCAGAAGGACAGTCGCCTCGTTTTCGCGGCGGTCGCCGAGGGTGGCCAGTTCTCACAGCCAGTAGTTCGCACCGTTGTCCGCTCAGCTGCTCAGCCGCACGTCAACAAGCCAAGTGCACCCGTAAACACCCGTATGTCCACCTATTCGTCGCCGTCAGGGTCTTCAGCGACCAACCGGTCTCTGGCTGGTTAAGATTCCGTCCGACCGCCAGGCGGGGGTGGGAGGGGGGAGACGACATAGTCACGTGTGTCGAAGACGGGGTTAGGGGAGAGTTGGATTTAATTATACGGCAGTCGCTTGTGTTGTTCGGATTTATTTAAATTTGTATTTGCATCTTACAAAAAATAAACCAAGAAACTTATTTTTTTTTTTTTTTGAGGGAAAAGGCGGACTCAGGGTTCGAAAGAAACACAAACAAAAAAAAATGGATGCGCGGAGATGGACAAGGAGAAGCTCGGCGTTGCATTAAGTGTCTGAGCGACCTCTGGTAACAAAGCAAATTAACACTCACGTAATGGCGATAAGTAGATAGATATCCATACCGTACTGACTACCCACCCACCCCCCTGTACACCTGCAGCTATTTTATCTTACAAAATATATTTAAAAAAGAAAACATCAAAACTTTATGTGATAAATCACAATTTATGCAATGCAGAGAGACGCCCAAAGAGCCTATACAAAGCCTCCGTGCATCTAATTTGTTTGGGATTTACGATATTATTTTCATCTTAGTTCCCCGTGTAAACGTTAGCACTCATCTGATATCAAACACACTCCAAACCGTTTATCCGACCAAATGGTGCAGGCGAAGAGAGTTTCCTTTAAACAAGTACGAATAAATATGGCCGATCAGCAGTATCCGGTATCTAAACAAAGCGGTCCGGCGGACGAATGGAGACAGAGAACAGGGGGCTACCCAGCACCGCCTTCATAACAAACGACGCTTCACCGCTAACCCTTTCAGGGTGGAGCGGCGCGAAAAGAGATTTTTGCGTTATAGTAAAAAGCAAACAAAGGGAAATGTTTACCTTTCTGCTTCATATTTCAAAACACCAGCGAAAAAAACGTGTAAAGCTCTTGGTTTATTTGGTTTACAGTTTAGCTCGAGAATCTATGGGCACTCTTCTTTTAGGTGGTGGAGGGTTCTGTTTGTATGGAGAAACCCTTTCAAAGTAGAATAAACCCTAAATTTGAAAATAATCCGTCTTCATCATGCGGCACAGGCAAAAGTAGTCGAATATACAGAGGAGCCTGATCAGGGCTTTGATGCGCGTGTTTGCTCCGTAGAGACATGCGCCGTCGACGAGGCTGTCACGTGACAAACAGGGTGCGCTCGAAACTGGTCGCGGAAGCCACGGTCCGTTTGCCGACGCATTACTGCATATAAGCAGATGTTTCTCCGTGATACCAACACAGAATTCTAGCAGAAGGAACACCGTTTATAGTTCGGAGTAAACAAGGCGGTCGCAGAAAGTGTTTGTACCATTCAGGCGTGTTTCTAAAACAGCAGAACCCCTCGCAAGCAAAAGTAATTCTGGAATAAAAGGTAAGGCATGAACTAGCGGATGCCTCGCCATTTTAACCCCCCCCCGCTGAGTTCAGTTTGCGTCCGCGAGATGTCGCTGCAATCTGAAACCTTGCGTCGGACTCCTGACTGGGTATTTATAGCTCAGGTCAGAGAAACGTTTTGCCTTTTAAAAGTTAAAAAAAAAAAAGAAAAAGATTTTAACTAATATCCTCAACGGCGACAGCGGAAGAAGCCGAGTAGTTGGCGACGATCGGAAAGATTACGACATATCTCCTGTTTTCCAGTCTACTCGAACAGGGCAGCAGAAACCACGTGACCGAGAGTGCCATTTATTATTAATGCTCTCGAAATTTATTTTTAAAGTAAAAGTTTTTTCTTAGCAGAAAGAAGTATTTTCGAGCAGGAAACTTAAATAATCCCCCCACCACTTTACCCCAACCTCCGGGTCTTTACGACCACTGGTTAATATGGTAACTGCAAATATTTCAATAAATCGATTACTGCTGTCACGCCCTCTGGTATCTGAACAGAAAAGTATTTGCACAAATAAATAGTTTTTTTTGCACACGACAGTCAAAGTTAAATAGCTCTCTCTTATACTGGAAATGCGTAACAGAAAAGATAATTCTTGGAAAAGTTTGAACAAGTTATTGGGACTCAGCCATCAATTGTCTTTACAGGCGAGAAAGATGATAACGATTAATTCATGTTTTTTTGTGATAATCCAACAGGAAGCAACTTTGGGCAACTAGATGTCCATATAAGATGTTTGGGGTTTAGTATCAACATTAAAACCGTTAGAATGTTGCATCTACGAGCAACACAAATGTTATAACTATTTTGCACTGTGCCATTTTTCCTATTTAAAGTTCCTGTGTGTGTGGCACAAGATTGAGCTACTAAGTTAGTCACAAAGAAAAAGTCTGTTAACTAGTTCAAAAGAGTTAACCACCTGTATTTTCCACAACAAAGAGAAATCTATGTTTTTATTCTTAAACAAACAAAAAAAAAATAAAGGAACTCGTCTTTTATTGGTTTTTCTCAATGTCTGCAATATGTATACGGACGTGCTGGCCGGAAATGGCGCCAGCGGGTAGATTCCCAACTGCACTCCGCCAATGGTAATTCAGAATGGAGCGCAGCCACGTGGTTGGTCAAGAAATTTCTTGTAAAACATGGCATCCGGAGCTTTCAGATTTATCAGGTACTGACTGAACACCATGGAGCAGTACACCTGATTCTGTGAACCACCACTCAGAGCATTCTTGAAGAAACAACCCGGAAGTAACTACTCCAAACGGTCGCCCATTGATGGGCTGGTGTAAGTCTGGAGTCTGGATGCTCTACACGAAACTAAATAAGATGCGTTGCAGCCCGGATTCGAATCCTAGTGGTTCCATTCTGTCTGAACCATTGAAATGGCTCTCGGGAGATTTGCCACAGATGAAGGTGAACAATTTTATCCCGACGACGAGAAAAGCGCCTCTACAGAGAGATTCAAAAAATGTACAGACTTCCATAACGGTACGCGCAGACATAAGCTGGCAGATAGTTGCATTCTTGTCTATTTTTGTTATCGTTTTAAAAGCTGTGTTCTCTCTCTTCTTGCTCACTCGGTTATTCAAAGGTGGGGCGCAAAAGATGGTTTCGGTTTACCGGGTTAATGCGTCTGATTTGGACCCTAATGTAAATCCCTACTTCCGAATAGAGCCTATTGTGGCCCAGCTACTCATAGATTGCCAAGTTTCGCGTGAGTTAAGATGTACAATAAACCACTAGAACAATCTAACTTTGAAAAGTAATTATAACCAATAATTTGGTTACATTACTTATTTTGGGTTTCAGCTTTGTTTGCGAGACTAGTCCCTTGGGAGGGGGGACCCGTGACAGGGAGTAGAGCTCCAAAGTGTCGGAGACTAACGCTTCGCGCTATAACAATAAGTAGCCATCTTCAGTGATTTTGGTGCTAGGGATGTCGTAAAGCGGCAGATTCTCTCTCAACTCTCAATCTGATATTAACCCCGGAACTAAACCAATATAATTTGGCACGATTCCGCCCCATTAAAAAGAAAACATTTTTCCTCGGAGACCTGAAGCATTTCTCCTTGCTGTGAATTCTCCCGCTTAACGATTACCAACCGATCCTAAAAACGACGGCTCGCGCCGCTGCTACTATTGCGCCTGTGCAACATTATCAGTTGGTCACGTGGTGCTCTGGACAGCGGCGCCAAGCCGATACAATTAATATAACACGCCAAAGGACGCTATAAAAAGGTCCCGAATGAACAATGGTATTTCTGGCGCGGTTAGAACAAGAAATGCAGGCTTCATTCTTTTCCCAAGCATCTAGCAAATAAATGGCCGCGTATTATCTGAAATGTATCAAGTGGAGTTGACATAACTTGTTATAGGAAGACAGGGAGCCTTTATGCAAAGAGAGCGCAAAAAATCTTCAGTGGATAGACTTTAAGAGACTTTTATCATGGACGACATGTTATTTAGATCCGGTACCAAATAAATATAAAGAGGCATTATACTCTCCTATTCTTTGATGTTTAGCACCCTTGTTGATGAGTTCCAGCGCCTTGATTGGTGTCGAATGATGACAACCACGGTTCCGAGATATATCCTTATTAACCCTTTTACCTCTATCAGTCAGAACATATTTACGTGAGAAATATAAATTGAGCGAGTACATGGTACGTTACAAAATGCACTATGTAACTAAGATTCGGGTTTAAGAATCTTACTGCGATACTTTTTTTTAGAAATCACTTTTAGGTAAAAAAAACAAAAAAACAACGGTGCTGCAGCTTTAAGAACGCTATAAACTGGCTCGGAATGAACAGAAGTTGGTTGTAGAAAAGAAACCAAAACACATTACCTTAATGAAGCAAACTAGATAAACCAGAAGTAAACAATCGAAATCTTTCTGAACTTAAGCACTTGATTTATATGCAATGAATTGCATTGTAAACTTTGTTAAGGTTTATTATAGATAAAAAACAAAATAGATTCTACACACAACGGGATTGAGTTGAACAATGGCGTCAAACCAAAATACAAGCTACGTGGTCAAGTAATATAAGGAACTCGAACTTTGACATCTGTGAGCTAAACAAATCAATCTTCGCACCCTATTTAAGAATAAAAGCTGTATTGTGACCAGTTTACGTTTCTGTGTGAGACAGTATTTTCATTTTTTAAAAATATTTTTATACAAAATACTTTTTGTATGGAAATAAAATATCGTGACGTTATAATTTTATGCTGACAAGAATGAACACGTCTGAACGAACCGAACCGTCTATGCTCCACAGATTATCCTGTTTTCTCGACAGCGTATCCCAGACTTGTCGTAGTGAATGTATCACTCGCTACATGGCCAGTCGTTTAGAAAAAGTTCTCGCGGTTTTTAGCTTGCCGTTCAGAGTATTCCAGGGTTTGTATTGCTTCTCGACTGATCAGCAGGTTGGCTAACTGGCCAGTTACGAACTGAAAGAATTAAAACAGCGGGGGGGGGTTTCGGAAGAAATTTATTGGATTTACAAAAAAAAATGCATAAACACTTAAGCGATCCAACTTCGTCGTTTTCTAAAGCTGTGCTGGTATGCTGACATTAAACGTGGTGTCCCTTAAGCATGGTCTTTGACTTATTATACTCATTTTTTTTTTTAAGAGAGAGAAAGAGAGAAAACATCTGTTGTCGTTTACCCTCAACTGCTTATTCAAGTTCTTAAATTCGGCTTTTATTAGCTTTTATAAAACGAACTTTGAAAACTTGATTTTTGGTTTGGGAAAAGATCAGAACAAGGAAGGTTTGTTTCCCCGTGTTCGGGTTAACAAACCGAAAATGTATTGGCTGGGCTCACCATCAGCACCATCGGGATACAGCGACGTGATAAGTCTTGACGGGTTGAAATGCGCAGACGGCACGAGAACTCGAAGAAAGAATTTGTTTGGCTTTGTAACTTATATCGCTGTTGGCCTATCCTTTCCCGCGGCAAAAGACTTCTTATATAGCTCTCTACCCGCCCCTCATTCCGAGCCTCTTTTCCAGTACAGCGTTGACCGAAATATGCCAAATTAGGCACCGTTCCATACTTACCGCTAGATGGCCGACGCTATGAAGTTTTACGGTTGTTGATAATTTCGAGAAACTGAAATTCTTCATTCTGCAAATTATTTTGCTAAAGCATTTCGCACAGGCTGCCAACACCTCTAGCAAAGTTAAAAAGAACCACTGAAAGAACTTCCAAGACCCTTTAGCGTTTATAAGACCTGAGATTCTCTTCATCTTACTTGACTACTCTTGAGAGCCACTCCCAGATACCGTTCTTATCATCTGAAAATAAGATTATTTTCCAATAGCTAGCGGTTGCACTTAGAACGACTGAAGTCCCCCATCGGCCCACTTGCTTAGCGGTGCTCGAACGTTCTAATGCAACTGTCTGCATAACTTGACATCATTGGAAAACCCCTTTAACACGCAGCTCTCGAGACAATTTTACTCAGAACCATCCAGCTTTTTTAATGCGTAGAAAAAATATAAACATATATTGAAATAGTACGAAAATTGCAAAGATTAGCATGTTATCGTAAAAAAAAACCTCTTGCCATAAATGCTATGTATGCATTCGCCGTGGGTGTGCTCCAGGCAGTCTTGATCCCTCGGTGAAGGTCGCTCGAGAGCAGAGAGGAAACCTCGGGAGTTACAAAATCTCAAAACAAGCTTACTATAAACCAGTAGAAAAGGGGGGAACCCCCCTCTATTTTTTGTGTATGGAGATGTCGATGAAGAGGAAGACTCTGGAAAGAGAAGTATTGCTTCTGAAAACGTTTCTGGTACAGCTGTCAACAGTATTCTTCAAACTGGAGATGCTATGAAATTAGGCATTGGTAGTGGACATAATATTCCTGGACTTCATGCACGTACAGAAAATGATTGGAATGGATTTGATCGTGAAAATAAAGGCGGAATGATAAGAAACATTTAATTCACCATCCGAGATCTGTGATGCTCTTGCTCCAGCTATTCCGAAGAAAACGCTATCGATGGGTTACCAAATAACGGCGGAATGAACAACGGTACTGGCAAATTGCTTGTCCTGAATCGAAAGAAAACCTTTTTTCTTTTAGATAAACACGAAGAGAAACTGAAAGGATTCCCAAAGGGGAAGAAAAAAAATGTCGGTAAACAGAAGCGACGCTTGGTTAGGTTACCAACCAGGCGAAGCGCGGGTACGAGTAAACTGCGGGATAAAATCGACTGTCGTCGCTACTTTACCTACAAAAGAAAACGTGTGCAGTGTTGAGAATTCTAGCATATTTGGTGAGAATGATGGTGACAGGGTTCGTCAATCGGATGATGATGAATTCGATGCGCTAATGAAATGCGATGACGACAACAATACAATGCAGTCGATGATTTCGAACAGAGATCAGGGTTTATGTTGGTGAAATCGGAAATTGCCATTTGCGGTGGGAAAAAAATCACACCTGAATGCATTCAATGTACTGGTGTCCAACGATACCAAAACGACACCTGAACGAAGCTGTTGTAGATCAAAGCAACATAACAAATACTGCTTTAGTTTATGCTAAGGAAACATATTGAAACGGGAAGGATTAACTTTATTCAATAAAGTATCCATTGTCTGGTACCATTATTCCAGATGAACTTGCGACATTCCGTAGCAACGAAATGTTTTCCTATGGTTGGGTCTTCCGATCCACATATGGATCCCGTTATGGTGCAAAGGATATCGATCCATTCAAAGAAGAAACAGCTCAGTTGTTTCAAGATGAAGCGCAAAAAAAAAAAAAAAAATAGGACCAGGTAAAATGTGCGAACGCGAAGTGAATAAATATCCTTATCGTATACGTATTCTTGCCGAAAATGAGATACGACGAGTTATATCTAGTTTTGTTACAGTAACAACGCAGAGATGATGGGTATTCGTCTACCAGAGGCATCCAAACACCTAATTTCCAACATCTGAATGAAAATTTCTTTTGAGCACACTGGAGAAATTACAACGGAGAATCTTCAAGGGACGATATCCTCAACTAAATGGCACATCCCAAATAGAAAATAATGCTCCATATGCTTCGGGCAGCGAAATAGAATCCAAAATATCCTCCATGGAAATCAGAATAAAAGGGCCAAGGATGCAAGTGATTCAGTCCATTGACGGCCAGCTGTTTTTGCCAAGACCGACACCACCCCCCCCCATTTTCCGAGCACGTGAAGCGTCGTAACTTTATCAAAAAGGAAAACAAATTAAAATCCTAAAAAGTGAGAATTTCTGTGGTCTTCTTCTGTCGTAAAGTGTCGATTTATTCAATTTATGTTATTCTAGGGCTGAAGAAAGCATTTCCGGACCCCCCCAGAAAATATTCTCCCCGATTGGTAACTGCCTCCCCCGTCACGAACTCTTGGGAAAAGAAGCTGTAAAAATACTCCATTGAAGCTGGGCTTTGATTTCTAGATGTGACGTGTCACAGCGCGGCAGCTGCCCAAGCGTTTATCGCTGTTCTTGTTTACAAATCGTTAACTTTTCCTTTACGCTCTCTGCCACCGACGATGGAAAAGTATGGCAGACAGTTGTAGGACGGCTCCGCCACCCCACCCGCCAAATTGCATGAAGTCCGGGGCAAATGTTTCATCATTTAACCCAAAAATGGACCTTTGTCGAGATGGCGCGCGCCGACGGACTTCGATCTCGTGTGGAGAAATAGTTATTGTGTCACGTTTCGCGAAAAGGGGAATAACAGAAACTGTTCCTGTTACGCTTCACCGACATCTTTCGTACCGTAACAGCCGCCTCTGTACTTCATCCCTAAATTGATGTTTCTCTCACAGAACGTGTTTAGGCAAAAAACAATAACTTATTATTATTATTATTATTATTATTATTATTATTATTATTATTATTATTATTATTATTATTAAATGCGACATTTTTAGCATGTTCACGTGCATCTCAAACCTTGGCTCAATAAAGAAAATTTGGTTACGTTGTAGGTGATTAGAATTAGGGGGCCGGAAGTAAATTACCTCTAGTATTAGGTGCAGTATCCGTGGTTTGTTAATGATCAGGTTTATCTCCAGAAGATTCTGAGTAGCGTGGTTATCAGATGCAATCGCAACAGTGTGGCATCCAAACTAGAGGTGCGCTTTCTTTTTTATTATCGTAATTTTCCATTTTCAAAAGATTTTCTAAAAGCTGGACCCGATTGAAATCTGCTTAAATCTGGTATCCGCTGATCAGTTTGAAAATACGTTCACGCAAACTGCAGCTGTAGCAAAACTCGGCTGGAAAATGTCGTCCGCTCAGAAGCCTGCTACGGCCGGTGACGTAGATCAAAGACGCGACACCTGCCGTAATAATTTAGCCACCTGTTGTTAATTCAATGTGTGGTAGCTTGTTTCGGAAAACGAAAAATAAAATCAAGGAATACAGTGCCAACCTGTATGTCAGTACTTGATTGAGCCTCTATCTTATCAGCATAGAATCAATGAAATTCGTTTGTTGCCGTCTGGTTCAGTTTCCCGCAATCGATGTAAGAGCTTCCTTCACTTCTATCATATTGACGTGACGTTGACGGGTTCCAGGCGATCTACAGAAACCCACAGATCCTCGACTGGATCTCTGTCACTTCTCAGGGAAGAAGCTAAACGCCTTGATGCCTCTGTGGTCAGGCACGAGGGATGCAATGTGTAGCGTCATTCTCTTGAAGAACGTGGAGATCGAATTCCAGTATGCCACCTTGTCGGTACAATAGTAGATGTGTCTTTAAAATAGCAATGTATTCAGGAAAAAACCAAGACGTTTTTTGACAAACATCAATTAATTCTGTTTTCAAAGCGCTGCTAAATTGCCACCCACACCATAACGCTTCCGCTTCCATTCTTGAGTACGGGCTAGGATCACTGGGATGTAAGGTCATTCCTTAGGTCTTCTCCATACCCGAGTCGGATTCCAAGACGTGAATTGCCGATATCTGGAAAAAATTGGAGTAAAATTGAAGCTACCAATACTTGAAGGTCTTGAAAGGTTTTTTTTTTTTCTGAACAAACCTTTCCAAGATTTTTATTCCTATCAGTCAAAAAAGGATGTCCTACGTGCTACACGCTCCATGTATCCAAGTCGATGGAGATGATGTTGGCTCGATTTTATTGAGAGATTTTACAGTAGACGGGGACATGGTTAATAATGGCAGCCCGTTCTTGATGTCAGGTCACCGTTGTCGGCTTTCCAGTTCGCTTTGTGGTAGCAATGACATTGGGAATAGCGCTGGCCATAGATCCACAGGAAAAGCGGATATCCCTGACAAGTTTCGATGACTCTTTCCGCAGTCCAAACGGCTTATAGGACGACTGCAGAGGAACTGGCGAATGTCGTGAGCTCCGCCCTATTTTCAGTTTGACGGTAACAGCGCGTTCCTACCAGCCCACTGTAGAGGTCCAATATATGCACGATCGCGCCTGAAACCCGTATGTTTCGGTTAGATATATTCAGATTGATATGGCAGAGCAGTGCCCATGTTTAAGAGCGATCGAGGCTTTTGTATCGCTGCAATTTTCATCAGGTAGAAACTGGATTCAGGCTCCAAGCACATCCGCTTCGACGGTCAAATCATCAGTATAATATTTAACAAAAAAACAATGTTGAGAATGCAATTGTTCTGTTCATCTTTTACTGCCAGCAGCAGCAGCGTCCACTCCGTGGTTGTTCGGCGGGATGGAGTTATGTCAAGACGTTTTGGCGATAAAATCTCCACGTTTTTCTTCAGTTAAAACCCCGCTGTCTCACTCCGTCGATCGGCGCGCGACCTGGGATCACGTGAACTGATTTATATTCCCCTGTCAGAGATTTTTCTTTTTAAAGACGAATTATCAGAAACATGAATGGAATGGATGAAGACTCCGCGCTCAACCGCCAGGTGGCTCATCACGGGGCTTTATGACGTCACTAGACAAATATCATAAAACAGCGCTGTTCAGAGTGGGCAAGCTTTGGAATTAAAATATTTACGATGAAATCAATAACGAATTAACGTTTACACAACTTGCTATTTGTTGATTTGAAATTTTAAAATGTGTTTATAATTTATCGTTATGTTGTTCTACGTCTACTTGTTTTTTTTATAATTCAAAAGTATGTAATAGTGTGAGGCCAGAGTTTCTCTGTTCTAGCCAGACGGTGATGGCGTGGATTGGTGCCAACAGAAGAAGTAAATCGCCTCCTTCCCGCTAGTGCGCGCGCTGCCTTACCTTTGTTCCTTTACCCGTTTGTCTGCGTGGTTTGCATCTTCTGTTAAATTAGCCATTCTCGGTTTCTCTGCATATTCAGTCCTTGGTGGGAGGGGGGGGGGACCCCGACGAGCAGAGACACCGAGAGATAAGCACACTTACAAACATACATATACACACAGACACACTTACAAACATACATATACACACAGACACACTTACAAACACCCACACGAACGCACTTACAAACACCCACACAGACACACTTACAAACACCCACACGAACGCCCTTCCAATCTTATGCACAGATAACAAACCCGCACAGTGAACAAGTCGCCTTCACTTATGTTAAGAGCACTCACTCACTGCACAATCAACGGGAAGCTTTTATATATAATCTCTCAGCGGCGTAAAAAGAAGGGCGGGAAACAACGGAGAGGAAGATACTTACCCGGTATTAAAAAAAGTCAAAATAATTCATATCTTAAGAGTGCCAAAAACAAATATCGAGTCTATTAATATTCATCTTTTTCAGTTATACATTTTCTTATCTTCTTCAATAGGTCAAGGTTAGAAACATGGCCGTAAGAAACTAGGAGGGGGACTTATATACAGGAATAATTGGATAATATTACTTTAACTGAAGTTGCCTAAAAATTCGTGAAGGGAGAAATCGAATGCAACATTTTTGGAAGATTTTAAACTTATCTACATATTTATATAAAACATTTCAACCTATATTCCCTTATAATCATCATGTTTATTACTACATTCGAATTTAAAATTATATATAAATATTTTCGATTTAAATTAAATTTTATTTTATTTATGATAATTTCTAATATATGCATGTATAATTCTAGTTGGGTTTCATTGGGAATAAACCTTGATCTTCCAAACGCAGTTTTGAAACATTTAAGGTTATGCCAGGAATTGTTTTGTATAACAATGAGATATTTATCTCCGTATTATTTTAAGTCCAACTTAAAACTTTTTTGAAATTTTGAAAGTAATAAATAAGATACTCATTGCAAGCTGGCAGTAAGTGAATCAGAAGAAGCATTCACACACAAAAATTCATTTTACCGATTACAATAGTCGAAGAACGAAAAATGGCTGGAATTCACGGCGGTCATTTAAGAGAAAGACAGATTTCTTCGAATATGGTCGTGAAAGTATTCACTGGTTTGGTTTGGATTAGAGAAACCTCTAGAAATCTGGACTAATCGCTTAGATGAGGGGCGAAGATACCGATTTCAAAGAGTGGATGAAGAGGAAAACCAAATGGCTTTTACCATAGACACGAAATGAGATATTCGAGCTGATGAGTTATGAACTCCTCAGTCAGATTGCTTCAGGTGTCAGAATAATTAAGCGTTTGGTTCTTTTTGTTGATGAAGCAGGTAGTGTCAGCAGAACACAGCAAATGTCCTTATGCATTCGTAATGTTTCAGATGATCTGGGAGTCAGGGATACGACTACATTCATTAAATCAGTGTGATTCAGAATACGTCTTCACTGCGATTATGTAATATCGAAAATCGTAAGGTTCATTGCTCTGATGATGCCAACACCTTTCAAGAAAAATTCAAAGAGTTTGAAGCTCGAACAGGAGAAAACCAGAGCAATAAATGTCCATTGACACACACACACACACACAACACACACACACACACACACCACACACACACACACACACACACACATGTATGCATTCAATTTAGTCGCTCAAGACACGATTTGTGGAAACTCTCTCCTGCCTGACTTTTTAGCATTAATTGATCAAATAAATAACTAATTTTCTGTGAATCCTCCAAAACGTCTAGTAATAGTTTAAAACTTTGCAAAATATTCTGAATATCTCCGGACACATATATGACTATTGTGTCATTCTTCTGAAGCGATATAATTCCAGCTGGAGATCCTACCTGAAGTACTGAAAACTATACCAATCAGTCAGGTGACAAGTCTAAAGCGGTGAACTCTTAGGAAAAGTTGCAACATTTCGACTTGTTCATATCTTTGACACTACTCTTGAAGATTTTCGAAATTACTGGCAGGACCGGTAAACTTATTCAGTCTGACTGGACGCCCTCTGGAGAGAAGTGCAAGAAGAACACGCAGTTAAAGACCCATGTTCGAGGTTCATTTTGTCTCTATTTAGGATAACGAAGTTTCAGATTTGAAAAACTGCCTGCAGATGATCCACAAACAAATGCTTCTTGCCGTTTCCAGAGTCAGAGGTCTACAAATTTTCAAACCCGAAAATTGGTTATCCAGTTTTTTTGTGAAATTGTTGGTATGACTAATAATTGGATAGAATGACGTATAACTAATAAAAATTATACTTATTTCGATCCTGACTGAAGAGCTCTTGCTGTTCCCACGCCGGAGTGAAGTACCGAAATCCGATTTGAAATCTGTTTGCGATCATTTTGAGAAAGATGTGGATGAGTTTAAATTGGCAATCTTAACTCGTAGATTTATAAAAATCTTCGTCCACTCAAAGATATGCTTCCATCATTATTAAAAGCCTTCTGGGTCACCGGGAGTTGGGGGAGAGAGATGCGTAGGTTATAATTTCTCAAGTTGTGCAAGTTTGCAAATGGTACTTGCTGTCACCTGTCACCGCAGTTGCTCCAGACCCGCTTTTCAAGCTCGTTGTTAACCCTAACCCGCGCAGCGGCGCTCTCACGCAACAGAGGCTCAACAACCAGCACTTCCCTTTGACACGATACTCGAAAAAAAAGTTGACAAACTAAATCTTAAAAATTCTAAAATGATGACTCATCGTCTTATTTCACGCGATGCTACTATTGGAAATGCATATATGTGGTTTTTACTTATCTACTTTAAATAAGGGGCCGGTCAGAGCTAGGGTTCTTGTTTAGGTCTCCAATGACAGCCTTTTTTGGGTTTTTGGGCACACAGAGCGTCCAGCCCCAGCCAATCGTAGGTCGTCGAGGCCTCTAGTACATTGCATCGAGTCTTTCGGACACTGAAAATCTCACTTTTAAACAGTGGTGAGACAACTTCCAGGGCCTAACTGAAATATCGTTGACAATATGGTAGATTACAGTTGACGCTACAAATAGGGATCTATCTCCTTCTTGCCAGTAGTTTCTATCTTTTCCTAACACGACATCTATTTCCATATGTATTCTGATCCATTTTATAAACAGCGCACATAGAAGGAGGAAAAAAATGCCATCTAATACAGCATGAAAAAACCATGAACCATAAATACCAAAGAAAAATAGAAAAAAGACTCAATGTTAACTAACTGTAGTCATTTTTGATATGCCCAAAATGAAAAACCTAAAACAGGTGCAGAGCTTTTTGATACTGTTCCAACCTGTCTGCTACGTTCCCCCTTTGTGCCGAGTTATCAAGAGAAGACTTAAATCAAATTTTAGCCTCGTTCTACCGGCGTCCTTCTCTCTTTGCGCAGTTATCTTTTCTCTATCATTTACTCACCACTAGAGGCGTTCTGCTGCCAACTTATGGGAACTGCTCTATAAACAGAACTCAGATCCTGTTTCCCCTACACAGGTAGAATTGCATTCCGTTAACACCAGACATCTAATTAAATTTTCCGCTTCGACGGCTTCTCGTCTAACAGGTGCCAAGCTGATCCGCTGCTTTCATATCCGAGGACGTGAAGCCGTCTCGTGTCAGACCTGACGGCTGCTCGCGAAATTAGTGGCTAAACACGCGCACTGTCCATTTTGCTTCGACCATATACGTCTTTGAACATCAGCCGCCCACTGTATCCGATACCAACGAACCAACTGTTTGAAACGCAGAATCAGGCGTATCACATTTACAGGACTTCGAGAGCTGAAAATGATGAATGACATCATGGAAACCTTTATGTCTTTGGGTGTGGTCCAGGAGGAGATAACTTACCTTGATTTTAACCACGCGTAACACATCGCATGATCGACAAATATTTCACGCTAGTTTTAGAAACTACATCTTTAGAGGGATGGATCTGTCTAGTAATTTATGTGCTAAAAAAAATAAAAAAAAGGCAGCCATTTAAAACTAACAGAATTATTGTTTACTGGAATAAATTACCCCTTGTGATAGAAGACGGAATAGATTTTAACTGCAAAAATGACAGAAAATACGATAACGAGTGGGAAGAACTACTCCGAGCAGGTGTCCGAGAGTCAATCAGCCAGGTGCACGGAACTGGCTCTAAGACGGGTCACTGAAACAGCGACCTGGATATTAAAAACGGCACGTGCCTGGGGTGTGTAGCTTTGACCCCCAAAGGGTTAACATCTGAGCATCCAACTGTGAAATCTCGGAAAAGGACTTCATCAAAAGCTTCATTCTAAATGCACCTCATCTATTCGCGAAAATTCCCGCAAATAAATATTCTATCAAATCCTGGAAATTGTTCGCACTTTATTACGACTATAAGAGATTTGCAGGCCAGGTGCCCGTGCGCGTGTACGTAGTAGTTCCTGTTGTGTACGAGCTACGATAAAGAAAAAGGGATTTTCCTATGGTTCGGTTTCCTCGAAGTGAAAATGGTTTTCAGAGAGAGAGAGAGAGAAGTGAATGCCATATTGGAATGACCGGCGTCAGCAGGTCCACCGGGTACATGTGAAGGTCGGGGCGGCTACAGGTGCGATTAGCAGCCCAGCAGACCGGGAAACGAGGGAACGGCGGATATAGAGGAAGGTAGTCACAACACCGTCAGGCCGTACAGGTAGTCGGTAATTTTAAAGAGGCGCCCGTGACGGACCGACGCTGAGAACCCGATTCCGCGGCTGCGACCGGCGTAAAACAAGGGGGGGGGCCGATCGGCAGAGCAAGTGGGTGAGAGCTGTCGTGGTGGAGGAAGAACGAAGGCCAGAATGTTCCAGGAGAACACCCCGGGGCCGCGATTGACGTGGCCGTCGTCGCCAGTCCGGACGACTAGCGGAAACCGCTTATTTCCAGCCGGAAGCCGAAACAAGCGGAGATAACCGCGGCGCTTCTTTTCCTATTACCTTTGTCATACGTGGTAAACACCAGGTCTCGCGCACGCCTCGGCGTACGTCTGTCGTCGTTGTCGTTTTCCCTTTAAAGTTCACCGCCGGTGACACACCCCACCCACTAGCGTCCTCCGCTAGTCCGACCCTAACCCCGCCCGCGCATCCTTCTGAGCGGCTCACACATAACGTAACTCGCTTCCTTTCCCCGGGATGTAGGGGAAGGGTTAACCCCCAACGCCAGAACATCACCGCGCGTATTTAAGGGCGCGGACCCACTCTAATTGACGTTCCGGCCGCTAGAGGAAATAAAAGGAGCGATTGACCGATTAATTTTAAATCCTCTTCAAAGGTTAAAAATTTGCCTGGATTTCTCTCTTCGCAAACCCCTTCGCCCTCCCCCTCCCCCTGGCTTTTCTACATTGTAATTACAACTTTATTTAAAGAGGGGGGGTGACCCCCTCCCCCTCCGTCAGACCCTCCTTCAGCGGGGGCAGCGCCTCATCCACGATCTCTGTCATCCGCTATCAGTTCGTTCGCCCCCCCCTCCCCCCACCACCCCAGTCGTCCTCTCCGCTGCTGTTCTCCTCCCTGACATACCCCTTCACCTTTCCAAGGTCATTCGAGAAAGGAATCCGCTCGAGCAGAGCAGACGCAGACGCCTCCGGGCCGTGTTTATTCTTAGCCAGTTTTACCCATGCCGACTTTCTGTGATTCAGCCTGAAAAAGCCACATCTCCACCAGTTCCTATCGAGCGAACCTAGCAGCGGAGGATATAGATACAGTCTTCTTCCTCAGCCGGTGAGTCCTCTTTTCCACTTACCTCTGCTTCACACAGCGCTCACCTACAAAGGGTCTTTTAATGCGCCTTCCTTTTAACCCTCTGAGTACCTACAACTCGCTTTCTTATTTTACTGGATAACTTACTTATATATATATATATATATATTTAATTTTTTTCTTTAAACAAATCTTTTGATTTCTTTTAAAATTCACGAAAAACCTTTTATTTCGATAGTTTCCAACTGACTTCCTTTTGAAAGCCTCAGGTGCTATTATCCCGGTAGAACCACAGTCTGATAGCCGGCTCTCACTCAGAACAACGAGCATGCAGCGACTTCCGATAGCCGGCTCACCAATTCCCCTCCCTCCCTCCTTCCACCGGGAGAGAAAGTTCTAGCAAGACTGGCGTTAAATCAACTTTATTTATTCGTTTTTTTTTTTGTTTGAATGAACCGCCGAGAAACTCACCTCGGCAGCAATGTTCAGCTCGGACAGGTGAATGCGATGCTAGAGATTTTATTTCCAGGTGCAAGCACTGCTTCGGAACATCTCCTCTTCAACGAGCAAGACAGCGACCGGCCGGTGCCCAAGTACCCAGCGGAGTGACTTTTGGGGCTACCAATCCCTTAATAGCGTAGGTCTCTCGTGTCCGTCGACATGGAACTTAATAGGTGCAGTACATGGTTCTCCAAGAAGATCTCTTGAGCGAAGGTTCTCGTCATTTTTATAAGTGGCAGACGACAAAGAGTGAATGAGGGTCTGCTTTCGCATGTTTCTAAAGCTACTCGTTTTATGCAACTAACACAATACCTGCGACGGGAATTGGTCTAAAAACCTAAAATTAGTCTTCGGAAGGAAATTTATCAAAACTCAGCTGTTCGAAACAGGTTCAATCGATCGTTTAAAGTCAGTGGATTAAAAAAACAAAAAAAAACAACAGATTTTATGAGATCTTTAATACCAGAAAGAAAGTCACGGGTAGCAGCAGCAGATCTTGAGTGGGTTGGTATAACCGAAGAAACAACCTTAAGAATTCCTAGCAAAGTTTTATAGAGAGAGAGAGGGGAGAGAGAGAGAGGGAGGGAGAGAGAGAGATGACATCAGTACGGAGAGAGAGAGAGGGAGGGAGAGAGAGAGAGATGACATCAGTACGGAGAGAGAGAGAGGGAGGGAGAGAGAGAGGGGAGAGAGAGATGACGTTATTACAGAGAGAGGGAAGGAGAGAGAGAGGGCGAGAGAGAGGGGGGAGAGAGAGAGGGAGGGAGAGGAGAGAGAGAGAGAGAGATGACGTTATTACAGCGAGAGGGAAGGAGAGCGAGAGGGAGAGAGAGAGGGGGGAAGAAAGAGAGAGATGACGTTATTACAGAGAGAGGGAAGGAGAGAGAGAGAGGGGAGAGAGAGAGAGGGAGGGGAGAGAGAGAGATGACGTTATTACAGAGAGAGAGAGGGAAGAGAGAGAGAGAGACAGAGAGAGAGAGAGAAGAGAGAGAGAGAGGGAGGGGGAGGGGGAGAGAGAGAGATGACGTTATTACAGCGAGAGGGAAGAGAGAGAGAGGGGAGAGAGAGATGACGTTATTACAGCGAGAGGGAAGGAGAGAGAGAGAGAGAGAGAGAGAGACAGAGAGAGGGGAGAGAGAGAGAGGGGAGAGAGACAGAGAGAGAGAGAGAGAGAGAAGAGAGAGAGAGAGAGAGAGAGAGATCTTGTGCACGCGCGTTTGGTATCAAAATAATGTTCATCAGACGAATTTCGGTCTAAAGGATAGATGCCTAATGCAAAGAAAATCGATTTTCTAAATTATTCCGACTGCCTGGTTGGAGTCCAACAGGAATCCCAGTGCCTCTAGAATGCAAGTCCTTCAATCAGAGCTGCCCGCCGTCGGGTGTCTTCTCAGAATCTTCTCTTGAATTTCCACCAGATTGGCTTCAAATTTCTCTGCGACCGAGAATTAATCAGCTTCTCCCGGTAATGTATCTTATCCACCTCCGCCGCCGCCCCACCCGGCTGGTTGGTGCGATGCCAAATCTGAACAAATTCTTGAGCAGAACAAGTCCCTAGCGTAAACGGAATATTTCTCTTTCAGAATAACTTAATGGATTCTGTGAGAGTTTCTTCTTGCTCTAATGTTAAAAGCAACAACAAATTTACTTTTATTTTCACTCTTAAAACAAACACTGAGTGCGTGCGTTGCTTGTGTGTGTGTGTGCTTGTGTGTGTGTGTGTGTGTGTGCTTGTGTGTGTGTGTGCGTGTGTGTGCTTGTGTGTGTGTGTGTGTGTGCTTTTGTGCTTGTGTGTTGTGTGTGTGTGTGTGTGCTTGTGTGTGTGTGTGTGTGCGTGTGTGCTTGTGTGTGCGTGTGTGCTTTTTTTAAAAAACATTTAAACTTACTGTAGACCATTTTTCAGCGTAAATAAATTAGCATTAGAAACAGTCTTCTCGGCCTGGAAATTTTGTCTGGGACTTTCATGTGTCGCTTTGGAACCAGACTACATATTTCATAAATATTAAGTGAATTTAATGTTAAATAAGAAAAAAGCCATCCTCAGGTTAAGCGCCGATCCAGCACAGATATAGATGCTTCCGTTAAGCATCTTTCCTCTTCAGACTTTTGACGGCCACAGATTTTGTTTCTATACGATCTGTAACCCGGAGGAATGTTATCAGAATAGGGCATCATTCGCTTCAATGAAGTAATATAATTCACATCGCTTACTGTCTCCTTCAATCATCCACACACGATCGTTTCTGAACTCGCTGACTCTCGTCCGTCGCCCACACTCGTTCGCTCAATAATTTACCGAGTTCAAAAACCAGATGAAAATAATCTTTTGAACCCTTTTACTGGGCCTATATCAAGAGGGCAGGCAGTAAATCAAGATCAAAGCCTCGCGTCCATCGGTGATGATAGCTGGCGCGTCTTTTAAAGTCCGCTGTCGATATGTCTTGTTGTACGTTGTGCCATTTAGCAGCCATTCCTCCTCTACGGCGAACACGGTCGGCGGAAGCTCCGCTTTAATCTCTCGCCAGGGGTCGTTAGCTTAGCAGGCGATCCGAGCCGGAACGTTACAAGACCGTAACTCGTCGAACCGCTAGCGACTTTCCCGGTCTTGTTAGTGTCTTCTGCGACCTGTGTAGCCTAGACATGTCTTCGCATGGTGAAGTGTAAGAAGTAAAAGGGAGCACAAAACCCTGGTGTCACCTGCATCCCGAACAGTTCGATTTGAAATCGACTGATTAATTTTTCTTTTTTTAAAAAAAAAAAAAAAAATGGCTCACAAAAATATGCTTACAGACGGTACGAAGATGGCGGCGGTATAGCAGCATTCGTCACCGTCAGGATTTTTCTGACTGAAGTCTTAAAAACCCTTATAAGATGGATTTCCTCGTCTTTCTTGCTTTTACTCTCTCTCTCTCTCTCTCTCTCTCTCTCTCTGAAAAGCCTGCTGCAACTTTTGTGACGACATCGGGCTCAGCAATCATGGCTGAGCGACGTTTCTTGAGATATGAAGTTCAAAAGCGCACCTGTTTATAAATGCGGTTCTGTTTTCAACTTTATATTTTTGTTTGCATAATATCTTAAAATGAAAATTTGAAAAAAAAAAACAAAAACAAACACACACACACACACACACACATTTCAAAAAAAAAAAAAAAAAAAAAAAAACTGGAAGAGAGAGAGAGAGAGAGAGAGGTGACGTTATTACAGAGAGAGATAGAGAGATGACGTTATTACAGAGAGAGAGAGAGAGAGAGAGAGAGAGAGAGATTCTTCGGCTTATTTAATTTCGATCCTCGAAGACATCAGTCCAGTAGAGTCTCCCCTCATCCTTGTAACTTAACTCCACCCTGCATGAGGAGGTGGGGTAAGCGCTCCTCCTCCTCCTCCCTGTACGTTTCCCTGGTTACCGATCTGGACCCTCGGATACGGGGATAAGGATTCGCGCGCGCGCAAGACCACAGCGTGGGAGAAGAAATGTAAACAAGCGCAACACCCTCTGGCTAGAATTTCCTGTATGAGGGGGAGAGAACCCGCACCGTCGGCCGGTAAAGAGGAGGAGGCGGCGGCGTTGGGGCGCTACGCCAAACCGAGGCTGTTCCGACCCGAGATTCGAGCCCTTGGCAGTCCAGCAAGATGACCGCCCCGGTAGAAATCGCCACGAAACCAGTAATTACCGACGATTCTCGAAGTCCGGTTAAAGTGCGTTATTATTTTAGCACTGCGCCAATCACGGTAACGTTTCGCCCAGCTTATGATGACCCAATCAGGCGACTGGTGTGAGGTCTACTGTGGAATCGCAGCGTCGGGTTACCGAGCTGAACTGAGAATTTGTTTCAGCGTAAGAGAAGATGCTACGGCTATCCGCCCGTCCGCCCGTCCGTCTTCTCCGAGCGTACTTACAATTAGCTCGCTGGCTCTTCGTATCTGGAATTTTTTTTAAAAAAAAAATCTCACGAGTCCCGATGCTCTGTGAAAGCGAGTAACTTAAGTCGTAATTAGTAAGTTCGAGCAGCCGCCGCCTCGTTCTCAGTGGTTCCCTCACTAACACACCTCTAACTGGCAAATAACGAATTTTGACCATCTCTTCTGTAATCTCTCTAGCTGTTCAATGCGGTGAAGTATGTTCATTTTTTTTTTTTTTTTTTTGTAAATAACATCTGGGGGCCCAAGTACGCCAGTTTGTCCACCTTTCAGAGCAAGTGGATAATACAAGAAAGTTATTTCATTAAATCGCCATTTTTTATTATAAAGGATTCTGGGATGGCATCGCCTTAGAGGCAGCATGTGAAAGTCGTCCAATAATAAAGCCTAGTAAAGTTTGTGTGTGTGTGTGTTTTTTTTTGACACGTTAGGGAAACATTCTTAAAGTCTGCAAGCTGAACCAGGGAGGAATGTCACAGACTTCTTCCTTTCGAGTCACACACAGCATTCTAGTAAAATTAGTACAGAAAACTAGCGACGACATATTATATCAACGGTAATTCTTGACCGGACGGATAGCGAGGTTAAATATACGATATCGATCATGGCTCGATATCTTCATTTACCGAGACTGCGGTGTGTTTTCTTTGGGCACCCCGCTTTCCTCCCACGTTCAGGGAAAAAGGGGGAAGGTTTTTAGCATGGATTCTCCTTACGAAGCCGAAAGTGCCGAACACAACACGGCGCAGGATTAACGCTTTCCAACCGAGGTTGCCTCCCTTGTAAATATATTGGCGCGCGCTGAAATAATGGTCCAAGAAAGCTGGGAGCTCTTTTGTTTAGGTTTGATAGGGAGGGAGGAACAAACGGTGTTCTGGCCGGGTGGTCACCGAGTAAACTGATCGTACATGCGTTGTTCCTGCACGTGACGTCACATTAGGCATTCGAGCCAACCAGTTCTACTCATAAATGCAGGTATGCTGCTACCTGTTGCGTAGGAGGTTACTAACTAACTGACACAGACAATTTAATTGCCCTGTACGTAGGTAAATAACGAACGGTACGGACATTTTGATATCCCGGTACTTCATTAGCCGGCTGCAGCTGACGTCAGATGTGTGGCATAAATGTACGATGGCGGAAGACATAGCGCAGCTAATGCAAGTGACTTGTCTCTTTTAATAACTCTATTAAAAAAAAACAATAAAAATCTTTACAAGACAATGTTTCAAAACTAATCTCTTTGAGAAGAAAACGCAATTATTATTATTATTATTATTATTATTATTATTATTATTATTATTTTATTATTATTATTATTATATTAAATAAGGTTCTTGGTCGGAGACAAAACGCGTCAACCTCTCGCGCGCCGTTCATTTCTAACCACGTGACCCGACCGCGTGCACAGAGAAGGCTGCACGATGTTTGGACCAACCAATTCTCGCCTGAAAATTAACTCGCTCTTTTCCTTTTTTAACTGTAGTAAATTACGACCAGTTTTAAGGGGGGGGGGAAACAACCAGCTTTCTGATGAGGGAAGGGCCGGAAGTGGATTGGCGTGGAAAGGGTGGCGAGGAATTGGAAGCTGGTGTCCGGTCGATGCTCGACAGGGAACACGATCCGGAATAGGTGGAATGGTCACCTAAAAACAGAATGTCCGCGTTCTGAAGAGCAGCAGACGACGCTGTGGTCGGCCACATGAATACCGGCCGTTTCTCTGCTGTAGCTCCCCTCCTCCCCCTCCTCCTGGACCTGGAGTTTAACTCGCTCCAAGTTTGGAGCGAAAGGATGAGCGTGGACCTTTCTGAAGGCGAGACGAGGTTAATCAGCTCCGTCTCTAGCGGGAAAGCGTTGATATTCTAGTTTTCACATCAGCCCCGGCATCTTCACGTACGCACGCGTGCTGTACCCGTGTCGGGGCGACCCCTCTTTCTGTACAGTACGGCGCGTGTAATTTAGCCGCCCTCTTGTTGTTGTTTTTTCAATTAGGAAAACAACAACAACAACAAATAGTCTAATAAAGCGAAGGGGCGCGCGAGTCTGAAGGCAACAAAGCGAGAATCTATTTTCGGGTGCTCGATTATCCGATCTCGGTCCTCTACCACCTCGGTGTGGTCGGCTTACAAATCCCCAAATATGGGGGGGGGAGCCCAGCCATTCCTGCTCGGTCTTCTGACAGGTTTGACATTCGACTGCTGATTTATCGCCTGCAGGAAGCGCCGCAGACTTTCTTCCTTCCGTTCCGCGCATTACGGCGAAACTCGATCGGCGGGCGCTGGGCGAGACGGAGGCTTCGGAAAGCCACGCCGGCTGATGGCGCTGCAGGAGCCTGTCCCCACCCCACCATCCATCCATCCACCCTCTCCTATTCTTCTCGTAATTTCAAAAAAAAAAAAAAGTATACGTAATAAACCAACCTAACGAGCTCTAAAAACACTCCGAACAAGCCCTCCCCCAACCCAACCCAATTTTTTACAATTTCTCCCAGATTGGAACCTTCCCATCGCAGTATCCGGTTGCCACACGGAGACGAGAAGTCGCCATAGCAACGAGAAAAGAACTGATTCAATTTTAAACCATCACAATTTAGCGTCGAGTGCGATGTAGGAATTCGTCTATTCTTTCTTCCACAAAGAACAGCACCAGGCTTTGGTTATCTTCATAGAGGAGCCCTGATTTAGGCGCTTCCTTCCTCGGAAGGAGATCTCGCCACCAAATAGGCTCTGCGGAAGTACAGCCTTTCAAATCCGGTCTGAACAAGATGGCGGCGACAGTCACCTAGAAGTTTGAAGCTTTTTTCTTCCTTCCATGCTTCCACAAACAAATTTCGTATCTGTTTGCTGCCCAGTTTCAACAACTCTTCGTTGCACGCAGTAACCAATTTACTTACTTAGTTATTATTCTGATAGTTTTGCAGAGTAAAACAACAAGCATGTTTGCATAGCAACATGGACGGCCAATACTTAGTAAGTCGCGTCCTTCGAAGATGACCTAACTTATACATAACTAAACTTAGAGCTTAATTATCTTAAAGTATCCGGTCTGTTTTATTTGTCTCTATACCAAACAATTAAAAATTTTAAAATATTTTCCCTTTAAAGTGTTTACAATGTTTATACTGTTTGTCTTGTTTTGTGTTTTTAATAAATTACCTTATTTATGAATTGTATGGTTTGTAATTAACTATTCATTTACTGTTTCTTTTTTTTTTATATTTCTTTAATCTTTCTTTTTGCTAATCATTTTAGAAGTCATCTGTCTTTTGGTTAATCTTTTTATTTGTTTCAAGAGAATTTTGAGTTTAAAATCTGTGACTACAAGAACGGTGCGCAACAAATACAAATGATGGACCGTAGAGGTGCTTTATAAATAGTATATCCGGTGTCCATATGACCCTCACGACCATATAATACTCATACCCCACCACGCACGCGCGCGCGCGCGCGCGCACACACACACACACACTCTCTCTCTCTCTCTCTCTCTCTCCACTGTTACATGTTATTGCTATTGCAGGCCAGAATGTCGGACACACCAGTCGGAGCTACGATCAAAGACCATCGGGATGGTACGATCAGCGTAGAGTACCATCCAAAGGAGGCTGGTAGGCATGAAGTGCTGATGAACTTCGAGAGTGATACAGTAGAGGGTGAGTTGTTGCAGTTCAAACTTTATGCTTATTCTCTTCCCACCTTAATAAATAATTGTTCATTTTAAAATTAGTTTAGAACTGTAAAACTCTAATCCTATCTTAAAAGGTATTTGAAATCGCAGACTTTCTTCTTGTTTCAATATTTTTTGGATAATTTTCAACATGAATGAAGTGTATCTGAAAAAATAATAGAGACTATGGCTTAGTAGTGTGCATCTACTAAGACGCCATTTTTCCTCGAGTAACCTTTATCGACTGATGACGTCAGTGTTTGAACTATTCTGCTACGAATCACACGATTACCGCCATGTTGGTGAAGCATATGCCATGGCATCTAGACGTCATCAGCGTGTTAGTGTGATGACGTAAAACACGGGCGGTAACCCTGTACGGCTAGTCAGTCCTCCGCCATGCTGACCAGCAGAGTGTGTTTCACTTTAGGTAACATCATTGCCCCCCCCGTTTTTTTTTCTTTCTTCAGGTAAACTTATCAGTTTGCAGTAATTCAAAGTGGTCAGTAATTTTAAGCCTGACATTAAACGTTCGAAAAACTCAAGATTTAGTGGAAGAATAAGAAGCAAAAGTTAGAATTTTTTGTTCTGTTATTGTTGTTAAAAGTGCATCAATGTTTCTCTCGTTCATCGCCATTTACTCTGGAATACACCACCCCACCCCAGTGATTCCGTCGGGGTACGCAACACCGCTGCCCACGTCGAGTCTCGTGTTGATACGCAAGCGAAAGACGATAAGAGGCATGAAAGATTAGGAAGTGGGTACTTTTCTTGAAAAGTTTCTTATAACGCTCCCACTGCTTGATGTTTCAGGGATAATATTCTAATTTTGAAAATTAAATATTTCAGGAGGAGTAAGAAGAGGTAAGTAAAGAATTCTAGCTTTAGAAGTCATTACAACATCTACAAATGATCATACCCATCTACCTTAATGCTAGTTGCACGGGGGGACCAATCGGTTAAGTACTATAACTTCCTCTGTACAAAGTGGGAGGGACGGTCTCGCATTGTGTCGGACTGCTCTGATCCCGGTGTAAACGAATTGGGCCAACTCATTGCGGGTATTAACTAACCGGCCTTGACGCCATCAAAATGGCTGCCGAAATGGCGCTTCACGTTATCACAAAGCTGACTGGGTTGGAGAGTAAGCAGTCGCCAGGCTCAGGCTAAAGTCTCGGAACAAGCGTTAATGAAGTCTCTCTTTTAATACGAGATCTAAATGGTCGATTAATTTTCCTGGCTTTACAATCAGAACTGAATTTTCGAAAAAAAATTAAATTAGCAATATCGCTAATAAAAGCCATAGAGTGGCCCTTTCTTTTGTACTTCACTCTCACCCATCCATCACCAGCCTTCCAATTGTCTTCTTCACCTGTCTTTACTGACCGAACAGGTAGCCATGAAATTTTGTCATTTGAAATTCGTATGTACGCCAGAAAAGATGTTTATTTGTAAGAAAACTATGTAGTAGGCGATTTTAGTTCTAAAAGTTAATTTAAATTCGACAGAAAGAAATAAACAGGAATGCAGACCAGACAGGAAATGCGGGTATGCTATCATTCGCCATGTTGTAACGATGGAAGCTGGTGGCTTAGCTACAAGAAGGGGACTTGTATGGACGGTTTTCTTCTCTTTTTGTGCAATATCTCATTTAGATGCTTATGAGATTTGTTCGACTGCATGAAAGAGTACGAAGCATTTATGGAAACATGCAACAAAAAAAAAAACATTTTTTAAATGCATTAGCTTGAAAAATGGGTTTTCTGATAAGAAAAAAAAAATCTTTCTTTGTTTTAACTCATTTTAATGTGACTTCAGAAGTAAGCACGAGCGGCTTTAAAAGTGTTAAAACAAGAAGGGCGGGAGGTGGAATAGAGTTTTTTTTTTGCCCTACCTACAAGAAACCGCGAGTTTGTTGAGTTCTGTTTCTAGGTGATGTCCACAACAAATCTGGTTGGTAGAGTTTGCTTGCCGAGAGTTTCTGTTGCATGCCCAACCTTCTGGAAACCGAACTGGGTGCGCGACTGCTTGTGAGAGGAGTGTACGTTTTGTTAGACCGCAGTGATAACTAGTTGTGCAGTATAGAGCATCCCATTTCCCGTAGAACATAGCATGATAACTGCATGCAGCCTTAGAACGTGTCAGAACATTTGCCCAAAGCTGCTTTTTTTTATTTTTTTTTACGGTTTGCAGTTTGTGTGTGGATGTGTGATATTTTTTTCTTATTTTAAAAAAAAAAGACTTGAACCATCTCATTGTCCAACGCTTTAATGGTCACTAAATGAATTCTCAACCATTTACCGCATTAGCGAGTCGGGTCTTAATCCACTGCTGGAGATCGATGCATTTTTCTGCATTTCTAGAGATTATCATCATCAGACACGTGTGGGGAACGAAAAAAACACGTCCTGTCCTTCCAGTCACGTGCACGGGGAGAGAAGGGGGGGCCCCTCCGCGCCACCAGAGCGAACGGTTTGGCCAGAGGTGGACTTGACAGGGGCCAGGACACCAGCGCTCTCTAATGATAAAGACGGAAAACGTTCGGAGTAAAGCCGGTGTTATGTGCTTGCTCGTGCGCTGCGAGAAAACGTCTCTGTCAGAAGAGACTGCATTTTGCCTCCCCATCACGATGGACCTTTCCCTGAAGCCCCGCTGTCAGACCGGCACAATTCTGGAAGATTTCTCTCGTTAACAACACTCACCTTCCGCCACTGCTATTATTAACATTCGGGAGGCGTAGGCGATTCTAGCGGCTTCCTCCAATAATCTTCAAACAATACAGTTTAACGTACCTTTAACGTCATTTCCCCCCCTCTTCTTTCCCCCTCTGCATGTCAGCCTCATTCCAACTCACCGTTTTTATCCGTAACTCGAGCGTTTCTCATTCCAAACTAATTTCCGCAATCTTTCGGAAGAACTAGCTTTGTCTCGGACGACAGGTCCTCGTTGAAGATTGAAAGACTCTCTCTCTCTCTCTCTCTCTCTCTCGTGGTGATGCGGACAGTAAGTGCATTTATACGGAGATGCCATCCGTACCGGTACCCCCTCAGTTTATACAGAACTCCACGGATAGTAAGGCGTGCGCCATACTGTCTCTTTCCAAAACTTCACTGTAATGTCGCTGATGATATAATTTGCTAGGTTGATTCAGGTCTTCTGGAATTAATTTCTGCTTGTCAGATTCTGTCACATCTTCCCCGTTGCTCCTCAGATACACCTGGACTAGGAAAACTGTTAATGTTGTCACCGTCATTTATATTCTTTCAGTTTTATTAGGGATAAGGACGCAAAAGTCGATAAGCTTGTTTTCTAACGAAGCCTTCTGCTGAGCCTCATTCATTAACACACTAGAGACCCTTTCTATCTTTATGTACCTAAATCTCCCGATCTCTACTATTCCCCCCCCCTTTTCACCTTCGTTACCGCCCTTAAATTCCTGTTGAATTAACATTTGTTTTAAAAACATGCGTGTACAACAAACTTCTCACCGTCTCTTTAAATGTCGACCTAGACCGGTCAGAATTAAAGCTTATGGTGAGTGAACTCGACTTCCCTGTGACGTAAGGAACTCAGCGCGAACCTGTTCGTGACATTAGCTGAAGACCCCTTTACCACAAATAAATATTATTCTAGCTGATTTTAAGTCTGTTTACAACCGGACCGACCGCCACAAACGGCAGCCATCTACTGACTGATAGCGGGATGCGACGAACACGCGGTTGGGTCGGTCTATTATTATTATTATTTCCTGTCTCCATCTCTCGGTGTTTGTCAGTATTCGGTGTCGCATCATCCACCCCTTTTCTTCCTGTTATGTATTTTATCGAAGTTTTTTTTTTACCAGATAAAAATCTAAATAAAGGCGAAGTTCCGTCTACTACGTTTCAGTGGTTTGCTCTCGGTTTTCTTCCTTTTCGTCCAGTTCCAAACAAACCCAAAACTATCCGACTCTCTTTTTTTCCTCTTCTTTTTCTACCGTGTTCGGCAACTTCGCCGAAGACCTGAAGCTGAGGCGACAAAAAAAGGTAAATGCTAGCCATCCGCCATCTTGCCAAACACAAACACAAACACGCCTGATCAAAGGTCCTGCCGATCGGTCGAGGTTTTATCCCTGTACTCTGTTGTGTCTTTTTTTCACTTGGCAGGCGAACTTTTGCGCGGCTTAAAACCTGAAAGGTCGCTAACGACTCTATAAACTGACAAATGTTAGTAGCCTTGTTCGAAATGGCTCTTAAATTATATTTGCCTATAATAAAGTTTAAGTAAATTTCGATTGCTTATTATAAGGACCTTCAAGCAAAATTCATTGTTTTGTTTGTTATTTCAGGCAGCCCTTTCCAGTTTCTGGTTGATACAATCAATGGCGGATACATTACGGCTTACGGCCCTGGTCTTGTGGGCGGGCTGAGCGGAGAAGAAGTGCATTTCACCATAGTAACAATGAGCGGCTGTCAAAGTACGTGCAACAAACACAATAACGCCCCTAGTAATTCCTCCACCGCAGCTGCGTTTTCGGTTAACTGGTGAAAATTCCCCAGAATAAGAGAGAAATCGCCTGATAAATAGCATCACACGCGCAAGTACACAAGCGATGGGGCTGCAGAAACTTGAAATCCGATTGGCTAAAACGTTGCTTGTTTAACCCCATCGCTCAACCAACTAACGAAGAAGAAAAACACGTTACCTCTTTCGTCAGTGAAGTGATCCTTCAAGCCTAAAACAGAAAAGAGAAGACTAATTGGTTAAAATATTCTATTTCACTTTTTAACTCTCAGAGGTGGTACCCAGGATGCTTTGCGAGAGCCTCTCAGCAAAATGCCGGTCGGTTTAAATACCAGCAACATATTTTAACCATAAAGAGGCTGGTCTTGCGACGTAAGTTAGATGTGAGTTTATAACGATCCGTAGCAAATGCAGATATTAATGATTGTCCGCTATATGACCCGATCTGGATTTTAGATTTTCTAGTCATACAAACTTTCTAAATGGCATGTACTGTTGTGACATTGAAATGGAACGTGCAAGTCATCTTTTTGGTGGGGAAGTGGGGATTACTGTTTGATCGCCCACGCCCAGTCGCCAAAACGAGCCTAAGTGTGGAACCATTGAAACAAAGTTTTATCTCTTTCCTAATCTTTAAATGGACGATTTAATGGTAGACAGTAAACTTACTGTCAAAACGTTTACCGATCAAAGCAAACGACAGCCAGATCTCATTCTTGGTGGAACGAAAACCACGTAGAACGGAACAGATTCCGTCTAGCTTTTATATTTTATTTACGGCCAGGGATCTCACCACAGAGCTTTTATTGTTTTTGTTGTTGTTGTTTTCTCTGATGATGTAGCCAGGTTCTGAGTTAATGACAGACGATCTTTCTTGTCTCGCACGCAGACAACCTCGTCGTCACGGTGGATGGTGCCTCTAAGATTGACTTGAAAAGGGTCGATAACCCTGACGGCTCTTCCTCGTTCTACTTCCGGCCTATGACTCCCGGAGCCTACAACCTCAACATCAAGTACAAAGGGCAGCATATCAAAGGCTCTCCCTTTTCTTGCAAAATTTCAGGTAAGTTTGCGTGCGCTTTATACACCTGGGCTGTACCCGTGGCTCTGTTTAACTGAAACAACCGGAAGGCAGTCTCACACCTACTTGTGTTACAAGCTCAGGAGATACGTTCAACTTTTATTTTATTATTTTACATGTTTGGGTATTTTATTTGTGCGCAATCGTCATTTGATGACGCAACATTTAAAAGGAATAATTAAAAAGCCCGGAGATGATGCCGAGTGGTGATGTCACGCCACACGTTCTCTTGCCAGTTCGCTGATCAGCGCTATCATCACTGATAATGTGGCTGTTGTGAGTTGGAAGCCAGTCGTAAACTCCCATATCTTTAACATCTCCTGACCACCAGCTGCCTAACTGAGTTACCGCGAGAAGTTGACTTTAAAGTGGATTAATTAGTCAGTAGCAGTCCGCTTTCACGTGCTCATATTTTGCTTTGCCTTGTGTTTTTTTTTTTTCACTATACAGGTGTCGGTCGCAAAAGAACACAGCTATCTCTAGGTAACAGTAGTGAGTACTCGCTAAAGGTAGTCGAGGCTGACATCGTCAACTTGATAGGATCGATCAAGACCCCTTCAAATGCCATAGAGCCATGTATCTTAAAAAAGCTCAACGACGGGCAGTTAGGTAAGTACTTCCGCTTCTGTTTCTCTCGCATTATGGGGACAATTCTGCCCGACTCCCTCCATTACTGTTTTTCGTGACACGATAAATAACCTCAGAAGACACCAAAGCCTTTCGCACGAGACCATACGACGTTAAATTCAAAAGTGTTCCAGTAAGTCTAAACATTCAAACGTTTAGGGGCGATGTGATAGCGCACCTGTCTAAAAGACTACAAACAACTATAGAGCGTTCACCTGTACGCCACGACTGCTTTCTCACGTGACTTCTCCTAACGTCTCTGTTTTCTACTCTCACTTCTAAAAGAGCTTAGAAGTGCAAGATGGCGGCTCGCGGAACCTTGGACAAAAGGATAATTCATAAATTATTTAATATATGCATTTAATAATCTTTTTTTTTTTAGATGAGCAATTTGACTGGAGCCGACTCGTGTAGTAGTGGTATTATCTGTCACAACTGTGGCGAGTTCTCGGCGATCCTCTAGAGACAAGAATCGAAATAAACCAACCGAAACGAATTCTTCGCCGACATCATTATTTAAAACTGTAATAGATCAGTTTGTTCTGTTGTTTTCTTTCCTAACAGGTAAACATTATATGCAATATAAAAAAAATACAACCCAGGCCATTAAATATAGATCAAGACAAATCAATACCTCAATTTTTAAGCCGACTCTTTGATGTTTTATCTTTTTGGAGAGGAAGGAAGAAAACCTGATATTAATCAGGATGGAACCCATTGGTCGTCTACTCTTAGATTTCAGTGACTTTGATCAGCGCTCGCTCTCTCGTACAGAATTATCAGCTATGGCTAAAAAGTGTTCCTAAACGCTTACTCTCAAGCATACTTTCCACACTTTAGATGTATTTACAACGCTATAGAATCTATTTATCGACAGGAACAAATAAGGGGTATACAATTTCGTTGGGTGATGGAGTCTTTAACGTTTCACTTAGAACTCGCTTTTATGCAGAGGACGCTTTGTCGCACACACAATTCACGAATCATTTTTTTCACAGATTAAGTTTCAGCCGTTTAACAGTCAGTTATCCCTGCGCGAGAAGAAAGGGAGATAATTTCCTCTTCTGTACATCTCAAACGTTTATCCGAAGAACCCCTGCTACAACATCAATAAGACGGATGGTTAAAGCGAGAATATACATTTTTTGCAAGTTCGGGAAATATTATTTACTTTTATGAAATAGCATCGCAGCCAAAGTTTACTTTGTATTTAAGCAAATGGTGACGAGTCTTAATTCCTTTTGACCGGGATTAGCAGATTTCCCCACAGCGGAATTTTTCGACACCATTTTTTTCCCCACCTTTTCTCATTAATATAATAAAGCGGAAAACCGGATAACCTTTATTTATACCAAACGGGATAAAGGTCCTGACTGTAAACTCTGCAGATTTTGTTCCAATTTATTTAATGTCGTTGTTTCAATAAAATAATAATAACAAAATCCTGGTATCACTTATCATCGTGGGCGTAGCCGACCAGAAGATCGCAAAATAAAAATTGATTAAATGATTCGTTATCGATGAAAAGGTGTCTCTAATTAAAGCGCATCTTTATATAAATTCAGCACTTGCTATAGCGGAATTTCCTTAGCATAGCATCAGCTTTAATTTTTTTTTTTTCCTTTTCGTTTATTTTTCGGCTTTAAAACAATTTGTTTTTTGGGGGAGGTTAATAATATGCCGCTACCCTCGCCGAGTGTGATTATAACGGTACAGAATGCCTGGCAACTGCTAACAGTAACCAAGTTAAGCCAGGAAGCTGCCAGATGGCGGTCTAGAATTACTCATAACCCATCCTGGAGTTGCTTCGAAACAGCACCGGCAGCATTTCTTTTTATTAACGTCTATCACAGAAACTTTCCGTCCGACCAGCCCCACCTACCGGCTGTGACGTCACCGATGCGCGCAGATAACTCGTTACCATATTCGTCTATTTGTATCAATTAAAATCCGCGCCAGCTGGCCTCCCTGACTTTCTCCAACCCCGCCCGTCAGTCTTCCGGCATTGCCAGCCTGTGTAATGGGATGGCTGGCGCAGGGGCTGCCAGAATATCGCGGATCTCGTGGTTTATGATGCTGCTCAAGAATGTTTTTGCCAGTCAACCGAGCGTAGTATGAGATACTGGAAAAATTCTGCACGATCTTGTGTCAGTTCGCTGCATATCTACAACGATTATTTCTCTACTACGTTTTTCTGGTTTGGGTGATTACTTCCGGAAATACGTGCTATAGCTGAGTTATACCAGCTACCTACCTTTCCACCTACATCCACCTACCAGCCTGCCTACCTGCTTACCTACCCACTTATCTATCTACCTACCTACCCACCTACCTGCCTAGCTACCCCATCATAGCACAAGTTCTGAACTACCCGATCCAACCCCTCTCTCTCAACCTCCAAACTTCTCTCAGGTTCCCTCTCCACCAGTCACGCAATAAACCACACGGGTTTTAACTGTCTGACGGCTCTTAAGGTTTTAATTTTTTTTTTAATTCTGGAAGCGTCTCTGAAAATGTGTCTTCAGCGTAACTAATTACAACGGAGATTCCAATACTGACGTCACACAACGGAGATTCCAATAATGACGTCACACAACGGAGATTCCAATACTGACGTCACACAACGGAGATTCCAATAATGACGTCACACACTATTCTTGATTCGGACTCTAATTTAAAAAAAAAAACGGGTTCTTTCTTAAGCATCTTTTCCATAAGATGAATGAGGCGTGTGGCAGCGTGGTGGCCGCTGTACACACCCCACGTGCAAGCAGCCGGAGAGACTGCAGACCTGTTAGGCTCGGATGATCCAGCCGCGAGTCATACAGCATCACGACGAGACTGCAGCACCTCCTGGACGGGAGTGAAAATGGGCACTCGAATGTTTAGGTGCGACACTTCTTGTTACGCTGGCCTCCCTCTGAGGCCCAACAACCGTAGAACATCGGCAAAAATTCGGGGCTGTGAACGAACGCACTTGCAACTCGGGTGGATCTCCCGCAGACTGTGGATGGCAGGTTGTCTTACACTAGAAACAACACCAGGGCAGAATCCTTTCTTTTTTACTTCAGCCTGTTTGTCCGATATAAATGTCTGAAATTTTTGTATATTTTATTTCATTAGAATTTCTTGAAATACATTTACAGATTTAGGCTTATCGAGGATAAAGAATGGCGTTCTAGACACAGTTATATAAACAACCCGGCTATAAAAACTCACGGTAACCTCCCTTGGAATAAATTCAGTTAGAGGGTAAGCTATAGAAATGACAAATGGATTGCAGATAAAAATCAATGATAATTCCTTAGAGACATTTTAAAAAGCATCTAATAGCAAACAATTAGGCAGAATTTCGTGTCGTAACTTCAACCAACAATTCCACTTCATTTATTTTGTAATTTAACTGAATCCTTTTAGTGCCTTTAACATATGTTACTGTTATTGTTAGGCGAGTAACTACTTGAACTAATTTAGCAAGGAAACAACAAACACATTCCATTAAGGGGAGACTACTGCAAAAAATCAGCTTTTTTAAAAGAATTGAGTTCGTTATCGAATTATGATATAAAGCGGTATTTATTAAGCAGGCTGTAGTCGTGAGCTCAGATTTCTGCTTGATAGCCCATCCACTGGAACACGGGACGTTTAAAACCTGTATCTACAGCTTACCTGTTTACTTTCTTATTGTTGGTACTATTTTATTGCCAGTTGTTTCCCGTCTCTAAGGTCGGGACAGAACTCGGGTGCAGCACGTTACGTAAACGAAGAGGGAGGGGAAATACAGTATTAAGGACCTACACCGGTTGGTTCCTAGAGCTTCGATGTCTCGTCACGTTTCTGCTTAGCGCATCGTCCGGAAATAAATCAGATTTCGTTGTAGAGGCTGAAACCGGTTTCCCCCTCGTAGCGACCTCCTTCTACATTATGTCGTCATACCTCAAAATATGCCTGCCTTTTTCTCCAACGCCGCATCATCATCATCATCATCGTCATCGTCTGATAACTTCTGGGCATATTTTGCCCGTTTATGTTTCTGTAACCCGACACCGGTTTGCCTTGGCCGAGCGCCCAACTACATTAAAGTCGGAATATTTTGACAACTGCTCCAGCCGCACTCGTTTCATTTACTTTAGCTGCTCGGGGAATCGAGGAAAGGCTCGGTGTCGGGGGGATGTGATCCCGCGTAGCTGAGAAAACAAGCTATCAGTTATATTTGCCTCCGCCGTCAGACAGATGAGTGTTTCCATAACCGCAGCTACATGGAGAACGGAACACAAGCCGCATATCGGGAACAATGGAGCAACAGCAGCAGCCAGTCTGAGAATTCTTTACTCGTCACTACGAGAGAAGTCTGGATAGTAGGACGGGTGATCTCAGAATGGGTCGGATGGAAGAGGTGGGGGGGGGCAAAAAAAGGATAAAATTCGGGTCTTGAAACGATTTCTACTCTAATGAGCGATTAATCCAGTGCACCCGTAAAATGGACCTCGCTGGTTCATCATACTTCCAAGATAGCGTCACGTGATTAATAAATTCGTTATCTCAGCGGATCTCTAAGGTTTAATCTGCTTCACAAAGACGAACATAAGAGACCATTTCCTAAAGTCCATAGAAAACCTTTCATATGTAGTTTATCCCTACGGCCTCTAGAGATATGTGACACGCCGCTAGTCTCGAATGGTTTTACCGTTACGCACCGGCAGGGGTTTTAGAAACCCCTTCCGGGTCGCCCACGGCAGGTCACCTCTCTATAGTCGTCTCGGTCGTCTTCTTTTAACCTTTTCAAAGATATCTAAATTCTAACCCTAACCCTGGGCTGCGCCATTCGCTTCTGTATCTCAGGATTGCTCTGCCGGTAAGAAAGAGCTCGTGAACTGGGCTTCCTTATCCAGTGGCGCCCTGTTAGTCATCAGAAGAGATTTCCAGAAGGTTTTCGTGACGAATAAAACAACAACAAAAGGTTTCCTGATCGCAATAACGGGGGAAAAGCTGAATACAAATGTAAACCTTGCATAAAATCGCACCGCATCTCCCGAAAGCTGCTTCGTCCGCTTCCAGGATCCTCCGCCTGCTCTTGAAGATCAAGAGAAGCAGCAAAGTAGATCGACAACTGAAGGTGGGCGAAGTGCTGAGGTTCTTTACCATACAGACAACAGCACCGATCCATAACCCACCCCTAACCCACACACACGCGGAAACCATCGCTATCAGGGCGGGTTCGAGAGCTCGGCGCTTTTATAAATCTCCCTACATTGGAGCTAACTTTCCGTTTCATCTTCGCTCGAACTTTTCCGATTATTTAAGCTTAACTGTCATTTCTTAAAAAAAAATAAAGATGGCAGTTAAGCAGGTAAGTTCTTTTAGGCACACTACTAGGCTTTAGAACAACAACAGTTATTTTGTGCAATTACTGTCCTAATATTTTCTTGAAGATTAGTATTTTTCAATCACTTATCTAATTCTGTTACATGGAATGAGTGAGCATCACGAGATGGGTGTGCGCTTTAAAATGACTAAACTGAGCTAACAGCCTCGTCCGTACTCCGTTTGCGCGCTTACTATACTATACTATACTATACTATACTATACTATACTATAAAAGCACATCGAGGTTTTAGTTGTGTTCAGTGTTTAAAAGGCAGCATCGTAGATTTTAAAGTCCGTTGTCTTACTGCATTTTAATGTAACACTGCATCTTGTCGCCAATGGAATAGTTACAGATTATTCCAGTTATGACTGACCTACGAGTATATATTATTATTTTAACAGTCTGCAAGTCCTGGTTGTTGCCTGAAGACACTGCGCGATTACACTGTAATATACATTGGCGGTCATGAGTGCGAGCTTGCCACTGGAATTCCCCGTGTATATTATATATCGTAAATTTATTTTTAGATGTAGATCAAGCATACAACAGCTAGAAGATGCATAAATGGCGGAAAGCGTTAGATCCCACAACTTTTTAGCTTAAATATGAAATACGGAAGAATATTCTATTGGCAAGTGAGTGAATATGGCCATCGCTCCATCTCCATCTCTCTCTCTCTGTAATAACGTCATCTCTCTCTCTCTCTCTCTGTACTTATGCCTGTTCCATGTATTATCTTTTGGAGAGGATCTGATTTTTGTTATAAATAGGTAAGCCTTTTCAGCTGGTCTTTCCTTTGTTTTCTAAGAAACAACCACAATAGTGCTGTGATCAAGTTGGCATCACCTGTCATTTGCTCGAAATGATCAGTTAAATTATTCGGAGTAATCGGTGACAGCATAAAAGCGCTGGTGGCCTTCCAGAGATCGCTTAACGCAATCAAGCCAGTAGTATTAAGTCTGCAAGAAACGGTTATCTGATATAGCCGTGGTAAAAAAAAAGAAGAAGAAGAAGAAGACTGGTTATTTAATGTATGTCCTCTTAATTTATTTTGGGCTTGGAACAATTCTCAGCATATCTGAAATGTTTTCCTATGTCGCTTGGCGTCGCGCACATCGTTATAAGCCAGACCAATCCGTCCCTTCGTTACTTCATCAGAAGATCTCGGAAAGACTCGGGGGGGGAGGGAGACGAGAGTAGAGCACACTGGTCACGTGGGGCTACTATTTCCGGAACGATGCCGAAATTCGCCCTTATAAAATTCCTCTTCTTTTCCATGACCATGACGAGCGAGGCGTTGGTGGAAGCTTCGTTTTCTGGATAGACGGTCCGGTTGATGAGCGATCCTTCTCCTTCCGCCGAGTCAGAGGGCTAGTGATCGTTACAGTCAACAACTCGACCGAACTACAAAGGCAAGCAGAGCCTTCCGCATCCGCGTGGCATAGTTCGTCTTGTGGTACTCGTTCCGGGGGCGGACTGTGACGAGCTGTTCGCGAGTCTGCTCTGCGTTAACTGTCTCTGCTCTAAGGAAACTAAAGTATATCCGCCAGCCAAATAAATCGTTAAATAAGTGCGCACGACTGCTGCTTAACAGCGTCGAAATCCGTCGGCGTGTATGAATCTCAGTACTAAGTAGTTCCGTGATTTCGAAGTTTTTTTTTTGTTTAAAATTCTAAGCCTTAGAAACTTGATAAACAATTTAAAATTAAACGCGCCAAGAATAGTTAGAATGGCGACAAGTAAGACGGGGATTAACTGCGCTGTTTACGGGTTGGAAGTGGCCAACACCCACTTTCCCTAAACCTCATTGTCAGTTGGACTGTTCCCAGGTCCTCCTCGCTGCAACACCGTCATCAGACAGAACAACATCACTATCATGCCGGCGATCCGTCTTCCTTTCATTCAATAACACAAACATTTATTTACTCACAGCTGCGTTTAGATTGTTAAATTCTTCCAGAAACCAAGTAAGGGAATAGAGCTGTGTATTTTGTTTCGAGCAACACGTGTTTTTTTATTATTTTTTTTCAAATCAGAATTTTTCCCCACTCAAGCGCCCTCTGGAGAGAGGAAACGTAACTATGCTACGCGTTCGGTTAGTTGACCCAAATCTATTTGCGTACCGTTGCGTCAGGTTATTACGAAACAGTGTCTGTGTTATGGATGCTTAGCTATGACGTTCTGAATCTTTAATGGAAATGAAATGACACCACAGCTATTGATTCAAAGTATTATTAGGAAACAGGGTCTTAAGAATTTCGTGTATGTTTTAAATTTAAAACTGGTGTCCACAGACTTTCCACATGCAAAAAAAATTGTCTCTTCTTCCCTCAGGTATCGCCTCGTTCACCCCCAAGAACAAAGGCCAGTACCTGGTGAACGTTTATCGGAGTGAGAAGCATATCACCAACAGCCCGTTCAAGATTAACTTGGGTGATAACGAAATCGGCCATGCCAGCAAAGTGAAGATCTCGGGTGCTACCGAGAAAGCGACCGCCAACGAGAACAACCAGCTGATTATTGACACCAAGAATTCGGGTGAGTGGCAAGCAGAGACGATGTCGTAAAAAAGTGGATGGGAAACGTTGATACGGTTGGAAACTATAAAAAAAGAAAAAAAGCAGTATGTCTGCTTACTGAAATCGTACCACCATGACGTTTCAGCTCGATGATAGCAGCAATTAGACGGGAGAGCTCTCCCTTATCGCACGGAAGTACCCGGAGGAAGCTTAAAATGATAGTTACTTAACAGAACGTCTTTACATGAAGCTACTGTGAATGACTGTTTGCGGCGGGAGAGTTTATTATTTTGCTAGAACAAGGAGATGTGTAATTACTTCCATGATAACGGGTTGACATCTGTAAAGATATTTCAGAGACACGAGTATCGTGGAATTCGGCTGATTTTATTTAATCTCCACCGGATTTTCACGGTTACTTATTTCAATCAAATAATTTAGTGTTAATTTTTTTTTTAATTAATGTTTTTAATTCACTTTTTTTTTAAAAAAAAAAGTTCTTCTTTCTTTTTTCTTCTATTTTATCATGACCCTCTCGATATTCACAATTTTAGGTTATGGCGGTCTCTCTATAGCCATCGAAGGCCCTCATCGGTCTGAACTGTGTTGCGAAGAGATTAAAGAGAGAATTTACACTATTAACTATGGCCCGCACGAACCCGGAATCTATATCCTCAACATCCGCTTTGCTGATGACCATGTACCTGGTAAGTCCTCTGTCTCAAATTATTTCAGTGGCTTCTCTACAATTTACCTCACATACCGATGTCGTCGTCCTGCCCTGACTTTAACATTTTTTTGCATTTTTTTTCTTCCCCTGCTCTAAACTCCAGGAAGTCCCTTTTTGTTGGATGTTGGCGGAAATCCTTCCGGTCGCTCCAGGGAAACCATCAGCAGGGAAATACTGATCGCGGAAGCCGTCACCCCAAACACTCCGTGCGAGTTCCTTATAAAGATTCCAGGTAAACACATACCAAACAGAACGTTACCACCAGGTGACCTGAATTGAGGGTAAAATGGTCCCTGACCGTCTGTTTGGTTTTCAGCTGTTATGCTCCGTGTAGCGCTGTAAAAAATAAAAAAAAAAATATATATATATATATTTATATTTCATCATCAATTCTTTTTCTTCTATCAACTTTTTCATTTTCCGCCGTCAACTATTTTCATAGTTTGACACAAACGCGTAGCAAGGGAGATAATCCCACATGAACCACTCGAGTATAATGGTGTGATGCAGAATTCTACTGAAATAATTCTTGACTCTTCTCCAGGTACAAGTCCGTTCGATATGGAGGCGTCCCTCACGGATCCAGAAGGGCAGACTGAGCTTTGTGAAGTGATGGACATGGATGACTTCCATTATAACGTGCGATTCACGCCTCTGGTCGAGGGACTCCACATTCTAAGCATCAAGCACAAGGGGCTACACATTTCAGGTTGGTTTAGCTTTGATCCTTCCCCGAACATCACTCGTTTATTTCATCTCAACAGAGGGATAAATATCCCCAAACATCGTTCATTTTAATCTAATGATAGTTTTTCTCTTCTAATTAATCCATTAACCAGACTGTCCTGGAGTGTTTACCTGTTAGAAAATTTGCATAGACAATCAAACTTTTATGGTAATTTACAGTGCAATTTATTAGACAAATAGACAAAGGTAGAATTCATCACTTTGCTTTTAGTAAAGTAAAAAAAATACAACGAACTGTACATATTTTTAACCTTTTGTGTGTACTAACTGATCGGACTGATTTTCTCACTGCTACAGGTAGCCCTTTTGCTTACACCGTGGGTCAGCTGGTTCCTGGCGGTTGCCACAAGATGCAGACTGGTGGCCCCGGCTTGGAGAAGGGAGAAGTTGGAATCAACAGTAGGTTACGTCTTTGAATGAGTGGCCCGCGTGTATCAAAAAAAAAAGAAAAAAACAAGAACAAAACTCTCACCAGGATCAACTGGAGGATTATCATACTATCATTAGAACGATTATTTTGTGGAAATGGTTATTTCGAACGACCAGGTGCTTCCTTAAAGAAGATGTCGAAGTCTTTTGCGCAGATAATTTTTAACGTTAACCTTTAATTGTATTCTAAACAAAAAATTTATAAAACCAACGTCTAGTGACTACTGTATCTTGTAATTTCATTGTGGCATTAAGACACAGACAAAAAAAAACCCCCAAAAAACTATTTCTACCCTATTTACAGATGATTTTAACATCTACACACGAGAAGCTGGCCCCGGGACGTTTACCATGGCCGTTGAGGGTCCGTCGCCTGCCATCATCAACACAGAGGAAAGACCCCATGGTCTCTTAGGACTGACCTACAAAGTTTCAAAACCAGGTAAGGTACCTATAGTTAAATGCTAACCAGAATCGTGACCGATATAGCAATTAGCAATCTACCTATGAAATCCACAGCTGTTTTGTTTAGTATAAATGATGCCGCTGATTGGACCTGAGAAGAAGAAGAAGAAGAAGAAGAAGAAGAAGATGCTGTGCTTCAGCTGTTCTCGTAGAGACCTCATACCCTTTTTTTTTTTTCGATAACTTGTCTATCGATTTTTTAAATTCCGATCACCCACACTTTGTGATTGCAGGTACTTATGGTGTCCACCTTAAGTTTACCGATAAACACATCCCCGGATCTCCATTCATCGTCACCATCGCACCTGCGAGCGCGGAAGCCAAACAGGTAACAGTCCACTCGCTCAAGGACAGAGGACTACAGGTAAGCCGATTTTTCCCGTCTGTCACTCTGTCACGCTCGCCTTCTTGTTGTTCCTTTTCTGACTTTCGAACTCTTTTTTCTTCTTGTTTTCCTCCCCCGCAGGTGGACAAACCGCTCACGTTTACCGTGGATCTAAACGGCGCTAATGGTACTCTCCACGCTACCACCCACACACCATCCGGTGGCCACGAGGACTGCTTCATCCAAGAAATGGACCGGGACGTCTACGCCGTGCGGTTCATTCCCAGGGAGAATGGCGTGCACTACGTCGATGTCCGACTCAACGGTGCCCACATAACCGACAGTCCCTTCGCTATCATGATCGGCTCCACAGCTGCTGACCCCGCCATGGTGCACGCGCTCGGGGATGGAATCGAACATGGAAAAACGGGTGAGCAGTGACCTAACCTACCTCCTTTCTGTATTCACGGGTCACCGGTCTGTCACATGACCGATCCCGTGTGCGCGAAGTCCCGATGAGGATAGAGTGTAAACGAAAGTTTAAGTTCATCGCACCTTCTCCAACCATTCTACAACTCGGTCGGGTGTTCTGAAAACTAATAGTTTGGGTGCGTAAGCTGCCGTGAGCATCCCGAGAGGTCTGTTGTTTGCTAACACCCTTTCTGGTGCCCATAGACCCACCTTTTACGTGGGAACCCGCACCTACCCGCCCCCTACAGGACGGGAGTGCTCACTAATCTCCTTCTATAAACACACTTTTCGGTTCGTGCTTCGTTCCATCACTTCCCACATCCCGTTTGGCTTTATTAGCAGCCGAAATGCACCAGCCAGCCTTTACCCATAACTGCCGCCATATCGCTGCCAATAAGCCATTTTTTTTGCTCAAATAATTCTTGTTCGCCATTTGACATCGCCCCCTTTTTTTAGTGTCAAAGTTCATAGCTTAGCTTGTTTAGATTTAAATGAAAAATTTGACTAAACTTTTTTGAAATTCCCCTTTCAGTCTTATGGAGAGAAACGATGCGGCACAAATTCTCATGTTACCTTTTTCCCCCTCTTTCTTTACTGTCATTGATCGATTGTTTCGTTCGTAGACTGCTGCTCAATTGTCTTGTTTAATCGTTCGCCAGGTCAGAAGAACAAGTTCTTGGTGCGCACGGCAGCGGCCGGGTCGAGTCTGCTGGCGGTGACTGTGGACGGCCCGTCTAAGGTGGCCATCAGCTGTAAAGAAATGGACGATGGCTATGAGTTTGTCTACACGCCGTTCTGTCCCGGCAAATACCTCATAACCGTGAAGTATGGAAACATCAACACCGCTGGAAGCCCGTACCTGGCTGAAATAACAGGTGAGCTTCACGCTGTGGAGAGAGGCTATATCTTTCGTAACTCTTTTTTTTTTTGGTTCTGTAGGTAGTTCGACAACGCCAATGTGTAACTCCACACTAATTCATTCAGAGAGCAGGTGCTTCCTACGATCTTCATATAGATCTGCCACAAACAGTAAGCAGTATTTGGAAAACCCTGCCAGCCTCGATGGTGAACATTGCGCGAACATGCATTTAAACACCTCGAGACAAAGCCTGGTCTCAATTTCTCAAATACGAACAGCGATGCAAAATGAGCCGTCGTGTAGCTTCAACTCCCGCAGGAGTGGATCTGGAAGTGAAGTGGGAGGGGATTTGGCGCCCACTTTGGTTTTGGGTGTTGAGGGTCGGGAAAGATAAACGGTTTCACGTTTCCATTTTTAACCGCCGTTCTGGGAAAACCGTAATTTTAGGGGGGTGGAGCCCTTCCTCCGTCGTGTACTAGTTCGTTGGGGTTTGGAAGGGGAGAAGGTTACCGACTTGGTCTCGGGAAGAGTGTAGCGGTGCTCACCGGAAGCGCGCCCATCACTGGTCGCCTTGCCGTTTTCCCACTCACCGCGGCCATGTCGTTTTTCAAGTCTACCTCTGAACGCTGCTCTGATTCTTTTTTACCCCCCTCCCCCCCGCACAGGAACCGGAAGAAAGCCGTCTCCTTTAACAGAGACGTCCACCATGGTGGTGGAGACGGTGGAGAAGAAGGCCGGCACGTCCACCACCAAGAAGCTGCACGGAGATGCCAGCAAAGTAATTGTAAAGGGAGCCGGCCTGAAGAGGGCGTTCACAAACCGCCTCCAGTCGATTACGCTCGACACCAAAGATGCCGGTAAGTACAGCGTCAGGAAAGATAACTCTGTAATTGAACTCTTCATAAACAGTCAGACATAGCCGTAGAACTTAGTAAGTCGGTTTCAAAAATCCGCGCCACCACTTAACAAGTCCAAATAAGATGCGTTCTTCGTATAACCAGCTGATATCGCTCCTGTCTGATTTTGAGGTGGCGGGCATTTCCTTTGGGCTGTTGTCACATTCTTCGGGTTTAGTTAATGGAATTTTGGATAGAACAACTCGATCGTTGAACGAGAGCACGTGTCTTCTACCTCATGGGCGTTAGTTTTCGACATAAGACCGGTGACAGCCACAACTGAACAGTTGACGAAGCAAAGAATAACCATATAGCTTACGTTTTCAGCGAAGGCTAAATTACCATAAATGTAGGTAAATCATGTGCTGATATACCTGCTGACTCGAGTTTAGCTGGTGCGCGATTGAAGGAACGTCTGCGTTCAGAACCAGAACAAGAGACCTGACCGTGCCCTGCTCTTCTTTCTTACAGGCTGCGGCATGCTCAGTGTGGGGATGGTGTCGCCGAACGGACACCCAGAAGCGGAGCTGAGCGTCAGGCAGACCTCCAAGAACCTCTACACCCTCAACTACAAGGTGGTGGAAATTGGTGACCATCAGTTGTCGATTAAGTGGGGAGACGATGACGTACCTGGAAGTCCCTTTATCCTTAGCACTTAAACCCCAACAAGAAAAGAGACATCAGGTGTGAAGCTATCTTTCGAGTCTCTCCCCCCCCCACAAACCGTTTTTTTTTTTCTCTTTCATTCTTTACAAAGATTCTTTCTTTGAAAAGCTAAGCTTTCCCCAGGTAGACCTTTAAAATTTGTTCCAGGTACCGTCAACTGAAGTTTGTCTTTAGTCTCGAGGTATCGCGTCCCTGATTGGTGGAATGTCAAACCACGTGGCCTTTACAATGGCGGGATGTTTTTCTGTCTTTTTGTCTGTTTGATTTTTTTTTAAAAGGTTTTCAAAACGACAATGAATGTTTTACTACCAGACGACCAGAAACAACTAAGAACAACAGCAACAACAACAAAAAAAAAAGAAAATAAAAACAAACACATTACCAGTAGGGAATCACTTGTTCTGGGTTTATTTACTTATTTGTATATTCATTCATGTATCCTTACTTTTCATGTGTCTATATTTATTATTTGTTTTTACGCTGTCTTTGAGCAAAAAATGAAAATTATATCCATTATGTCATACTCTCAACTGCTGCAGCATATCCGCCCCAATAAATACCAGAGTTGACCTCAGTCTTCGTGTTGTTTTCTTTGTCTGACTCGTTCGGTCAGACGCGTAAATAAATCTCCCCGAGTTCCTTAGGTCCGTCGCAGCTGCGTCCGACCGGGTCTGGTGACGAGAAGTCCGTGTCTCCTCTACTTCCCCGAAGGATTCCAAGTGAGTAAAACGACTCATAAAGAAAAGCCAGGTGCGCTTAAAGGGCTTAGAGAAAGGGGAGCTTTTTACTGATAAGGCTGATATATTTGCATATCTCACCGATATTTTTTATTCACCGGTCGTTTCGAGTTGAAGAATGGTTAATGCATCGGATACTATAACTACCCCCCCCATTTTTTTTTCCCTCGTATAAAAATGAATTTACCTTTGAAGTCTGATTGTCGTCACCATCTTTCTATCTCGCTGGTTCTCTTATTCTATCCTTCAGATATCATTCCACATTTTATCAACACTCGAAACCGGAGCGACTCCTAGCGCCGTGCAGACGCCGTCAGGAGGGCGCAACCCATTCGCGAAAATCCAAATGCGATCTCGGAAAGACGATGCTTCTAGCAACAATGGCATCGGATAAAATATTAAATTAGTCGTTAATAAGCACATCAAAGGTCTGGTAGACATCGGCTGGCCGTCCCAAGCAAAGAGAGACGGTAACAGGACTTTAGTGAGACATGGTAAACGCAAAAAAAAAGAAAAAAGAGAGAGATCAGTGCGGAATATTTATATCGTTATTAATAATTAAAGGATTGTTTTTTTAAATGCCAAACTGGATACTTTGCCATTATCTGTTAACGAAATTAAAGTCGCATTTTATTCTACAGCACCAATACGTTTGAAAAATAATCTTTAAAAATGCTTCCACTTAGAATTTCACGTACAAAACGTTAACATACATGTCCACCCTGGTTTTTAAATATTATCACCACGATAACAGTGCGCAGGGAACATCCTAAGTAAAATGTTCTTCGTGCTTAAGGAAATCTCTGGTTTTATCGTCGAGACAAGAAACGTTAATCGAACACCTTAAATGTCAAACAAAGCCATTTCTTAAGGTAGATAGAAAGCAGAAGCGCAAGAGTGGTGGTAAAAAAAATACACGTCTGGAGGAAATTTTGGGATGTCGATTTGATCCCTATATTCGTTCGTTTTCAACCGAAGGAACCAAACATACAAAACGATTTTAAAAATACGCAATCAAGGTCCAGGACTAAAAAAATATATAGAGAGAGCGCGGACATTGATAAGTGTGTACTTTTTAAAAAATCATAAAAAGAAGAAAAAAAGGGAAGGAAGTATTTAATAAATTAAGGTATGATTGCTCACCTGTGGTTTCAGATGTTTGATAAAACAAAAACTACACACTTTTGATTTCAAATCAGAACAGGAAGAAACAAAAAACTTACACTTTTTAAAGATAAATACGAGTGTTTTATCGTAAAGCGTGTCTGTGGCCACGATAGATGTTTAGAATTAATTCCTTTAAAATAAAAAGGGAAATTTTTAAGTTAGTGTTTACATTAAAGAAAAATTCCTTATTGAAATATCCATTTTTTAAAAACTGCTTACTTTTCTGCTTCGATCGGAGAGTGAACATCGATGTATCGATACGCTATACTCAGGGTAAGCCCGCGTCTATCTACAGCTGACAACCACTGGACCAGCTGGAGACTGAACATCGATGTATCGATACGCTATACTCAGGGTAAGCCCGCGTCTATCTACAGCTGACAACCACTGGTAACCAGCTGTTTAATGTAACCCTAACCCTGCTGCTTCGACCTCTCTTTCTCGAGACCAAGATAAAACTAATGTATGCTATTAAAAAAAAAAAAAAAAAAAAAAAACAACCGGGGAAATAATCTGACGATAAGTGGGTTTCCGGAACTGGCTGACACAGCATAGTAATTTATGTTCACGAAGTACTCTTGCAGGAGCTCGCACCTCTAAATCAAGGTGCGTAACTCTGCACGGAACCGGTGTCCGAATTCTCTGCACTGCCACCAAACACAACGCGCACGATTGAAGATCGAATGTTTAAAACGACAAGACTTTGACAATAAAGGGGGCCTTTCGTCAATAAAATCGTACGAAAACTGACTTAACACACACACACTACACATGGCTCGATTCACGCGGACTTGCACTTTCGGCGGGGCACATCCCGTGGTTACGGGTATCCCGCCAAACACCAGCAATGGTTCTCCTTGCTCTCTAACCTCTGCAAGTCGAAGCCCACCTGGAGTCGTTTGGAAAGTAGCAAGGCTCTCGGCTGCTCCCCGTCTTCTCTCAACATACAAGAGGAGATAAGTAAAAACCGAAAGTTAAAGATCCCTAAATTACGTTTTCAAGAAAAAAGGGGGGGACCCCCCAAGTTGTTCGGTCGGTCTGGCGACTTCTGTACGACAGGATAGGAATGGTAAACATGAGGTCTGTGATAGATCGTGGGATTGCTTCTTTCCCAGGGTTTAGAGTAGACGAGATCAATCTGTACTATATATATATATACACGCGACCAGAAATAAAGACAACCGCTCCGCTCCAGAGCTTTACATGGAGACCGTCACAGACAGGAAATGCAAACAGAGAGAGAGAGAGAGATGGATAGAGCGCGATAGCGGTGTTTTCCCAGCTGGTTGAGCTAAGAACTCGGTCGGTAAACAAATATTAGCGCAGCTCTTACTCCTGTGTTGATGTACGGCAAAAACGGTTGTGCAGATTTAAGATATTTTCTCTCCTCTCTCTCCTTTTTTTCCACCCCTTACGTTTAACCTGATTGCTTCCCCGCCGCCTGGATAGCCCGCGGGTTACGGTATTCCAGCGGTTCTGAACATGGTGTAATATTTCTAAAAATATGAATGACGTCACGCCTATTCTGTGTCCAAGGTAGACACGATCGCTGAGCGAATGAAAGAAGCCATGTGAGACCGGCGGTTGTGGAGGAGAGCTAGTGTTACAACGCCCACGATCGGTGGCTGCGCGATTCGCCTCAGAATAAGGTAAACATTGTCAAAAGTGTCGAATGAATGCGAAAGGCTTCAGGAAGCGAGCTTCTAGGCTCTGCGCAAGTCGTTATCTCGAACAAGTGCGTGTATTGCTCGGATGTTCCCGCTGGCCGTAAACAATCACAAGATTACCTTGCGTGGGTACAATGCAATTCGCTTTCTCTTTCTCCATACCCGACTAACTGCCTCTTCACCTCGGTACCGGCGTGAGGATATAAACTTGTCCATCTCATTTCGAGATTATAAAGGAAAGGAAAAGGTGAAAATGAGATGGTCCTACCTCAGTCGATCGACGTAAGCCGTCATATTTCGCATAGAACTAGTATGGACTACTACAAAAATAATGTTTGCATTAAAGAAGAAGTAGCATAAATTACTCTTTTTAAAATAATTTAATGTTTAACTGTTGGTTTGTCTAAACCGATCGATCACCGATCATAATCAATTTAGTTTAACTTTAAAACAGATTTGCTGGAAAAATTTTTTTTATTTTTGAATGTAGTTTCTGGACCAAAGAGAAACCCGCTTGAGTTCCTTGCGTCCTTATTCCATTTCGTTTTATTCTGATTTTATTTCGATTTTTTTTTAGTAAAATTCTCGTGCATTACAAGAAATGCTGCTGGATGTAAAGGTCGAGGTCGATCGCGAAGAGTGATGACGATCAGTTGTTCGGTTGCGAAGTTCTTCAGAAAAATCGCCGACTATCGTCGCTCGATAATCGGAAAACCACTGGTATGACTGAATATAATTAGGTTACGTTAATAAATGTACTAAACCCTGATTGATGATGGTTGTGGATCGATCGACGGCTGACACAGCAAAGTGAAACGCGAAAGTCTTTTCTACAGAGAGAGAGAGAGATGACGTCATTACAGAGAGAGAGAGAGATGACGTCATTACAGAGAGAGATGACGTCATTACAGAGAGAGAGATGACGTCATTACAGAGAGAGAGATGACGTCATTACAGAGAGAGAGAGAGAGAGATAACTGCCAATATTATACCGTTAGAAGTTTGCTGAGAATCAAGTAATTATCATCAAAACCAATAAATATGACTGGTTTTTTTTTGTTTTTGTTGTTGCCATTACGTCAGAATGAACGCACGGGCTTCTCGATCTCCACGCGACGTCATCGCGCAAAGACATCCTAGGCATTTTCCGGCATCGATGCCTCCGTTAGCTATCGCCGGTAATCGTTTCAACTTCGCTTTTCTTGCGATTCTTGCGAAACCTAGCAACATCACGATACCGACTTCGCATTGCTTGGTTCTTAACCATCTTTTAGCGGCAAACCTAAAATCTTGCGGTTGGGGTCTGGTGATCCTCAAAACTAACCAACGACCGGGGGGGGGGTCTGCTACCACTTACTCATCCATTATCTTTCGAGATGATTAAATCGTCAGATTATCTCCCATTTGCTTTTAAAATTCCTCGGGTTTCATGACCCCACACCACCCCCCCCTCTGAGTGCAGACTCGCGTAGCCAATTACCATTCCATAAGAGAAATCATGGCGCATCCACGTGAGAGATCCGATCGGACGCCAAGCTCGCGCCTCACAGCGGCCCCACGATACCCGTAGCACCTTTTGATCGCATGGCTTAGGAAAAGGGACAAATTTTCTGGGCACAAAAAAGGGAATTCGTTATTATGTGTGTTCCTGATGTAGACATGGGCACCTCGCGACGTTACCTGTGTCCTGTCCGGATACGAAGATAACGAAAACACGTAGTAAAGCTGTTGTTACCTTTAACCAGTCTGTTTGGTTAAAATTCTATTTTCAGTTAAATACAGACATGAGAGCTAAATTTCCAAATAACTTTTATGAGTTAACGAATAATTTTCTTTATGATACAACAATGAAAAATTTTCATTAAACGAGCAGTTGTAAGAGTTTGGACAACTCCAGAGCAACTTAGAAAAGCGCCTGTTGATAGAATTACCTAGTAATACTAGAATAAAGATCTTATTGACCTAGTACTCTCACATATGGAAAATAGGGTTATAACCTTTAGCAAGCCATTTTACTTAGAAATGGGATTCCTAGATTATTCGAAATAGAAATATTTAATGTATAATTTTCGCTTTAATGTTATGAAATCGAAGCAAAATCTAATCTGACACTATTATTTTTAGATGTAGGTTATTTGTGCTATCACATAAAACATAAAATCAAAACTACAAAATTATATATATATATATATATAAAACAAAACAAATACATAAAATATAATTAGATTGGAAAAACAATATCTGTACAATTAATCTTACTAAAGTTGCATTATCTCCCTTGATAATAAATTATATCTATTAGATAATATGGTATCACCTTTACCTTATAAATATTTTATTCTTTTGTAAATCTAGTAATATTTTTAGCGACGCCTGCTCATAAAATGATCCTAATATTTCTTTTATGTCTGATTATATTATGTCCATAGAACAGCGTTATTAATCTTTATGATTTTTAATATTTCATCAGTAATTTCTAATGTTTCCTTTTTCGAGATCATCCTTTAAATAAATATATCTTCGTCTTTGCGTGGCATGCCAATAGACCTGATTTCTTTTGTTATACTTCTCTAAATGTACATCCAATTACTATCATTACTATCTGTAAACTTTTTGCACATATCGTTTCTAATGTTTCATTAAATATCTCAACTACAGCTGCATTATTTCGATCATATGCAATGGTGAAATAATATTCCATCTGAAATGCATCCTTAAGATTCTGTTAACGAATTTACTTCCCATAACGGTTTATAATTTAATCGGTTTTCTCCAAGACCGCCTAAATAAATATTCTAATGCCTTTTATTAAATATTTTCCACCTTTATCGTTTAAAGGAACACTTCGTGTATATTTAGAACACATATTTACAATATTTAACCTTTATGTATGAAATTTATTCCATTTAGAAAAAGCTGGCATAATGATTAAATCCGCTGGCCAGGTATCATCAGTTGAATGAACGCACACCTGCGGGGTAAGTTATCCTCTTCAGCTAGTAGAAGGCAGGTGACTTCAAGCTATTTTTTTTAAAATTTAAACTGAAACCGGCAACGCCTTTGGTGGAATTTCCAACAGATATCTTAGCTTAGCTAAATTCTGATAATTTTTCCTCTTAAACCAGGCTCCTGAATATTAGTTTAAGATCATAGATTAAATCTGTGTCAGCTTTCTGTTTATCTCTAAAGTCAGAGTTTCTTTGTTTTTCTTTAAAAAAAAAAAAAAATATTTTAATATATTTATAGCGAGCCCGACCGACTTTACTGATGGGTTCGGTGAGTGCTAAATCTAATCGCCTTCCTGAACCACGGCATGATTATCACCCTGGCAAATTCTTTTCGCCTAGATATCTTTCCCAAGAAAAGCTGTGCGATTTATTCAAACCACCGTAAACTGTGGCGTATGAGTCGACGTCTCAAGCGTGAAGAACTCCCTCCAAAACTAGGGGTCGACTCATAAGGCGAGTATAGAGTGCGAGCCTTAGCCGTTTAACTCCAGCCGGCCGCCCACAAAATATTTCCAAATAAAACTCGTGTTTTTGGTGAACTTATTTAACTTATTTATCGCGGAAATTAATATAATAAAATAATAAAAATCCAGTATACCAAAGTTAGATTCTATTGACAGTGAAGGCGTGTATGATCACATCTTAAAATCCTTCAGAGTCCTGCCGTAAATGCTTGTCCACCATCTGACGTAAAAAGGTCTGCGTATGGGGCCGAATCACCGGAAGTTCCGACTTCGTCTTCGGTATTTCCGCTGTCATCCTCCTCCTCTTCGTCACTGTCTCGCCTCCACAATTCGTCTTCTTCCCCATCCATTGCATTTGAAATCCCCACATTTTTTTAACGATTTTACGACAGTTTCTACACGAACAGCTTCCCAAGACTTCACCGCGAAAACTCACAACACATCCAGTGGCGGAGCACGCATATCACCAACCTCGTGAATGGTTTTTCTCCGTCAACCATCCATTTATTCCACTCCAAACGAACATCGTCCTTAAATGGCTTATTTAGGCTTACATCGAGAGGTTGAAGCACAGACGTTAATCGCCCTGGTATTACTACAGTTACAGTATTGTTTCGTTGTAAATGCTTCTTGACATTATCTGTTAAGTGGGATCTGAACATGTCCAAAATCAAAAAGGTCCTTCCCTTGCGTAATCCCCCAGCCCGCCTACTCCACACATTGTCAATCTATAAATGTACTCCACCTTCGTCCATCCACCCCTTCTCATGAACACGGACATAAACCTGGAGGGAACTTGATATTTGGCATTGTTTTTCGTTTAAATATAGCCATTGGTTTTTATTCAGTTCCGTCTGCGAGGCAGCTTAATACAACAGTGAACTTCATCTTCATGACCTGTACCTTTTATCAGAATGGTGTTTTTACCTTTGGAGTCAACAGTTTTATACCAAGAATATATCGAAAAAACAGGGTGTTTCGTCCATATTATCAATCTGACACTGTGGGTAGTCGTGTTGCTTCCTCAACCCCATCTATGGAAATTTGTAATTTTGTCTTCGAGGTCTTCAGGGAGTTTCTGAGCAATTTTAGTTTCCTGTCGCAACACCAAATCTTTCCTCTTCATAAAGCGAGTACGTGCACCACTTCGCAGTTGCTTTAAAATCTTAGCTTTCATCTGGATGTGTTTTTGCCCACTTAAGTGCTTGAGTACGTATGCTAGTTCAGGTAACCGTATAGCCATTTTGACGGTTTTCATGGATCCAACCTTCTAAGTAATTTTCCAGTTCAGGCCAGTGACAGATGCCGGTTCTTACAGCACATCTCTTCTTTGGTATCTTCTCCAGGGAGGCTTCACTTTTCTTCCAATCACGCACCAGCTTTTCATTTACTCCATACTTCCTCGCTGCGGTGCTGTTGTTTGAAGAGTTTGCAAACGCAACAACAACTTTCAGCTTGAAACTAGCGTCACATTTCATCCTTTTTGCTGGTGGAGCCATGGAGATAAAATATTTTCAGCTGCACTATTTAAAAACTTAATACCATGAGTGTTGAACAGCTACAACTGGACAAGAAGACACACTGGCCTCTGTAGCTCCACCTACAGTGTTGTGAGGCTCGTGTGTGGATAATGATGTAACGGACCCATAGTTTAACAGCTGGCCGCGTGGTGTTGGTGGCGCCACTGGCTGTTTGTTGTAAATGGCGGAGTGTAAGCAAAGGCGTACTACAGTGTTCTACTATGATATACCTATGTAGCGGTACTAACATGGTACCATGCTGTGAGGTGTTGATTTTGGCTTGAATTTCAGTTCTAGCCTACCGCATGTTTGGGGGTAGACGTATACGGCGAGTAAAGGCCTAAACCAGAATTTTGAGCTAGAAATCTTGAGGTCGACTTATAGGCCACAATTTACAGTACTTTCTATGTCTTCACCGACTTTTCTGTAAAACCACTTCACTTCGCGTATATTAGATCTTGGATGTTTTTTTTTTAGAATCTTTTAGATTACATGGTTTTGGAAATTCTTTAGATCGACGTGAATATCAACATTTGAGAAGAAATAGATGCAGATTTCTTTGAAGACCCTGACCATATCCGAAAGACATTGATTCAGAATTAAAAGATTTATTTATGCTTAAAGACATTATTAACTTACTGTCTCTCTCTCTCTCTCTCTCTCTCTCTCTTTGTAATAACGTCATCTCTCTCTGTACTGACGTCATCTCTCTCTGTAATGACGTCATGTCTCTCTGTAATGACGTCATGTCTCTCTCTGTAATGACGTCATGTCTCTCTCTGTAATGACGTCATGTCTCTCTCTGTAATGAACATCATCTCTCTCTCTGTAATGACGTCATGTCTCTCTCTGTAATGAACATCATCTCTGTGTAATAACGTCATCTCTCTCTCTCTCTCTCTCTCTCTCTCTCTCTCTCTCTCTCTCTCTCTCTCGAGCCAAACCAGTTAACTGAAAGAATTAAGTTTACTTTTAACATCTAAACGAGCTGGAAGTAATGTTTTAATGAAACAGATGCAGTCGCTGATCAATTGTTTAATTTCATAGATAAAACTAAATTCATTTTAAACATTATAATAATTATTGCATGAAACAGCAAAAAAGCACTGGACAGTTGGTAAAATCCTAAGACTCCTCGACTTTTGTTTTATCGTCAAAAACTACAAATTTTAAAACAGATTTGTAATTTAACTCTAAATTTAGATTCTAAACAGAAACAATATGAAAATGCTCTGATTAACCTTGAGAGGTATTACTCTTTTTAAAATATTAATAATAAAAATAGTATTTTTATACATAGTGCTGACGGTGGATCTACTTGGACTACAGCAACATTATATGCATGTTCGTATGAAGTTACACAAATTAGCAACGAAATCAAAAGACATGAAAAAGTACCAATCACCGGGCTTCAAAGAATAAAGAATATTACATTGCCATTTAAGCTAATTCTTCTAACCTGTAAATCTGTTATTAGTTCTAAATATGAAGTTTGCTTTAGTGTAGACAGTACTTTAAGAACTCTGTGAAATTTAACTCTAAGATTTTATCTTCAGGTTCTAACAAAAGTAGTAATCCAGTCAATATTTTATTAATTAATTCTATTAAGGACCATCGTGATTTAGTAAAAAGATGATATATTAATGAGGAAAAGTTTTATTTATCTTTTTTCAAATGTTTCAGCTGGATACAAAATAGTTGGGAAAACAAACAAAAACTAGTTTATCTTCTATTTAAAAAACTTTTTCATTTCAAACATCCAAATCTGGAACACAGATTAGTATGCAAAAAATAGCTGGTTTAAGAAATAAAGTTATATTGCATTTGATGCTCGTTTAAACTCGTTCAAAGAAAGTTTGAGTTTTTATTTTATTAAGCGCTTAAGAAAAAAAGAAAAGATTTAAAAGAAAATATACTATAGAAAGAGGATTGATTAATACTCATAACAGAATGGCAAGAGATCTAATCCAAAAACCGGTAAAAGCTGTTTGAGGTAGTGCTGCTGACAGCGTTAGTAAGGTTTACAAGACAAAGTAAAACCCAAAACAATAGATAATAATCCTAGTAAATCTAACATTTAAAAATTCTAGTAATTCAAGCATTCAAAATTCTAGCCATTTGGAAATTAAATCTTTTATTCAAAACATAAATAGTTTAATTGCTGGATTGGTGACTATAGAGTGACAGAGAAGATTTTGAAAGACAATACAAATGGAAAAAGGATCTCAAAAATGTTGCTGAAGCTGGTATAAAACTAATCTATTTTTTTTTTTTTTTTTTAAAAAAAAAAGATTTTAATATATTAAAAAGAATGAATAGATTGACATCGCAGAGGATTCGTTTTTAATGACGGAACTATAAATAAATATGAGTTTCAAGAGTATTACTGGGGAAAATTTAATGATTTTGGTTCAGAGATTATTGTTACCATCCAAGATCAAGGTTTCCATTTGTTGCTGCATAAATCTGGGCTGCTGTTAAAAGCTGGTAATACAGGCTTGACAAGTACCGGCATAGGCAGGTTAAATACACTGTAGTTAGTGAAGAATTGAGAGTATGCTTTATCCAGGCTAAAAGAGACTATTATTAAAAATATGAATAACTTACTCAGATACATTTGGGAAATTCCAAGTATTTAACCGATTTTGGTATAACGACCAGTAAAGCAGCTTCAGGTGCTAATGAAGGATTGAAAACAAAGCATGGTTACATAATATAATAATCTAATCCCCAAAATAGCTTTAGTTTCTATAATTTTCAAAGTCACAATTTTGGAAGAATTTTGTGAAGACTATAGAAAAATGATGAAGTGAAGGAAGGATTATAATTCTTTGGTGAGGAAGGGAGATAAATGAAGATGCAATTTTTAGAGCAAACTGAATTGCGGTGGGGCAAAAGCAAATTTCCTCGATATAGCGCTGTATAAAGAACTGTCTGCAGCAACTAAGACTTGTTATTAAAATGCTTTGGAGTAAAGTAGCCTATAATAATGGTTATGCTAATAAACAACGAGATCCGATCCCAGTTCCACGAAGTACTAATTTTGATTGAAGGTTAATTATTGAGGCAGGAACAGAAAAGCTCAGATATATTGCGCTAGGATGTCAAACCGCTAAAAAATATCAGCATAGAAGAAAATCCTTCTGTATTTAATAACTTTTCCACGTACAAGTGCTTAAAATTTTTCTAAACTTTATCTAAATCCAGAATTTAGAAGAAATCACTTTAGTAAAATTTATAAATAAATGGTCACAAATTTAAACATGGCTTTGTGAGACAGTCGATATGGTTTATGGTAATCATATTGAGTTCAAACAACTTTGGCCCCTGATATTTTAAACCTAAGTAGACAATAAAAGGGTTAGAAAAATTACCCAAAAACATGATAACTTTCTGCTGCTGTCGGTGTTGTCGATATTTCACAACAAAATTAAGTCTTGCGTTAATCATAAAACTTTCTCTGACCATTTTTTAAAATGTAATATACTCCTCTCCCCCTCTCTCCCTCTCTCTCTCTCTCTCTATATATATATATATATATATATATATATATATATCGTTTTTGCACTTTTTGTGGTGGGCATAATATTTCGTTAAAGGGAGGTAATAAATTTAAACGTTATTAAAAGTGTTTTGTAATAAAAAAAAAGAAATTTCCTAAAGAACAAAAAATTTCAGACCATTGTTGAAAGATGCTGCACTGTGTTACAATTTGTAAAAAAGAAATTTTTTAAAATTTTTTTAGTAAAAATTATTTTACAGTTTTATTCAATTGCAAATTGTACGACATTATGATTCTTTAATTCAATAATCGCCCCCGGGAACATGTGAAGCGACAAGCACAAACTCTTCATGGATTTCGCGGTGGAAGAAAATGTCGCGTTGAAGTCATACTTCCGACCTGCACAACAGATTCTGTATAAGATCTTTTCACTGGAGCTAACAGCAAGCACAAGTGGAAAACTGATGAATAATCCGCTAGAGGGTACGGTTCCCCCGCACCGTCTTCCCTTCTCTCGCGGACGCAAGATGTATGGATTTAGGCCAGCATTCAGCTAAATATCTCGCAAGTCTCCACCGTGGACTTAATCTATAGTCCGCGAATATTCGGCTTTACAGATAAAACAGGATAATAGCTTGTTAAAGTTCTTCATGGAGTACCTGCAGGGTTGTGGACCTCAGTCCAAGAATTGGCCAATCACGTGACGAGCTGCTTGCGCGGGTTTAGCTCCAACATAGATCAGGAACGGCCTGCTAAGCGTACACCCTTCCTACCCAACAGGTCATGGGGAGTAACCGAAGAGCTTTAGAAGAAGGCAAATCCACTTCGCGCTATTCTCTTCCGGGCCACTTTTCGGACTGACGATTGATTGGCCACTACCCGTCCAGTGAGCGGCTGAAGTTCTGTCCCCTGTTGTTTGACCACCATTCAAATATCTACTTTCTTTTATTAACACAAGAGAATTATTTTGGCTGACAGTAAGGGTCATCTTGTGTACTCCTGAAAATCACAGTGGACTTAGTATCGAGTTACTGAAGCCACTGCTTCTGTCCCGGAAAGGAAGGGAAGTGTATCTCTCTCTTTCAGCTCATAGGGAACATACAGATATCATGTCTCTGAGACAAACACTTGAATAAATTGCACCTCTCCTGCCTACGGGAAGGTCGACCATTTCGTATCATACGCGAGCTTTTACTGCGGTAGACAACTCCACTCCACCTACGAACAGCTACGAAGGCCGAACGTGGATCCGATCTAGTCACAAATAGAGAGGATAAACTTAGACAGAACTACTTTGGACAGTACACGTAGTCAGGAAAACCATATCTAGTAAAACCCTGTACCTATCTTTGAACCATGGCGTGTCCGGCGATGGAAAGATGAGGCTCGGCAACACACAGTATGTTTAATAATAAACAATTTTCTTTTAACTAAAATAACCGGTAATAAAGACAAACAAGCGAAAACATTACTTTTTTGCATTTGTTTTATATTAGCGATGCTTAAACACAGATAAAACTTCGTTTCTTACAATATTTTATAAGTGGGAAATAATTAAAGAAAATCAAACTTTTCTTCTTTAGCACACAACTTTTAATTTTAAAATGTTAATGATAGCGAAACCTGAATACTACTACTACTGTTAATAATAATAATAATAATAATAATAATAATAATAATAATAATAATATAATAATAATGTTTTGCATATGGAAACTATGTAATCCAAGGGAGAGAATTCGAATAATGAAAATACTATATTGGCGGCTATAACATTTATTCAAATAAGATAAACCCCTTTAAAATATTCAGTATTTATTTTAATATTCATTTACAGATTTGTAAGTCGTATAAGACCCTTCGGGACAGAAGCCCTAACTTGTTTATTATCCCCGAGCCGGTCCGGTGGGCGGGAATGGGTTACCCTAACCTACACGGAAGCAGACAGGTTTCTTCTAAGACAAACGCAGGGCGGCCATTAGTGTCGTGACCTGGGTGAACTTTTGCTCACGCTTTTTTTCTAAGTTATATTATTATTATTAATATTATTATTATTATTATTATTATTATTAATATTATTATTATTATTATTAGAAGTTATTTTGTAGTAACAGAGTTTACCTGACAGCATCCAAACGTGGCTGGGCTGCTTATTAATTCGACCCACTGCGCGAGGCATGCCGGGAGATTACCTCGCCATCATGGCGACGAAGGACCAGAGAGTTCTAGTGCAGCAAGGCGCCGAAGCTAAGCTCTATCAGTCGTCGTTTTATGGAAAACCTTGCATTATAAAAGAGAGGTTTTCCAAGTCGTACCGGAACCCTGCGCTGGACCGTTCCCTGACTCAGCAAAGGCTGAAATCGGAGGCCAGGGCCGCTTTGCGGTGCCGTATGAACGGTAGGTCGCTGTGTGGTGGAGTACAATGGCTATTAGCGATGCAGGTACTACGTTATGACTACCTGTGCTTCCTTATTAGGAAAGAAGGGATCCTTAAGAATTGTAGCGACAGCACCAGTGTTTTGTGACAGTAGAAGGGAGAACTTACAAAATACTCTGGTATACACTTGCACCGGAAATACGTGCCTTCTGTGGCTTGTAAGTAGACGTGCGATGATGATGATGATGAGGTAACGATCTGGACGAGTCCTTGTCGGACTGTAACAACACTCCTATATGTTGTAGTATTGGTAAAGATGCCGGGGGGGGGGAGGTTGGTCAAAAGATAGTTTCTACGACTCTTCAAATATAGCAGGATATGCTGGTTGCCTAGATGAATAAGCCAGTTCTAACTGAACGTCACATTTTCAAGAACTTTCAGGGATTCCTACAAAATATGCAAGATTTAGAGAACTACTCTGTAGTTGCAGAATCTAGAAGTAATGTTACACTGATAAATTGAAGGAAAGAGGTTTTCCTAACTTGTGATTTCTTGACAAGCTACCACTAATACTTCTTAAAATGTATACTAGTCTAATTAATATACATTTACTACTACTATTTTATGCATTCACTTATTTTTAATTCTCTTTTTTTTTAGGAATAAGAGTACCAACCATCTATTTTATAGATCTGGAAACCAACAGCATTTACATGGAAGAGGTAGAAAATGCTGTGACTGTGCGAAATTATATCAATAATGTCCAGCAAGATAACTTAGAGGGCTCTAGCTCTAAATTAAAATGGGTTGCAAAGAAAATTGGTCAGCTTATTGGAAAGATGCACAGGAATAACATTATACATGGAGATTTGACAACATCAAATATGTTGTTGCAAGGAAGTCCTGAGGACCCTCAAATAATAGTGATAGATTTTGGACTGAGTCACTTTGACAGTTTAGCTGAGGATAAAGGTGTAGATCTGTATGTGCTGGAGAGAGCTTTTCTCAGTACTCACCCAAACACTGAAGAATTATTTGAACTTATTCTTAGTGCCTACAAGGAGGAAAACAGGGCTGGTGCAGACGATGTTATAGCGAAGTTGGAGGAAGTCCGAATGAGAGGAAGAAAAAGAACAATGGTTGGTTGAGAATATTTTAATATCTAAATTTTTAATGTAAAAGTTTATGTCAGTAATTAAAATTTTGTTACATTTATTTTACAAAAGCCTTTGGATTGCCATTATTTAATCACATGAGATGTATTAACTCAAGATTAATTACTGATTGCTTAGTGAACTCACTCAGTGATCCAGTAGTCAGCCTAGCTCTGTAGACTGGTTTTATCAATGGCATTGCAGATATGGGAAAAGAAAGCTTCCATATCTTTTGAAAGTGTTCAGCACACCTGCATTTATTTTAATTTTAGAAAAACAGCAAAATTTTCATTCACTGTACATACGAGGTCTGTCGAAAAAGTATCTGACCTTAAGCTGGGAAAAAAAAATTACGTACTTGGTGGGTTTCAATTGCTAATCCCTTCAAAGTAGGCCTCTTGTGCCTCCACACACTTAGCCCAGCGATCCTTCCACTGTTCGAAGCACATCTGGAATGCTTTTTCTGGAAGGGCTCTCAGCTCTCAAAGCAGGAGCCTTTCAGTGGCATCTTCATTTTTGGGAACAACCAGAAGTCAGGAGGAGCCATGTCTGGACAGTAGGGAGCCTGTCGAATGAGCGAAATGCCTTTCTTTGCCAAGAAACCTTTGATTAGCTGCGACGAATGAGCTGGGGCGTTGTCATGATGCAGCTGCCAGTTTTGCAAGGCCCACAGATCCATTCTCTTGCACCAAACTGCATCATGAATACGACGGAGGACTTCCTGATAGTACTCCTTTGTAACTGTGTGTCTTTCTGGTGCATATTCATGATGCACAATGCCTCAGTAGTCAAAGAAAACAGTCAGTGTCACCTTGATTTTTCTCTAGACCTTGGCGATGTTGGGTGCTTCCACTGTGATGCCTGAGCTTTGGTTTCCCGGTCGTACCCATACACCCACGTCTCATCTCCAGTTATCACAATATTCTGGAACTCAGGATCCCTGTTGGCAGTATCCAGCAGGTCCTGCACAACTTCAAGATGAAGTTGTTGTTCCTGAGAAAGCAGCTTGGGCACAAATTTCACTGCCATTATGTGCAAATCCAAATCCTCCTTTAAAATTGCATGTGCAGAATCTTTACTGATCCCAGCCGCATCACTAATTTCATGCACCATCAAATGACAATCTTCCATTATCAAGGTCTGCACTTTCTCGATAACAACTGCATTAAGGCTTGTTGACGGCCTCCCAGAACACTGGTCACTCTCCACCGGTGCGGCCATCTTTGAACCTGTTGTACCGTTCTTTAATTTGGGTAATACCCATGACAGTGTCACCAAAAGGTTGTTGAATTTTGCAAATTGTTTCCGCTTTGGTATCTCCAAGCTTTTGGCAAAACTTGATGCAAGATCATTTGCTCCACGTTCCGTCATCACGGGTGAAATGAAAATGTGACAAGTAGTATAGCACCTCACACGCTGGCTGCCTGATAGTGACTGACGCATACGGCTCCACTATGCACACTTTTGCCTCCCTAACATCATTTCCCACGGAAAAAATTAAGTTGGATACTTTTTCGACAGACCTCGTACTTTCCATTATTAAATGTCCTCCATAACAATTATTAGGTAGAAACATACCATTTTACATAATTACAGGATGAATTAATCTTCATAAAGACATTTTTTAGTTCTATATGCATTTCATAAAATTATTTAATATTTTTGGTAAAGATACTGTATGACAAACCTAAAAAAAGAAAATTCTGAAGATCTGAAGTACAATTTTAGTCAAATGAGTTTTATTAATGTTAATACACTACTAAAAATTTACAAAGGCACGCTGATTTACAGCTGTGAATTTGTGGCCTAAAAATGTACTATATGCAGAAAATATGAATCTAGAAGAACTCCCAGCATATCTTTTATTAAAGGAAAGTTGAGAATCTGCAGTAACCTTTGTTAGTCCAAATGCATACAAAACACTGGGGCAGATATAGAGTTGCACCTAACCTCCTCTAGGCTGAGGAAGACTAGCATGTGAAACACCAGAAACTGTCCAATAGAAAAGTGCCTGGCAGGCTCCGACTTCAAGTGACATGTCCAACCTATTGGAAGCCCTTAATTTTAGAGAGAGGAAAAAAAAAAAAAAACTATCAGTTGTATAGTAGGAATGTTTTTTTTTATAATGCCAGGGAAATGAGTCTACAATCAAGTGGCCGAGCCAACCCAAGTTTTACAGGCTCAGAGAATTTAAAGGAGACACTTATAAGGCAAATTCATTTATTGGTTGGACTTGATGACTACAGTCCTCTAATATAAAATGAATAGTATAATTATAATGAAAACTAACAATATTTTTATGGACTGAAACCATGTACAGCTGCAAGTTTCTGCTGATTCCTTACTCAACTGGACTTTAGTAGTAAAAGACATGGCATACAAGGAGTGATCAAAATGTTTTTAGCCAAGACGTTCTTGAAAATTTGGATCACTTATTATATGGCTCTGAAAGGCCTACCTTTTGGTAATATTTATAAAATTTTGGTTAACGTACAGGATATATATAAATGCTACATATTTTAAGAAATTCCAGGTCAGAGCAATAATTTTTGACTGAAGGAAATCAATCCATCAATACTTGATGCGCCCTTTTAAACCAGTGAGGTTAAAATTTGGCCAAGAATCGCTGGATGACGACTTAGTGGTCTAGATTCTCTCAAATGGCAACCTCGGATGTTAAGATTGAGCAAGTTCACAAGTTTATCATGGGAAATTGTAATCATAATTCTAGAAATAGCACAAGAATGTAAAGTAACATGGTTCTGTTAATTCCATGATCATCTTAAGTCTGTGAAAGATAGGTGCCCTGAAACTTTCAAAAAAACAACTGTCATGAAAGTGTGCAATGAATGTCATTTATATTAGTAACTGGCAACGAAAAATGGGTTCATCATTTGGACCTGGAAATGAAACAAATGCAATAGAAGCGCAAAGGGTCACCAGCCCCAGTTATGCACCAAACTATTGGCTGGGAAGATTATTGCCATGATTTTCTGGGATTCCCCAGTAATTCTGATAGATCACATGCCACAAAACTGATTAATGGTGTCTATTATACTCAACTGAACACAAAACAATGCAAAGGAATCATGCAAGCTGCATTGCACAGACTTTAATTTGTAGTTGTGGCTTTGAGCAACTTCCAATTCCAGCTTTCCTGACCCAGTCCCAGTGACTGCTTTGTTCAGAAACTTGAAATGTTTGTGGTCACGAATATTCAAACAGATAAAGCAAGCTGTGCATGCTTATTTGGACATTTTCATGATGCCATGATTCATTAAAATTGATGTAAAAGGGTCATGTTGATAGTAGGGCTAAAACACTTGATTGCCCCTTCCTATAAGTAAACTGGGATTCCCACTTTAATGCTTGTGATCCAGTATGGACCTAAAAGCTAGCTATTCCGATTCATTTATTACTTAGGGACAGCAGATCTTAAGTCGAACATGATTCTTCAAAATGTAGCCACTCCCTGCTAAGATTAATTTTGAATCTTACTGGTGTTCAAAAGCATGACTGTACTGCTAAAATCAGCATATTTGGTCACTTACTGGGAGAGCTGACCCACCCCAAGCCTTGCTGAGTCTCCTAATTTTTGTTGGTCAAGTCTGTAGGAAGAAAACTATTAGTTTTCATTAGAAGCAAGACTTCAAGGTTTGTAAGTTTTTTTTTTTTTTTTAATGTGTAGACTCAGTATATTAAATATAGTTTTATCATTATGCAAAGAACTTTTCTGGTAGAAATGCAATTTTTTGCCATGGTCATTATTAAATAAACTGGAAATTATTGGATCAAATTTCTGTTACAAGAATGTAGACTTTTTATATCTAGTTGATTGTAGGATACTAATTCTTATGCTATACTTTACACTTCTGTCTAAAGTCTTGACATTTTGCAGGACATGGGTAATGAGTATGTTTCCAATGGTACAACATAAAAGCTAAGATTTGGGAGAAAAAACTGCTTTGGTGCAAGCATAAGAATAAAGATCAGCTGGTGTACAAATTGCTTCAGGAAACTCTCCACTACAAGTGATCCAACCATGCCATCCTGTCTTAATGCTGCAGATAAATACAGAATATAAAAACTGCAAACAGTGCAATCAATCCAGAACTTCCCATCAGTTGTGCGCATAAATACCTACTCAGAACAGGTACACTGCAGTCTATACAACACTGCGCTCAGATATTTTATGAAATGGTATTGAAAAAATTTAAAACTAAGTAAAAAATACAAAAAGGGTTCTCACATTTTTAAAATTTATACAAAAGCGATTTTGTTTTACAATGTAGCAGCACTTACTTAAGAATACAATGCATCAAGTGGCTTATCTAACCAAGTTCACCAGACATGAAGATTTCCTAACAGCAGAATGCTTCAAAAACAATCACCACTATACAAAAGCAAGGAAATTTACATTTAAAATATTTGTCATACCTTCACTAAAAATATCTCACAAAACAGCTGCTTGTTTTTCTTAACTGGATTTAAGTTTGCAAATTAATTACCTTTCACTCTTAAAACTATCAAAATTTTATTTTTAAAAGGAAAAATTGCAATGAGTGTACTAGACAGACTAGTCATTCATTATTACATTAGGTCTTCCTAGAGCCAGAATTAAAAATCAGTCTTGTTTAAGTAGATGCAATTTGAACAGTATGCTCAGTTTCCTGAAATACCATCTTGCAGATACTCATAAGTTTCTGATCATGCATGCACATTTTTCCACCACAGTACAGGGATGGAAAGCTAGCATGCCTCTATTACTCAATGTTAGCATTTCCTTCACTGCCATATAATTTGCAAAATATTTTCATCACCACCCTGACCTAATAGTTTATTTGGGGTGAGTGGTGAAGCTGGCAACTCAGATGTTGACTTTCTTAATTAAGCAGAAACAGTTAGCCAACAAGGAACACAATTTCATATGCAAATAGCATCATAAAACAAACTGGTTTAAAATTTCAAACAACACTGCAGTTTTACTTTAGTATTACATTACATTCCTGGCCTGCACGACGTTTATATTATGATCTTCTGTATCCATAAAAGAAGTAATTTTGTTCCTACTGCCAATAATGTAATATTTGTTGTTCTATTTACTGATCCTACCAACTATTAATTCAGGCTCCATTAACAATCTGTTAGCAACCATTTTTTTGAAAATCAAGTCCGGTTTAAGTGTTTGCTTTAAAAACAAAAAAAATTCTTCTAAATTAGGAAGGAATATTTTTTCTAAAGATCCGTATGTGCCCAATTACAGGTATTCATGATAAACAAGATAGCTGACTTTCCTCTTTATAGCGAATCACTAATTAATTTCTTAACAACACTCCACTTGTCCAATAAAAGAAATAATCCAAACAAATCAAGTATTAGACTTGTTTATTATGGGTAGGACTTCTGTTTACAAAGAAACATAATCAATCAGTAACTACAATGATTCTTCACTTACGCTAATGATTCATTTATACACAGCAATGCTGAGGCAGCTTAGGGGGGGGGAAAAATAAAAAGACTATACAATAAATTTTTATAGAACAGCTTCTGCCATTAATTTGTTCTATCCTCTTTAACAGATAAGTACTCCAATTCTTTTGAAAAGATAATAATGTAACTTGCAACTCGTGTTGACAAGACCTGACACAGCAAGGTCAAGAATGCGGACAGGCCATTCTTTGCAGTCATTTCACATGCGCATACCGGTACATCTAAAAGTGTTACTAATTACAAAAAGCCTTATGCTTCTAGTTCCAAACCCAAACCAAGTTTGTGGCCACCTTGGTTGAAATTCTTGCCCTCAATTAGAGTCGACAGAGTGAGCTTGATACCTAAAAAGAATTATAATAAAATATTAGATATAATAAATGGGTTTCCTTTTATTAGTCTCCAGACTTTAGCATTTGCTTTATTTGTTGAAATGGGACACTCCCAAACTAGTCAACTATTAGATGTTCCTTCACAACTCATTACATGAGTATCTGTTTATTCTCATTTTCTTATGATACTAATGGGAGACAGCTAGGTGCTTTTACACAAATTTTGAGTTTGTAGAATCATGTTAAAGAATTCTTTTTAAAATAAGCTAAAAATGATGTCATCACATGCTAATGAAAGGAATAAAAAGCTGTTTGAAAAGAAAACAAATAATTACAACCCTAAATAGATGCTTTAACTAAACAAATTGAAATTTAAAAGAACATACTGCTCCATGGCAAAGCTGTATAAGTACATATTCAAAATCTTGGGTAAAACTTCATGCTTCAAGCCTTTAGCCCAACTAGTGAATCGCCAAACAAATTCTGAGAATGTAATGTATCTTACCATCTCGCAACTTCTGTGTGTATCCCAAACCAATCTGACTTGAATTATTTATTTTTGCCTGCAAAAAAATAATTCTTAAGTTTTAGTTTCAAAATAAAAAATACATGAATATATATACATATAAATTAGTTTGTGGATTGAGGTGCATTTAGACAAATACTAATGTTAGCCCTAGGAATCCCCCCCCTCTCTCTCTCTCTTTTCAATACACAAACACTAGCCATATCTGCAGAAATAAATTACTACACTCTAGATGAATTAGACAGACTTTGGGAACTTTATATTGACAACTAAGGAATTAGTGTTATTGCTTAAAGTATAAATAATTATTATAAACTGAGAACAACAAATGAAAAATTTTAACTGCCACTGATGAGATTTGTTTCGAAAAATTTGATATGGTTTTCTTGTTATCAAAGATAATATTAAGCTTTAAAATAATGATAAATCTGGCGCTCTAAAAATTCAAAACTTTTGGGTGGAGCACTAGTTCATAGGTAGACTACTAATGTCAAGGTCCCAAGTTTGATTCCCATAATCAGGTGTTTGGCATACCTCCCTGGCATGGTTTCTTGTTCTTCATCAGCCAGCTACAATGGATTCCTCTGGGTACCTGTTTCCACCCACATCTAGAAATGAAGAGTTCTAATAGGGACTTTACTGTTATCCATTCTGTGCAACTACACATGCCGCAGTGGGATTCAGCAACTCATGCAATATGCAGTAACTGTTTCAAGGGATAGGGTCTGCACTGCCACCAGCACCATTGTGTTTTTTTAAAAAGAAAAACATTAAAGCATTTACTTACATTTAGCGTGCTATCACTGTCAAGTGTATACTTGGCACCAAGACCAAATCTTGTTACACTACTTCCTGATGTCCAGGACAAATTTACACCTGTCTCCAGGTTATTGTTCACACGCTGATATATGGATCCACCAAACTCTGAGCCATCATTGCTATACACAAATGAAACATTAAAAATTAAAGGTGCCAAAAATTGACTATTTTTTCCTAACTTCCTAACAGAACTAACAAACACTATCAGAGCTTTGCCCATTTCTCCACACTGTAAAACAGAATTTCAAAAAATGCAAATTGTTTTTCATCCTCCACAATTGGCATAATTTTTAAACACATGTGAATTATCTAACATCTTTATTAGAGACTGTTTCTACATATTGAAATAAGAGCATTATAATAAGTTTTTATATTTTATGTTACAATAAAACAAGGAAAATATGCTATTGCTATCACCATTTGAAAGCTAAATATATAAATACATCTTCCAAATTTTGAATTTTACTATTACATAAAGGGTGCTATTCTTTACTTTTCCTTCAATACAAGTGACAGACATAAATGAAACCACTGAACACATTTTCTATATTCAGCTAAACAATGACTATGGCACAGACAAATGCATTATAAAAAAAAAATAATGGAGTAGATACTATACCAAACTTCGTGAGCATTCCCTTTAAACAAGATTTTTTTATTTAAATTTTTCTTGTAGGCCAATATCTTTCACCAAAAACCATAAAAAGTGACTAGTTTGCTTTTTGATCATAGATAGAAATTGAAAATAAACTAGCTAAATTTAACTTTAGAGTTTCAAAGGAATTTTCTAATATGTACAAGTATAAAAAATTCAACAATAAACTCGTTGATTTCTAACTTGTCATCATCTCTAAATCCACCAATTTGTCTTTCTTTTTGTCAGAAAATTGATTTTAAAATGTAATCTGCAATTTTTTTTTTCAGATGTGTTCTCCCCTACCACAGGACATGCAATATTGTTTAAAGATTAACAAAAAAAATCTAAATTTTACAAAATTTTCCATGGGTAGAACAAGGAAATTGATATACAGAACCAAAATGCTGTGACAAAGCCAGAGAGTATACAAGATTGCCATAACTTTTTCAAAAAATCTGCATATTACATATATTCACCCATTTAAGCTTAGATTTTCTCACATTTTAACCCGCCCCTCATGAGCCAGGTAGTCACTCTTTACCATGGGGTTGTTGACATTCCCTAGGTCATTGCGGAAGCATCCAAAATGGTGATATTTGAATTTGAATGTATTGCATCACAGATTTCAAAATGTCTTTCAGAATGAAAATTGAAAAAAAAAAAAAAAAAATGAAAACGTTAAAAGCATTTGAGTTTTCAGTACTCAGTACAAATGTACACCACCAAAGTATGCAGATATAGCCCCGAGGCAATACAACAGGCAGCACACGTAATCAATTCAGACTTACTGCTGTGCAACTCCTGTGCTTCTGCTTCAACAAACCGATAAAACTTTTAACTCTATCAGTAGGAAAGCTGCTTGTCTGACTGCCTTCCTTGTGCTCTTCCTTTAATGTCACCAGCGCAACCACAGGATTAATTGCATAGCAATTCGAAGTACTACTTTCGTTTTACTAGACATTTACAACACTTCACTAGAGTTTCTACCTACGAGGTTGGGAAAGAGATCTTTCAATAATTTCTCACGTGATGCAGGGCGGCAAACAGCTTCTCTACACCCATGGAAATTCTCAAACAAAAAATGAAAACGAAATCTATTTTTCCACAATGACCTGGGTTTTGTACCAACGAGAAAGTGACCACCTGGCCCATGAGGGATGGCAGGTTAAAACAAATTAGGAGATACTTTAAAATTAGTTTGATCTGATAAACCTGGACATCCACTTTTCTGTTCATAATTTTAAGTTAGCATATATAAAAAGTTAACCAAATTGCATAAATTTTTCTGTATACTCTTAAAGTTTACCATATTAAGTTCAATATTTAAAAACAAACAAAATTTCTTAAAAAAGAACATTTTGTAAATGCTGAAATAAAATGGCAAAAGTTTAATCACCTAACAAAACCAAAAATTGCAAAGCAACAATTAGTATGGGAAGCTCAACTGGAGATAGGACGACCTTTTAAGCATTTGAACTGTACTCAATACTAAGTTTAGAAATATTTCAAAACAATTAAAAAATAAATCTGAAATTCTAAAAAAAAAAAAAAAATGCCCTTCCCAACAGAAAGAACTAGTAACTTAATGATGAACAAATACTATTTTTCATGACAACTTAAACTTTTTATTTCGAATTGTGGTTTCAAATTCCACACTTCTCAACGAAATACTATCATAACTGTAACTTACACATTTGTGTGCAATGTAAAATCTCCTGTAGAATAGCCTACAGAAAAGTTGCTTCGTGTCAGCTTGGTTTTCGATGTGTCAAAAGACATCTGGTAACCAGCCAACCAACCAGAGTATCTGAAAAAACAACAAAAAAGAACATTCTGCCAATTACTGAACTATATTAAATTAACTAATTGAATCACCAAACATTCAATCTAATTATTGAAAAACAATTGATTCTTAGTAATAAAAAATTATGCAAGTTTAAGTCTTATTTGTTTTTGTAAAACCTTTCAAAATTCTACATCTTTATGAAATGAACAATGTTGTAGTCATTCTCTGTCCGTACACACATCAACCAAGTTCAGAGCCAAAAACTGTCTCTTCAGTTCTGAATGATTACAGAAACAACTGAAAGAAATCCACTTTGGACCAGCTTCCAGTCTTCAGTGAATGAGGCTTTTCTGCAAGCATTCAACAGCATCATTAAATGCAACGATCTTTGCTCGATAAAAGAAGAGTAAATTTACAACTGAAACAGAGATAACAGCACATTTTAAATGTACACTTTTATTTTATTTGTTTTTTAAAAATCTTTTACCCAAAAACAAGAGCACCGTGAATAGTGGGTCCTGCAAACTCGAAGTCCACATCACAGTTTCCATGCATGTAGTCAGCTTTGTAACCAGTCTTAATTTTTCCACTTCTCTTCCTGAAATAACAAATACATTCTTATAAACACACCAACTAGATGTATTTTTATAAAAAATCTTTAAAAAAAATTTTAAAAAATTGAACATTTTTTCTGATAATTTGATAAGACTGGTTATATTTTAGTATGGCTGGTGATAATCACTTCTAATTGTATGGTAAAGATTACTACTCTACGGGAGTACACTTTTGATTCTTCTTTAGATCTTGATAGCATGCGAACTGAATGTACAAAACTACCAACAGAGTCCAACCAAACAAATGAAATCATCAAATTAAATGATTTTCAATTTTTTCTTCTTTCCTTTTAAAACATCACTTCAAATAAAATACTGATTCGAAGCCAGTCAACTTTATTAAGAATTTGTAATTATTGTCAGTTCACACAGGAAGCACATAGGAACATACCCTGTGTGAGGAGCAAATGAAGTATCAAAGGACAGTTTCAAACCCTTCGCTAGTTGATCTTCAACTGTGATTTCTGTGGCTAGAATATTCTCTGTGTTCCATTTTTCTACAAATGTCATTCCTGCAAAAGAAATTTAAAATACTTGGTTAATTACTCTGGAAAGGCTACTAGTCAGCTGTACCAAGTGCAACACCACCTACACCTCATCACTATGGATAGTATTCTCTGCATTCCCAGATCTAGGCAGACTATTGAAATTCTGCTTAAAAAGCTCAATTATAGCAGTTACATTACCAATAGCTTTTTTCTCATTGTTTCCAAAGAACCAAATTGTTACTATTTACAAAACAAAATTTATCTGTAAATTTATTGCATAAATAGCTATTTTTGCTGTACTGCTTTGACAATGCCAGACAATTCAATAAAGCAATATACTCTCAATCTGTGATTTCAAACAGCAAGAAAACAATGATTTTATGACTAGTTTTAAGTAACAAGTAAGTGACAAAATATGATTAATTATTTTGAACTTCTTGGCCTTCCCTGCTCAGCAGGTAGATTAGAGTAGCCACAGGGCTTCAGAGAAAAGTAAATCCACTCCTACAAAGATCATTTTCAGAAGACACATAAGACTTCACTAACACAAAAAATACGATCGTGAATGCCAGTGTAAGTGACAAACAATTTTTGGATACTTGGTTAATTAACCAAGCTCTGGGCCTAGAAAGCAAACAAATTTACTTGATCTCCCTATTGTGACCATATTTTAGCTGGCAACTAGAAAATTTTCCTGGCAACCAAATTTTAAAGATTCTCAGGAGCACTGATTATACTAACAACATGTAACACTGAGGAAGTTTAAAGTAATTTTATTCTGAAACTCATATGATAGTACTGTGCAATCCAAGATGTTTTTATTGCATGGTAAAAATGTACAGGCTTTTCTGAATTAACACTTTACTAGGTGGTAATGACAGACTAGTGGAATACCCACCAAAATCCCAAATTTTTTCCTATGGGGTATGAAGGACAATATGTATTCCACAAAACCAGCTACCATCCACAAACTCCAATAAAATTGCTGATGCTCCAGTAGTTATTCCTTTAAAAACACATGCTACTGTCCCTCACTCTATTGTCAAACATTGCAAAGCCTGCATGGATCTTGGTGAACATTTTGAACACCTATTGTAGTGTATCATGTTTGAGTTAGGTGTCTTTTATTTAAAGCAAAAAATTCTAAATAGCAGTGTATCTTTGTTTACTAGGCTCTGAAATAAAAAGTGTATACATATTTTGGGAACATGTTACACACGAAAAATGCCAGTCATATTTTAAACATGAAAAAGATAACACACATGCAGAAGGATCTGCTAACCATCAAACTTTTCAATAATTTTTCTATCACTAATTGTTCAAATACCAGATTTGCAACTTTAAGATGATGTCAGTGAAATGATGATAATGTTACTATAATAACTGACATTTAACTGTAAGTACATGGTCTTATTTTTAAAACAATGAGCACAAACAGCAAACACGATACTTGTGATGCTACAAAATGGAAGGAACTGTTAAATTTAGCAGTTATTTCCAAAGTTGACCCCATAAATGGAGTGAATATTTTGAATTGCTAAGTAATAGTGATTGTAGTTAGTTGACAATAATCAATGTCTATACAGAAACAGTGCACTTAAAACATCTAAAAGTAATAGCCTTTAAAATGACTGGATATCCTATAAAATTATTCATAAATATTAAAAATGATTGTGAATCATTTTATTCATGTTAACTTAAACAGGAAGGGAACTAACTGATAAGACTGAACCTAAGAGCAACCTTTATGGTGTACTGAAAATCAATGACAGAAAGATGAAATTCTAAATATACCCCCCCAAAAAAAAAAACGTTTGCAAGCCTATAGTACCCGTCTGGGACATTGCTGAAACATGTTCACATATTCTGGTTGAAGAGGACCTGCATATTCAAAAAAAAGCAAAAAAAAAAAAAAAACAAAACAAACCCAAACATGACAAACAATATTAGTTATCTTCTCCAGAACTGAGTGACCTTGGAAACTCACAAGCAAACCCTTTCTCCCACTTAATCTGCACACATCTTTGTACATGATCTATTACCATCTCCTCTATGCAAATCACTTTAGGAATGCCTAGGCAACATTTAACACAAATTGAGGTGGCTTAAGCCATCAGGTTGGTTCAAGGAAGGAATAATGTAGACTGCCACTGCCTCACAGTATGATTTCATTGCAGTGCAATTTCTAGAACACTAACAAAGTACAATCAGACTGACTGGCCAATTCATGGAGAGACCTCATTCAGATCACCTAAGAACCCCCCCAAATCTTCTCAAACTTGCCAAAAGAAAGTTTTTCAATAGCAGATCCTTCACAATTATCTCCAAGAAATACTTAAAGAATTTCAACAGAGTTTGCAACGGGCTTCATGCTAGTTGCATGGTGTCCAGAATACCACTTCTATATATGTATCTAATACAGTGCCATTGACAGCTATGCAAGCATCAAAACTAGAGGTTCGACTGTTAACACAATGTTATTTTCACTATGACAAGTACAGATTCTGCCCAAACATCAATGATGGACAGGGACAGCGGTCAAGTGTGATCAATTTGGTGGAGCAGCCTGATGGTATGGACTGGCATTCAAATTAGCCAAAGATCTGATCTCATCGTCATCAATCTTATAGTCATCTATTTTAGCTTGCATTATTTTTATAGATGACAAAGCTTATCTATACCATGAACATTGTCAACACTGCATTTCACATCATCACTCACATGGGACGGCAGACTTAAATCTGATTGAACATTTGGACATCTTAAGGAGTGTGTGTGGTTGTCAAAGCTACTCATTCTCTCGAACAGCTGGAAGTGGCCCCACATACAACACCTGGATTAATTTTATTGATCTATGCCAAAACATGTACAAGCTTATATTGGAGTTCGTTGGCAGTCCACATAAAGCCTTTTTTGCCAATGTCAGTTTGTCTGTATTCATTTTTAGACTGGTATGGTTGCCATTTTGCACACACATTTTAGACAACCAATTTGTTTTTGCCTAACAATTTAGCTCAACATCCACTGACAAAGGTTTTCTTTTCATAGAAGAATTTAAAGCATGCAGGTCCTTTTCATCTATATGAACAAATTAAGAATGTACCATACAAGCACTGCAGGCTGGAACTTAAATATATGCTAATGTTAATACTGAAAAGGATAGAAATAATTTTCAGTTAAAATTTAATAATATATTTAAATAGTTAAGTCAAAATGTAATTTAATGATAAAAAATGTAAAATTTTCCAATCAGGTTAAAGATAATTATATGAGTGAACTAAACTAGAAAATGTAGTTTCAGAATAAGATCTAGAGAAAATTGTTAATTAAAATCTCAAGATGTCAAAAGCAGTACACATCAGCTGCAAAAAGATTATTAGAATTAACAAAAGCATCAAGCATACTGTTTTATTTGCTTGAATATGGTGTGTAGGCAACTCCTTATTTGAAGGATACAGATTATTATAGCATTAAACACAAATTTACTTGAATGTTCACAGGACTTAAGCAGTTGAAATAACTTAAACACAGTATTAGAGATACTAAATTTGTACTTTAGACATGAAACTTAATAGAGTTTTACAAAATAATTAGGCATAAATAAAAAAAATATTTTATAAGATGGTTTCCAGCAGTGACAGGAAAAGGAAAACAAACTTACCATATTCATCCCATTTGTATTTGGTTTCCAAGTTACCACTAACTTTCCCTGTATCAGTGTTTGAGTTACCATTGGTTGTGATCTCTACGCCCTTAGAAGTTTTTGTTTTGCATTCTAGCTTTACGAGTCCAAAATCTGAATAAAATCAAAACATCAGAAATTAGCACAGCAAATTTAATCTTTAGAACCCTCTAGACTGGTTTTCCAGTTTCAATGAGATAAAATAACCCTACAGACTGGATTTAGTCTCAATGTGGCATTTGTTTATAAACATTACTCATAGGCAATAAAGCAGCCAATCAGCAATAATTTTACAATTGTGTGGAGTTACTATAAGAATGGAAGTGCTATAACAGTTGCTCATAAATACCTAATCTGTGGGGGAGTCAGGACTCCAAGGGTTAACTGTGGCAGCTGCACTGCACACTCGTCACCAGTGTCTTTGGTCAAGCACTGTCTGAAAAGGTTTTGACCTATCCAAGCTTTACATATCAAAAACGGCTTGCTGACCCTTGCAAGCTGACTCGGAAAACAAACCATGAAAATTCAAAGCAGCTTACCAATTTTTTGAGAAAGTACACATTGTTCAACAAAATTCTTTAGAATTGTCATTGCTTTCAGTGAGGACTGCATATAAAAGTGGCTGGTGCCACTACATATCACCAATGAAGTGAAAAGGTGGATATTTAACTTTATGCAAACATAAAGCACCCCTTCAATCTTCAACAGAGATAATTAAGAACAAATATGATTAGAGTAAAACTACCAATAATTCGATGTTATTTTTAAAAAATCAAATTTTAAAAAATGCATGCATTATTATAAGAGCAGATTTTGCAGTTGTGCAGTTTACTTCAAAACAACAACACAGGAATGTTTTTTTAAAACAAATACAAGATTTATTAAAAAACAATTTTCATTTACTTATACAGCTAAAGCTATTTTATAAAACTTTTTAAAGATTAGAATTTTTACAAGTTAACAAAGTAGTTTTCTTTGTCTCACCTTTGCTTTAAAACCCATATCATCTTCCAACTTCTTTATTTATATATATATATATATATATAAATATAATGGAAATTATTAATTAAATGACATGGAAAAGTAGAAAAAGTTTACTCTCCTTAATGCATAAATAAATAATTTAATATTAAAAATGAGTCATGTGTCAACTCAGATTTACTTTTTTGAAAATTGAATCAAATTTAATCTAAACTTAAGGCATAGATAGTTATCACAGAATTTTAAAAATTACTATACTTAAAAAAATTAGATCCTTTTAGTCATTTGAGCACGAAACAATAGTTTAACTGTAGTTGAATTCTTCATGTTGGACTGAGGCAGATATGTAAAATGATCAATTACAGGTATGTCTCAATTTACAAATTTTTGATACATGTAAATCAGTAACAAATTTTTTTGCTCGTTACAAAAATCAAACTACTACAAAGCTGGTTGCCTTACTAAAATGCAAACAAGATGCACAAGTATCAGTCTGCCATACTCGCCATATTGTGCTGTTGTTGTGAAGTGTTTCTTCATATTTTAATCTTCTGTAATAATTTATTTCATCCCTCAAGATGTCTAGCAAGAGACCTCCTTCAAGCTCAAATGTGGTGGAATTATCATCTCATGCTGAGGATCTTACAACTGAACACCTGCTAGATTTCAGCCTAGAAAGGGCTACCATGGAAAATGGTGGCAGCAGCAAATCAACACCACTATAAAAACAGACAACTACAAAGAGGCTTGCATAAGTATTCAGCCATGGAGCATAGTATTAAGTGTAGCCACATAATGGAAGATGCAATGTTGTTATAAGGTGTTATATCAGAAGAAAAACAGAAAGATGTCCAGTGTCTCTTGCTGCATCCTCGAAACCTCAACCTTCAGCCAGTAACAACATACCCTTCCAATAGGGTGAACAGTGAATAAATCTATTAATGCAAATATTTTTTATTTCATGTTTTTGTTAGTGTTACTTGTAACAGTATTTTTCATGCTTTGTAGTGAAAGAAAATAATATCTTGGAGGGCCAAAAATTTGGGGTATGGAATGCATCCTTTTTGTAAATCAAGAAATGCCTGTAAAATCAGAGCTGATCTAAAAACAAACTAGTTAATTTAAATGAGACACTTTTGTTTGTTCAATCTAAAAGCATCTTGTTTCATATTCTATCATTTACTAGATCATATAATTCTAATAATTTCGATTTGAGAGAAGTATAATTTTCTGAATATTTAAAGTAGTTTCACTTTAAAAAATAATATGAATAATTTAAAAGAAAAAAATTATTAAAAATAAAAACAAAATATACATTTTAAAACTTGAGATTAAATATGCTATAATATATAAGGTTTTGTTATTTTATTTTTTGTACATTAACTATAAAATACTGCTAGCAAACAAATATTTAACTTTGTTGGTTGCATAATTATAGATTTTCATTTTGTTTGTCTGTTTTTAACTTCTTAATAAATGTAGGGCAATAATTTAGTGATAAAGCTATATAAAAAAAACATTACTAAAGTTTAATACCATATAATATACTATAAAATACCAAACTATCCAATAAAATTTAGACTATCTAGGTCTGAAGAGATGCTAATGAAGTAGAAAAATAATTAATATTTGTATTGATAACAAACAAGTCTCACTTTTTTTTAAAAAATGCACACTAACAGCAAACAAATCTCTCTTGCTAGTCCATTTGTTGTTCAGTACAAAACAAACAGCATGCCACCTTAAACCTATTTTATAAAAAGCAACATAAAGGTTTGTATACAATATCTCATCATTCAACAATGCTCAACCTTGAAAATCTTGTAGATACTTACTATAGCCCTTTGAAAAAAGATCTCTTGCAGATTTTCCTAAATCAGAATAGGGTGGAGGGGCCATGATAAATCTAAAATCAGAAGAATTGAAATAAAATTTAAAAAAGCAGTATTATGGTCATGTTTCATTTAGTGTATGAACAAAAAATGTTAGTTCCAACCAAATTATGGAAGGATTTTACCTGTGAATGCACAGATGTATCTTTTTTAGTATTCAGACTGCCAAGACAGCTTGATAAAGTTCCTGATAATAAAAATTTTCTCCCCTTAAAAAAAAGTTCAGATAACCACTACAAATTTCATTTTAATAGTAACTGTGTCTACATAATGTACACTGAGGGTAGACTGGCTCTTGCAATCCATAAAAGCTCTAGAAAGTTTAGCCATTCATATTCTTATGCTTGAAGCAGGCTCGTCAAGAATTTAGTTATTACTGTTGGGTAAAAAAAATCCAAAACAAAAAAACATGCAATATGGAGTAGCATCATCCTGTTGCAACATACTGCTATGCACAATATTAGTATACATGATATAAGGTGTCAGCCTGTCTACAGTTAGATTTGTTACACTGACAGTAAATCAGCAGAAACATACTTCATCATAAATAAAAGTCCTCTCTATCTTTTTTGAGACGTCTCTACACAAGGTTGGAAAGTATGATGGCAACAGATCTTATCAATAGAAATTTAGTTTCACAACAGCTTTAGGTGCAAAAAATTCTGTAGCTACAAATTTACAATCTCAATATTTCCCAGTTTTATAATTTAACAAAATTTGAATTATGGCGTTTGGCTTAAACAAGCAAAAACAAAAAAAATATTAATAAATAGAAAATATTTTTGGCTTACTGCTTCAGTGACTACACTTTTTTTTTTGAGTCATTTTAGATTTCTTTGAAATTTTTAAAATTTTAATAACATTAAATTATGAATGCTTATGCAAATTCCTCTTTTTTTAGTGTCAACAAGGTCCACTATGCTATTATCAAAGTAAAATATAAAAAAACAATTACAAATAAGAAAAATACACTTGAAAATATACTCTAATTAGAAAATATGGAACTTTACAAAATTTTATATTTATTGCTGCAATTACATTTTTATATACATGATTTTTTTTAAAAAAAAACTAATTAGATCTAAAAATTTTGTCTTGAACTCCACCCCCCCCATAACTACCAATTCAGATTAACTTCTAGGTTCAGAAGTTTAACAAGTCAGATTTATCGTTCCTTCACATCATCTCAGACTGGGGCGATACATAAAATCATCATCATCATTAAACTTCATTCACATAAAGCTTAAAAAAAAATAATGGGCTGTTAATCTGCAACTAGCAATATATGTGCTCTAAAAAATTTTAAAATTTAAAATGAACTGAAAAAAAAGCAAGTGTTGTCATTGAAGCAGTAAGCCAAAAATATTTCCTACTATTGTTTTTTTAAAAATCAAATGCAGCTACAATTCAAAACCAAAGCAACTGCTTGAGTACTCTTTCAAAATAGCAATTTATAATGTGATTTAACAAAATTAAAAATTATAAAAAACAATGTAATGGGTTTGAATGTACCTAATTATTTCTGTTTTGCATGAAATACAATGACTGATCTGAAGTACTACTTATCAAGTAGAGTGGTTCACTTAAGTAAAAAGTTTTACTATAAGCAAAATTAGCATCAAATTCAAATTCTTACTGATAATTAAGCTCCGAGTTTTTTCTTTCATTATTATTGTATCACATTTGATTTCATTTTGCTATCAGCCAAGAAATTTCAATACTCTGAATGGTACAGCAGACTGACTTTTTAACACAGTAAAATGTTAAACGAAGCTCTGTATGTACATGTGCAGTATTTCTTTTAGACATCACATAGCAATGAGAGATTTAGGAGCAAATAACAGTAATTTCATGTTGTCGTTATTATTAAAATAAAAAAATACTTTCAAGCTTTAAGGACTGAAATAAGTAATCACATCATAATGTCTATGACATGCAAAACTGAGGTCATAAATGACAAAGCAGCAAATCAATGTCAGTACTAAAATTACCAAAATGAAATTAGGTCATTTTAAAATAGTTTTAAATAAACTTTGTAGTTTTCTTTTCAATAAAGAAAAGTATTTATCTTTCAACTTTTACAACTTAAAAAATTGATTACAATACAGCCAACTTTCAAATGACCAAACATATTGTTAAAGCTATAAATACTAGAGTTTGAAATTGGTGTTTTGTCTTCCTCTTTACCTTGATAAATCTAACATTAAAATTTGAAGATGGTATTATAGTTAAAGAAATTAACAAATTAAGTAATTTCACCAAAATATCTAACATTACTTATGATATTCATGGAACTGTTTTTCTATGGGTTTTTTTTTTTTTTTTAATAAACTCTGCAATAATACATTTTAATATTAAACTAAAAATAACAAACAAAAACTCAAAAATATAAAATACAAGTAATAAATTTTACACTTAGGTAATAATTATTAATCAATCAATCGACAGAGTAACTAATACTAATCTAGAGCCTAATTAGCCTTCTCCTTGGGGGTCATTCAACAGTCAATGACAAACCAGACTTCCCTTTTCCCTACTACCGAGATCGCTTCCCTCCAGCCCAGGCCAGATCGAAGGAAGCGGGCGGGTTGGCAGGTGAATGGATGGATGGACGGGTTCGGTCGTAACAACGTCCAGGTAGAGGTGACTGTTGCAGCAGCAGCAGCAGGAGGCCAGGCCGGGGCAGGGCAGGGCCGCTTGAGGCACCCAGAGATACGGGAGGCTACAGACACATCAAATCGCTTACCTGCCTTTCTCCAACGCATCGTTTCTACAAAAGGGGTGATAAGTTCGGGGGGGGGGAGTTCTGCATTAAGGGGAATATGCTAACATCGGGATTTCGGCTCTCTTCCCCCCCCCCCGGCACACGACGCCATGATGTATCTACCATGGCGGGTCTCACGCAGTAGTGCCACACGTTTCAGCGGAAAAAAATGCAGCCCGATATCCATCTGGAAACCCGGCTGGGCAGGCGGGAAGAGAGCTCTCCCTCCCCCCCACCAACCAACCATGGCTGACCCAACTACCCCATAACTTATCTGCGAAGAATCGAGAAAGAACCGACGCGAAATGCTCACCGACAGAAAACGAAGTTCGAATAGGGGAAGCCTGAAGGTCAGAGAGAACTATCGCGAGTTCGGAAACACGCGTCGTCGTCGCACGAACATCGATCGGTTCCCTGCCTTAAAATTTAAGGTTTATGCCGGCGGCGGGAAAGAAGGACGAAATCGATGATTACGGTTGATGTTTCGATTCGTTTTAATTCCGTGATGCAAATAAATGTTACCACCCGTGAACCTCTACGCCAAAAAAAAAAAAAAAAAAAAAAAAAAAGTTCAAAGGTCAACAACTCTTCCCCCCCCCCCCCACCACCACCAACCACACGTGACGTGAAGATGTATATCGTTTGATGTCTGCCTGCCAAGAGGATGTGAGCCGTTCGCATTTTAGAAATCAGCTCTACTGTAAAATTCCTTTTTTGGGCCCCCCACCCCTCATTTAGGTGAGTACAAGTTCTAGGTGGCAGTTTACGTCCGTGTTTTTGTGTGTGTGTGTGTTTACTGAGGTCTGTTGAGCAGCCGGTCGCTGGGTTTTTTAAACTCTGGAGGAGTAAGCATATGTGTTATTGACATCAGAGTGACAGACGGACGGACAGACGGACGGATTTAGTATAACAGACAGGTTTGCCAGTCGCCGATTGTCTCGCCTGATTCAGGACGAGAAAAAAAACGAGATCTATCTACCCTTCTCTGCTCCCTCTCTCCCCCACTCTCGCTCGCCCATCTCAACACCTCTCTCTCACCTCTCACCCCACTCTCTCTCTATATTCTCTCTCTCTCTCCTCTTTCTCTCTCTCTCCCCTCTTCCCCCTCTCCTCTCTCTCTCTCTCTCTTCTCCCCTCGCTCTCCCTCTCTCCTCCCCTCTCCCTCTCTCTCTCTCTCCCTCTCTCCCCCCTCTCCCTTTCTCTCCCTCTCTTCCCCCCTCCCTCTCTCTCTCTTTCTCTCTCTCTAAAGTCTCCTTATATCATCCTCCTTTGCCACCTTCCAAAAGCGGACAGCGAATAACCCTAACCCCTGTTCTTACCCCTCCTCCTCATCAGATGTTGCACCGCATTCACCTGTGAATGATGCATTTTAAACTCTCTCCCCCCCCCTCTCTCCTTTCTTTTTCCCAATAATAAAAATAGTTCTGTTTGCTTTTTTGTTGTTGTTGTTGATGATGATGATAATGGAAAGCTTAACGATGGTCGGGTTTGGGTTCTGCCACTAAAGAGATCCGAGACACAGATTCTTCCTGCTACAATACTTATCTCGAATTATTAATAACTTTAATTTAAACCAGAATCTGCTTTAAAACCGTGTTGCCGAACATCTGCGTGATGCCTTAACGATATTGTCAACATTTGTTTCCGCCTGGAGTTGCTTTATATGTTACGTTAAATATTAACTTTTATAATTTTTTTTTTTTAAATTTATTGTTATTGTAAAGTCGATTTCCTATAGGAGACCATAGGAAATACCTTACAGTGTCCAAACTCGAGTTCTGCATCATGTCCAGTGTGTGTGTGTGTGTGGTAATGCTTTAAGAATTTCTAAACAAACTGGTGACTATTTCCCAGTTTTGTAAAGAACAATTTTAGCAGCAAATGTGGAATGGAATTTTTTTTTTTATTTTTATATATATATATATATAAAGACAGTTCAAAGTGATTCAGCTGGCTTACTGATGAAGACATGGCTCCTGATACATTCTGCGATGGGAACACAGTAAATTTTTGATAGTTCAAAAGGTATAAAGCCATAATTTCTGCCCACTCGTGGTATGAGATTCGCAGAAACTAATGATCCATAATCAAACTCAGGCTCTTATCAAGATTGGAACAGTAGTAATTTCTGATGAATGTAGTTGTACCACTTATCTTCATGGTAAAACTTGAAGTTTAGTGCCTTTTCAAGATAGAATACCTGTCAACTGGTCTGATTTCACTGAATTTCTCTCACATTGAAGATGGTCAATCTAAATCTGGAATTGAGTTTGACAGCCCCTCTGATGTAGATGATTACAACCTCACTTGGATTTACCAAGATTGGAGGTTAACAAGCATTATTATTAGTTTTAAAACTTCAAGGCAGGAGTACTCAACCATTAGAAAATTGAAAGTTCTCAATGCAGTTTTTTTTTTTTTTTTTAATTTCCATTCCTAGGAGACTATGTACATATTTTATGTATAATGCATTTAAATCATTGTTTCCAAAATGTAGTTGATGCAAATGTTCTTGGTTAAAGAATGCTTAAGCTGACAACTCTTGCTTACAAACTTAAAGTGGCAGTCTCAACAAAAAAGGCTGGACCAGGAAAAGAATTGTGGGGCATGGTGGATGCATCATTGTGGAAGACTTTCTTCCTACAACTCTGAACACATGTACAATGTTGAATCATTCCAAGTATTCTTGCATAAGAAACAGGCCCAGATACAATCTCAGCAAACCACCTCAGAATGTTATAACGTGTAAATTTAGTCTGTACCTGGTCTTCAACTTTTTCAAGGATGGTACTGCTAATGCAAGGTTGACTCACGAACCATTGGTTGCTGTACATGTTGTGGTACCTCAGGTATGCCAGCACATTATCAAACTTTAGTGGTGTTTGTCATTTTTACAAGTTAGTTTATACCTGAAAAGGTAGCCAAAGCATAGAAAATGCTTAATTCTTACTTTCACTCCCATAAACCATTCTGTGCACATGCTTCAGATCCTCAACTGCTATTTGGGATTCCTCTGCAAAATCTTTAATTTATGCAAGGTCACCCAAGTTTTGCCTTTTAATTATGACAATCTGAAATTTGTTATAATTTTCATGTTCCTTACACCCATTCCAAATATTCTTTAGACGAACAACAGATAAAATTGGAAATTGGGCTAGATTGAAGCCTTGTATGGCCCGCTCTTTTATGATCAGTACCAGATCATATTTTAGAATATATGTTTGTATTTTTTATTAACTGTATTATAGTTGTAACTATAGAAAAAAAATGTTGCTAGTAAATTCCTTTTTTAAAAAAAATCCAACTGTAATGGGTTACCCTAAATTTTCTTGGGAAATGTTGGAACTTTAGGGAATTAAGCTTTAATTTTTGTATTTTTATTGTTTTAGTTTCAAAACTGTAGGTTACATTGAGAGAGAGACAACAACAATATGACTATTGCTCAGTTAGCTCAGTTGAACTCTTAAGAACTAAATCTTGTATTCTTGCGTTTGAACTGACTGAACTAATCATTGCAGAAACATTTGCTAACAGTTATGCTTTCCAGACCAGCAGAAGTGGTGAGGGAAATTGACTAATATGAGGTCCTGTAAGAAGAGTTAATTCAACCTGTAAAAACTCAAAGAATAAATTTTGAGGATGCCAAGTAATGGAAAATATACAAATGTAGCTGATTACAAGGTAGTGGGCATGTTAATATTCAAGGGGTTGATGCTTGTATGCAAGCATCATATGGTATTAAAGAGGTAGCTATTACTATTGTATTGAAAACAGAAATAGCCATTTGGACAATAAGCAATATTGTTTCTTTATTATAGCCTTATAACAATAGGTTTGTGGGGCTTTTGCATTTCACTAACAATAACCATAATCATTACTTTTTTGTTTTTCCAAACCAATTTAAAGTGTATATTTAAATACAATATCTTTATATTCTAAAAATAAACCTTAAAATTGCATTGTGGTGATATTTTAAAATTCTTTTCTTCACAGTAATATTTTTTTTTACTTAAACGACTTAAACTAGTTCAAATATTTAAATTGTTTGTCTTGGATAGATTTATTAATTAGGCAAATATGTATTTCTGTGACGTTGATAATATTGTGCATTTAAAAGAGCATCAATATAAGTTAATTCCAACTCTTATTATTGTATTTGCAACTTGGGTACAGCTACATTAACTCTTTGTTTTACAGGGCTCAAAATGATGGCAAATGTGAATACTTGGAGCTGTGAGGATGTTGGAAGGTGGTTAAAAGAGAATGGTTTTCTACAATATGTAGACTTTCTCTGTAAGGATCACAAAGTGGATGGTCAGGTTTTGTTGATGCTGAGCGAAAATGACCTTCGACAGCCACCCATTGCAATCTCCATTTTGGGAGATGTGAAAAAGTTAATGCTTCATATCCAGAAACTCCAGTTAGAAAATGAGAACTCAGCACCACCAACTAGTCTGCTGTCAAGTGAGGAAGTTTACAGCAAACACATAAGTCATTTAAGTAAACGAAACTCAGCATTATTGCAGGATAATAGGTCACAAAATGCTTATGTCACAGATGAAAGTGATGAATGTATTGGTGCCAAATCACAGCATTTGGATCCAGAAATATGGAAAACTTTCCTCAGTTTTATTTACATATTTACTGTTTTTCTTATAACAGCATTTGTGATGGTGATTGTTCATGAGCGTGTGCCAGACATGAGAAAGTATCCACCATTACCTGATATATTTCTTGACAATATGCCATATGTGCCATGGGCATTTGAAGTCTGTGAAATGATAGGAATTATTCTTGTGCTTATGTGGTGTATTGTCCTGTTTTTTCACAAGCATAGGTAAGTTTATTTTTAACTCTTGTTTTCTTCTTTACAATACACTAAAATCACTTTGAATTTTTTCCTATAATAAGTAATTTAGATCATAATGTCTTATTATTCTACTGACTGAGCCTGTCTAAATGGAGAAAGGTGGGGGCCAAAGCTGAGTTAGCATAAAAATGAAAAATGTCGTCAGGGTTGGAGGTTTGTCTTTGTCTGTAGCACACAAACAGAAGCTTGTCACAGGTTCTTACATCTATCCCACTTTTAATGACAGAAAGACTCCAGCATGTTTTTTTTTTCTCTGAAAAAACCACATTTTTAGTAATTCTACCACCTATTGACAGCAGTACCGAAATGTTTTATTATTACCTTCTGCATTTCAACGCAATTAAGAGAAGCTTGCTAGCTAAAATTTTGCATACTCATAATGATCTAATAACAGGGTTCCAAAAAGGTTTTCAAGTTGCCATTGGTGACCAAAAAAAATATTGACTCTCTCCTTAACTATCAAGGACACAAATAGTGAAAACCATGACTAGGTTAATATGAGGGTCCTACTAAAATTTGCATGAATCCAATTTGACCTGTATGGACTATTTTTTTGTGCAAATTATGAACAATTAAAAGGCTCAGCAATGCAGCATACTCTCGATATGTAATCTCAAACAGCAAGAAAACTGATTTGATGAATCGCGTTGTGTCTAGCTTTAAGGAACAAGCAAACAGCAATGCACACGTTATACAAAATATAAGAACACAGAAGAAGGATGCAAATAGGGATTAAATGATGGAAGTGACCCTCACGGTATGAAGACCTGAAGGTCCAACTTTTGATACAGACAGTTAAGTTGTCCACACAGACTCAATGTGTACTGGCGTGTCTTTGGGTTCAGGCCTTACAGCAAAAGGATCATCTTTTGAACTTCCTGGCCTCCACTACTCAGCAGGTAGCTTGAAGGAGCAACACAGCTTTAGTGGATGGTAAATCCACTCTAACTGAAATCATTGTCAGAAGATATGTAAGGCTTTCACTCACACAAGTAATACGATGAACTCCATTGTGATTGACAGAAAGCAATTTTCTGTATTCTTAGTTAATTAACCAGGCTTTGGATTATCTAGAAGGAAAAAAAAATTACTTGACCTCCCTACTGTGACATTATTTTAGCTGGTGACTGGAACATTTTTCTGGCTACCAAATTTTTAAACATTTTAGAGCTTTCTAATGTTTTTCATTGAGTAATTTCCATGAAAATCACTAAACCAAAGTGTACAGCCAATCGTGGCAGGAAAATCTCAATATTCCTCTATAACCATGACTTAACAGGAGAGCTGTGATTAGCATCTGTTTTAATAATTGCTGCAAATACTGTTACATCGTGTGTATTACATTTTAACAACACAATGGATCAAATATTTTTTTTTTTTGAAAAAAAGATTAGGCTGTTATTAATCAGGGGATTAAAATATGACCAGCGGTTCACTTGATTAGCAAAAACGAAATTTTAATAATTTTAAGTAGATATATATACATTGGGTTAAAATTAAATAGTATTATTATTTTTTTTACAAACATCTTGTTGCTTTAATACCCTTTTTTTTTTAATTTTAGAAAATGTTTTCGAAGCAGAAATTTTTAAAATCATCTTTAGCATAAGAGTGGGAAACTATTGTTTCATGGCTCAAGCAACTCTATTCAAAACAGTTTTTGTTTTCCACTTACCTGCTATCATTTAGCAGGTGGTGCTTAGCCTGCGATGGCAAACTACGTTATGGTTTACAGCAAAAGCTGCAGTGGACTGCCATTAAAAGAGAGAGATTATGATTATAGCTCGGCTCAAAAATTAGAGAAACGGGCAGCAAAACTGCCTGGCCATAAATCAGACTTGAATGAGCTTGTCGTGTACTTTGTTTTAACTTCGTAAAGGTGAAAGGTCACACACTTGTTTATTATACAGAACTCTATAGAACAGGCTTTACAGGTTAGCATTAGGAAGAAATGACAGTACTGTCTTCAGTGTGACTCTGAGAGATTTATTATTTCAAATGAATTTCCTTAATTCTAAAATTTAAGATGTCAAAAATATTAATTACTATTTTAAAAATATAAACTTTTTTTTTCTGAGGAAGAAAAAAATTAACCATAGCTTTTGTAGCATTGGCAATATGTGCTTTGATATATATTTTACAATAAATCTATAATTATTAAAAACAAATTTTATAAGGTCTATGACAATGTTTATGCTTTGTTATTTGTCTTGTGATATAGTATTTGATTAATTTAAAAGTTGTGGTTCAGGGTATTTGTCATTTTCAGGTGATAAAACCAATCCTTAATACTTCTATGGAATGTATGGATTTCCTAAACATTTCTGGCACTGACTTGTAAGTTGGAAGCATACCTAAATCAGGAACATATAGGGATATCAATAGTAGTGTTGGATTTACAAGCCTGTCTTTAATAAACATTGAAAAATATGTATAGAAACAGTTAGATATTTGAGATTCGTTTGGAACATCTGTACAAATAAAGATGCTTTTATTAAATTCATCACAACTTCAAGCAAGCTGAATTTTTATTTAAAAACTCAGAAGAGGCACAAATGAAACGTGTATAACATGGAATGATATTCTAAATGCAGGTGTAAATAGATCAGTTTGGTACCTAAAATAAAGTAGAGAAAAAGCAAGATTTGTTAAATATACTTAACCACATTAGAGGCACACCACAACCATTTTTCAGTAGATTTTAGTTTATAATGCCACTAATGCAATGAAAATTATACTCCACTATGGCAGTCATTTAGCAACAGATAATATGTAAAGATGAAGGTAGTCTCAACATTTTTAATAAGGAGCACTTATCTGAAAGGTGCGTCATCCAATCTCATTGCACAGGTGGTCATATGGTGCAAGATTAAGGAACAGGTACAGTTATAGGAGCACAGGGGTAGCTTGCTGCTGGAGATAGCATTGTCATCTCCAGCTGCAGTTGTCTGTCTTAAATATATGAAGTTCTCAGTGACCTCTAAAGAGTGGTACAATGGCAGGCATTGCATTAATCAGAAACATTTGCTTATTTGGAAAACTTTTAAAAAATATGGAGGGGTGTCCTATGATGAAAAATAATGCCACCCCCAATTGTTTCTCCTCTACCTTACCAGCCACACCCTCGGTTATTCATCAGTGTTCCTTAGGAAAAATGTCTATTCATGCAATAAAAGAACACCTTTCATCATTGCCCAGTCTAATGTTTAGTTTTTTTTTTTTTGGCCCACTGGAGTTTCAGTTGATGATGTTAGTAAGAATTGGACTGATGTTTCATCAGCTTGCTGTAAGTCCAGCAGTGTGTAAATGTTTTCTGATTGTAATACTACTAACAATTTTCAATTTTCATACACTACTTGAGCAGTTATAGAGGTCAGGACTGTCAGATTCAGCATATCTAGGTTTGGTGACAGGACATTTACCTGGTCTTGGGTAATATCTAATGATGCCTGTCTGCTACAGTTGTTGCTTTAACCTCATATAATGCCGATACTTCAGTTATGTAATCCAGATATTATGATGGAGCTTGAACTATTCCTTCACATTTAGGAGCTTATTTCATAGCATAACTGAATGTTTTTTTCTCTTTGCAACCATTTTTACAGTTCAGGTGCACATGCAACATCCTTTTGATAGAGACACCAGTGAACCATTACAATTAATCTTACAGCAGTAAGTTTTAGTTTTCTTGACCATTCAGGATGCAAACTCATTTAACTTAAACAAATGTATACCATAGATCTCGGTGTATAAGCCGACCTGTTATTGGTGTATAAGCCAACCCCCTTCTTGAAAAGTAAAATCACCAATGTAGTTACCTCTAATAATAAACAGAGTAGGCCCTATTTGTTTCTAGGAAATAGCCAAGAAATGAAAAACCATCTAGAATGACTGCATATATTTATCTGTGCAAGTATGTCTTTTCATGTTCTCACAACCTTAAAGATCTCTAGCCTGCTTACTACATGTTTACATATGTCAGGTTTGCGAAATTTTTTGGAAGCCCATTCGTTTTTATCATAGCGTTGACTTACGTTTTGATAAGCTGCAACTTAAGTGTAGAGTTGTGCATACATGGTATAACTTTTAGCCACTGATACAACACCATCGCAACAGTACTAAAATATACTTCACCAATTTGATAGTAATCAAGGTACTGAAACATACCACAGGTGTAATTAACCAATGAGAATGAAAATTGTTTCTTATGTAAATTAATATCAACCTTAGATGAAAAAAAAAAAAATTTCAACAGTGTCATTGGGTTGAAGTAATGCCAGAATATGTAATACAGTCTCAAAAAGTGTAGTATAAGCAATATCATGGATGGTATTGACGATGAGATATTATGGCAGGAGACAGACGATGAGTATGATGATATGGTCACTGCAGGTGACTATCAAGTTACTTGATAATTTAGATGATGTGGTAGAATTCATTAAATTAAAATAAACAAACATTAAGGTCATTGAACTATATTCACATGTCTTCATGTTAAGGTCAATTGTCCATCTGACATTGCTCTGCCTTGGGTAAGCTTCATTCTGTATAGACCTATGGGATTTAACATTTTAAAGAATGCATATAGGCCCTATTCATCATTTAAAATCTTGGTGCGTGTGTGCACCTGTTTTGCTGAAAGCCTAGACCAAGAAAATCATTTGTTTTGCCAGTATCGAAATGAATTTGAACCTTGTATCCTATCTATGTGTTGTTCTATTTTTTGGCACAGCCAATGGCAGTGTCTGTCATATGCTGGAGTTTGACCAGAATTTAATATAGTATCATATTCAAATACAAATTTTTAGCGTCTCACATGATAACCTTTGTATAAACTGACCCCCAAATTCAGGGTCTAAAATTTGAGCCAAATTCTTGGTTTATACACCAGGATCTACAGTGCTTTGGATCAGTGCATTTCTAATGTGCTTCAGTGCACTATCTGCATTATGGAGAAAATCTACAGAATTCTGTAGCACTTGTTATGGAAGGAGGAGAAAAAATTATGTCCATTGAATATCTAATAGCAATGAGCTTGGAATCTACTCAATAAAGCATGTGCTCCACAATTGCACTTAAAAAAAAACAAAAAACAAAAAAATCTCCCCTTACTAAATGAATCTTTTATACATATAAAAATCTGGGAAAACTTAAAACCCACTGGTTTACAATCCTCCCCTTTAGGTCATTTATAGATGGAGATGGGAATTATTAAGGTCTACCTTTATGTGTGACATGGAAGTGCTCAATTTAAATGTATTAATAAAGTAATTGTAGTAGAGTCTGGAAATGCCTTTTTTCATGCAAGTATTATTATTATTATTATTATTCTTAAATAATTAGGATTAAGCTTTAAATAATTGTTCTAAATTAATCAAATTAATATTAAAAGATTATTTAAGTTGGCATCTTGGTAGTCCAATGATTGATATTTTGTTTTGAAGCCTTTTCACATTGCATTTTGCAATGTAATACCAGTTAATTCGCTTGTGGGAACACTAAAGGAAATGTAATATTGGTTATTTATAAACATCGACTTAAAATTATTTGTTGTTATTGTTAAACAAACTTTAATTTTATCTGAACAGCACACATTAGATTTTCAAGCATTACTTTGTTACTTTTGACCATTTTATTTTAAAGTCTCAGTATTCTGATCTAGATTTTTCTTAATTTTTACAGAAGTAGAATTTTTTTTTAATAATGAGAGTGATAACATTCTAAAATAAATAGTTTTAAAGATTGGATGCTACTTTTATGTATCTAGTCATTTTGTAATTTTTGGTTATCAAAATCTTAAAGCAAGTGTATATAGTCTTGCCTGTGTTATCTAAAGACTTCCTTAAATGACTGCACTATACATTTTATAAAGCCAGTACTACTGTTTCTTCTGCTGATGACCAACTTGTAAATAAACAAGTGATCAGATATCACTTATTGGACTACGCCACTTCTATAGAGTATTTCTGTTTTTGTAACACGCACTGTAATGACTCACTATCCTGGCAAAGCTTTTTGGTTGCTGTGTAGGTTGCAATTGCATAGTCTGTTGGACCACATGATCATTGGCAAATCCTTGACCTTAGAGAGAATCTTTCAGAGGTAAAAAAAAGTGAAAATTTGATAGGGTTAGGTCCAGGATGTAGTAGAAGTTCAGATAAGTATCTGAGCACTGTGGTCTTGCATTGTCAAGTGACACGTCTTTATCCACTACTAATGTTTGGTTATTTTTAAATTTGTGTCATACAGTTGTCGTCATATTGTGCCAATGTTCTCTGGTAGATTTGAGTCGGTGGGATGGAACACCTTTAGCCCACACAAAAGGAATTACACATGACTGCTCTTTTGTGGTGCACACTGACAGCTGTGTGGCAAAGTCATTTATACTAGCTTGCTAGCATTAAAGATGGCTGCATTAAAGTAAATCAATGTTTGTCAGCCTGGCATTTACCACTTTGTTACACACACAAAGCGCTGACATAAATAATGCCTTTTTTTAAAATGCCTTCATATATAACTTCTGTATGTAACACTCCTTTCTTGTATAAATGGAAGACTGAATAAGAGGGTCAAAACAATTATTCATTATTCCAAATTAAATTTTCATGTTCAAATCATATTAGAAAAAAATATTAAGTTTTCTACACACAAACACACACACACGCATATATATATATATATTTTGTATATTTGTTCAGCAGTATTTTTAGATTAAAACTTTGAAACACTTCATACTGGAAAACCTATTTATACAGATTAACTTAGCTTTCTACATTATTTAAATAGCAGTTCATCTTTATGCTTCATTTTTTAGTCAGCACAACTAAAAGGTTTATTAAACTGGTTGATCTTCATAAAAAATATGGTTACTGAACCAGGAGCTGCTATAGTTGTTTTTAATCAGCTTATTAAAGCTCCTTAACTTGATTAAATTCGTTTAGGGTGGATGTGTTTGTGTGTGCATTTACTTGTACTATTTTGAAAATTTTTATCCATGGTACTGACTTAAAGCAGGTGCGTGTCTCATTGTGTGTGGTCCTTTTGTAGGTTTATCCTCATGAGAAGGATGTTTTCATTGATGGGTACAGTCTTCCTGTTGAGGTGTGTCACTATGCTCATCACATCTCTGTCTGTACCTGGAGTCCATCTTCAGTGTGAAGCTAAGGTAAAAGCAAATTAATACATTTAAGGGAAGATGGTGCACCCAAAAATATCTAAAGCTAGCACAAAAAATAAACGACATTAGTATGTAAAACTAATGCAGATTTTCATTCTTATAGTAATTGATGTACCAGATCTTATCCAAGGGAAAGTGGTCTCTCCATAGAAAATATATCTGGTTCAATGCATGAATTTTTATTTTATACATCTTCTGTCAAAATAATTTATTGAACTTTGCTTTTAATATACAAGCTAATAGATGGCATACATTTTCTTGGATATCCTCAATCAAACAGAATACCCACTTTAAAAGAAAAATAAACAGATATCAGAAATAAGTGAAAACTTCTCAGTAAGATATTTTAAAAATTGATAGTTGTAAGAATGCAGCACAATAAAGCCTGCAGACAGATATACCAACATCTAAAAGTGGTTTCTAGAATGATAAATGAAGATGAATTCTGCTTACAGCAACACCAACATCATCATCCTTGTGCTAAAAGCTAAACAAGTATTTGCTGCTTGACTGTAAACTACTGCAGTGACATCCACAAGTTAACAAATCTCTATAAATGTTGCAATTTTTTTTTTAATCAAAGGCAGGGACATTTTACCTTTAAATTAACATATATTTGATTTTCTTTAGTTCTAGATTGTGCTCTTGAGTTTGTAAGTCTAAAATTATTTATGGAACTAGTGCACAGCTCTTTACTAAGTTCAGTGTAATGTATTTTTTTACAACCCAGCCCAACTTTGAAAATTGAGGTGTATTTTTTTTTTAATGTAGAATACTGATGAAAAAAAAACTAGATATAATTAAGTATTTACTAAATAGAAAGAAATCCATATTAGAATTTGTCATGAACAGTTTGAAAATTTTGAGTGAACATATTTAATATAGAGGTAAATCTTAACTGTATGAAATTGTTCGGTGATTAAATTCAAAACAAATCATAGAGATTATTGTTATTTATGACAGTGCGATATTTGTAAACATTGTTTGTTTATTGCCCAGACAATGAAAGAAATCTAGTTAATAACAGAATTGTGGTGTTAAAAGACTTAGGTTATGTAATGTGTATATTAAAGAATTATACCTCCCAACAGATACTGGGAGCTATGGCAAGACATCACTATGTAGTTATGATACCTTTTTGATGTACTTTAGGATTTCCAAACAGTTTCTTCATCTGCTTGCAACATGCTTCAAACTTAGTAGCCATGCTATCCTTGCCTGCTTTATTTCTTCATCTGCTTGCAACATGCTTCAAACTTAGTAGCCATGCTATCCTTGCCTGCTTTAGCTGCTGAATATTTGTTTCCTGTATCAGCTGTTCTAAGTGTTAATATAGAAATATTCTATTGGCTATACATGTGGTATTGCAAGTGTTAGCCATTTACAATTAAGTCTTAGATCTAACTTCTGCTCAGGTATACTGAAGTATAAACATTTGTTAAATATTAACTGTTGTGGCATTTCTGTTGAGTTATCTATTACTTAATGATTTAGCTGTTAATTAAGAACAAGTTTGTTAAACTTCATAAGCTTAGGTGCAATTTAATGGTAGCTTTGTGTGAGTGTAATGTTTGTGGGTAGTTACACAAATTGTTCTAAAATTTTAGAAAGCAGTTTGTCAAAATTACCTTTTGGTTTTTGGGTGATGATGCATTTTTTAAAAAAAATTTTTAAATTTGGTGGGTACCATGTTGAGAGGGATGGGCTCCACCAAGTTGTAAAATGCCCTAGACACACCCAACAACCTATGAGTTATGGAACAAGTGAAGGGTACCATGTTGTCCTTTGTTTAAAAGGTTATGGAAAGAAGCTTCATTCCCTCTTTCACAGAGATTTATGAAAGTGACAGCTATCTCTTATTGGGTAGCATTTCAGTGTTACGAAATGCAATAAGTTGTGTGTACGTGAAGGAAGTGTTGTATACCTCAGTCAGAACTGCCAGCTAAAATAAAACTGTCCATCAGCTAAAAAGAACACAGCAAATATGAGGTTTCCCCACTCAATAAATTAGTTCCTTATGGCTTATTACATTTGGAATATTCATATATGTCTGCAGTCAAATTGGTAGGACATGGACAGACATTGCAAGCAGCAATGAGTCTTTGCTGGAATGTTTTACCAGATTGGTTGGAAACAAGAACGCTAAAGTCACATCCCAGGTTAATGAAACTATCCAGGAACCCAAAGTACCCAGGGGGAACCCTTTTAACTGGCTAGTTCTCTGGAAGAGCAAGAGAAACTCATGTCATTGGCTTACAATTTAAATTTGTTTAACATTTTTAAAATGTGAAATACAATCAAATAGCATCATCCAAACAACCAGCCATAGAAATTTTAATATGAAGAATGTTAGATAGATTATTACTTTATTACAATTGTTTATTGAAAGTGGCATGTTTGAGCATTAAACTTTCTCTTTTTAATACTGTTAAAGCTACTTTCATTATTTCTATTTTAACAGTATAATGACACTTGGACTAAAGTGTACAGGACTGTGGAGATAGCCACAGGATTTGGAATGACGTTACAAGGAGTGAGGACATGTGGAGATTACATGTTCAGTGGGCACACTGTCTGTATCACTATGCTGAATTTCTTTATATCAGAATGTAAGAATTTATGCATTCCTTAATTCTTTTTTTTTCTTACAGATTCTTTTACACTAATAAATGGCTACAGGTTGGAGATAACTCAAATGGAATGGACTGTAGCTTTAATTAACTATTCCTATTGTCATAAAGTCATCTCGACAGTGAAGGACCCTCAGCTAAATGTTGGATGATGGGCTTGTTTTAGCATCTATCTTCCCTTTGATAACTAAATTTGTACTTAATTTTATCAGTAAATATACTGCATGTGTTTGGAAAAAAAAAAATATTCACAGAAATGAAGAATCTAACAAATTATTGTTGTTAACATTATTTATATCGTTCATATACAAAGCAAAATAACTAGACATTTTAAAAAAATGTTACCTCCTTCAGTTTTCTTAAGAAATGCTTGCTCTTGCTATCATTTTTAAATCATCATAAAGTGTGCTTGCATTAACTTTTCCAAATAACTGGATATCTTAGTAATAACAAACTGTTTTGGTAGATGCTTAGTGCTAACCCTTACACACACAACTAAAGAGGTGAAGTTCTAAGTTAATTTTATTTCAGATTAATTTAAATGTACAATTTATTGATTACTGGTTAGGGTTTATTCCATGCCAGTCTTTTGAAATGTAATTTGTTTGTTTGCATTTTTAATGTTGTTTTAGTCTGCCTCATGACTAAGTAATCCCTTTGGGAATACCTTGCCAGTCTTCCACAGAGGGCAGCCTCTGGCTTTAAACCCAAAAATTTAAGACTTTGGCAGATTTACAGTAACATTAATTAACAATGTGGTGAAGTCTTTCTCTGTCTCTACCTTTTCAGACACGCCTCGCCAGCGATTGTACTATTTGCACACAATAACATGGGTGCTCAACCTGTTTGGGATATTTTTTATATTGGCTGCTCATGAACATTATTCTATAGACGTGTTTATTGCCTTCTACATCACCACACGGCTCTTCCTCTACTACCACACTCTGGCCAATAACAGGGCTCTGATGCAGCGAGATTCCAAGAGAACTAAGATTTGGTTTCCTCTCTTCTCCTATTTTGAGTCTAAGTGTGATGGAATTGTTCCCAATGAATATGAGTGGCCAGTTCCATGGACATCACAGTTTTGGCATCTGTTTCAGAATAAAAAGAAAGATTAATAGACATTACACTACCCTGTTGCTAACAGAAACCTGTATAATAGTATGCTGAAACACAAGCTAAGTATGTGATATCTCATCTATACATTTTGTGCATTTAATTTGTGCTTTGTCTTCTGTTTCAGTGTTATCTATAGACAGACTTCTTCCCATGTCATCTTCATAAGATTTGCAGAACTTTATTATCATCAAATTCATTTTTTACAAAACAAAACAACTAGATTTCATTAAAAGAATTATATATTATATTGAAATCTAGAATATTCGGAATCACAACCACTTTATTTTATATTTGATTGCCTAAGCTAAATTTTGGCCATTGTTGTTTGGTTAAAAATTTGCAATTTATAAAGCTTTAAAAAAAAAAAAAGAAGCAAAAAAGTTTTTTTTTTTTTTTTGTTCTTTGCATAATTTTAATTTTGTAAAGGAAAATATTTTTATGCCATATATTTTATTTTTTGAGCATTATATATAAATTTACTTTGTTCAGGCTAATGGAAAAAATTGAAAGCATTTTATTTATAATCATCCAATTGAACCAGAAGACTATATTTTGGAAAGCCGTTAGCATGCAGCTGGAGACTATTTTTATACACCAGAGTTGCCTGGAATCACTGTACTTCCAGCTGAGGATGGCGTCACCAGTCCAGCATTCAGTAATATTACCACTGGCATCTTAATGAAGCAGTACCATACATACAGCACTAAGTGATGTCCAAGTCTGATTGATTGATTTTCATTCTGGATAAAGAAACAGGGGTATTGGAAAATAAAGAAAACTTGTCAGACATTTTTTATTTTTTATTTGAATTTATCTCCTGTATTGTATTCCCTTATGCATTTCAAGTAACTCCCACCACCAACACCTGTGGGGTCAGTTATAGTATGTTATTAATATTTAAGCAGTGCAATGAACCATGACAGACTATTGAACTGTCACGGTTGAAGGCCAGAGTTCAGATCCTGGTCAGTACCAGCTTGGTTTGCCTGCCATATCTCTTGGTTTAGTTTCTTCCACTTCACCAGCCAGCTGCTGTGTGGGTTTCATGCCATGTCTGAAAAAAAAAAAAAGTTCTAGTAGGGGACTTTCATTAAGGGGTAGTACATCAGCCACTTTTATGCTGGCCATGGTTTCCAGTGTCACCCTCATCTGGCTAGGGGATGTGACAATGACTGACTTTGGTGACATTGTGTTTTAGACAGAAATAATGATCATCCAGATGTAAGTGTAAATCAATGTTTGTTTAAGGTTACAAAATGCAGGCTGAATTCAAAGGAAAGGCATTTTATAACTTAATTCATGAAGTATCTAACTAAAGATATTGGTTTTTAGCCCCTATCATCATCATCAGTGTATGGATCTGAATGATAGATGACTAAGCTTTGTTCCTGAGAATTAGCCAGTCCACACTTTGAATATCAGTAGTTCAGCAGCATCTTGTAAAAATGATCTCTCTAAATTGAATGTTACAGATAATTTAAAAGAAAGGTACTTTGCATACAGATCATCTCTTGCACAGGTTACGTAAGTTTTTGGTTGCTTCCATAATCCTACATAAGGCCTTATTTTCTAAACTCCAGATACAAGGGCAGACAATCCTGTTATATACACAAGAAAGACAATTGCATCATCACTTCTAGGGTGGAACATTTGCTTTGTGTCTATGGATTATATGCTTGCAGATGTTTCCATGGAAATCTGCTTACTGCTGTCATTTTTGTCCAACAGCAGTGGACTCAACAACGTTTTGTTCACTGAGTTCTGTTTTCACATAAACAAGATTAACAAAAGTGTGTGGTGACATCAGTGTGAACTTTATGCCAATTGCTGTATCCTGGAAATTGATATCTGGAATGGTAGGAGCAGCATTGTAAGTAGTGAAGTTTAATTGAAATATAGAACAACCTCATTATTGGCAGTTGTCTAACAGGTGAACAATGGTTTAGAAATTCTTTTTTCAACAAGATAATTTTTACAGTTAAACATCTATGTTCTGGCTTTTTTCCTGATTCCTACACAGTACCTGTGGGATCAGGTTAGACCAGCTGCATAATTTCAGTGGAAGCTAACCCCACCAAAAAAAAACATTTGTGATTGGATCAGCACCATGACGTGGCATACTGTGGATGCCACTGAGGAAAAAGACAAGTTTCTCATACTTAATCTGAAACATTTAATGAAATGAATTGTACTCAACGATGATTTTCATATTGGTTTGTTTATTCAGTGGGACAGAAATTACACTAAAACCACATAAATGCATGTTTTCATTTTATTGACTGTATACTTCAGAGGTTTTTGGTTCCTGTCTCTCCTCACTGACTAGACAGTTTTAGTTAGGTATAAGTGTGGAATCCACATTAAACAAAGGATATAGACATTTTGAAGATTTACTGTTTGATTAGAATTATGTGCAATTTTCAGTTATAAAGAGTGGGCAAGAAGTTATCTAGTTATGGGTGACATTTTACATAGTGTTTAAACTTTACTGCTGAAGAAATGCTGTTTTTGGTTTCTTAAATTTGCAGCGCTGGCCAAAATCATAGGTACAAGTTAAATAAATGGAACTTCCCACTACGTATTGGACTTTTTCACTTTAATGAGCAGTGTCTCTTAGAATGCTTTTTCAACACAGATGATTTAAGTTTCAGCATTAGACAATAAATAGGCCTCACTTTTTAACTTTCTCTCTCTCTCTCTCTCTCATAATTACAAATGAGTTGTGAAATCTCCCTCTGGGTATTATTCCCCAAATAGTTTAACAAGGATATTTGTGTTTCAAGAAATAGCTAATAGGAATGTGGGAGTCTGTCAATTTATATATTTGAGAAAACAGTTAAAGTTTATACTAGCGAACAAGTGCTTAAACTTCAGAAGAAAATATTAAATATTTATATTTTTAGATATTGTTTTTTAGATCCTTTCCATTCCCCGTTGTTCACACCTCCAGAAAGGAAGGAAGGAAATGTGGATTTGTCATCCTCCATCTTCAACTTTGCATCTGCCATGCCATGGTTGAACTTGTTGGATTTGGAATCTGTTATCAATTTGAATGTGTTGCAGACAAAAGGCTTTTGATTTGAGCATCTGTCTGCCTACCCTCTTATATGGAGATGTGGAGAAACTGTGTAACCTCTGACATGGTGAGTCAGTTGTCTCATAGTTTTCCAAGGTCAACTAGAAACAGCTGACTTATTTTGGGATTGGCCTTTGTTAAAGTAAATACACATCTACAAACCATTAACTATCTTGCAGCTTCTGCACTATTGAGGCTTGCCAAAACAGTTGTAATTAAGATTTCCGTTGTTTAATATTAATCTAAGAAACAATTAAATTAATTTGAGATGCCCCAGAAGATAAAGGGGAAATATTTGATTTTTTTTTGTTTGTTTTTCTTTTGTATTTCTTGTCTTTCCAAGTTTGTATAATGTTTTCATAAAGCAAAAACCAGAAAATTTTGATACCTGGCTATATTAGATCGGCACTTCTCCAGTGTTTTTGCCGCTTTTTTCTCTCCCATTTTCTTTCTAAACTGTTGCATAGCTTCGCTCTATATGGAAAAAATAGAAATCCAAGGGAGGTAAATCCTTGTTTTTATTTTCCTTTGATTCATTCCTCAAACACGACCCCGACCCAAGAATGTATAGATATTTTTTTCTAAACAAAGCGCATCCCAAAACCGTGATAAGGATCTGATCTGCCTCCTGTCTTGGTTAATAAAAAAAAGGACAAAGCCAGGCCTGGAATATGTACTTTAAAAGATCTGGCAACAATGACAGCAAGATGGTGGGTGATGCTAGAAAAGGAAGGAGACTAAAAATTGGTTAACTTGAATTCACTAGGAACAAAATCACCTCCCGCAGGCGGTACATCTGGGTAAATGAGACAGTTTCAACAAAGCTTCGACTCTTTACAGGTTTAGTCTCTCGAATTTTTTTTCAATTCCCAACGCCATTACCCCCCGTTTGGAACCTCGGGTCGAGAGTAAGCCGGGGGGGAGGGGGTACAAACGCCGACAACTCCAACAAACTTGTTGCGATGATTAAAATAACGCATTGCTTTATTTTGTTGTTAGTGTAACCCATCTTAATAAACGCGACTTTAATGAATTCATAAAAAAAAAAAAAGCAAATAAAGTTACACGACCATTACGTTCATGGTCGCCGTGTCACGGTCCGTCCGACGAACGAACGACCCAATGTCAGAACTCTTACCAACAAAACAAAAAATTTAAAATGTGCGGAAAACCTCTCCGAACCTAAACCGCATCCTAAGAAAAAAGGGGGGGGGAGACACAGCCTGGTGACTACGGTAAAGAGAATAAAGGTAATAGATAGGTAAGAATCAATAACAAAGTCTAGGTGAGAAACCGTCTGCAAAATCGTTACCAACCATTCAGGGGTTAGAGTGAGAGAGGACCCAGAACTGGTCGCAGATATGGCTATATGTATATGTACACAATCGGTCTTTGTGCTTGATAGGTGGAGTACAGGAATAACAGTAAATGATGAGGTCAGTCCACCACTGCAACTAAATAGAAGCAGTTCGCGGGGACGGAAAGGGCGATGTCCAATGTTTTATGCATATATCATTATCCACCCAATGGCGCACATATTCTCATCCTTAGCTTTTAGTCTTTCGAAAGATAATTCTTCGTCTGGCTTATTCTGCTATATAAATTGTATAATGGGTCCATAAGCATTCGTTCTGTCCATATTTACCGCATTTTCTATGTTCATATCACAAAAAATTCATAATGAGGCGGTTATTACGCGTTTTAAACGAAAGAGTCGAGCTTTACATCCCTGCAAAAGATGACGTTTCTTTCCTTTCTGTCATCATATTGGATGCTCGGTATCGCTTTGCTAAAGTCATTTCTACGAAGACTTCGCTTTCCTTATTATTATTTACTCTTTTTTTTTGGTCATTCTCCGCATCTTTGTGGTGCTGGGTAGCGATGCGATTCCGTTTCTCTTGGAAAGTTTTTCTGTGCCCTTCTTCAGTGAATAAAATTGGGGATGAGCTTTATTATTAAATGGTTGGTAACGATTTTGCAGACGGTTTCTCACCTAGGCTTTGTTATTGATTTTTACCTATCTATTACCTTTATTCTCTTTACCGTAGTCACCAGGCTGTGTCTCCCCCCCCCTTTTTTCTTAGGATGCGGTTTAGGTTCGGAGAGGTTTTCCGCACACTTTTAAATTTTGTTTTGTTGGTAAGAGTTCTGACATTGGGTCGTTCGTTCGTCGGACGGACCGTGACACGGCGACCATGAACGTAATGGTCGTGTAACTTTATTTGCTTTTTTTTTTTTTTATGAATTCATTAAAGTCGCGTTTATTAAGATGGGTTACACTAACAACAAAATAAAGCAATGCGTTATTTTAATCATCGCAACAAGTTTGTCGGAGTTTGTACCCCCTCCCCCCCGGCTTACTCTCGACCCGAGGTTCCAAACGGGGGGGTAATGGCGTTGGGAATTGAAAAAAAATTCGAGAGACGAAACCTGTAAAGAGTCGAGGTTTTGTTGAAACTGTCACATTTACCCAGATGTACCGCCTGCGGGAGGTGATTTTGTTCTTATTTAAAAGTTCGCCTGTATTGCGGTAAAGAAAATAACAAATTTGTTTGTTTGTTTGTGCTGTCGTTTCGTTTCGCCCCTCCCCCCCTCCACCAACCAGCCGCTCTCTTTAGCATCACCCACCCTAACCCTGAGAGACGTACGTACAGCTGGCCTGCAGACGAGCAGGAAGTGTGTGCGGTATAAAGTCCCCTCCCCCCCCTCCATCCCAAACAACCTTAGCGGGAGAGGGGATTTTTTTTTGTAAAAAAACAAAAAAAAAAAAACAAACCGCATATCCAAAAATATTTCGGAAGCGAACCCAGCAGCCCGTTCAACCGGAACGTGGCGCGTGAGCATTTACTGCCGCCCCGCTACCATTCCACTTCCACTTCCCGGGCGTCCAGTCCGCCACCAGATTAATGGCTACCAGCCTCGACCAGCAAACGAGAAGACAACAACAACGACGAAAGAAGAAATTAAAGAAATGCTTTCGTGTGTCCTTCTTTTAAAGTCGTCTGTTCAGGTATCTTAAACGCTTCATCGGACCCCCCCTCCTCCATCTGCAATCCAGATTTGGCCCTTCCAACACCGCTGGCCGCTCAGCCTGTGAAACCGTAAGTACAGGAGGACTCTTTCGCGCACCTGTTACAAACTAACCGAAGTCCCTTCTGCATCCCACTTATATCCTCTCCTTTGTTTTCTTTTTTTTTTAAAAAAAATAATAATAACCTTTCTTTCTTTCAGATTACATAGATTAACCGTGAAGAATTGCGTTACCGAAGAGCTTTAATTTCTTTTTGTTTTTGTTCCTTTTTAGACGTTTACCTGAGACGGCGATTTCCAAAAAAATATTGGTAAGCATGGTTTTCACTAAAAGCCAGGTAATCCAGATCCCTAGATCTGAAATAACACACACAACCAGAAAGATTATGAAGCAGCCGGTTTCTGGTCTGGCGCTTAATTACTTTCGTTCCAGATAGAGATGGAAACTCTCAAACTGATTTCTAACGTGTCACTTCAGATCGTTGAAGTGTTTGCGTACATTTCTACCTGTATCCAGTGGGATCCACAAGCAATAAAAAGTTAAAAAAAAAAAAAAAAAGAATTGGGGGGGGCAGGATGGAGTCTTAATTGTTTCTCTTATCATAGTTCTTATCCAGATGTGTTAATTTATCATCTAAAAAAATCTGTAAGCTTACAATGTTTTTTGTACTCTTTTTTAGTTGGATGAATATTGTGCATGTAAAATTACAGTTTTTGGAAATGTTCTTTGAAAACCAAATAATGATTCTCGTCTCAGTACTATACAACATGGAATTTTGTTTACAGTCAATTTAGGTTCATATTTCTTACTTCCAGTACAGGAAATAAAAAAAAAGTAGCTGTCATCTGTGGTAAAATCAAAAGAGGAGGAGGAAACGACCTGATGATCAATATTTTGTGCTATTGGATTAGGTTTTATCTGTTGTCTTAGTATCTAAGACACCTTGTGTTCATTTTTCCCTATTACCCAGGTCACTCTTAAAGTAATATCTGTGAAAGCAGTAGAAGCAGGTAGATTTGGTGATACTTTTAAACTTGTATTATTTGTATACATATTTTCTTCTGGTTCATGAGCCAAATACATTATAACTTTAAATTAAAAGAATTAAAGAGTTGCTTTTACCTTTGTTGCTATTTTTGCTTATTTTCTTTATTTTATCCACCCACAACTAAATGTGAGCTGTGCTGTGTTAGCTGGCAAAAGGTGAATTTTTTCTTACTGCTATTCAGTAGCAAATCTCCCTATTTTGTATAATCTAAATAAAACGGAGAACTAATTTACATGTAAGAAAAAAGGTTATAATTTTGAAGTTAAAGTGAATTGTCTTGTTTTTCTTTTTGTTATACTTTAACAAGTGCATTCAGCTCAATCCAGGTTTGAGTTGCTTTGCTGATTTTCTTTGTGTGTGTCTGCTTGAGCTGAACCTTGTTCCTGTGAAGAGAACTTGTGAAAATTTGTAGGTGTTAGTGATGGCAGCATGTATAAAATTAACTGATTTGCATTTGAATATTTCAGGCTTTACAGTCAAGTGAAAAACTCCTAGCCTGTCCCTAGCAAAAACCTTTTTTTTTCTTTCTTTCTTATTCATCTTTTATTACAGAATCAAAGTTATTCTCAAAAGTATTTTTGAAAATGACTGAAAAAAATGAAAAAGAGACAGCAGTGTTTTCTTTTGGGGTCATTACAGACATTCAGTATGCTGATTGTGAAGACGGTTATGATTTTTCAAGAACTCGAAAACGCTACTATCGTAGTTCTTTGGAGCACACCAAGAAAGCTCTTAACTATTGGAACTCAATGAACCCAGGTTTAAAATTTATTGCGCAACTAGGTGACATTGTCGATGGAAAGAACAAAAGCCAGAAGACTTCCATGACAGCTTTGTGTAAAATTTTAGAAGTTCTTTCCGATTTTCCTGGCCCCATTCTTCATATATGGGGCAATCAAGAATTATTCAACTTTTCACGTCAGGATCTATTTAATTCACCACTGAGCTCCAGCGAAAACAAACATGTTAACCCAGTTTCTGGGAAAGCCTACTACAGCTATGAACCACACCCATCATTCTTGATTCTTGTTGTGGACTGTTATGAGATAAGTGTGCTCGGTTATGAAAAGAATTCACCAAACTACATTAAAGCAAAGGAAATTCTGAGGGTAAACCCTAATGAGGACCTCAATTCCCCAAGCAACATGCCAAAGAATATTGTGAGATTTGTCGCATTCAATGGAGGCCTGGATTTTCCACAGCTGGATTGGATGGAGAATTCTCTTACTAAAGCTGAAAGAAAGAAACAGAATGTTATAGTTATGGGTAAGTAAAGTTTTCATTGAAGAAGAAAAGTTTTTATACTGGCTACTGAAGCATTTTCAAAATGATGGAAGTTTTTTTTTTTAAAAAATTAATTGAAAATTTGGAATAGTAGATTTCTGTTTAAAATGTTTAGATACTGGAAGAATGTTTATACAAGTTCTTTGGATATCTTTGTCTGATGTTGCAGTTCAGCAGCTCTGATGAATGTGGACAAGTTCCACGTTACGTCCAAATCGCCTTTATCAATAATTACATTGCTTGTTTTTCAAGATTTACATCTCCACATCTATGCATAACTCCTTACTTTATTATCAGGTGAAACCAAAGTAAATGATTCCTAGGGTAAAATATTTTTTAGTACATTGATGATAAATGGTGAGTGCTCTCTGGGTAAGTAGCCTTTCACAACTTGTGTTGAACACTTTGAGACGCCTTAAATTTGTTGTACAGCTTTTATGAAGGCTTTCTATCCAAAGGTGATCAGAAATGACTAAGAAACTATCTAAATCCTTAACTATTCTGCCACTGATTCCTATAGTTGTGTATAACTAAAATATTTAAATATTTTTGTAGGATTTTTTTGTTGTTGCTAATACAAAATGATGATTCAAAATAATTTCTAGTATACAGAAAATTACCATAATGTCTATTTTAATATTTTTACAGGAATAAATTTATTTTGCAAGAATTTTCATTCTTTTAATGGTCCTTTACCAAAATATTTGTTTTGAATTTGTTGAATTTCATGCATCTGAATGAAAATTTAAAAAAAGCAAAAAAAAAAAAAAAAAAATTAACCAGCAGAAACATTCCTAGGTTTTGACATTTGTATTATGTCACATGACTGTGGTCTTTGTCACTGATGGTTAATGGCAATAAGATACAGCAGCGCTGTAATAATGTAGGGAAGAAGTCTAAAGAAACCAAAAATCAACAATTAAATTATGGCCTTCCTTTGCTCCACAATTGTTCACCGCTCTGCCCTAAAACATTCTTGGTCAGGATGGTGGTGTTGTCAGCCATAGAGAAAAGCTTTCAGTCTCATCTTTATATGTGGTGTATTTTCTTTCTCTGAACTGCCTTTGGAGGATGAGACAGTAGCATTGGGTTGGTTTGTGCGATTTTAGCAGCTGTTCTGAGTGGAATAGTACATTTATTTACCATGTTAATGACAAACTAATTTTACTATAGGCTCAATCAGTGCAACATTGGTAAAATTAAAAGTTACTGTTGACTAGCGATGTTGGCACTCTACGGTGTGCTAGCTCACAGTGAAGACAGCAGTTGCCCCGTATAGTCATCTGCACATTGGCACTACTAAGATGATTGTTGGTTTTCCTTTTATTTATGACTATAATACCTAGAGTCAGAATTAGTTGTGATGCTGCTTAGATTAGGTATATTTATGCCCTTGTTCAGAAAAAAAGGATTTTTATGTTCAGATACTTTGGTTATTGGTGGATTTGTCCTTTGGTGGGATAACTGATACCTTCAGATTAGTGCCACACTTATTTTACCAAACTATCTCCCACTTCTCAAACATAACATAAGGCAATTGGAAAACTAAATTGGGCCAACCTAATATGATCGTATCTTTGTATTAACCCTTAATTTTTGTCTAGAGTCAGATCTAAATTTTAACCCTTTGATGAGTACACCTGTATATTTACGGGGTAAGTATTGATCCAATGCATATTTACAGCATTACTTAATCAGGATCACTATCTACTTCCCATAAATATATGGGCATGCCCAAAGGTTTAAAGGTCTGATGTTTGTCTCATTTTAGTACTTGCAAGTGTAAATTGGATTAATCACGTTCAATATATTTCTGCTGTTGTAGTAAATGGATTTCATAAAAATTAAAAGCGAGCTCATTTTCTTTTGAGAAAAGAAATTTAAGATTTATTGCGATGTTTTCCCCAATGTTCTCAGCTGTAGAGGACGTTTTAACATCTAAGTGGCTGTTTTAATAAAAAAAAAATAGATTGATTTTTCTACCAGGTCCTTTAGGATTTCATTTCATTTCATATCTCTAACATAGTTTATCGACATGCCAGACTATAGTGCTGACAAATCTCAAGCACAACAATGAATGGCGTTAGCATGTAGTTTTTTCAGATAAAATAAAATAAAAGTTTTTGCAGATTATTTCCTTTAAAAAAATAAAATTTTGGTATTGTACTTTGATTTATTAACCTGTGGTCATACATTCTGACCTCTCATGCACTTAAGCTTAAAATCCTAAAATGAACACTGGTTAGATGCCCTTCATGAAAGCTCCATTACCTTATTATTACAGCAATTAACTAGCTGTGACAGTTTTCCCTTGTCTAGGTCACTGTCCAGTGTCAGAACTGTGCGCGTACGACTTTGACATCTGTTGGAGCTGTCACCAGCTCCAGGACATCATGCACAAGCATTCCTGCGTTGTTGCCTACTTTGCTGGACACAGCCACGATGGAGGCTTTGCTGTTGACGAGAATGGACTCAGTCACCTGACTTTTCCAGCCATCATTGAGACGGCTCCAAATGATGATGCATTTGCAACAGTAGATGTTTTTCAGAGTAGGATTAAAGTTCATGGACATGGGAAAGTGCCAAATTTTGATATTAGTTTAAAATATCCATTAAATCCTTGATGTTTCTGTTTTGTAAAAACCCACGAAGCTCTTGTAATGGTGATGTATGGCAATTCCTGTGCAAGGTTTAATGAAAGAAAAAAAAAGGTTGAATATGTACCTACCTTAAACAGCTAAGGGTTAAAAAAAAAAATTGTCTTATAGAGCTGACCACAAGAACTGTTTTTTATCTTTTGTGAAACTATAAACCAACAATCTGAGAGTAGGAATAGGAATTTAAAAATATAACTAATTTTAGTGCACCTCCCTCCCAAATAGAAGGTAACGCACTCAGCTGCAGGTCGGACAGGTGGGTGGGTTGGTTAATTCTGGGTGAGATTTTGTATTCTATATTTATGGTCTTGCTGGGAGCAGCTGTGGTTTAATTAAAATTTGGAAATCATAACTAAGAGTTTCTGTTGTTGGCTTTTTCCAGAAAACATTCTTAATGCAAGGATTTTAGACTATTGATAGATGAGAAAAAGTTAAGGAATTTTTGTACCCTTTTTATTTTTTTTTTTTTTATTGTCATCTTTTTTAAAAAAATTTTAAATTATGCCCTGCTGCTTGCTTGCTTTGTTACATGCTTAGTTGAACACATTAATTGATACATTAACATCTTTGTTGGTAACCAAACAAGACTTTAATCAGTGGTTGGTCTTCCCTTCCTAAAATACAAAAATTATAAGACACTGAAGAAAAAGCTTTATGAAAATAAACAGTTGGGTTGATGTACGAATATTTATAGGCTACCTTATTCATTAAGTATATATTTTTTTTTTGAATAATTGTTTTAAATATAACTGTTGAAAACACATTTTGTTTCATGCATTGTTTTTATTATTTGTTTTTTTATTGAGTGATAAAGGAAATAAACTGTTTTCCCAAAATGAATATGGGTGTTTATTACTTAAGTCATTATGGCATTGTAAAGTTTAACCTAATAGTTACTGAGCAGTGTGTACATTTATTAAAGATAGCTGGCCTGGTTGATCCTCTCCCCTCCAACCAGCCCCTAAAAGTTTCACGATGGTGGGATTTCTTAGCAGCTAGCCTTTCACAACCCAGGGTAGGTGGGAAAAGATGTTGCACAATATGGAAAATATGGTCAGGATAAACTTTCCTTTTTTTCTCTTCAACATCTTTATTTTTTAAAAAAAAACTACTGGAACTTCCTCTCTTTTTCAGAGATGGGAAGAAATCCAAATGCACCTTCACAATGACAACTACAGTATATAGTAGGCATGGACATCTGAAGCAGGAATTAAGAGGGTATTTTTCTGAAATGTACTGATTTCAGTATCTTGCCTGCCACAAAATTGGTTATTCCTGAGATTTTAAATCTCAGAAAACATGCTTCTTGTACAACACAAACTTCTTGAATGATGCAAAACTAAATTTCAAAAAATCAAACAAAATAGGTTTTTTGCATGTTTGTGTCATATTTCTAAACACTACTAAATGATGTTTTTAAGTAGTTTGCTTCTCTAAAACTTTCAATTTATATAGTAAAAGTTACATGCTGTTGTTAAACTTGGTGTTGACTAGAAACAACCAATCTTGCAAAAGTTTAAAAGCCAAGGAATATTTTCACAGTCATGCATTATGTCAATTTATGATATTAAATTATGAGAAGTGGGGGAGAGTGCATGTGCATTGATATTTGAGAAAATGTTATGCTAAAAGGTAAACATCACTACAAGAAGACAAAAAAAAAACAAACAAACAGGAGTTACCCTATACTTGTTGGGATGTGCTCTCTCAGTAATGCGTTGTGGGAATATTCCTTAGCAGAGAGAAATTAGTTCCATCTCTGAATATTTAAATATGGCCACCAAGAAAACTGAACAGGACTAATTCCTTCTGAAAAAATGGCACAATCGGGAGACTAGATGTGTAGATCGGGGAGTCAAGAACAAGCATTCAACAAGTCTTACAGAGACGGCAAGCAATTTTGGTGCCCAGGGCAAAACCTTATTTATTTCTACTCCCACCAAGAATTTTCATTAATAATTAGTAATAAAATAAGCCCTTTGTCAATACCCTGAACGTAAATACAGACTAGCACAGCATATAAATCTTTACGTATACATACCAAGGGTTAGGCCGACTCTATTCCCCCCCGGAGGGGCTAGCCTCCACCAAATACAGAAGATGGGGCACTTTAGGAAGTCCATCAACCTCGAATCCCTTGTTCTGCCGTTTTTTTAAATGATTGGGCGCAACAAAAGGTACACACACGTGATCAAGGGCCGCGTCACGGGGGATGCTTTAGCCCTCGCTTCACATAATTAGATTGCTTTCGGCACCCGGGCCTGCAGAAAACCCGTAAATCTGATGGTAGTTTTCTACCCATCCACGGGTCTCAAAACGAGCCATGGCGACTGGATAAACCGAGGAGGAGAACGGCATTCCTCGCCGCATCCTAAAACTGGAAGGAGGCAAGCTCGTGAATAAAATTTAAAAAAAAGATAACTGATCGACTGGGTGGACGACGACGACGACTAGAGTTTGGCCTGAAAACCGAAAGAGAGAGAGAGTCAGTCCTAAGGTCGGCAATCACCGGGTGGCGGATCTCGGCTTCCGGCGGTGTCACGACAGCCCCCCTACCCCGCCGGGCTAATGTTCCGAGTCCGGACACGCGCTGCGCTAGGTTAGCGGATGCGACAGAAGTCCGCTGCTACGTGAGTAGAATAATTGCTTTCCGAAAACTTTGTCTTCGGTTGTTGGGGGGAGGACCTTAGTGTTTTGAGCTCATCAGGGAGCCAGCCACTGGAACGACGACTCGTCTCTGTAATAGTAGTAAACTACGGCTCATCGGTGCTCTCTCGGTTTCAGCTCCTGAATTCATCTTAAGCCGATATCTTTATCGTGGTAGAAGTCGATCTTCTGTGGGATTGACACCCTGTCTGCTAGAAAGCATTGGAATGTTTCCAACGCTCCAGCGCGCCTATTACTATTACCTTAGCAGATAAGTTCCCTCCCCACCGACGGAGTTTATTCCCAACTATCATTTCCCCACATCTACAGTTTCAGTTTACTTAAACCGAATTACATTTTCTCTAACAAAAAAAAAGAAGTATTTATCTGAAATTAATGGCCTCAGGGATTGTTCTGCTCCTCGATACCAGTGAAAGAGAATAACTTGAAATGCATCTTTTTCGTAATATTTCGATATTGTCTGTAGTCTCGTGATACAGCAAAACAAGAAATAAAGGGGAGATTACTCGACAACCAACGTGATCAGTATTGATAGCTGAGTAAGAGGAATTGTCTTTTTTTGCATCTTAAACTGAGCCCTGCCAGTGATTGCCACATCACAGATTTTTTTTTTTTGGGGGGGGTGGGGTCTCTGTTTGGTAAAAAATCTTTCATCCTCTCATGTTTTCGCGTGAGTAGAGGAGTGGTTAGGTGTGAAACAGGTGTGTGGTGGTGGCTCATCACTGACACTTCCTGTATGGTGTGCATTAGACATTCTAGACAAAGGAGGTGACAGCGAGTATTATACAATAAGAACTAAGAAAAGCATGTTTATCCAACTAATTACACATCTAATGCTAGTACTTACTTTTGACACTCATGTACATGCTCACACGTACACTTCTACAGCCAGAGAAAACCTTTTAATAGGTTCTCACTGTAAATGTGACGGCGGGAGATAGAAATGAAACAGACACCTGATTGCAGAATGTGTTCTACTGTATTCTTTAGTCTGGTGATATTTTTTTGTGTTTTCTTTCCATTATGATAAATGATAGAAAAATTAAGATGCAAAAAATATTTTACAATCCTTTAAATGTAAGAATGATTTCAGAGCAGTTTTCCATTAGAATGTACCTGTAGTGTACATGTCAGTAGGCTTTTAGTACTGCTGGGATGCTAAAAACTGGATTTCAGCATCAGGTAGAAGAGGATTTTCCGGTCAGTTATGATTACTAATATTGAGATTTAAATTTCTGAAGAATATTATAGTTTATATAATTCTGCACACAAAAAATAGTCGGACCTTAATGCCATTTAGCGCTAGACACAGCATTGCTGTAAGTTTGCTGCAGTGATTTAACACAAATACTAGTTTGCTAATTTGGGAGTTTATCAGAAGTATGATATCCAGATTGTGGGAAAGATATCAGGCTACTAGCACCATTAGAGATTATCCTCAAAGTGGCAGTCAACATTCCACAACCACACCAGACAAACCCAGTCCAAGTGTATTAACATTCTGAATGTGGTCAAGTTGAACAGATAATTCCAGCAAGCAATTTACTGCAAATTACTCCTCAGACTGTAAGAAATAGATTCCATCAGTCTGATCTGAGTGCCATTTGCTGCAATGTCGTGGACAAATCAGGGTAGAGTGTTGCCAAGATTACATCAGATGGCAAGAATGTCCTTTAAGATGTAGTACATCTGTGTTTTTCCAGCACCAAGCTTCACCTACCAAATTTTAAAAAAAAGTAATAAAAATCAGCATTGCTAACTGAAAAATTTATTAATGATTTTAAAGATAATATTATTACTGTATTCTGAATCCATAATTTGATTTTAGATTTAAAAAAAAAAGACTAACATATTACTTTGGTCTTTTGCAGACTGAATGAAGCAATGCCTGAAACTAAGAGAATTTCCAAATTGCAGAGTCTCAACAGAGCAGTGAGGGTAGCAAGAGTATCTCTTCTGCTGTTGCTGCTGTGTATTGGTTGCTTTCTACTGTTTAACTCTCATTTTTCCGCATACCCGATGCTGATTTTCATTAACTCTCAGGAGAAATCCGTTGAGCTACTACCTTTGTGGAGCTGGTTTAGCCCACAACAAAAGCTTAGTTCGTCTAATAAAAATTTGAAGGATATCAGATTTCTTAAAATTCAGTCTGCACATCAACAAGACCAGAAAAACATTTTTGTGAACAAAACCCAAATTCCATTGTTGGCGCAGTGTAGCAGCATTCCAGACGAACAGAAGTTTGATTGCCATCCAGAACAGGATGCATCTCAGGAGAAATGTGAAGCACGTGGATGTTGTTGGAGAGCAAGCATCAAACACAGACAATTTTCAGTTAATAACTCCAAAACAGCTTCCATTGACGTTCCGTTTTGCTATTATCCTAATGAATACCCAACTTACATAATTACTAGCAAAATGAACACCTTGGCTGGTTTCAGCCTTACCATGACTAGACATGCAGCATCTTACTACCCAAATGATGTTCGTACACTGGAAATGATTGTCTCGTATGAAGTCCGGTATCGGCTCCACATCGAGGTACAGTACACTATTTAATATTGATGTTTTCACTGTTTCTCTCATTCCTGCATTGTTGCATGTTTGGGGAAGTCTTTCACTTACTCTTGATCTCTTTTCTATAGAATTAGTTTACAAATTTTTAAAAAATACCCATAAATTTGATTCATTACCAAGCAACTTCAGTTTCTGACTGAAGCATGGTGAGAATTGGCAAAGCACACCGTGTCCTTCATATTGTACTCACTAAGAAATGGGACAGGGGGACCAGCAACTTTGATTCTTTTATTATGCAGTAAATAATTTATTCATAAATATTATTTATTTATTTCATTGAAAGAAATCTTGACGAAAATATGAAGTGACTGTTTCAAGCCTTTTGTTGTCTGTAATATTATTTCTAAAATGTTCATTAACTTCATGTTTTTAATGTGAATAATAACCATCTCATGCTGTTACTAATACCTGTGTCAAAAACATACTTTAAAGATAATTTATTAACTTATTTTATTTCCTGGTTTTCAATCCTTATATCAAAGGCATTATGCATGCTGAAGCAGGAAAAATTGTGGAGGAGTTCGCTCTTGGTTTGTTGTCTAGCTGGCTGAGTGGTCTCCCTTGCACTTCTCAACCAGCCTGTCTGCAGGAGTTTCCTCCAAGTGCATGGATGTTACAATCCTGAAATGAAAAATACTGAATTACAAACTTAAGATTGTTGATTTTAGGTGTTGTAATTCGTGCTCATTATCTTTAAAGATTGTGGATCCTTCTAACAAAAGATACAGAGTGCCACTGCCTGTTTCCCGGCCCACAGTAAAGGTAGCTGACCAAGACTACATCATTCAGACAGCCGGTGTTGGACAGCCATTTAGCTTCTCTGTGACAAGAGTCAGCGATGGAACAGTGTTGTTAGTATAGCTGTCTAATATATTATGATAGTATCTGTTTTAGATTGTTGTGGTATAAACAGCCTGCCAGAAGATCCAAGCATGCGTTACTTAACATACCCTATACAGGTGTGGTCATTTGTTTTTAGAACCTTTGTATACACTAAGAAGGAAAAAATAGCTAAAAGACAAACCAACTGAATAAAAATAGTGAACGAAAATCAGAAAAAAAAACAAAATTTTACTGTTTATCAAACAAATTTGTTTAAAGAAAAGCTAAAAAAATATTCAGACTGATTGAACTGAGACTTGGTAAATACAGAAATTTTATTTATTTGACTGGTTTAGGTACTAATAGTAATAGAACTTGTATATAAATCATTTAATTAAAGATAAATGTACTGATAAAATCAATACAGGAGAAAAGAAAAAACAAAAGGATTCAGTATTTTATTGCTCAATGTTCTGTTTTTAGCTAAATGTTAATGATATCCTGCCTGTTCTCTCAAAAATCTGAAAAAAGAATACAGTATATGTTTGTTTGATGCTTCTTGCTGGAGACAAAAATGTACAATATTGTTGGCAAAATTTATGTTTTGTTTAGGTTAAATACAACTGGTGCCTTTATATATGCTGATCAATTCCTGCAATTGTCAACTTTTTTACCATCATTTTACATCTATGGCTTGGGTGAGCATCGAGACTCCCTCCTTCACAGCATGAACTGGACCAGATATGTTCTGTGGGCAAGGGATCATTCACCACATGTAAGTTAGAAAATAAAGAAAACTTGTTGGTTTTTTTTTTTTTTTGTCTAATTCTGACTGGATATCATCTGTTAGAAAAAACATGAAAGGTTTTATTCCATGCTTCCTCATCTCAGATACTTCAACTTTCTCAGTACCTTACCCCCTTATCTCAGATACTCCATCCTTCTCCTAACTGAGGCTACACCTCAATACTATCACAGACTGGGAGAAATTGTTTGTTCTCTTTCCTGAAGCAGAGTAGGTGGCCAGTGGCCTAGTGCTTAGACTACTGTAATGCCAAAGTTGATGGCCCAAGTTAGATTCTCGGTTGGGATCAGCTTGCTTTGGTGTACTTCCCTGTCATGCTTTCCCACTTTTCTTTCCAAGCTAGTCATGTGATTCCCTCCCACATCTAAAAATGAAGAGTTTTGGTGAGTATTATTACCCTGCTGAAGTTAGCAGTGCTGGGCTTATGTGGTGCAGTATAACACGCACTAGCAGATAATCACAGCATTACAATTTTTCCTCAGGGCGGCCTCCCCTGTAGAGACTGGTTAATGAAATTAAACAGCTGGAGCAGCATCTTTACTGCTTGTTTGAACTCTGTCTGTTAATAGACATATGCCAGCGTTTCACCAGAATATTAACTGCGAAGTCTTGTTTTGTGGTTTGTCACATTGGTATAGCCGCTAAGACTCCTGAAGGCTGTTTGTGTTGTTTCAGTTAGCATGACATTAAAAAACAGGGAAGATGCTGCTTTGTGCTCAAAGATGTCAACTGGCAACATTCAAATAGTTTTTCACATCTTTCTGATTAACAGAAGAAGCTGCATTTGTCTAATGCAATTTTAAATCAATTAATGAAAGTACATTAAACAGTTTGGCTAGATAGACTGTTCTGTACAACCAACCTCATTATGCTGAGCCTCCTATGATGCTTTTAAATCAAGACCACCTTGTTGCCTTATAACCCTAATTACATTTGTTAATTAAATCTCACTGTTGGAGGGCAGGAAGTTAAACTACTTTTTCTAATTGCTCAGAATCACTGAAGTCCTTTATTTTTCTAATTGTTCTGATGAAACATCTTTGTACCCCTCTCAGCAACTTTAACAAAGCTGAGGACATCAAGCCTGGACTGCTTACTCCAAAGAGGTCTGGCCAAAGCTTTAAATTATAGAAAAAACAAGAAGGCTCCATGTTGTTTACTGTTTAATTAGTCCTGGATCCTTGCATGCAAAATTATACATGAATATACTAGAGATGTTCAAATGAAACATTTCTAGTACCATTACTGTATTGCAAAAAAAACATCTTGTATATATATATATATATTTTTCTGTTATATCTGTATTCATCTTTAAAATTTCCATAGTTTAATATCTACAAAGTGTACTGAATTTCTTTCTGTCTGTTTATCTTTTATTTCTAAAATTCTCTTTAGGAAAATGTCAATTTGTATGGAGTTCATCCATTTTATCAGATGATGGAAAATAATGGGAGTAGTCATGGAGTGTTTTTGCTGAACAGTAATGCAATGGGTGAGATATTTTCTAATGTTTTACATCAAGCAAGTTAATTGCCAAAAATGTGAAAGTGGTAAAATCTGTGCTCTCTTGTTTTTTTGAGACTCTGACTGTACAATTGTAATAGTTCTTTGTTACATACTAATTTAAATTGCAGCCATCCAGAAACATTGGGATTTGGGGAGTAATGTTTTAAATCTAGAATCTAACCTGGGTAAAATTGCTGATTAAGGTCAAACGTCAGATGACCGATTTCTTGAAATGATAATTCTTGAAATGTTATGGTGAATCCTGTGTAAGTAGTTGCCTTATTGCTTCAGCATTACTGGATTTTAGGAGAGATTACCATTTCTCTAGTTTTTTGCATTTTAAAAAAAAATGGTGGTTGGTTGGCTGGTTAGCAGGAAAGAAAGAAGTACCTGAACTAATTGCATTTATTTAGACTTCAACTCCTGTTTACCTTAGCAACATGAGATGCAGGTGGTAGCTACATTAAATCCCTTTCTTAAAACATTTCACTTGGTGAACAGTTATAAGATTTAGAATAGTCATTTGAACTACATCTTCAAAGCTATTATTTTTTTAAAATTTTAATTTACAAAATTAGTATTTTTATGAGTGGAGACTGGAGTTAGAAAAAAAAATTAGGCATATGTACAGCATTTTCTCAGTTGTTTTTATTGTGGGAATCTTCTTTATTTATATTTTTAAAATTATTCTAATATTTTCAGAGGTAGTTTTGCAACCAGCACCTGCACTCACCTGGCGTACAATTGGTGGAATATTTGATCTGTATGTGTTTACTGGCCCGGGACCTGATCAAGTCATCCAGCAGTTTACTGAAGTGATTGGCCATAGTCACCTGCCACCCTACTGGGGGCTTGGATACCATTTGTCCAAGTATGGCTACAATACTGTAAATGAGACCTTGAAAGTGGCTAAGAGAAATCAAGCTGCTCGGATACCCCAGGTAATTACTTTTTCTTTTAAATTAACATTTCTATTTTAATATTGTAAAAACTGCAAATGTACATCTTATGTAACTGTTTGGTATTTTTTTACTCTTCTCGTAAACTAATTCAGGAACTGTTTCTTCTACTCTCCTCGTCAGTGACCATATTTTGCCAGATACTAGCCCAAATCACAAGTTGTTTTTTTCTTCAGTTGAAGAATAGAGAATAGGAGGTGATTTACAAAAAAAACTAACAAGCAAATTAAAAATAGGAATAAACAAACTTGTTTTCTAAAATTTCATTGTTTTGGATGCTTTGGCCTGCAAATTGGATAGTAAGGGCTGTATTGATACTAATTATCCAGATAAACTTGCACATACACTAATACATTTCTTGAGAAAATGTGAGTGAAATATTCATTTGAATGATTGCTGATATATCTTTACTACAGATAGCAACAAAACGAAGGGTTGCATGCTTTATATTGTTTATTTTTGCTCTGTTTTTTATTGTATGTTAAAAAGGTTTTTTTTTTGTCCTTGTCGAACTTTGTCCTGACTTTCAAGGTCTAAGGATATCTCACAACAGGGAGCTAGCAGGGGAAGATGCAGTGTATCAGCCTTGGTGGTCAAGCAAGCTATCTGAGTACAGAGAGGGCTTTTGAGCAGTGATCAGCCAGTTTAGAGTTACCTGTGGAACTGTCGTTATCTGTACCTGCCTGCTAGAACTCTAAGATATTGGGGAAATTAAAGTGTTCAAAGAGTCTCTCATGACTGCCTGGTGAAAAGAGCAAAAAGATGTGCCACACTGAGCCAGTCTTGACTGGGATTTGAACTCAGACCTCATCCATGGCAGTCCAGTACTCTAACCACAGGACTACTGCATACATGGGCATCTGCAAAAGGGGGCAAGAGGGGGCAACTGCCCCCCCCCCACCTGAAAGTTGGTGGGTTAATTACGAAATGAAGGGTTTGCCAATTGGTTAGTATAAGTGTTTTGATTAGTTGGCTAGTGCCCCCAGCAGTACTTCTAGGAGCCACTTTCAGATCCCACCAGGCTAGACAAATCGGCAGAGAAACAAACCCCTGCTGAGTGACCAAGTAAAGTAAGGTTCACATTTGTATCTGTTTTAGATATTTTGTTAATCCTCAACAGCAGTTAGATGTGATCAACCATTCTGATGATAATCCTGATGTTGGATTGCATGTTAATTAGTCTGTAAAACTATCAGAAAAACTTATATACAGTCTACTTGTAAAAGTGACTCTTCTCACAAGAATTATGATTTCAGAACACAAAGTTTTCATCATGTGTGGCTATCAACATTCACTTTGGCTTAGTTATTCCCTTCACCTTAAAAGAGCAATTTATAGATATTGCACAATTTTCTCCACATCCAGTTCATCGTGGAACACAGGGAGCTTCGCCATGGCACCTTTCACAAGGTATAAAGAACTTTCCTGAGAGTGCAAGAAGTCATATTCTTACTGTTTGGCACAGAACTGCGCAGGTGAATGCAACTATCTTTTTGGCCATCAGAAAAAAGAAAGAAAAAACAGAAATGAACGTTGTGTGTCAACTGGACAGTGATTTGAAGCAGGATGTTAAACTGAACCGAAAAGTATTATATCCAGTATTGTTGACCATTCTGCTGTTCTACACACGATGTTGTTTTATGTGGTAAAGGAAGCAAAGCTAGAAGTTTTCAGAAGCTGTTTAATTTTTTTATTGAATCAGGAGATGAGATGCTATGAAACCATTTGGAAAATGATCCAGCCAATGCTTGCTATACATCTGTCTGTGTAGAAAATGAACTAATCAGTCTCTGTGAAGAAACTATCAGAGAAGAAATAGTTTCTTTGGCAAACAATTCCACTGGATTTTCAAGTGCTGACACACCTGGATGGAGAAGTTGTCATTTGGTGTACATTATGTCAATGCAACAACCACCGAAAATGTTTTCTGAGAGGAATTCCTTGGATTTGCAAGACCATGTGAACTGGATATTACTTCCATTGCCAATACTATCATTGATCAGAGTACAAAGTTTGGCTTGAATCTAGAAAAACTACATCACCAAGCTGGTACAATGGGTATTCTACAATGGCAGGAAAGGGGTGTGCAAGCTACGATAAAACATAGGTATCCAAAGGCTGTTTGTTCAGTGTGCTGCTCATAAACTCAATCTGGTTGTGAATGACTTTAATTGTGTACCTGAGATATGCACCGGGCTGGCTGAACGTACCGGCAACTCGGGCAGTCGCCCAGGGTGCCACATGCTAGGGGGTGCCACATCATGTGTTCAGGATCTTCCAAGTGCAAAGGGGAAAATGTGAAAATAATAAATAAATAGAATGAAATAAAAAAGCAAAATGTGGAAATTCATTGACTGGTGTCAAATTTGCAAGAGTCTGATTATTAATTCTTTCTGTTGTGGTGATCAAACTGTGAAGACCAGTTGACAAAGGTCAGCTAGTCCGGTGAGGTCAGTACCATCCGGGGCCTCAGTGTTGACCAAAAGGTTGCACAAATCAGCCAAAAATCGCAGGGGGAGATGGAGCAGAGGAAGCGGTCGGAAGGAATGTGGAGGGTGTGTCACGTGGGTAAGTCACGTGTAAATTTGTGGGACTGTGCTAGCCTTTTAGCTGTTACATGAAAAAATATAATTTCTAGAAATTCTAGACATATTATTTGCATCACACGAAAGAGCTCAAAATTCACACAAAAAGTTGCATCCTCTACACCCCCCAAGTCTTTGTCTGCCTTCAAAATTTGTTGCAACTGAGCTTATTTTAAAATGTTGCACAATTTTGTGCCAAAAGGTAACGGAGTTGGCAACTGTGCAACACAGGTGTGAGAAGCAAAGGAATGGGTCTTGATGCTCACCTGTGACCTAAGGTGGGCAGCTCAGGATGCGGGTATAGTGATCGATATAGCACTTTGTATATCTGTAAGTTTATTTGCAAAGATTAATGATGTTTTACTGACCTTTGAATTATATAAGATATTTTATCTATTTATATTTTGCATATTTGCCAATGTTTATGTACAGACCTGGCAGGAGAAACAAATTTGTGGATGGGCATTAAATTTTCTCTGGAGGGGACACAATGATTTTTCAATGTAACATAAGAAAAACATAATAGAAAGCCATTGTCTCCCATGGCAGGCACTCCCGGTTGCATCACAGGCCCCCCCCCCCCCGACAACTTCCTGTCGCTCTGCCACCCTGATAGAAATACGGACAATACACGCTGGCGACAGGCGCCGGAACTCGAACTGTTATCTCACTAGGACTGACGTGATCGAGCCGTGCTCCCATTGGGGCTGGTGGCTGAAAGACTCGGACCACGACGCCTGTGGTCAGAGCACGCTACAAGGACTGGACAGTGGCACACTAGCCATCAATTTTTTTTAAATCCTAACTCTAATAGTGGGAACGATGCAGGCTCAACTTCTTCAGCTACATCTGTCTCTCCAGATTTGTCATCTAATGTTTGTGAAGTCAATCCAACTGAAGATGCTGTACCTTCTGAAGGAAAGAACGATTGCACGCATGAATCAAAACATCACGATCACATTTTCAATGTTGTTGAAGACTTGGGCAATAATGTCATAGTAGGGAATTCTGAGAATTTTAAAAGTAAATTTGAAAATCACCCTTAAAAGAAATGTCAGCTACTATGATCCAGCACACTGGCCGGATGAATTATCAGTGGCGGAAACTGATAACATCATTATGAATGTGCCGCATCCTATTAATAAACAGTACAGTTTTCCAAAAGATGCAAATAAACGTAGTTTCTCTGTGGCAATGATATGTAGGAAAATTAACAATGGTGAAAATTGTCTTAGAAGGTGGCTTGTCTGTTCAGAGAGCACCAATAAAATTTATTGCTTTTGTTGCAAAATTTTTGGCTTCTCAAATAAGTCATTTTTAGGAAAATCTGGAATTCATGACTGGAAGCATGCTCTTGAATATTTGCAATCACATGAAAATTCAGTACATCATCTGGAATGTCTTAAGAAGTGGTTTGAGACATCACTGCGATTGCAGACTAATAAAACTACTGATAAGGAGATGCAGTCACATGTGGAAAAAGAACGAGAGCACTGGTTTAAAGTTTTGGAACGTTTAATAAGCATCACTTTGTATTTAGCTGAACACAATTTGGCTTTCAGAGGAACCTCAGACATTATTTACACCGCACAATGGGAATTTTTTAGGTCTTGTTGAGCTACTTGGAAAATCTGATCTGACAATGAATGAACATTTACGGCGGGTTGTGTCTAAAGAAACTCGCATTCACTATTGTGGAAAAAATGTTCAGAATGAAATAATCAATTTGTTGGGAAATGCTGTTCAGGAAAATATATTAAAACAAGCTAAAGAAGCTGAATATTTCAGCCTTATCTTAGATTGTACGCCAGATATAAGTCATGTGGAGCAGCTTTCACTTACAATATGATTTTTAGGTGTAGAAGACATTTCGATAAAGGAACACCTTGTTTGCTATAAACCAGTTATAGATACTACAGGAAAAGGATTATATGAAAGTATACTTGATTTTCTGAGAGAGAGCAAGCTAGACTTCCATAACTGCAGAGGTCTGGGCTATGATAATGGTTCATATATGAAAGGAAAGAATAAAGGGGTTCAGGTGCGGATCATGAAGGAAAATCCACAGGCGTTTTATATGCCATGTGGATGTCATAGCCTGAACTTAGTGATTGGTGATGGTGCAACGAGTTGCCTGGAATCCACTGCATTTTTTGGTGCTCTCCAGCACTTATGTTTTGTTTTCTGTCTCTCCTGGGCGATGGCATGTACTGAAAAAAACATGTTAAATGTCTCATTGCAAAACCTTTATGAGATACTAGATGGCAATGGAGATTAAAATGTGTCAAAGCCATTAAATATGAAATTATAGGAATCCGAGAAGCTCTTTATCAACTTTCAGAAGTGCTTGCTTCTAATCCTGCAATGTGACATGAAGCAGAGACTCTTGTATTACAAATAGAAGATTACAGTTTTCTATTGATAATGAATGTCTGGTATGATGTCTTAGGCAGGTGTCACTAATTACTTAATTGATTATCTTGCAAATGGATATGAAAGGGCACTAGCATCAGCAAAAGAATTAGCTACAGAATTAGATGTAGAGCCCATTTTTAAAAGTAAAAGAGTAAGCCGAAAAAGAAGGCAGTTTGAATATGAGTGCATTGACAAGGTTTCAAATACAGATGACCCAGAAAGATTAAAAAATTATGTGTTCAATGTAATACTCGACACAGCTATTAATTCTTTATCAGACAGATTTGAACAGTTACAAAGTTTCAACAATACATGGGGATTTTTAAGTAGCATAAAAGATTTGCCAGATAAAGATAAACTGAGATTAGCATGTCATGGTTTGGAGGATACATTAAGGTACCAAGAAAATAGTGATATTAACGGGTGTGATCTCTTGACTGAACTAGATATTGTAAAAGAATTATTTCCTGGAGATGTAAAGCTTCCGATAGAAGCCATTAGATTCATTAACAGTAATAAGTTACAGGATGTCATGCCAAATCCATGGCATGCATTAAGAATAATGCTTACGATATCTATAACTGTGGCCAGGGGAGAGAGAAGCTTTAGTAAACTAAAGCTTATAAAGACATATTTACGGTCGTCCATGACACAAGAGAGATTAAATTCTTTGGTAATTTTGTCAATAGAAAACGATCTTGTAAAAAAGATAGATATAGAAAGTGCTATGAACACATTTGCAGATCTAAAGTCGAGAAAAAAAGTTTTAGTTAGGATAATGTATATTTTTCAACATCTGTTCTTTTTTTCATGTTCATTAATTTATTAGGAGAAAATTCATTACATATACAGTTTTTATCATTATTGACTTGACAGAATATAGTATGCTTCTCAATTTGCTTGCTATGGCCTCTGTGGCTTGCACTGTTCTGCAGAGGTCATAGTACAGATATCTAGCAGATCAACAGCCCCCTTTTGACTTTCTCTCACCCACCCGTCCTCCACTCCTTTTTTGTTTGTAACAAAAATGTGTGGAGATCATTGCCAGTTATATTAATGAAAGGATTTTAAACTTTGATGCTGTGTTTGAACTGTTTTCTTTAGCTTGTATATTGTAATAAATTCTTTATTCCTACATTTTTAGTTTTTCCTCCTTGTGAAAATTTTAAAAAAATTATACTTGAAAGGGCGCCAAAGTTCAGCTTTTCCGGGGTGCCAGCCCTAGATATGCAATACAATTGGTACAATCAAAGCTATCATAAAATATTTCTCTGAGGAGAGGATGTCTTTTCCTAAATGTGCCACTACTACCTGGAGCTTCGACTGCAAAACGCAAAAGTATTAAAATTTTTTTTCAACAATTTTGAATGCATTTATTGATCAGTTAAGCATACTGACTGATACAGCTTCAGGTAAAACATAACAAGACGCACACTAATTAGAATCTTCTTCAAGCACAGTGACATTTATTTTTGTCTGACTATAATTTCTAGCTATTTGGCAATGGTAAAATCTGTAATACTAGCTCTACAAGCTCTTTAGACTTGACTTGATATCGTAAAATGTACGATCATGTTTAGGAGCTTATAAACATTTTTCACGAACAAAAAGCAGAAGAACAATTCAACAAACCTTTTGCTAAATTTTAACATTTTAATACTGAACTATCTGTTCCCATACAATGCAGATGGTAGACATTTTGATCTAATTTTTGTGTTTCAACCATGGAGGAATATTTTTGTCAAACATTGTTTATACCATATCCGGATTCAATCATTTCATCACTAGAGAATGCGTCTGCTGCAGAAAATAAACAAAATTTTGGTCTTTTTTGCCTTCATCCTGTACAAATGGTGCACATTTGATGTGAAGAATTCAAAAACCAAATTGTAAAAATAAATGAAGTGTACAAAATTGAAAACTTGGAAGATGAAGCTATCACCTGATTTCAGATGGATGCGATCCAAAAAGAGGGAACAATGTGTTAGGAAATTAAAAAATAGAATCATTGAGTTGTTAGAGCTCACGGACCTATTCTCTTTCATTCATCAACTAGTTCTTATTGCTCTGACATCACCAGTGACAACCTGTGCAGCAGGAAGGTCATTTAGCACAATGAGAAGGGTGAAAACATGGCTGAGGTCAACAATGGCAGATAATCGTTTGTCTGGACTTTGCATGATAAGTGTTCATAGAACAAAAGTTACAGCTAACAAGCAGGAACTTATTCAAAAAGTAATGGATAAATTTGGACGAGACCAGACAGAGACGTTTACAATTTGTACTGAATAAAAATGTTGAATAAAAGTGTTTTTTTTTTTTTTTGTTTTGTTATTGTGAGCTTTGATGGAGTAGCACAATAGCAAAGGAAGCCTACTAATGTTGAAAAAATTAATTTAAAAAATTCTAAATGAATGACAAGAAATATTTCTAGGTAAAAGAAATTATTGATCAAAATCAAATACCTTTGATAGGGAAAAAAAATTAGCATCCTCTTATTTTTTGACATTAGTGTGCTTTCATCACTGGGCAGATTCCCCTGCACTTGATATTATTTTGTCAATTTGTCCCCCTCCTGTAATTTACCCTGCAGACATTTATTGAACCCTTTTTTGTTTTTTCCTTTAACAATATTTAAGTTTTGTTTCTTTTAAGGATGGCCAGTGGAATGATATAGACTACATGGATCATTTCTTGGATTTTACAACAGGAATAAAAAAGTTTGGTGATCAATCAGCCTTGGCTGGTGAGATACACAGTATGGGGATTCACTACTGCATTCTTATAGTAAGCATCGTGCACACATGCACTGCAATCTTTCTTAAATGGGCACGAAAATTTTCAAAAATTTAATTTAGTTTTAAATGCCAAAACCTTTGTTGTTGCTGTTGTTGCACAGCTAAAAGGCTTATTTACATGTTTATTTTTTTATTTTGTAGGACTGCGGTATCAGCAGCTCTGTGACTCCAGGAACTTACCCAGCTTATGATTTAGGGAAAGAGATGGGAATCTTTATTAATGACACATACGGGAAACCAATTGTTGGAAAGGTACTATACGATTAAGCTTCTGCATTCTCTCTGTGTAGCTGTACTGCAAGATTTTGCAAACCCTGGTTGGTTTGTGCATAAACTACTTTTCGACATTTTTTTCGTTGGTGATACTGTCAAAGGAAGTCTTACCTTCATAAGTGGAGCCATACTGCTAGTATTGTTTGAAAACACTGGTATGGGTCAATGCAGTGGTAACAAGAAGATTTTACTGTCTCTTTAGTCTTAGAAGTAACAGCTATTCATACTTGCTTTAGCTATTAACTGACACATGATTTAGACAACACAATTCTAATTTTGTTCACCTAATAACACTAAAATTTCTTTGTTTATTGGCAAAACATCAGATGAAATTATTTATTGTTAGTTTTAGATAAAATATTAAATTTAGCTAGTAGACCATTTTGGAATATATGAAATGGGTAGGATAAGATTTATTAACCTAACAAGTATGTTTCCTTAAAAATTCAGGTGTGGCCAGGTGAGACAGTATGGCCAGATTTTACAAACCCTAGAACTCAAGACTACTGGACTGAAATGTTGGCTCGTTTCCATGACAGTGTTGCATATGATGGCGTACTTATTGTAAGTTTTCTTCTTCTTGTTTATTTGTTTGCTGCGGATTTTGTGGGAGAAAAGGAGTTATTTTGATTTTAGAATTTTAAACGAGTTTAAGTATTTTTTTACTGCCTATTTCATTAACATGCAATTGGGTATCCATTCATTTTTAAAACCAATAACTTACACTGCCATCTACAAATATAAGTGAGACTGTTACAGTAATTCTGTTTTTTAAAGAAAGTAAAATGGAAAAAATCTGTTTGCATAGTCATGTGATGCTGAATTTGCCTTTTCTTAACTTTCTCCCTTTGTTTTTATAATTGTGTATTGAATTAAGAATTCTTTTGTTTGCTTTACATTACTGGCAGACTATAGAGTAAACTTGAGTCTTCTTATGTATAACTTTTGGGTCCCAGACAGGCAAGCAAACAGAACCTGCTTGAGCATTTGTCTAACAAGTTTCTGTGACTTGTTGGGAAGGAAAAAAATGTAGCCATCTCCTGTAACCTGTAAGTACAGGTGTGATTAACATTCGCACGAGAATCTTGTGTACCGATCGTTAGAGTTTGTCGTACTGCGATTGAGTAAAATTGCCATCAGAAACACTTTTTTGGAAGTTCTTTTGCACTTCTGTAAATGCATTAAGTAATCAGTTAACATATATTATTATTATTACTGACATATTTCAAAATACAAATCTTTCTACATCCCACCCTTCCTCCTCATTTTTCACTTCTACTAGAAGTATTCAAATGGAACTATCTGGATACAATTACAGAAATATTCTATTTTAGCCAGATTTCATTTTGATATCCCTTATATAATTTCATATCTCACAGGCATTTGACACTCTATTTGCACATTAAAATTTTAACAGAGTTTATATTATTACTTTTAGAAAGAGTAATGCCTGACCAAGCAGAGATTAAGAAATCTGCTGGTTCACGGATCCTGAGCCAGTGTATAGCTTAGTTAGTAAGAGCTGATTGACCAATGAAGTGAGAAACGGTAAAAGGGTACAAGACACTGGCTAGCGCTTGGTTTGTTTGGTTACAAATATTGATGGCAGTTATTTGTTACTAATACTATATATATATATATTAATTGTGTTACTGGAATTTAAACATTGTATAATCAATGTACATGAAAGCAATTGATTATTAAAACAGAGTTATTTTATTATTCTCTTAAAAGAATTTGGGATCAGTTCTCTTAAAGTACCAGTCCACAATTGTAGTAGTTCAGATAAAACAAACCTGAAACTTTCTTGCATTAGATGACATTAAAATAAGATAATAATAATAATGATAATAATAAGGTTAGAATGGACAGAGGTTGCTGATGTACAGAATAGCACCCCCCCCCAAACATCACTGGGCCTGTCAGTGGTAATTAGAGGTGGTTCTGTTAACCCAGGGTTCTATGTTCCTGGTTTCGTTATTGTTTATTTTTGTTGCCTCGATAGAATTCTAGCCATATCTGTGACCCGAACTTCCTTGTAGATGAAAATCTCTCATTTGAGAACCTTAAGTTTTATTTAATAAACTCTTCCTATTCATTTTAAATGACGTTGGTATTTAAGTGAAGCCATCTTCACTATTGTGCTGGTGGAAACTCAATGAATGCCCCCTAATATCTCCGATAAGAGCCGTCACTGGAGCAGCATCGGTGGCAGTGGTGGGCTACAGGACAGCTATGGCTAAGGTCCCCCAGTGTCATTACAGCACAGTACTAAGTCGGTTTTGTGTACTGCCTCCCTTGCATTGTTTCTTATGGTTTTTTTTTACCAGCCAGTCATGTGGGTTTCTTCCAAGCTTTTTGGTTTCCTTTCATTTCCCTGTATCTATGCTCCAGTAGGCAACCATTGTACTGCTCCCGCGCTCAGGTTATCTCCTTTGCAGCCATTGGTGCATACACAACAGAACACTTTGGTGCTGTTTTATTGCTAAAAAAAAAAAAAGAAAAAAAAAATTTTAATTTATTTGTTAAATGGGTTTTAAACACCATTGTTCTGTTTTCTGGTCACTGAAGATTCTGTTGGTCGATCGTTCAGACTTAGAAATGTTGAAATGATGAGTAAAACTTAGTTCTTTTTCTTCAGTTTGTAATCTAAATGCCATCCATTTAAAACCTTTATAATGAAGAAGACTAACTGATTGAAAGTTTGGCTTATAGTTGTAGTTCCATTAACTGCATGCAGGGTTTATATTGATAGGATATGAATGAAGTTTCCAGTTTTGTGGATGGTTCCATAGCTGGCTGTCCTACAAACTCCAGCTTAGAAAATCCACCTTTTGTTCCAGGTAACTATCCTTTGTTAAGAAGAAAAGTATAATTGTGTAAGGGTTGTATGTGTTTGTGGAGTTTTTCTATAGTTCTTTTGTTAATATTGTAAATGTAACCCTTAAACACATCATTGCATGATGAATACATGCTTATTTATACACCTTTCTTTTAATTCCTTCAAAGTTACTAAATGTAGATTTTAATTTTCTTTCTCTTGAGCAAACGGTTTTTGGTCTTCCAATTTTAATTATTATTATTATTGTTTCTGGCAGATCTCATCGCTCAGCTTTCAGCACCACTCACAACAAAGACAGTAAATATTGCAGCTTTGTGATCACTTTTAGTTTTCATTTGTGTTGTTACTTAACAGAATGTTTTAAAAGAAATTATCCCTCATCATAATCAGCACCAAAAGAGAACCTGCCAACATTTTCTAAGCAAGGCTGTGAAATTCTAAAAAAATATCTACAGCTTTGTGGAAAGAATATGATTAATGTAGATATCAGTGACAGTGCTGTGTAATCAGCTTTGTGCGATGACCACCAGTACTTCGATATTTCCTATTACTAGAACCTTGTTATTCATTCAAATATCCTTTTTAAGTTCTTCCAGTCTTCTTTCCATAGCTGTTGCAGATGGTGCCTTGCAAGCTAAAACTCTGTGCACTACTGCACGCCAACATTGGTCTATCAACTATAATGTCCACAGTTTGTATGGCTACACCCAGTCAATTGCCACATACGAGTGAGTATACACACATACACTGGTTGTAAAGTTAAGATCAACTACCACTGAATAAAGGGCAAGAAATTAATAAATACTGTACTTTAGCTTAGTTATTAACGCTAAAGCTCACCCAAGTGGTCTGCTCTTGTTAGGGTCTCGATCCAAGGAAGTACTAGAGTCTATAATAAAATGTAACTTATACAGGACTACATGACCTTTCAGAGGGTGGTTTTTGTATAATGTATCTTGCCATTCATGCAGTAGTATACAACTTCTAGGGTTTTTTTCTGTTAATGCTGAATTTTACATTTATAAAATATTTTTGACGTATTAGTAAAACAAACAACAAAAGAACAATAAGCAACGCATTACTAACACAGAGATGCTGTGAATGTGAAGTGTTGTTGGTTAGCTTATTATCATGCAGAATGTGGCCATTACTACTATTCACAGATATCTGTTGTTGTTTTTTTCAAATACAAAAACAATTGTAAAATCCACTTCAGCATTATTTGATCATAAAGAGACAATTTTACATAACTTACATTAATTTATTACCACAGTGGAAATAAGATGAGAATAAAGATTCATGGTGTTTAGTCATTTACTCTCGTTCTCTGTGTGTATTTTTAGCTTAGTTTTAGGCAGGAAAATGTTTCTATCAGTAAAACTATGGTTTTTTTCTTAGAATACACTAAGTTAATGTTCACAATTATTGCTAAAGAAAAAAGTAGAAAAATTAATAGATTATAACTGGTGTTGTTCCAGTAAATAATGGATTAACTAAGTTTAGTTACTACAAGGAGATATGAGTACTATATATATATACCTGTGTATATATATTCAGTCTTTATTATGAAGAGTTAATAAAAGTGAAAAGGAAAATACATAAACATACTAAAATTATCTATTTGCTTAGCTTTGTTATTTCTGTTTCATTTTCATGTGGTGTTACATCTATGTCTTTTTTTCCTACACTTACGTTTACATCAATTATTACTGGGGCACTTGGTTTAATATCTTTTATAATGACTATATCAAGGAAATCAAAGATAAAAAAGAAAAATATATATTTAAAAAATCATTTGAAAAATTAAATAAGCTAAGTTATACTTTAGGTTATATAATTTCATGTAGTGAGTTTCTAACTAAATAAAAATAGAGATTACTTAAAGAGATGGTTTAACTTTGTAGATAATCAGCTCAAACTGCTTATAGAATCAACAAAGTTTCTGTTTTTAAGTATTAAATGTGTGTAAATAAGTTTGGTTTCAGTCAAAAAAGATAACTGATTAGTATCTCCTGGTTTAAACATCAAACTTTTTAAAATGAGATAATTCAAGTTTAATGGCAGGTGATTTTAATTTAGATAATCACAAAGTTATAAATATTGACAATCTTGTTCTAATGATGGGGTTAACAAAACATGCAGATAATTTAGTACAACAAATAAATATATTTTAGATAGACTGGGATTCTGGCAGTATTTATCTTATTAATCTAACTCTTTCGGTGCTTAATTAAATTTTGGGCTGGAAAGTTTCAGTTATCCATCTAATAATGAAATTAGGAATTTGATCAGAGAAGTTGCGGGGCTTTCAAAGATGTGAGAGTATTCCCGCTTATTGCAACAGATGAGAAAGTTTTTTTTTTAAGGGTGAATCTGCTTCCAGCATCAAATGGCTATAAATGTCAAAATGGACACATCCACTTTCAGCATTGTAAGGGTTAGATGAGTTTTAAGCTTTTGATTCAAAAAAATAATAATATTTTAAATTCTGGAGTCACAGTCATGTTTTACATACTGCATTGAATCCAACGTATTATAACGGTGATAAATTAATGGATGGAAATGACATGACAGTGGTTCATTCGGTAAAGAGTTCACACACAAAGCTTAAGATAACATTTCTTTCTTTAAAAATATATATTTAGAATTTATATAAAAGAACATCTGGATTTTTAGATAGAATTATTGGTGCAAAATTAAAGCTTTTAACAGTACAGTAAAAGTTAAAGAATAGATGTTTGCCTATGCACCAAAATAGCTATGAATTGTGTATAAGATAAGTTATGATAATGATGCTGTATATTTTATGATGGATCTAGACATAAGAAAAAAATAGAATTATAAATATTGCAAAACTCCAACTAATAATGATGATGCAGCCACTAACATGTGGATGATTCAAAATTTAATGGCGATATAAAAAATCTGACCAGTAACATAGCTGCTAATAAATGTTTAATATGGATTCTGATAAAAAGACTAACCTGAGAGCTCTAACAATAAATGACCAGGAATTACCTTGATAGTTTAACTAATGCTTTAACAAAAGACTCACCAGGAAATATAGATTTAGCTGCATTGATGATGCTACAAATAAAATTATATTGATAATTTTTTTAATCAATCAACTGGAGCTGCAAAATATTCAAAACTTTATGGTTTTATTGGTATGACATGTAACATAGATACAAATCAAAAATATATCATGGATGTAAAAATACCATCTTTTATGTGATGTAAATTGTGATAATTACACACCAACTAAAAAGTATACTGATGGTTTAAAATTAATACAAGAAACTTTCTGGATAGGTAAAAGCCAAGATAAGCCAGACAGCATATTAGGTGTATATAAAACATCCATATTTTTAGATGCTAAATTTTAATGTTAGGTTTATATTTACAACCATTGATGTTATGGTTTATTTTTCAAAATATCAAACAATTTTGATACAGTAAATTTTAAACTAGAAAAAGTATTTTTAATTTTATAAGGAGGATAAATGGTGACATGAGATTTAATTTAATGAGAGAGTGGCGGTGCAGACACTCAATAACCACGGTAGAATGATGGAGAAGATAGCGCAGAAGTCCAATTATAAGTGCTCTCCCAATCGCAGAAGCCTCAGTTATGAGCAGTCTCTGTCTGTGCAGTAAAGTTCAAAATATAATTAAAATAAAAGTAAAATTATCAAATCTCTTCAGGGCCTTCATTTTGCCTCTGAAGAATACAGTCACCCTTTTTTTTCCTTTTTATTGGAAACTCATGGACTCCATGTTGGAAAAGTTGTGTAAGAATGTTTAGGCATGCTCTGGATGCACCACCTCCTGTAGCTGAATTGGAAATGTAATGGTGTCTTCTGTGGGGTGGATTAAATACATGTAGCAGCAGCATTCTCATGCATGGTGCATATGTGACTGATGGAGGCCAGTCGGATGTCTTGGTGTGTTGGACAAGTGAGTTTCTACTGTACATGGGTTCTATTGAAGGTCTCCCCTAAGGAAAAAAAGTAACTACTACTGGGCATTCATCTTTTTGTTGTTATATCTTTATTATCATTATTGTCGAACTTTAAAAGGGCTCTGCGATTAAAGGTGTCACTTATTAGTTTTTCGGTGTTTTAGCAAACTGATATCTGTTTTTTTCATAATTTAATTTTAGAGGAATGAAACTAATCAGAGGTGCTCGTCCACTTATAATATCTCGCTCTACTTTCTCTGGCCATGGTAAATATGGTGGGCATTGGACTGGAGATAATCAATCAACTTTTTATGACATGCTAAAATCAATTTCAGGTAAATTTTTTCAAAAGATCCACTCATAGATGTTGAGTTGCACGACTGATGTCTCTCTCTCTCTCTCTCTCTGTAAGTTGCATAGCTTGCTACAAGTTGCTGTGGACAGTGAAGAGACATGAATGGCCTCAGGGTTAGATCTTGGGCTGAGAATAGTATATACTTGATGGGTGGCAGAGTTATTCCAAGCTCGTGATTCTGGATGGTAAAAGTTTCAATGTAAAGAAAGCATTTTTTGAAAACTTGTAATTATTTTTAAATAATAGAAGAAAAAAAAACTGATTTATTGATTTATTTCATCTTAATAATATTATTAGTAAAGATTACTATATTCATTTTAATACACTAAACTTTACATGGTAGTTTTAAGCTTTAATTTCTAATTTAAAAATTCAATAGCTGTTTGAGGTTTTGTTGTAGAATTTGATACAGACTACGATGTGATTTATCATCTAGCAGTTAATTACAGGATCTAGAATGAAGATCAATCTCCCACTTCATCTTATTTTGATTTTTTTTTTTTAAATATATTTGTATGCTAGATAATATATCTTTATTCGCACAAGGCAGTAATACCCATATTGTTTTGGTTTGACTTTCAGCAATTTTGTCGATGAATATGTTTGGAGTATCCTTGACTGGATCCAACATTTGTGGATTTGCTGGAGACACCACAGAGGAATTATGTCTTCGCTGGCATCAGCTGGGAGCATTTTATCCATATGCCATCAATCATAACACACCAAGCAGCAGGGCACGTACATGTCTCTATTTTCATTTGATGTGAAAAGTTCACACACATTGGATCACCACTGACTAAACTTTACTTTAGTCCGTGTACATTTTTTCCCTTAGCTCTGGTGATGTGGCTCTCTCATCCACATGGCAAAAGCGTGAAGCCACTTGATTTTTGTTCCTCCTTTCCCACAACTTTCCTTGGATGGAGGAATTGGTTCAGACAGATGGAAATGACAGAGTAGCAGATTTCTTGGTTGTGAACAGAAATACACCCTTTAACAGCTACGTGGACTTTTATAAGTGGCACAGTTTTTTTTTCCTTTCATTTTCCCTATAATGTATTGCAAAATTTGTAGTCTGGTTAACCTTTTTTAATAACTGTTAGGTTTTTTAACAATAGGAAGTTGAGTTGATAAGCTGAGCATCTGTTGTTAATACACAGAAACTCCTTAAGCAAGAAATTTTACTTCCATCATCTCTCACCAGCTCAGACAGGCTTTTTTATCACCAGGAATCGATTTAGAAACTTTGGCCAGCTATATAAATTGTGCAAATAGTTGTTAGCATGGATGTCATTAGTGTAATCAAGCTTGCACCTAACAAAGTCTGTTAGTTACTGTTGATTTCAGGAGATACGTGATCAGTATAAGAAAACATTGGGCCGCGCTACTCTGATAAACATCTTTTGGTCACCATAACTTGGTAATGACAATCTTTTTTTTCGTTTTGTAATTTTACACTACTTTTACAAGTAGACTGTGTTTAGGTTTTTCTGATAGTTTTATAGACAAATTAACATGCAATCCAACATCAGGGTTAACACCAGAATGGTTGGTCACATTTAACTGCTGCTGAGGATTAACAAAATATCTAAAACAAATACAGATGCTGCTGCTACAGTCATTTCAGATTTCTGCTGCACATTTTGAGTAAACAGAACAATTTTATATAATGTAAAAAAATGCAAGCCTGTTTTCAAACAGATGCCACATGAACCGATGATCAGTGGGTGGGCTGATAAATAATTATGCACCCTGTTTGTAGTGCATGCCAATTAATAAAATGTACATAATTCTCAGTCTCGTTATCCTTGTTTTTAACTCATTTTTATTATGTTTTTGTTTAATAAGTATAAAATAATTGTTTCCAGGATCAGGATCCAGCAGCATTCAGTCCATCTTTTATAAATGCAACTCGAGATGTGCTCAACACTCGTTATCTTCTCCTGCCGTTCCTGTACACCCTGTTCTACAGCAGCCACACCAGTGGCAGCACTGTGGTGCGACCTTTGTTCTATGAGTAAGTACCCCGACTTGTTGTCTGTCACTAGTGCAGCATCATTGCTACACATGTAAAATCACTGACAAACCAAGACTCTGATGGCAAATGTGCGTACATGCTTTTGAGAATTTCCGTGTGCTTTCTCAAGCACATGTTTGACTAATGAAACTGTTACATCGCCCACTTTTGACCAGTCTGTCCATAAATAACCTTTTTTTCTTTAATAGTCTCTCTTGAACTAACACATTATTGCGAATAATGGTTTTCAGAAATTTCCGAGTTGAAAAATTCCGAAGATGCATATAGGGAAAGCATCATGCAATGGGAAAAGCCTCTGTTTGTTTCTGCATATTGTTTAGTTGAATGAATATTCCACATGTTGCTGTTTTTACTATGTTTCTTCATGTTTTATTGAAGTTTCATATTTTCTGTCAGATTGATTATCTAACAGATGGGTAGTTTCATTTTTTATTCTGCTTTATTTTATACTGAAAGACTTAACAAGCACAGCTCTGTTTGTGCTAATAATTTAGTGTGAAAAAGAATGCAAATTTTGGTGTAATTTTTCATTCATGTGGTTCAGTTTGAGGGAAACACCTGGTGAGAGGTCATGACACTATACATTAATGGTGCAGTCCTGAAGGCAAATAACAGTCCTGCATCATTGTAATGTTGGATAAAGATGCCATCATAGGAATGTTTGCACTGATTTCTCAGAAAATAGATATGTGAACCAAGCTTACTAATATTTGTTGCTGTAGATTTTAACTGATCTAGCTTAAAGAACAGCTGTCTGGTTGCTAGCAGTAACAAAAATAAAGAATAGAAACAAACAAATTGGATTTAATTTAGTGACTGTACATATTTTCTAAAGTCAGCTGGTTGGTTGTCAGGTATGTCTGGTTTACTTTAACATTCTGTTTATATTTAAGGTACCCAAAAGACACGAATACTTATGGAATTGACACCCAGTTTCTGTGGGGTTCCTGTCTGCTTATCTCACCTATACTCACACAGGTATGGCAAACTTGAAGATGAGTACCTTTCATTTAAAAAAAGAAGAATAAAATTGAAATCTAGTTTAAGAAATATTAATTGATTGTCATTAAATGTGAGTTGTCGTCTTCTTTAACACTTCACTACAGGACAGGTATAAAGAGACTGGTTCATTGTTTATTTACCAGAGCAAGTATTATGTATTAATGATGAAACTATTTCACAATGCAAGTAATTTCTCTGGAAAAAATTATATCCAGAAAAGCCCCAGATAATTCAGTTATAGAACCAACTTGGAGAATACAGGAAATGAAAGCTGAAGAGTAACAATTGGTGTAGCTACTTTCCTACTCTGAAAAGCAGAAATTGGTTAATTTCTATCCAAAATCTGATCCAAAACAAACCCACTTAGACAACTGCATTATTTAATTTTATTTTCAGAACACTAGCATAAAAGAAAATTCAAATTCAATTGTTGGAATATGTGTGTATCTTTGAATCATAGAGGACTCTTGTTGGTCTTTAAAGTTAATGCCTTGTCGTCGTCGTTGTTGCCATTTACAAAGATCCCAAACAGGAGCTAAGCAAGAATGAAGCTATCGCCTTCTCCATTCCTTTTGCTCCTTGGGCCCTTCCCCACTCATCACTATTCTCAGAGCAGGGGTAATACAGTAGGTTCTTGAACCGTTCTGCATAGAAGAAGAGAAAAGTCACACGGCTGAGGAACCACCACCACCATGCCAACAGACTAATATAAAAAAGGGTGGAAAGAAACGCCATGGGATGCAGAACCGCTAGACCAGCCAGCCATCACGGTGTGTGTCTGTATACAACAGCAGCCTTCAGTGGATGTAGAGCGTTTTGGCAAGTCTCTGGCACCTTTCACCAGAGACAGAGACTTGCGCTCCGTCCCGTGACCCGCCAACTCCTGCTGAGGGCAAACTCAGTGCCTGACCGAACGCACCACTGTTGCTGTTCTAGTCTTTGTTTGCATTTGTATTCATATTTTGCACTAAAGCTTCCGCCGATAAGTTAAAAAAAAACAAACATGGTTTTACTGCACTTTACTTTTCAAATTGATCCCTGGAACTAATTAATTAGCATTCTGCATTACTTGCAGTGTTGACTTTATGGATGCCTGTGAAATCTGTATGACACCATTTTTTATTAATATTCTTTTAACTAACAAATTTCTTCCTTTTTTAAAAATATTTAATCTGTTTTGCTGTATACAGCTAAATGGATTTTTCCTCAGCTTTGGTGTCTTGTGACAGTAATTTAGAAATAATTAAGCTGGGTCCCTTCAGAATTAAAAAAAATAAAAAAACCCAAAAAACCCCTTTTTCTTAAGCGGTTGTGTATGGTTTCTATGGGGTCTGAAACAGGTGTGTGCCAGATGTACTTTAAGCACCTAATAATTACACCAGGAAAAAAAAGCATAAATTGCTCATAACTGCTTGATCAGAGACTTTCTTATACTTTTGTGTTCACATATAAAATATAATTATTAATATAAAGTTTTAATAACACAGTTTGCATTAATGTCAATATTTAACCCTTATTGTACTGTGTGGAGTTTAATGGACCCAGGAGTCTATTGCTTTATTGTGATTAATCTGAGTCTGTTTCACCTGAGTGAAGTGTTCAAGGCTGGGGTTATCCATATTTAAAGTTGAAAACTGCAGCATAAATAAAAGATATAGCCAGAAACTCTATCTTATCATTGTAACTACCGACATGGGGTCCGACAAGCTCGTGCTTTACTGTGTAATATTTCTCTTTCGAGATCTTCGTCGTCTACAGCTGTGCACATGCCTACCCTATGAGGTTGCGTAGTGCCACAGTTACTACTAATATGCATTGCTGAGGTTTGTATGGAAGTTCTCTACCAGATCTCTGTCAGGCGTCACTGGAGTACTCGGGGGGGGGGGGACCCTATGTCGACAGACGAGTACAGAAGAATGAGAGGAAACCATGCTGTGAGGGGTTTGCCAATCTCTGTCAGTCCTTAAGAGGGATTGAACCCTGGCCTTCTGCTGCAGGAGATGCACTTAGCCATCTGCCACCCATTGCATAATATATAAAATTGTTGTTATTTGAGTTGATTTGTATGTGTTTGAGAAGCCAATGAGCTGATAACTTACTTGTATACGCCAGATGTTTTTTTTTTTAATTAGGGAAATTGAAATAGGACACAGTAGCATTAATTAGCCAGTTGGACATGAAATCGAAAAGGAATCCACAGGCTTTCAGTTTTGTTTTTCTGCTACCTAACTCTCGGCAGTTCAGCCCTGGCTTAAGGGCTGACAGTGTCAGGTAGAAATATGGTTTCCGCCTCTGCTTCACTATGCAGGCAATATCATCCATGAAGACAGAAAGGACTACATTGAACCTATCTGTTGGTGATGACCCTGAGGTTGGATGCATCTGTATCTTTCTAGTGAAGCTGGGCGTGAATTGATGTAGTGAAGTTAAGTTTGGTGATCATTGGAGAGAAATGCTTGTTGTCAGTCACCTGATGCACCCAGAGCGTGGCACCATGACACCATGCACCCCGTGGGAGCATCCACAACAAGAGAAGTTTCCAACTTACTGTAGTGCAGTTCACCAAAACGGAAACTGTGTTTACATTTCTTTTGAAGAGGGCTATTGTACGTTGGGTTTTTTTTTTGTTGTTGTTGGTAGGATGGGGGTTAATGTGTCCTGGAGATGGATATAATGCACTGGAAATGCTGCATGCATAACTGCAGAGCAGTCTGAAAGATGTCCCTCCACTCTTTTCAAAAGAAATCCCCCCTCCTTTTAATGGTAAATACAAGTGCATGACTGCGGTACTGTCTTTTACTTTAAAGGGAGCTTTAAATGTGACTGCATACTTTCCCCATGACATCTGGTATGACTTGTACACTGGGGAAAAATTGGAGAGCAGCGGTCAGGAGGTCATTTTGATGGATGCCACGAACAGAACCAACCTTCACCTGAGATCTGGTTCGGTTATTCCTGTTCAGGGTCCAGCATTGACAACAACTGAAAGGTGATTTACCAGAATAGTTTACTTTGTGCTATTTTTCTTCTTTTTTAGAAACTTGCCACTTTTCCAGCACAAGCGACATGTTAGGGTCAAGACTTTTCCCTGAAGCTAGAGAAGGACAGAAATCTGGATATTTGTGGCTTTCTCCACTACTAAACTGACGTTTCTGATATCACTACTTGTCATCGTCAGTGTTTGGAGAACTGCTTGTGCGCAAATATTGGCGTTATTCTATGCTTTAGTGGCCCAAGTTCATCTAAAACTTGTAACTTGGTTTTTTAAAAAAAAATATTAGCAATCAACAGTTTTTTTTCTTGAATTGGATTAGAAATCTTTTGTTTGTGAGAATGTTTTTTGTTTCTTTATTTTTTCAGAAACTATTATACTTTTTTATATTTTAATTACAGCCGGGACAATTTATTTGGTTGGTTAATTTCTCTAAATAATTCTGCTGAAGCGATTGGTTATCACTACTGGGATGATGGAGAAACAATAGGTAGGCATCTAGGAAGTAAAGCAGTAGGTCAAAGAGTTAATGCACACTTGACTTAGCTGTGAATAGTTGTGCATTATAAGATAACTTCGGAAGTATAAAAGTAAATAGGGGGTAACCCTATAGAAGAGACCTTTGCTTCTATCTTCTTCCTTGTAAAAAGCATGGTAAACAATGTAGTTTGATCAGGCATTAGGGAACCTAGTAGTGTTAGATACATAATTAGGGTCGAGGACATGACACTAGAGTTAAAGGAAGCGGAGACTGGTCAAGTGCCAAGTTTTATATTTGTGACTGAGTGAACCTTGATAATTATGCAGTAATGGATCCCTGTACACACCATACCAATAGAGATAAATACTTTTGTGTGAGCTACAATTTTTTATCCTTGTAGCTGTATTATAAAGCTGTAAGCTGAAATTTTGAACATTAAATCAGTTTGTTGTTGGAAGAATGTTTTTAAGTTTAAAAAAATCAAGGTTTAAATTATTGATGCTAATTATTTTCTTTATAGATGTTATTGAGCATGGATATTACTACTACTCGGCAATAGTGGCTACTCCTGTAAGTACCTAAGTATACATCAGTGAGTGACTACGTTTTTTCTCTAATAGAAGCACATGGTTTATGAGAGGGTTAGTATCAAAAGATGGCTTATCTCTTATCTTGAATTAAGTGGGGAAAAAATGAAAATCCTAAAGTGTATCATTGATAAAATCGGCCATGTTCATATTTTTATTTTCTGTTACCATGCATACATCACTAAGATTTAAAGCTTTAAAAATTTTGCATTTATGTAAAAGTCTCATCTCAGGACTTGCTGAGCCTGCCCTTGGTATTTTCTTTCTGATCCATTATGAAACTGTTGGTGTCAGCATGTCCAAAAATCTGTTTATTTTCTAGCAGTGTTTAAGTATTACAACTTATTATTTTGATGCTTTTCTTATTTTCAAAATGTTAAAGAGTTTTTTGCTGTTTTCGGTCCATTGGTTCAGCTTATGCCTAGTGTTCATTTCAGACTCATCTAGAAGAAGAAGAATACTTGTTCATTTCTTTAAATGTTTAGTAAGACTTCATCCGGAATTGTAGCTTCATCTGCTTGCTATACAAAGCAGGTAGGGCTGCTGCAAGAATGAAACACTGGATATGTGGGCAATCAAGCCAGTATGGACTTGATAAAAGTGCTTTTTGTATAGTTTTAAAATCAGCACGTGAACCAGCTTCTGGCGACTTGCCGAGCGAGGTGGCAGCAAACAAAGAGCTGTTCTGTTGGATTGAGTTTAGATTTTCTATCAAAAATCTGCTTGAGCGCTTAGTTGGAAACATTTGATGACCGTTTACATTTAAAATGTGGTCATGTACAGTAAAAACAATACATTCATGACTGAAAAATATTTCTCTAGGTCAACTATATCTAAAGTTAAGCCTTTAACAGATTTAAAAAAAATTTTTTTTCTTTCACTGGAAAAGATTCTGATATTTGCACTTTTGCAGTCATTTAGAAATCTTTTTATTCAAATGTTCCTTACCTATGTGGCCCAGATTTACTTTGACCGGTAAATGGAGATGGTGTGGTCTCTGGCCGCTAAATGCTACTGTGTTGCACAGCCACCAGCAACTCTCACACAAGTCACCTGTTTCATGTGTGAGCCGGCAGTCATATGTCACTGAAATAATGAGTCCATTGTCTGGCGGTTTTAAAGAAAACAACGAAGCATTGGTTATTTTAGTGCACTAGATGTTAGAATGTTTATTTTAACTTAGTTTCATGCGTTCAGGTTAAAAATTAAAATAAACAAATGTTATTTTTGAAACATGCATCATATAGGTAGGTTATTATCTTCAAAGGAGTAGCATCCAGAACATAACTCCAGTATTGTTTGTTTTGTTTTGTTGTTGTTGTGTTTTTTTTTGTAATTTTTCTGTTCAGAAGAGTAAAAAGTTTGAATGCTTAACTTAAAATTGTCAAAGAGGTTTCAATTAATTCTTTGAAGAGATACAGACTGCCCAGTAAGCCCACTCATTATGCCGGGTTCTTGTAAGCTGTAGGCTTATATCCCACGTTATCTTCAGTGGTCTTTGTTACAGTGCAAATGCTAGGATGTTGTAGAAGCATGAGATGTTGGGCTTAGCTTTCCAGTTACTAACAGAGGAAGTGAAGAAATTTTTGCTATTTGAAATAAATACATTATTTTAGTGTAGAGAGAGAGAGATTGTTTATTTAAAATTGGGGTAAATATATCCATTTCACTATTCTTTATTACACGTTTAATCTGCCATTGTTGAACAATCAAACATGCAGGGACCATGCATTATTCCCCCATCTCAAGGCAATATCTACTTGAATATCTCAATATTAGTTCACTCCAGTGATAAAGAAATAGGAAAAACTTGTAATAATAAGAGTGTCTTATTTTCTCCAAATAATAAGTCCATCCCTCCATCCTTATAGGTGGAACTCTTTTGTTGGCCCCAGGATGGAGAATTGCACTTCCACAGGCTCTTTCTGGGACACTACAATTGGTCCAGAGGGGCTCAGCATCCTTGGTGATGGATTTCAAGGTTATTAGCTATGACAGACTCTAAGCCTACTGCCTGTCACTGTAGCAACTCTGGTACTACAGGCACTGCTATATCTGCTGCATCTGTTGTGGTATCTTCAGTATCATGTCCCTGTTTTTCAGTTGAACTGTCACATCTCTTGATCTTGATGGCAAAAACTCCATAAATAACACTGGTCCTTTTCCACCTCAGTGACTCCCATTAACCTTCTGTCACAACTGCCAAAGTTTTTCACAAATACCCTGTCACCTGCACTCATCCTCTCTCTTTGTTGTATGTATCATGATTGATCTTCTGATTATGCTGCTGGCTCAGTACTTTAGACGTGATGCTTTAACCGGCTCATCTGTGTTCTTGGTACTTGGCCCATCAGGATTTTGGCTGGAGACAGGCTAATAGTAGAATGTGGTATGATCCGGGACACCCTGTTGTGCACATCTAACAACTTACTTATGACCTTTAAGTTTTAATAGCATCTTCAGCGACTTCCTTTGAAGCAAGATGTCAAGGTGTTAAATAGATGAATTTCTCTCCCCATTCTTTCCTTTGAATGGTTGAAATTCAGAACTTATGAAACTTGTCACTGTCTGCAATAACCACCTTTGGAAGGCAAAACTCTGATGGAATTTATTTACAGCAATTTCTGATTGCACTTTATTTATGACATGAACATCCAGTTATTTTGTGTTTTCAGTCACAATCATGTGACCAAGGAATGATCCAACAAAATTCATGAAGACATAAGCATGGCTTATCAAGGAATTCCCAGGAGTGTGATGGCATCATTGCCAGTGTGTTACCTGTTGGCAGGCATTGCAGTGGTGTACCATGATTTTACCATCTATATCTAACTTGGGCCATTAAATATAACTTTTTGTTAGCCCCTTAATCCTACACATCCATGTGTGTCCCACATATAAGTCTTCCAAAACCTGTGCATGAAGTTTTGTAGGATCACAACCCTAGATCCCTACATCAGTACTCTATCCTGTACACTGATTTAAACTTTTTTTCTTGTATGGCTGGAACTCTTCTCTTTCTAAATCATCAGACCAGCCATGCTAAACACATTGCTTTACCTGGACAAAATAGGGTCCTTATCTTTCTAAACTTGTGATTTAATAGGTATGCTGTCTGATAGTTCTATTACCAGGATTGTTTCTTATGACACTAGCACACTGAAAGGCTGACTGGGAAGGTGAAGCCTATAGGGTCAGTGGATCTGCTTTTTCCCAATCTATGGATTAGACAATAACCATAGTCAGTCAAAATTAGTGCCCATGTTTTTAGATGAGTAGAAGCCATAGCTGGAATAGCTCTCTTTTCTCAGGAGTCCAAATAAAGGCTTATGACCATCAACTATTTAGAATGGTCTTCCATGAGACAACACAGCACCCAGTCTATAAACAGAGGAATTTGTTGTTAGGCACAATGGCTTTTTAGGGTTATAGTGGGTCAGTATTAAAGTAGACTTCAGAAAATTTGTCATGGTATGTGATCTTGCCAATAAAGGACTGCAACTTAAATACATTCTTTGGTCCTGGTACTTCCAATTTTGTTTGTATTTTATCATTCACTGATTATATTCCTTTTTCACTTTGAAAACACCTATGATGCACTTCTTCCTCAGACACATTCCACTGTCAGATAGTCTTTTCAGCATCTGTAGCATCTGGCTAGCCCGCTGCTCTCGCTAGGATGAGGTACACTAATACTAAAAAATAATACAGGTCGAAATAAGGCCTCAATTATAAACAGCTGAGGCGGCCGGTTGTGGAACCGACCCCAGCTCCCACCACACACTTGCAACTTCACACATATACCCCAACAATTTCACCCCCCCAAAAAAAGATCATGATCTGAAATACCACTGATCAGGTTGCCCTCAAAATACAGAGCTACCTCAGGTATGCCAAGCAACAGTGTCTCACTGGGCACAGGAGCACGACAGCAGCAGATGAAATACTATAACTAAGCCAATTATAAGTAAAGAAATCTTTGTGACTATTAATTATCAGATATTCTTTTGAAGCATCATCTGACTCCATCTGTTGGTAATCGGGACTAAGGTTTAACTTTGAGGATATGACTCCTCAAGATGAGGTGGAAAATAAAGCAGTGAAAATGGATCAACAACTAATGCCTAATTGACAGTTATTTTTTAGTCTCCAAAGATACATACAGAGCTGTCTGTTACTGTGACAATTGAAGCTGCCTGATGGGAATAACTCACTGGAGATCCAGTTTCTTCTGAAGCCCCTCTAATTCTGCCTCCACCTTGGGTGGATTGCATAGAACTTCTTGAAACTATATATATATTTATAAACTTCTCAAATCTAGTTTAATCTCTCTAAACCATATGCATTGCAGAAGGGTTTTACCTTCACTCGAAGCAACAAGTAACAGTAGTAGTTCATTATATTCTGCCTGGACCGGAATTTCTCTAATGGGCTTAATCCTCCACTGTTTAGGTTTTCAGAATTACATTGGCTTTTTTAAAAAAACTCTGGCTTAACGTTGCCTCAGAGTGTATTGTATACTTGACTTATTTTTGGAATATGTTTCTGTTCCCATTGCCAGTGGTTTTCCATCAATCTCTACAGTTACATATTGGGATGATTATCTACACTTCTTTTGCCTGTCATCCTCAGTGATAACAAATCTTGTCTGTATTCTCACTGTCATCACTGTTAGTACTTAAAACTGTTATCAAAACTTGTTAACTGGGTCTTCCTGCCTTTCTTTCCTTCATTGTCAACTGACACCTGGTTGGCATCCTTTTTACTTTGGAAGCCTTTTCCAAATGACTTCACCAACCAGGAAAATTATATTTACTATCACTGGTCACCATAGCAGCAGCAAACTTTAGTCTACATGGCCCTTGAGGCCAATAGTTGATTGACCTGTGACTTCCTGCTCTTTCATTTCACCAGTTCCTTTAATTGTATCCTAAAAGTTCCCTGGTATCAGTTTCTAATTTTGAGAGACCAACAGTCTCTTAATTGTCTAAAGGTACATGACAAAACACACTTTAACCACCTGGAACAATGGGGTTAGAGCTGCTCAAAATGTGGCTTTAGAAAATTTATTAGCAATCACGATAAAATATTCAAAAGGACACATTAAGCTAAGGTAGCTTAGTTCACACACAGACACACACACACACTCTCTCTCTCTCTGGATAGGTCACAGAACACCCTTATTTTAAAATAATAAATTATAGTATACTGTTTATATCTACATGTATTACTGTTGTGGTTCATTCTTCAAAGTACACAAACAAGTTTATAAGCTAGAAAAAGTAATTTTAATATCACAAAGAAAATAGTCATTGATGGCTCAGGGGCAGTGTGAAGGCTTATGAGTTGAGAGGGTGGCACATAAGGATACTCAATAATTAAAATTAACAAATAGGGGAGGGTGGTGTTTAGACTTGCAGTGGTCTTTTAGATGAAGAAAGGGGTGGATGGGAGCTTCCTTTCTTATACTACTACTACATGCTAGTTACACTCTGTACTGCCTTATCAAAATCTAATGTTTTCCCTCCCAACAGTCAGTCTTGTGTTGCCTCATAGCTCAATACACATACTGGGTGGTCCCTGGACTTTCTTCAGAGAGGTTTATAAATCGTATTTATTAGCTTGTTGTTATAATGAGGCAACAAACAAGGCTATGGGCTCATCTTCTGCTTGAGCCCTGGCTTGGAACCTCATCTATCTCAAATTTCTGTTCTTTAGGTAATGTTGGCACAATTATGTTTTTTAGGCCTTTGAAAGCTTGTGCCCCTGCCTGTTGATGACAACAGGATAGCCATCTTTTTCTTTTCGTCTATAATAACAAAAGACTGCTAAACCCTTGCTGCACAGGATAAACAGTCCTCGCTCTTGTTAAGAGCACTCAACAATCCCAGGGTAGCCATGATAGGCAGTCCTGCTTGAATTTACAGTTATTATGATGATTTGGGTCCTGTGTACCAATACTGACATAGTATCACATCGTACTGTACTTATATATACTACAGTCTTCAGTTTTTTATCCATCTTGACAAACGACATTACTACAATGTAGACACGTTGCAGGGGCCTTCAGTATTCCTAGTTACTACAATGAGGTTTTCTTGCATACACAGCTGCTCTAAACATGAGTGGAACCTGTACATTCTTATACAGTATGAGCATTAGTTCTACTTTGTTGTTGTTGTTGGTTTTTGGAAAGCATTGCAAATGTCCACTTATTAAAATCTTGAACAGAATAACTTATAATGTCTAGGCACTGATCCTTTACAACTATCTACATTCTACTTTTTCAGGTGAGTTTATGAGCATCATTCTTTTGGCTGTGATCTTCTGCCTTCAAAACAAACCAAAAGACTAATTCTTTATAACAGTTTATACCAAAACAACAGAGAAAAATAACAATTATGTAAAGTTTTAAATACAGTACCAGACTCATGCTAGTGTACCCTCAAACTGCTTTATAGATCTTCATAGCTAGTTAAAGAGTAGTAGGAAGTAATTGAGACTTACATAATGCCTGTGTCTTTTCATCCCAACAATCCAATTAATTTTTTAATGAATTAATGGGGATATGTTGGTATGTTGAACAATTTAGGTAGGTAGACCATTCCATGCATTCAACAAAATAACACTGAAAAAACACTTATGGATGTTGAGTTTACTGTGATGCTTCTAAAGTTTTTGATGATCATTCTCTGTAGTCTGAAAGTCCCAAATATTAAAAGAAAGCTGACTTTTTTTTTTTTAGCTTTTCCATACTCTTTAGTCACTGTAATTTTCAATATGGAAGGCTAGGAAGTTTAATTTTTTCTAATCGTCCAGTATCAGTGAGATCCTTAATTTCTCAAATCATTCTGGTGAAATACCTGCATACCCTCTACAGCTTATTGGCATCTTTAACAAAGCTGAGGACACCAAGCCTGGACTGCTTACTCCAAAGGAGGTCTTCTGACCAAAGCTTTAAACTAGAGAAACAAGAACGTTTGATGTCTCTATTCTAATAGCTTTGATTAAAAGACCTAATATTCTGTCATCCTACTTACTGCTTGATTACGCTGTTTATCACAGATTAGGTTATGCTGAATATTTATAGTATTATCCATATTTTAAGTGGTTAATACGTTTGCTTCAGATATTTGCAGGTGTAACAAGGAAGAATTTTGAAGGTTGAAAACTGTGCAGTCATTGGTGTCTAAATAATTTGTTTTTTTTAAGCTACTATTTTAATTATTATTTCAAATTCCCCAGTATTCAGATTAGATTATTAACATATGCATCTAAGGCATTTTTAGCAGAAGCCGGATCCAACCAAGTCTGGAGTTTATTCAAGTTTTGTGTGCTATAGATTGTTTTTTGAATGCTCACAAAATTTAGTTTTTATTTCAGATTTACTAATTTTTATGAATCAAATCTTTTGTTGTTATTAAATCCTTTGAGGAGTATATATACAAGGGGCAGTACTGATCTTCGCACACGTTTCCAAGGTTTTGCTGTCTGTGTAGCTACTCCCTGTAAATATATGGATACACTTCTCAAAAGGTTCATGCTTTGTACAGAGAAGTGATTGATCTGTACTTGAGAAAAACAGACTGAAATGTAACTATCTACCTTACCTAGATCCAAGTATATTGAAAATAACTCATTTTGTGGGTGGGGGGAGAGTTATTGTATATATTTGTATTTTACTTTGGATAAAATGGGTTACTTTTTTGTCATATTACTATCGGGGATGCGGTATCTCTTGCTGCATTGAAACTGGAGAATATAAGTAATCATAAAGATTGTACTGTGAACAAAAGGTTGGTCTGGGAATTTTTAGTTTTTAAGATAACGGGTGTCATGAGTAGAGAGAAATGCCTTCAGTGAGGATGTTGATCATTGTCAGGTAGGAGAGTCATGTGGTACCGACCGATCATATGGCTGAATCTGTTTTTCTAGAAACTGCTCTTGGTTACAAAAGTCTCTCACCCCTGGTTTCTGGTAAGGAAAGGATTACAGACCATACAGTAGATATGGTCTGTATCATTTTCCACATCTGAATTGTATCATGTCGGGGAAAGGGCGGAAATGAATGATGAGGATGATAGCAGGACAGAATAGTTTGATATCATAAGCAGGTAACCCCGCTCTCCCTTTTCCAACTTCACAGTATGGGGAAAAAAAAAAAAAAAAAAGGACTTGCAAAGAAGTTTCATTGTGCTTTTATGTAGACTAAATTTTTTTTTTATTTGTCACCGAAGAATTTTATTGAAAGACTTTTGCAACCAGGGTGATACGTTTTGTCTTTATTGTATACTATATATGAATATTGATAGACTGATTAGAAATAGGACACTAAGTGTGATATCAGACTCCCAGCAATGGTATTGATTATAATTGTAGTTTAAAATATTGACAATTTTTCATTCTTCATGTATTATTAGCTGGATTTTGGTTATAGAGAATTATTAGAATTTTTAAAAATCATTTCAGTAAAAAAAAAAAGCTATTTCTTTAGCCATTAAACTAATTTTTTTAGTATTGTATATTTGTGAAAGAGTCCAGGATAGCTACGTTCACTTATTCCATTATACCATTACTATTTCTTATTTTGGATGCTCAACTGATTACATAATCAGGATAAAGATGTCTTTCTTGATGCTATATATATTTAGTGATTTTTGTCTGAGTATTATGTGCTGCTTATACAGTGTATCACATTTCTATATATTGTAAAAAAAAATATTTTATTTTTTTTGTTTTTCAGTACCAAATTTACAACATCATTACGCGTGATACGTATATGGCGCCAATGACCTTAGGCAGTGTGACTGTGTATGGCTTTAAGTTCCCTCCGCAACAGGTTTGGATCAACAGGAAGGCTGTTGTTTTCAGATATGACATAGGACTTCAGGTAAATATCATAAGCTGTCCAGTCTGCTGCTTCCTGTTTAAGAATGATCTTGTTTATTAATCACGGAGATAAATCAGGCGATATCAATCAAAGGGCAATTCTGGAAAGAAAGGAAAAGGTGTGAAGAGGTAAAACTGTATATTTTCTGTTCTGTTTTTATACTGAGATTTAGTACAAGCACTGAAAGATTGCCTCTGACTTCACTTACAAGTCTGGTGTGCTGTTCTTTAGAAGCGGGATTTCCTGACTACAGAATCCACATCTCATGTCGTTGCTGGATTTGGTCAGTGTAAAAAAAATCTGACCACTGGATAAAATCAAGTTTGTTTGTTTTGTTGTTTTTTAAGATATACTCTACGCATATTTATATTTGTCCTTCAAAGTGGAAGATTTTGATTTTTAAAATGTAAGAATTTGTCTTGCACACTGAAGGAAATACACAACTTACTACAAAACGTATACATTTTAGTGACGGGCTGTTAGATTTGTGTTATAATTTTCTTTATTATCATCTACAAAAACAAAAAAAAGTTGAAAAACCTAACAAATTTCAAATGACTAACTGTTATATTTTAAAAAAAAACCTTTTTCTTAACAGGTGCTGGAAGTTAGAGACATCCGGGCCGACATGCACAGATCTGTAGTAATGACGTGGAAGTAGTGATCGGTCATCGCCAGTCTGTCGGCAGGGATCAGATTCTGCTAAATTTACTTTTTTTTTTTTTTTTTAAAAAAATATTATTTTCAATTATCAATGTGGAGAAGGATGATTAACGTAGCAGTTACAAATAATGTTTGCTAAAAAGAAAAAGAAACCAAACAAACTAAGAACCTTCCCAGCTTTTATTGTCATTGCCGTAATTTTGTTTCTCGTTAAAATTGCTTTGTCCGCTGAGTGCTTACCTCACTCTGCTGAGCTCTCAGCAGCCCTTGTTCAGCGCAGATGAAACACTCGTGACTTTTAGACTCACTGGTGATACTTATCTGGAACATGAACAGCGCTGCTAATTAAATGTTTGAAAATTATAATTTAGACATTCGCTGAACTACAAATTTTCTCAGTTAAAAAAAAAATATATATATATTTTTTTAAATACACACCTAACCAGGCATTTAAATTAGAGAGTAGTGGTAGGATAAGCAAAGGATATTGTTAGTAATGAAGTTAACCAATTAGAAAAAGGTTTTTGACAAGTACAATTTTTGTAGCCTTTGTACCTAATGGCTTCCTGTCTACCAACGATTCTAATTTATTGCAATCCATAACATCCTCTACTCATGCTGCTCTGCCTCATAATGACACTGAATTGGGATAGAAATAAGCAGTAATTGGATGCTAATTTAAATCGAAAGTAGGTGTACTCATGCAACCTTTGCTACAGATTAATTTATTACTGCAGACAACAGGAGAAATTACCTAATACTTCCCTATCACTTGATCCCGTTATTTTTTATATTTGTTTGGAACAAGTAAATTAAAAGAAAATACTTCATATTATTTGTTGATAGAAAAATATAAGTTTCAGGACATTTGCAGCAGCATCACAAAATTTATTCAGCATTATTAATGTTAAAACTAACAGAAGAAACTTCATGCGACTTGCAGTTGATCCTAAAGATGATTTCCTTTTTGTATCTTCTGTAGTTACAGTGAAAGGGTGAAGTAGTGAGACTTCTGACTAGAACATCTTATCTTTAGGTGTAGTAGAAAACTGGGGTACCTGGAATTAGACCTGTGTATCAACTAGTGAAGAAGAGAGCAGAAGCCATGCCAGAGGGACACTGCAAACCAAGCTGAACCCCACGGGAATGTGGGCCTTTTATTGTAGCATTCCAGTAGTCTACCACTGGATTACCACACTGCCCTTATTATTATTGAATCATAGGAAATTATAAATATTTATATACATCAATTGGGGTAGAGACCAGCACCATGATATAACGTATAAAGAGCATTTGCTCACATTATGTTGAAGTAATTTAAAGAGCAAAGGCTAAACTCTTTAAGGATAAAGACATTCCTTCCTTAATACTGTTTTTAAGGCCACCTATCATGTTCATTTAAAAAAAGAAGGGGTTTATTTTAAATGAAGAGAAGTCAAGGATTTGTAAATATGATAAACTAAAGAAAATTTGAATATTTTATTGTTTATTTTCAGTAGAACAGAAATTTGATATTAGGATGAGGTTTCCTGTTTCCAGATACCCTACTACTGGGTAGTAATTATAATAGCATTAACAAGAATTACTGATTTCTGTTGTCATTGTCATTAAAATTACTTTAAAACCTCAAATATTTGTATGCGATATTTATGGCTGCTCAAATGTTTTCTATATAATTACATTATTATAATTTGAACTCTGATTATGTTATGTTTTTGTTGTTTTTTTGCAGTTAATGTTAGTAACAAAAAAAAAAATTCAAAATAAAAGAGCAGGGAAAGTGCTCATGAATTGGTGGTGAAGATAATTTATCCAAGCTCACATTCACTGCAATTTTTGCTTAAAGATGAATATGCTGTCATTTACTTAGAGTAACATCCTGTTGTGAGTTTTTGTTTCCAGGTTAGAAGTGGCTCAAGAGTGTCACTGAGCACATTTTAAGGAAAGCTGGATTGATTCAAAAATAAATATTTTTAAATACTTTAAATGTTTATTGTGTTTGTTCAACTACATTTATAACACTGCCCAAGACTCCCTTTTTTTTATTTTAACATGAGCACATAGGAACTGGCTAGTGACAAATATGCATAATCTATTTACTTGCTGTAACACTAGGGATGTTCAAATCAAACTCACTGGATACCATTAGGGTGATGCTATTGCATTTGGGTGTAACTTGAATGCCCCTAGTGTATTTAACAAGTCTTGATGTAAGATAATAACTAGTTTAAACAGATACCAAATGGAAGGTGAAGACAGAAATTTCTAGTGGGTTGGATGTGAACAAAGGAGACAAAACAGCGTAGGTATTTACAGCATGAATAACATTGGTTGTCTCCTTTATTAGGAAATGTGCTTAATAATAGGCTGGGCCACCTTTTGCTTGAATAATAGCCATGGCGTGGCATGAAATAGAATATATTTTGCCATTTAGCCAGTAATGTTGCACGTGATGCATGCAGCAAAGTAAACAAAAGACTATGATAGCAAATCTGTCTTTCAAGTTCATCCCATAGATCTTCATTTGAATTCAGATCTGAGGATTGTGCAGGTCATGCCTGAAATCTTTGTCATGTTCTTAAACCATGTACAAAATGTGGGCATGGCAGACGAGATCTCCATCAGGGTACAGTTGGAGCTTTGCTGGATGCACTTGATCAGAAAAGATGCTGAGGTAAGTCTATGCATTTGTTTTGCATTCTAAAGTTACCAAGGAGTCCAGGGTATGTCAGCAAAACATGTTCAAAACCATGACTCCAGCAGCAGCAGCTGGGATTACACAAGAGTCAAGTGATTTGTGTGATTTCCTCCAAATCTGGCTTCTCCCATCTGTGCAAAAAAGGGTGAAGTGTCATTCATCAGACCTCATCACTTGTCACCAGTCCTCCTTAGTCCATTGTCTGCTCTTCTTACACCACATGAGGCATCTTTTCTGATAACTGTGATAAGTGGTTTGCACACTTGTCTCCTATTGCTGGAGTCCATTTGTCGCAATGTTCTTCACAAGGTGTGCCTAGAGATGGGTATGGATTGCTTTGCAGTGAATCTCTGTTAGTTGAACTTTGCTATCCCAGCTAAATGCCTTTCTCTTTCTCTGTTACTACATGTTTATAGCCACACTTCCCCCTTGCAGCAGACATTTTTTTACCTTTTGCCACTGCTGATAAACTTAAACGACCAATGTTTTGGATAAGTCTACCAGTGAAACTGTTTTGGCTGCTGTGGCACTTTCTAGACATGCACCCGTTAATATTCCTCTTGAATGTTGTAATGCCTTTACCTTTATCCATATCTTTTAGATTGTCTGCAAATGTGCTGCATCAATTTGCATATAGTGCTACAGGAATCATCTGTAATATCATGTGGTCATCCTAATTTGCATCTGCAGCTCATGTCAAGCACAAGTCTTAAAGGATAAATAGGTCCTAATAAAGTGTATTTGCATATCAGTACATTACACTCTTCCCCGTTTATGCTGATATATTTTATACATTTGTAGCTATGAGTTATATGAAAGCATGCTTGTCTTCATGACTTACAAATAGTGTTCACATTTCCAGACTAAAATCAAGATGAATAAAACCCAATAAATTGAAACTGTGTACAATATAAACTTCATGCTTAGCAACACAAACTATCTTTGAAGAGTTACCATTCTGGAATGGCATGCGACACATTCACAAGTCCTTTTTTTCTTGGAAGTTTATGCCATTACTCAGTTCTTTGCAATACTGACTCATGAAACTGATGGAGCACTAGTGGTTGAGTTACTTGCCACTTATGTATAAGATTTAGAATACTGTCTGGCAACACAAAGCTGGAGCCCGCACCTCAAAGTTAAGAGTTGAAGCCATTGGTCACTGTCAGTTACTAGTGTACTACTGATACTAGAAACAGTTTCATTAAAGTGAAATTACACATTATCCATATGTTTGTCAAACATCATGACCATCTAAGAGTGTCACTTTAATGTTCCGGTCCATTCAGGTTTCAATCTCTCATCAGATAATATACAGATTATAAATGTTACTAGATAGCTATATCATAGGCAATTATGAATGGTTACTTTAGGTTTTGCTGATATGCCAATGATTAATCATTTTAAAAAATTTTTTTTGTTAAAATTGGGGATTGGGCAGCACTCAAGAGATTGAGGCAGACTGTGGATGGTAAAAAAATTCTCGACTAGATTTTATTTTATAATTCGGTTCTAGAGAAATAAGTAAAACTGGAATTCATTGGAATTTGAGAGAGCACTGAAATCAAACTTGTCAATTTTTTCTACAGGTAGTTTTGGTAGACCAATTATGCTGGAATTAGCATTCCATCCTCTAAAGCTTTATGGCTAACCCCGACTAGACCACTTCCTGCCAAAAATTCAAACGTGTGCTTGTCCAGGGTAAGTTTGCTATTGGAAATTTTCATATTTTGTGCCAAATGTTGGATCAGGTCTCTCACTACCCGGTTCTGTGAACAAAAGATGAAAATGGCATGGGTGACCATATCATCCAGTTTCTTATAATCTAGAAATTTTGTTTCCATGAATTATCTTCCAGTGCATGTCAGAAGTGTGATAGGCAATATGGACACCATAGGAGATCCCAGTTCAGATAACCTTGCCATGCTGCTTTACATTAGTACTTTTTCTTCCTTTGTCTACTTGGTTAGGAATTGATATACATTTTGATGAGACCTTCATTAGGGTCTTAATATTGTTATTGAATTCTCAATAAGTGTTGGTTTGTTCTTCCTCCACACTTCTAAACTATCTCTATGAAATGTATATAGATTATTAAGTTTTTGGTAGATCCCTGGTTGGTTGCACAGGGTGACTATCCTGCTCTCCAAGTTAATAGCTCGCTACATCTGCTTGAAAAGAGTATTTTGCTTTTTTTGGTTTTTGTCTACTCTAGAATCAATAGCATCTAGTATTTTTATCAACTAAGAACCAGTTTTGCTCTCTGTGTTCCCAGGTCCTGTGGAAGGTGAATGATCATTTTATTCACCAGGTGTTTCAGCCCCCCCCTGCCATACAAAGCCAATGAGTTCAGCTTTGGTGTCACAACGGACCCACTCTTGCTATTCTTATAACGAAGGGTCAATAAAATGAGACTTAATTATTGTTTTCTTTCCTATGAAGCTAAGGTTACGGGAATGGGTGTCTGCAGGATTTTTCTGGGAGAGGGGGAACAACAAATGTCTAAAAGATAAATTACAGGTGGAGCATACACACTCCGCTAGTGCCCTATATTGTATTTTTCTATAATGCTACTCCTTCCCCGGCCTTCAGCCGGTTGGGGTCAGACGCGCCATTTCTTGCTAGATTCACCACAAACCAGTGAGCGTGTCGAATTTGGCAAAAATAATGCCCCCCCATCAATTTTCCGGTGGGGGGGGGGTCAGCCCCTCCCCATCCCCATCCCTTCTGGACGCCCAAAAACTTATGGGGGCCGCCTTCTTTAATATCATCAATTGTCTCTATCTATGTTTACATATTTACCTAAAGGAAAGTAAATATCCATAATGTTTATTTGTTTCCTTTCCACACAATTCCCAGACTATCCGCCCTCGGATGTACGGTATCTATTTATTCGGGTCCATACCCTGAACACGGCGGGATCGTGAAGGAGGTAACGGGGCCGTGGTGACGGACGCCCGGCGCGGCGCATTACTGCATTCTCTCCGCCGAACACAGTCAGGCCAGCACTGGAGCCTTCCCAGGTCAGCTTCGACTCGACTAAGGAAAATCGCTGCATGGCCCCTGCGCACACCATGCAAAGGAGAGAGGAGACCCTTTTGTAAATCGCACGACTCCGAATTGAACAGATACTTCTGGTATGTGCTATGCCCCAGAACGAGGCTTGCCGAATCCTACCCTACTTATCTCCCCATTACCTCCATATTTTTAAAGCTCGTGACCGCTGTTAACAACTGCGTTGAGAAACAAGCAGACGACAAATGAACCGCCACCGCTCCTCGGGTGGAGTAGCTATTAAACAGGAACGACACACGGATCAGAGGGATTTCCTTTTCCGTTTTCATTCTCTCTCTCTCTGGCGGCGGTGGTAGAACTGTGTGCGTGCGTGTGTGTTAGCCAGGAGTTCCCGCGCATGCGCAATGCTCTCCCCCCCCCCCGGGACTGTAGACGAGACTCTGCAGGGACTTGTTGAGAGGCGGCGGAATGGAGGCCGAGTGCCTGTACAACTTTGAGGCCTCGAACGACGACGAGCTGAGCTTCCAGAAGGGCGATGTCCTAAAGGTAACGGGTTGGGAGGGGGGAGAAGTCCTGTGTGCGTGTACTCGATCGGCTGTGCGCCGAATTCCTTGCCCCGTCCCGTCTCTCTCTCTGTGTGTCAACCGAACCGCGTCTCGTTTCTGCAGAGAACTTCCTGGTTCCGCTGGACGGCGGCTTCTCCTCTCGTCCCGGTCGCTTTGTCGTCGGTGGCAGCCACCAGAAGGGAATAAGAAGAGCTGACCCCGGCCGCCGCCGCCTGTCAGCGCCCTAACCCACGGCCTCTCCCCGTCTCCGAGCGACTGACTGACTGCTTTATCAGGCCCCCTAAAATGTTGACAGACGGCTCCCCTTTTTTTACATTATTTTGAATGATTTTATTTATTTTTTTTTTTTTGGTCTGCATTTACCAGTGAATTGGTCATAGATTTTATAAGTGTTGTTGTTGTTTTTTTTAGCCCTAACCCAGAAGGTTACCTAGCTTATTCCTTAATCCGGCTCTGCAGATAGATCTCTCTCTCTCTCTCTCTCAGGTAATGACAACCAAAAAAACAAAACAAACAACACCACCCCCCCCCAAAAGCAGTACAAGGAGTGGTTAAAAACTCTGGTGAGTAATTCCTGTGGTTCAGTCTCTCAGGAACTCCACGAGCTTTTCTGAGAAACCCTGACTGTGCTTTTTATGTCAAGTGTCCGTGAGTGAATGAGTGTGTGTGTGTGTGTGGGTGTATTTTTTAAAGGATAAGCAGTTGTTAAATCACAGACATCACAAGTGAAGCTGCGCTGATAATTTCATTTTTAAAAAAAAATCCTTAAACAGATCTCCCTACCCCCTACAAAAGGCGTAGGACTGTTTTTAACCCATCTAATGTAGTCTGGTAATCTTCTCACCGTCATGGGTAAAGGATGATGGGACACACACCATTGGATACATGTTATTTCTTTATGAAGATCTGCATGCATTTTTATTAAAGAGAGGTGCCAGACAGACACACTGAGTGAGGTGATGGAGGGAGAGTGAGAGAGAGAGAGAGAGCGGTGAAGGGTGGGGGAGCGAAAGTGAGAGGTGATGGAGAGAGAGAGACAGGTGAAGGGTGGGGGGGCGAAAGTGAGAGGTGATGGAGAGAGAGAGACAGGTGAAGGGTGGGGGAGCGAAAGTGAGAGGTGATGGAGAGAGAGAGAGACAGAGGTGAAGGGTGGGGGAGTGAAAGTGAGAGGTGATGGAGAGAGAGAGACAGGTGAAGGGTGGGGGAGCGAAAGTGAGAGGTGATGGAGAGAGAGAGACAGGTGAAGGGTGGGGGAGCGAAAGTGAGAGGTGATGGAGAGAGAGAGACAGAGGTGAAGGGTGGGGGAGCGAAAGTGAGAGGGGATGGAGAGAGAGAGACAGAGGTGAAGGGTGGGGGAGTGAAAGTGAGAGGTGATGGAGAGAGAGAGACAGAGGTGAAGGGTGGGGGAGCGAAAGTGAGAGGGGATGGAGAGAGAGAGACAGAGGTGAAGGGTGGGGGAGCGAAAGTGAGAGGGGATGGAGAGAGAGAGAGACAGAGGTGAAGGGTGGGGGAGCGAAAGTGAGAGGTGATGGAGAGAGAGAGACAGGTGAAGGGTGGGGGAGCGAAAGTGAGAGGTGATGGAGAGAGAGAGAGACAGGTGAAGGGTGGGGGAGCGAAAGTGAGAGGTGATGGAGAGAGAGAGACAGGTGAAGGGTGGGGGAGCGAAAGTGAGAGGTGATGGAGAGAGAGAGACAGAGGTGAAGGGTGGGGGAGCGAAAGTGAGAGGGGATGGAGAGAGAGAGACAGGTGAAGGGTGGGGGGAGCGAAAGTGAGAGGTGATGGAGAACCAGACAGACATACAGTGACAGAAGCAACAGGAAGAAAGTGAGAGTAGTTCTCTCCTCCACCAAGGCTTATCTGTTAGCTCCAACCAGTGCATAATAAGCTGTTGGTTTTCTAGTTTCTTTTTTAAACTATTCATGAATTACTAGATGCTGGGTATACTAATCTGTAAGCTGTGATAGTTTTCCTCCTCCTCTTTTTTTTTTTTTTGGCAATTAAATTTTCGAAAAGATTAAAAGAAAATAGATCTTATGGAATATAAAATAAACACATCTGATAAGCGCTTTTCCCGAGACAGGACGAGGAGTTATTGACAGCACGTCACTAGGCACCTGGTCTAGCTATTCCCCCAACCCGCCCCGAGAACGGTGTTTCGAGGAACCTGTCCCTCCTGTCATCATCATCCAGGTTCATTCGTTTTTGGCACGCTAGGTACGTTTCTTTCATTTAATGGACAGTTGGAATTGGTCTTGCAGTCACAGCCTGTTGTTGCTAAATGTTTTTGTTTTTTTTTTTAAGACCAGCACCAGACTTGCTGCTATCTAAAAAGAAAAATCTCTCCTCCCCACCCCAAACAATGAAAACAGGACCACACCCTACAGTGGTGACAGGGAGTGATAACTGAGACACAGGTTCTCTGGTTAGTTCTTTAGTTCTGTTAACAAAGTGGCAGGGGGGGGATTCCCCAGACCAATGACTGTCTGGTCCAGTCACCATTTCCTTTTGTTCTTTTGTGTCAGCCACTTAAACTTCTGGGTCTCTCTCTCTTTTTTCTTTCTTTCTTTTTCTCCTAATGACCAGATAGTAGAAAATGAAGTGGATCCAAACTGGTTCTACGCAGAACTTCGAGGAAAGGTAGGAAATGTTCCTTCCAACTATTTAAAGTTAAAACAAGCCAGGTGAGTGCTCTGTTTGTTTGTTTTTTTAAAATTCAGTCTAAGAAATTCTAATTAAAAAAAAAAATGTGTGTGCACATAAAAGATTTTGTAAACTTCATACAGAAAAAAAAAAAAATATATATATTGGGGAATCAACAAAGAAAATACTCCGTCACAGGCTTCCCCCCCTTCTTTAAGAGCATTTCTGCAAAAAAAAGAGAAAAGAAGTGAAGTTTTTATCGATTTGGTTAGATCCAGTACCACCAAGATTCAGGCTCAGAGATATCATTTCCCCCGACAAACATTTGATGTGCTGAAGATACGAAGAAGACTGGTTCATGCTTGTTGTTTGTGAGATGTTATCTGATGTGAACTTTCTAAAATCCTGAATCTTTTTAGCACTGATCTAATCAATAATTAAAGGTCCAGGTGAGTGTATTTACTATGAAAGCAAGCGTGTTCTGTACAATATTTTAGTAATTCAGGAAACTGACGGCAATACTTTACTACGAGTTCTTGTTGACCATTGAATGATGATGGCATCTCTCACACCTTTAGAGTACGTGACTGATGAGATTTTCTGTAGAATGCTGGGTAAAATGCATCACTCCTGTGCAGGCAGTTGAGGAGTAAGTCTTAATCTGTATGAATCTTAAGAAATACATTATCTAGGCAGTAAGTAGTATCGTTAATTACATTTGTCTGAATTCATTTTAATGATTTATTGTCATGGAAGTGAATTACAAGGATTTTATTGGCGCACACTTTAGGCAAAATAAATAACAATTGCAAATTAAATTTACATGCTTGCTTCCCTTGTAATGAGAATAAAAAAGTTTAAATTGCTATTATCATGCCTAGTTAATTACAGAAGGGAATGATCAAAAGTTTTTTTAGTTTAGTTTTCTATTCACAGAGTGGATTTCAAAACATTTCTTGGAAACAAGTTATTCTTTGCTTAGTTACTTACTTTTTAAAAACTATTTATCTCCAACTCCCCCCCCCCCACAATTTAAATATATAGCCATAGATCCATCACAGAATCAGTTGATATGTAAACAAAGCCTTTGGCTAAAATGGAGAAACCTTAAGTTTTAATTTGAAAATAATGAAAGTAATATTATAATACATCTTAGTTTATTATTCTCTAGTTATCTTTCTAAGTCTCCTTTTTCTTTGTTTTTATTAATTCCGATAGTGAAAGCAAGTCAGTAACAGTATCTTACTCTGGCATTTCATAGAATCAACACGAATTTGAAATTGAATAGACTTGTTATTTCTAAAAATATTATTACTAGTTTTACTAACTTGAAGAGTTGCCCAATAATTGACTGTAATATAAGGAAATCTATAATTGTACACTTTGTTCATAATTAATTTTAAGTTTTTGAATTTTTGCATAAAGAGAGAATAAATGAGTTAATTACAAGAATTTAAAAAGAATGCAGCTGGTACTAAACAAATGAAGTGTGTTGTGTTGGCGACCCTCAATACGTTCAGTGAACTCTTGATAACTGCAGCTTTGTAAACAAAAAATCTGCTTGGTATGAAGAAAGTCATCCCTGCTGGCTGAATGGGAAAAAGCCATATGCACAAGAGCCGATAATGCATATTTCTGAACAGTCAATAAGCTATGTTCAATCTTTTGTCAGCTTTCTTTGAGTTGCCGCAGTGTGGGCAGTAGGATTTGTTCCTAATCATTAGTTAGATGTCCACAAAAGCAAACTCAATCCAGCATCAGCACAGAACATCGTTTCACATCAAGATTCCTCTATTAAATTACGTGTTAAATTTCTGATAATAGCAAAGCCAATGCAAAAACTGAAGGGGAAAAAAACTTGCAGAAAGTTAAGCTGATCGAACAAGTTAAGAAGCTGGGATTGAAATGTAAAGTAGACATTACTCTGTAGTGGGACCTCAAACCAATGACACTGTCAGTCCATTCTTGATAATAAGCAGAATTTCCCAGTGATATTATGGATAACATTACAAATGCCATCTTCAGAGACAGTAGAATAGCAATGTCTCATTGGCAAATGCCTGATGAGTCACTGACTTTAAAGGGGGGATGAGTGCATGGTCATCATATTTTGTGTAAATATGGACAGTAGCAAGAAGTTTGTTAGTGGTAGGAAGTAAAGAAGCCTCAATGTTTTGCCAATGCCATTATCTTGTTGCTACAATATGACGCTGACAAGACTGAGTGGATGAAGTCCAGTATCTCTGAAACTTAGGTTTGAAAAGTCCTCAAGAAGTACAAAAAAAAGGAAAGGAAAGTATCATTATTGCTGATAACTGCTCTGTGCTTAGCCTCAATAATGTATGACTTGGCTTGTCTTCCTTCCACTCAATACTAATGCAGCACTTCAATGGAACAGAGCTTCATCTACAACTATAGAAATGCACGGCTGATGACAAATGATTGACTCTACCAGCAAGAAGGAAAAGTTCAAAGTGTCCATCCTGGACACCATGATTATGCTCAAGAAGACATAGAACTTGTGATACCTGCAACAATGGCAGTCTGTTTTCGCTACACTTGATTTTCATGGTCAATTCCAGATGACGTGGTGAGTTTTGAGGACACAGAATCTGCCGTGGAAAACAAACATAAGAGCTTTTTCGGCTAAAATTCACTATCTTCTAAACTGTCACACTATATTCATGCTCCTTCCTCTTAGTACCACAGCTATGTATTTTCTGTGTAAGGGCGTACAGCACCAATGATGGCTGATGTTTCTGCCGATGCAGTGTGCATTGTTTAATAGTGTTTGGTAGAGCAGCAGCTGGCTTACTGTGGATGAGTGCTCAGGTTTGATTTTCACTGGGATTCAACCTGGTTTGGCAGCCTCCCCCAGTCTTCTAAATAGAGGATCTTCTTGGTATTTGTGGTAGAGATTCAGGGTTAACATGCTTGCTCTTTGGCCCCTTCAAGAGCCCCGACCATAGGTAATTTGCTTGGTTAGCAAATTTGATACCCCCCCCCCCCATGCATCACATTTAATGTAGGATGCTCTTAAGACATGATTGCAATGGAGGACTCTATTATCTTAGAGACCTGTTTATCAATATTTCTCATCTAGTTAGTTAAGGATTGCATTTGTGAAGCAATTGCAATGACTACTAACCTAACAATGTTATTAAATGATTTTTGTTTAGCAGTCAGTTTGAAAAAATATCTCATGGCCTGCATTTAGCCTAATAGTAATTCAATTAGCCTTTTGATTTTCTATTTCAGTCAGATATCTTTTGAATATTTAAACTAACTTTTAAAAAATTCTTTTTTTGTCTAGAATTATAAAAGTAATAAAGAAAGTCAAAGACAAGAGAAAATATGAGTAAATCAGCTTGCAGTTACTATTCCAGAGAGAATATTTGCAACTTTTTGTCATTACAATTACAGGAGGATAAGCAAAATGTTTTATTGGTTCTTCTGAGCCATGGGAATCAGTAAAGGGTGAAATTATTATGTTTCTTATCTCAAGGGAGTGGAAACTGTTGTTATAGCCACTGCAAAGGTGATTGAACAAACTGTGGACTCAGTGGAGAGGTGAAAACGCAGTTGATAGGTATTTTACTTAAACGATGACATCTTTTGGAAAGCTCAAGACTTTATAATTATTCACAATAAATTGAGTAGTGGGAAAATTAAATATGCTGTATACAAAATGTCTCTGAATGAAGCTTATAATCTTTTTGTAAAGAGTACCAAGATAAAGTTGATCTAGAGTCAGAACGGGTGACAACAACCTACCCAGTTTTTATGTATAAAGTGGCTATTTTAGGCAGATATAAAATATCGTTCATGGCTGCCCTTTGATATGAAAGAGTCGATGGAATGTACTGTATGCAATCAATTTTTCAAAGACTGCATGAGCCAGGACTGCTACAGATGTACAAATTAACTCATCAGATTTTTACCAGATTTACATCAGATGATAGCTTCATCAAGTATTATTTTATGTCATTGACAGACATTTGGACATCTGACAAGATAAAAGTAGTGACTACATGCAATTTGGATTGCTGAACTTTGTTGTTGTTGTTGCTTCATATTATCAGGTACAGCTAGAAGTTTTAACTGTTTTACAAGTTGTGTTTGTATGTGGTGTACCTGGATTGGTTTCACAGTTGGCTGCCATAGCTCTTTTATAAGTGAGGTGGATCTTACACCTGTGAATTTTTGTGAGATCAAGAGGTGGGTCCAGGATTTTTTCTGGATATGTCTCTATGAGCTATGGAATAAATAAAACGTGTGAACATTTGTTTACATTGACCTTTTTGTGAGGCATACAAAGGAAAGCCTGCTGCTATTGAGTTTTCTCTTTTGTTATGTTTCTTTTATTTCTTAAGGTTCCTTTCTTCCTTCTGAGAAGTTCTGAGCTAGAAGTTCTAAACAATGAATAGCACTTAAACCTATCAGTAAGTGCAGGTCACATGATTCTATTTTTATGGACTTTGCTAAGATTATGATCAATTTTTTGCTGGATTTCAGGTTTACCACATAGGGTAAGTAGGTTGTTTCTTATGTTGGAGGTCTCTACTACATGTTGGGAGAATGGTATTTGCCATTTTGCCATAATATCACTATTCCCTATGATAGCTAGAATGTCTTTCATTTGCTCGCTATGTTTATGATAATTAACCCACCTAGATCCTGGGAGAGGCAGATTGTCTTTATCAACAAGATACACTCTTGTCACACAGTCAGTTATTTCAGCTTTGATTGTGATATGCAGTCAGTCTGGCATCCCTATGATTTTGCTTCTATACCATAGTTTGGGAGTAACGGCTATTGATTACAATTTCCTTATCTATGCAACTAAGGTTATGGGCTTGCCAGCTTTTTATCTTATTTTTTATGTCTTCAGCTGGTGGTTGCCAATTGTCCCTGTCTACATTTATACAACTAGCTAAGTGAAACTTTATACCCAGAATTTTTATTCTGTCCTTAGCCTATCTAATTCCAAAACTGTTGTGATTGTGCTGCATGCTTCTAAGAGAGAGAGCCCAGCCATGCTCCTGTTAATCTATGCACTTGATACTTCCTCTTACAGCTTGTGTTTACCAAAATCAGCTGGTAAACTCTTCATGTTTTTGAGGATGATCATGGTGTTGTCAGCGTAATGTATTATTTTAAACTTTGTTTGATATTACTGCTATATCTATTTTTTTTTCCTCCAGGCAAGAGTGTATGTAATGACCACATACACTTTGGCACTGATTGGGCAGCACTGATGTATTCTGCATGATGGTTTAATTTATGCCAATGTATAGCCATTCTGACTAATTCTTGTCTGGATATCTGAGTGACATAGTTTTATCCATCTATTAAAATCTTCTCAGAATTCAAACTTTTAAATGTTCTGAAGAAAGACTGAAATTTTATCTGTTGAACTTTTTCATATGACTTGTTGGCTAGTATGGTATCTGTGGAACCCTCTGTCTATTTTACGTAAGATTTTTCTGATTAGTTGGAGGGAATCCACGATGGATTGTCCTTAAATGGAGCAGGTATCCTGAACTGATTATTCTATTCATAACTTTGGCTAGTTGATTTGCTAACTCCTTAGTTGTAATCTTATAATTGTAGTTTAGGAGACTTACAGATCTCTAGTTATCCTGGCAGGGCAGACCCTATCACTTTTCTTATACAGTAGGGTGATGGGGTGCTATATAGAGAACTTGTTTGAACACAGTATTAGCTACAACTGTCTGATTGTTAACCAGTAAGTATCTGAATCTTTTTTGGACTCTTAGTTAAGATAATCTCTTTCTGGAGATTTATCATTTTTTTGTGCCTTAATAGCATTTTTCTATCTCATTTTCATTTATGAGTCTTTCACACAACTTGGATTCTAGGAGTTCTAGTTTATTTTTGAGCATGGGGACTCGCTATGGAATAACTGTTTATAATACCAAGCTACTTTTCTTAATATGTTGTCTTTGTGTGTTACAATGCAGGTGTCATTGGATTTTAGGCTGGTCACCCGTTTAGTACCTGCCATGATTGACTACGTCCTTCTATGATGGTCTGCCAACATTCTAGCACTTTCAGCTTTTGAACCATTTAGTTTTGATAGCTGTTTTTTGATGGCGTAGATTTTTTTTAAAGCTGGGGAACCTAATGCCATCTTATCTAATTTTACGTTAAGCCATCCTTAAGTTTTGCCTCTTTGTAACCTTGATGTGCTATGTGCTATGAATCTTACAGTATTCCTGATGATTTTCTTACATCCCACCATTCAAAGATGTTAGGGAAGCTATTTATTTGCATTCTCCAATCTTCCCAGAATGACTGGATGTTCTTGACGTATTTCAACTTGTCTCAGTCAGAACAGCATTGTGGAGGTTACAGGTTTTGGGTCCTCTGGTTGCTAATTTTGTAGTGAAGCTACCTTTCACCTGGGCTACACTGTATTTATCGAAGTAGTGGGTGTATGACCTAGCTTCTGGGTATTTATATCTAAAGGCATCAACTAAGCCAAGTTGTGAACAGAAGGTTCGCAGATGCATCTCTCTGCATAGATGTCCCCTGTATTTAGTGTCCAGCCCCTATCTATCCATTTCATGGTCTGATATACAGTTGAAATCACCCATTACATAGATTGCATCTGCAGTGTAGGATTTCTTCTAGAGCTATTTCGAGGTCTTGGAAGAAATCGATACGTTTCCTTGGAACATTAAGTGCATATACTAACAACGACACAGGTGCCTTTGTCTGATCCTCTGGCTTAAAACTAGCTGTGATAAACTTGCCACCATTGTCACTATAAGAGTGCTCTATGTTCAACTTCAACTTCGAATGAAGTAAGATAGCTGCTGCTCATTCAACATCTGGTAGGATCAGGATCTAGAATAAAAAAAGTTTTTTTTTTTTTTCATTGAGTGAATTTAGATTCTACTTCTAGCTTTGTTTTGGGATAGATCTTCTGTAAGCAGGAAACAGCTATTTTATCCTTTTTCACTGAGAAAACCACCAAGTAATTTAAATTTGGTCCCTTAGCTGTTGAGGTAAGTAATTTTAAACAACTTATCCATTATTGCATGTCCGAATCACCTGTTTGGTAAATATTTTGAAGTTGTAGCTAAAAATCAGTCCAAATGGGGAGGGTAATTGTGGGCCCACTTCCATGGCTCTGTCAAACTCCATTTTGCATGTTTCAAGAGGTGGCGTGGCCATCTCCTGGTGTTATTTCGGGCAATGCTTTTCTTCTTGCTCCCCTCAAGGATAGCCATCTGCTGAGTCTGTAGTGGTATCGTGATAGTTTTGTTGTCTGCAGGGAGGGAGAATTGTTTTCTTTTCCTTTCCATTTTGTTTGTACTGTATGCTCTGCTATCATGCATTTTGTGGGTTGCTTCCCTGTCCCTTAATCTCAGTTTCGTTGATCATCAGTGCAGCTTTTGAGCTGTGCCCTATTGTGATTGCTGACTCTGCAGCTTTAGGTTTTCCTTCTCTTGTTTGGGCCCCTTACAATTTTGTACCTTTCAGCATTGTTCATTGTGCTGGGAGCTTTGCAGCTTCAGAGCTGCATCCTCCTGTTGTTTTGTTTGCCATTCTGGGTTGTTCCCTGCAAGATTTGAAGGTATGACCTTTGACATTGCACTCCAGGCAAAATGGCTGGGTTGATCTTGGTAGATTATAGTGGCTCAATTTGTCTTCCCATGACTTTTCGCAGCATAGGTTTCCATAAGAGCATGTTCTTGCTGCACTACCTTGACAAAAACAGAAGACCCTGGAACATTTTGTTTGAGGCCAAAAATCCTGTATTCTTGTAGCAGTGCTGGAACCATCTCTGAGGTTGACATGGAAGTCCACATACCTTTACCCTTGCTATTGGGTCTACTGCTTTAAAATTGTAACCCATGTCTGGCATTCTGGACAGAGCCTTGGTGTCTGTGTCTAATTTAAAGATGAATTTGGTTGTGCCAATGGAGTTGGAAAGTATGGTGCTGACTTGCTAAGTCAGACTGGCTGCCAATATTTCTTTCCTCGCAGCAATGGGAGTGATTCTATCAGCCTGTCCATAATTCAGAAATAATGGTGCCTACTTTCTCCTCCCTGTCAGTTTAGTCTTCTTTCTTGGTGGTTCTTTTGTCTCAGTGTTTTTGCAGCTGTTTGGTTGACTGACAGGTTTGTTACTTGTCCATCTGATGAAGATGCAAGTCTTTGCTTGAATCCCTCAGGAATGGTGTAAGGCCTTTCTGCTGCTTGCTTTATGAATTGGTAGACTACTGTTTAGCTTACCTCCTTATATATCAGCTGCTACTGCTTTGCTTGGGTAGGAGCCTTTTGTCCCATAGCCCAGGCCGAGAGTCTGGCTGCTCTGGGAAACTAGGCTCTGAATTGCCACGTGTGTGATGGCTGGGCCCAAAACTCCCCACAAAAGTTTTTGAGATTTTTGCCAAGTTTTTATGCCTACAGTGCGTTTTTATTTTACTTGTCAACTATTACTGGCTGGTTAACTCTCCTCCTGTCTCAGACAAGAGAACAAGCCCCCAACTTGATGGGTGCTAACTAAGTCTTTCTCCTACATGGAGCTGCAGTGACCACTGCATTACTGGGAAGAGGGATTAGAAACAGCTATGCCATTTACTACAAGCAGTGTCCAGACAAACTCAAGAGTTCTGATGTTAGGGTCCATTTTCACAAACCTGACAGCTACAAAGGTTGATCACTGAAGCTGATTTTTGCAATTTTTTACTCACCTTGTGATATGATAATCCAAATCCACGAGCTCGAATCCTCACTTGCATGTCAAGTAGGCAGCAATACTGTATTTTTTTTTTTTCTTTGTGGTGGAAGTGTAAAATGTTGTGTGTGGAGGAGGGAACCTGCAGTACAGGGGGCCCATACCTTGGGCTTGTCAGTCCAGTGAAAGTCCTAGCATGTAGGGTGGAGACACTTGTAAAGAAATTAAATCAGTTGAAATTCAATATATAGATAAGATTGTTTTAAATGTACCTGATAAAATTAAGTACCTAAATAAACAAATCTTTTGCCAGATGGCTAACTTAAAAACATGCCAGTCATTATGGAATTGCCCTTAACTGATTTTTCAAAATGTGATATTTTGTGCAAGTATTTAAAATCATAAATCAGAAACAGTTCTAATAGTTTTGATCTTAAACACATTAAATTTTGTAAAATTAATAAAGTAACAAACATCAAGAGTATGAGTCAATATAAAAGGTAGTTAAACTTAGATGGACACTATTAGCAAATATTTCTTTAATGAAAGTCGAAATACACTGAATAAAAAGTTTTGAGTTGTTAATTAAGGATGTATGATTTTTATGTACATAGCATTGTGCTTGTATCACCTTTTCTTTCAGTTGGATGCATATGATTACACGTGCACAAGCAGAGTTAATGCTTTTGACAGATGATGGTAAAGTTGTGCAGCAAGATGGTTCTTTTGTTGTACGAAATGGGAAGTTAGAAGGAGAATTCAGCATGTCAGTGAAGTGAGTAATCAGATTGTTCAGGGAAAGGCTATTATCTTTATTTAAAAAAAAAACAAAAACTTAAGCTAAAGCATTTTTAAGCAGTATTTAACTGACAATTACTACAAAGCAAATCATTCTTTTGATGTCTTAGTAGTTTAGCCATATATTCATTTCTAACCAAAATTTTCATTTCCCACTGATTTGATAGATTTAAAACCATTATATAGTTTCTGCCTGTGGCCATCATCAGGGTTAGTTTTAGCATCACATTATTTATAGAATCCCATAATTATGCTCAAAATTCAGTTGTCCCATTGTTTCTAATCTTTGTTCAGTCTTAAGTAGCCAAACTAGAATGTTGGTCCAATAGATTCTTTCATCTGCTTGTGCATTTGATCAGTTTGTCTGAGAACATTTAAAAATTACTTAACACTGTAGTGTGTTACCGCATGTACAAAAACTTGGTCACGGCCTAGTTGAATTGCTGCTGATGCCCATGAGTATGATTGTATGCCTATCTTTGTTTTTGAGCAGCACTAATCAACCATTGGATGCAAGATGAATAGTTTTTAGATTGAAAATTTTCCACAATTACCCCCAACTTGCTGTTTACTTGTCCAAGTGTTTTTGCTTTAGTTGTGGTAAATTTAATTTGTACATATTTTCCAGATGGAACAATGCTGTACAACATTTCAAAATATATCGAGATGCTCAGAAAAAATACTACATTTGGGAGACAGACAAATTCAGGACACTTCATGCTTTGGTGCAACATTATAAAGCTACATCAATCAGCAAAGGTCAATTTATAGTCCTCAAAGAGATGACAGAATTCCAGGTAATACATTCATTCACCATTTTTTTTCAAATACTTACAGGATGAAAATGGCAGTATTAAACTACGATTGGAAAAACCAGAAACAGGTAACATTATGAGCCACCTCTGCAACTGGCACTTTGATTACTGCTTGAGTTCTCATTTTTGTAAAGCTTTTTAAAAAAATAAATAACTTGGTGGATTTTATTCGTTATCAGGAATGTAATGTAGAATGATTGAAAATGCAATTATTGGAGTTGTAAATATATTCAAATAATCATTGTAAAAATGTAACTTTTTTGAGCAGAAATATTGAAATTCCTTTTCTAACCCTGCTTATTCTGTAAAGAGAATACATTGCAGATACACCAAATAAATACGAAATAAAAATTTTTTTTTTTTACAGAAGCAAGCCAAGGCTATGTATGATTTTACTTCAGGAGAGCCAGATGAATTGCCATTTAAGAAAGGTGAAATAATGGTGATTGTGGATGATTCAGATGAGAACTGGTGGATGGCTAAATTGCATGGTAATGAAGGAATGATTCCTTCCACCTATGTTAAACTTATATAGTGATCATCTGGTTTCTTATTACTGCTACTCTATATTATCTGATCACTGAATGTTTGTTATTCACAAGTTCAGTGATCTTCCACTTTGCCTTATCCAGGCTGGAAAGAGGTAGACTCTTTGGAATGTAAGCATAATAGTAAATCATTTGCAAAAGGTATGAAATGTATTTTTGATTACCAATTAGAAATTTCTTGGGCAAAGTTATGTAAGCATTCATTTAGTCATCAAAATCATGTCTCAGAGTAAAAAAAATAATATCAATAATTACATTTATTTTTGAGAGAGAGAAAAATGATCTAAAGTAACCTGTTTGCATATAGCACCTTTTAAAAATAAAACCCTTCAAGGGAATTTTAACTTTGAAATTTTGTGTCTTGGAGCATGGCTTCACTTATTTTGTATTTAGTCTCTTACAGTTATTTCATGCATGCTGTATTATCCAGATACTTTCACCAGTTAGCAAGATTAGTGTGCACTTAAGCACTTTGTGAGGAATTCTTTATTAAAGTGTACAAAATAATTAGGATTCTTAACATTGCCTTCCAGCTTAAGTGATGTTTCCTAGAGATTTGGTAACATCAAAAGTATTGATTTAGATGTAATATCTGGTGATTAGTACCTTTACCATTTAAGATCTTTAGAACTTTATCAAAGGAATGTATTTGCTGCACATTTTTGAATTAGTATTTTCAAGTTAAGGTTAAGTATTAAATGCTGAATTTATAACAGCTAATACTAATTGATAAAAACGATAGCCAGCCACAACTTGCATACTAGAAACTGCAGTAATACATATAGCAGAGCAAGCCAGTGCCATTTCTAGGGCCTGAATTCAAGATCAAACTGATTCATTGTGGAATAACCAGAGTTGTATCTTGAAATGTGTTGGGCATGACTTGCTATGGTGGTGGTTTATTAATGATAACAGGATGTGTTTAAAATACTTAGTGTACTGGTGCTACTTGTATCTCCAGATAATCTGATCAAAAGTTCGGAACACTTCAGGCTAACTCCTGGGCTGCCACCTCTATAAGGAAAATGCAATCTAAGCCAGGCCATTTGTACTAAAGATGCCAATGAAAAACTCATTCTTGCAAAGAAAACTAATTTCCTAACATGGATTTGCTACTTTGCAACAAGATACAATATATTTTCAATCTTGGAAATTCCTTAATCTGTTTGACGGATGCTTCTGTTAACCTGTTACATTCTGTAATGTTCTGCTGGTTGCCAACATCTCAAATTAGTTCATATGCATTCAATCCTCCCCACCAACAGTAGCTGACATTAACATTATAGTTTGACCCCTACATGTTTTAGAAGTACATGCAGATGTAGAATTCAGTACAGATTTACAGAGACAATAAACATTATAAAACCTGCTGAAGGTGGGCAGTAGATTTTCTATTAGTGTGCCACAAATATATAATTCATGGATAATAGAATGAAATGACCTTTTAAGAATCACATCTGTGATTCTTAAATAGGATTTTGCTTGTCATGTAATATTTCAAAATTTTACACCTTTTATATGACAAACATTTAATAATGGCTTACATTCTTATTTTGATTGTCAGAGTTTAATTTAATTCATTTTAGTAAGAGCAAACTAATTACTTCCATTTATAGGAAAAAGTAAATACAAATTCCACAACTGTTTTAACTGTAGAGCCTAGCCACACTTCTTCGCATTCCATAATTTTCAGTTTTGCACAGGAGCGACAATCTGATTAGTCACTTTTGATTAGGTTTTTGGAGCAGCTGTTTATAGTTGTCGTTCTTCTAACCTGTATCCTGATGTCAGCATATAAAAAAAAAATATCCACTATAGGAAATCCCTTGATTTCAGTTTCTTAAATCAAGTGCAAACAAGGTGAAGTTGTCAGCTATACACAGGCCGCCTTGTCAGATATGAAGATTAAACACTCAGTCTTCATGTTGCGTAGTACCTACTGGCTTTTAAAAAACAAACAGCATGAGCATTTGTTTTTAAAATGTCTCAGCAAGCATCAATGTTGAATGACAAAAATTAAAATTTTGGATGTTTAAAACCAGGAGAAAAAAGCCATTGATATCACACCAAACAACAGTAAGCAGTCTTCTGGAATAATAATGTTTTGAAATATCAGTCCTAAGCCAAACTTAGAAGTGAAACTGGACACATTAAGATATAGAAAGAGCTTTGTTCCAATGGTTTGTTCAGCTTTGAACCAGAGATACAGATGTTTCTGGACCATTAACATCGGAAAAGGCTGAAGCATCACACTACCAAATTTCTGGTGGCAGTTTTCTCATCAATCACGTTGAGCCAGTGACCGGATTTGGAATGATTTCACCTGGAAAAATGGCTGGTTATGGTGCTAACAATGTTTACAACACTGACAGGTAGATTTTTTTTTTTTTGGTGCAGTTTCACAGGTTACTTAGGCTGTTAGTGGCACTATACAAATTGGAAGAAAAAAAAAGACACCAAAGGAATGTGCCACCACATTGGTTCTAATTAATCTGGATGGGTGATAAGCAAATGTTAATCATCGGAAAACTTAAGACTGTCAGACAGGAATATTGACAAAAATAAAAGCAAAGAAGAAAACGTGCTTGCAGGTAATGACCTACATCACAAATTGATAAGCCGCGCTATTTGAAGGTTGTCCTTGATCCAGCCTTCGGTTAAGGATATATAACATTATAACCCATAAGTTCACCAAAAGAAACAAGTCAATTGCTGAAAGCTTCATGCATTAGACAAAAAAGATCACTGACTTTTCAAATTCAACTCAGATCATAGATGCCAAATATATGCTTTAAATGGACCTGCTTTTTTTTGGGACAACCACCATCCAAAGCAATTTCTGAAAAGCATTCATCAAAACAGCTGCAGAATAATTTTCTGAAGAACTTCAAAAATTTGTCGTCACTGATAATCTGTCTTGCTACAGTGAACTCACTGATGCAAAGATGTGCTCAGGTCCTAGAAAATGAGCAAGATGACAAAGAAGATTGTATCCATTTCAAGTGTTGCTAAGGAATAGCCTGAATACTATGAACTGTTGTTATTAATACCTAGACATTCTCAATTTCAAAAGAGCTGAGCAGAGCAAAAACCAAAGTTGTATCAGCATAAGTTGTCAAGAAGCTTGACGTGTCCATCTACAAACATTCGGTCTCATTTTGTATTTACTATGTTGTTAATCCCTAAGATTAGGAATATCATTTCACATTTCCATTGCATGCATGCCTAAAGATATCAATAATTGCCACCATAAGCACTTAAAAAAAAAGCCTACATTTCACAAAGTAGCATTGATTCCACCAAACTCTGCTTACAGCCATATCTCAAGAATTACTAAAAGCAGCAGTCTGTCTTTATGCAGCCAAAGCAATGTATTAAATACTTATATTATAAATTAAGAACTATTTCACATTCATGCTAACTCCTAAGTATTAATACATAGCAAACTATCATAACTAATTGCATGGTAATCACCCTTTAAGTTCCCATGAACTAAGTAACCGTCCTCACAACAAAAATCAAAGAAAACAATTTTCATTTCCTGTGATGCCAGACATTTGGAGTAAGAGTGTCTACTGTCTCTCTAGTGCAACATTCTTCAGTTTATTGAAATGGGAGTTTCTGCAGCTGTTGTCAGAGATCAGAAGATAGATTTTAAAAACCATCCCAGAAATACATCTTTGCTATTTTGTAGAAGTAAAAGTATGCTAACCCAGATTGCTAAGAGATTTTGTATGAATTGACATTAGACAGGTTTCAAAAAAAAAAAAAAAAAAAAGGATAGCCAAGATGGATCTGCCCAGCATCTTAAGACAAAAGAAACTTAAAATTAGGCTGACTAAATATTTTCATTTAAAAAAAAAAAAGGATAGTGATTATGAAAAGAATGTTGAAAATGGAAGAAACCTAAAAAATTCATTTAAGTAATACTTTTAAATAAATAGCAAGAAGAATATTTATTGTATTGTAGTCACCAATAATTCTAGTCTAGAGTTTTTCCTCTTTTTGAAAAAAAAAAAATCACAGCTGCACATTTTCTGCTGACTATATTTAATAAATTAACCCCAGCAATTGCCTTGTAAACCAAACACATACTCTTGAAAAGGTAAACTTATTAATTTAAAATAGTAAGTAGAACCTGATAAATTTCAATTGATATCTTAAACATTAAAAAGAGAGAAAATAAACCAACACAAAGTGGCAACTCAAATTTAAAGGAAAAATTGCCAAATCCAGAGGGAAGAATTTCACTTGGTTGTGGTAAGGTTGGAGAAACTGGTTAGGAAATGTACATCATGACCAAGTGCAAATGCCCATGAGAGCAGCACTTGCCCCACTAAATATCCATAGAGAAAATGTTTCTTGGTTCACACTTTCAGGTAGTTAGCCAGATTTGTGCTAAATGAGTGATAGCATGCATCCTGCTTGAGCTGGCAAAGCAACAAACTGCACACAAAAGCAGGCTGACGAAGAAAATCCCCACCCCACAAACAGAGAAAGATAGGTAGGAGGTATAGAAAATTGAAGAAAACATTCCTAGTAATATAACTGGGGCAACACCAGTAATGCAATGCAGTGAGTTAATCTGCTAAGCCAATGCATTCAGAAGTCTACATGGGCAAAACACTGTAGACTAGGTAAACATAGGATGTAACAGAAAAATGTGATCAACACCTACTCTCGCTATTTTGCATGTTAGCAAATCTTGTTTAGCTTTTATTTCAAAGGGCTCCTCCAAACTGACAAATATGCTTGTATTCATATTTAGAACCTAATGAGAAAACATGCTTAAGGGCCTGTTTAATGATAAATAGGTACCATAAACTAGATCTTGTGCGAAGAGATTTCCTTAAATTTATCAGATTTAGTTTTAATTGCCTCAAAGGTGATATTTTTGGCACTTAAAAACTAAGCAGCATTCACTTGCAATATTTTTAATGGAATGAATTCATTCAGGCAACACTGTTAAGCAAATAGGCCATAAATCTTTTTCTTTCTATTCTTGCTAAATAAAATAAGTTTACCAGAGCAATCGCAGCATGTTCACCTTAAGCACACTTGCTGGACTAAGCATTCATTAGAGGACATGCAATTAACCATAATTACATCTACAAGAGTACTTAAACATTTACATGCAATCTGCATTTTTGAGAAAAAATGGGAGAAAGTAATCTAAATTTCTATTTATGCACTTTTTCATAAGGTTTAACAAATAGTTATTTAAATAAAAAGTAATGTGGAATAAACAGAACCACTGTTTTGACTCGATTTCCTGATAATGGAGTGGTTTTCAGAGATTTTCAATTACAAATAGCCTTTTTGGGTGAGTAAGCCAGCCAATGCTGATCTAACCAGAGTTCTGACTGGGTGCAAAAGACAATAGCTGGCCAAGTGACTGTTAAAGAAACAACAAATTTTTGCTGCTTTGATCTGTTGGCATTTTTTATGTCAGTACCAATCACTGCAACAAGCTCTAGCTCAGTGGTCCCATCTGGGGTTGCTAGCCCTGCAGCTCTTTTGGGGGGTGGGGGGTGGGGGGCAGACGCCCTAATCCAGACGTGGGATGAAATACTCCCACCAGGGCAGGAATTGAACCTGATGACAAAGAGGTTGTGATCTCCACTCTGCTATATGCAGGCAACAAGAATACTGCGTTTAGGAGTTTCTTACACCTTCCCTACCTGGCATGCCTTTCTCGTCAGTTCAGAGGAGAGTAAGCATGGTCACCAAACTCCTATACCTTGCTGCTTAACCAGCCAGGACAAGCTCCCTTTTGCACAGGTTGGAAAACTGAGTAATTAATTTGTACAAAAACAGATGTGGAACTACATCTTAATACTCAGAACAAGGTAGATACTACGTTTACCAAGTGGAAGGGCACTAACCTCTATTGTTTAGACACCACTGTGCATAAACAGTGTAGCTATCTTGTTTCATCCCCATTCTAAATTTTAGTTTATGACACTGCTATAGTGATAATGTTGGAAGACTAACTTTAGCTAGTATCTGTATACAACCCTAACATCCCAAGGGACCTTCTCGAATTCTTCCAAATCCTCAAAATAACATTAGCGAAAGAATTAGAATTCTACCATGCAGATGAAAGCAGTTAACTTCAATTGCATCCCTGATCACAAGTTAGATAGGAACAGCCGAAACTAACCAGAGAGGACACCTGGCAGGCCCAGGACAGCTGCAGGGTCTCTGCTCGCACCTTGGCTTGGTAGATGCCTTTAGAAATAAATAGATTCTAAGTTGTACACACACTACTGTAATAGGTATAAGGTAGCGACTAGAACAGTGTACACATTGAACTGAAAGACATCCTCCAGAACATTGCACACAATTTCTGTGGTGATCATTACCAGATTAGAGCTACCACCAGAGTTAGATCAACCAGCATTTTAATCAAAGCAATGCATCATTTAGAAATTTGGTACAAAATACTTCAAACACCACAAGACTTAATTTCAATCACGGCACCACCTTTCTACTACCCCAATGAGACTGAACTAAAGGTAATCAAAATAACAGGTTTTATCAGATTAGTTGGCTAAAGTAAAAATTCCATTAACCATTAAACAGGCCCATTAAGTTCATTTCAGCAGAATTTCTTGATAAAGAAACTTAAATAAATGCATGTGTAAAGAAAAAAAGAAAAATAGAGTTTTTCAAAAAACATTCAACTATAAAAGAAAAATAAAGTCATACACACGCACACACTAAATAAACTGCAATTTCCCGCAATGAAAATAACCCTCCCTCCCCACCACCAGAATACACTAAAAAAATCTAGTTAAAAAACCCCAACTAAGCCATGCCACCAACCATCAATTAAGAATGAAGATCTCACCGCTTTCATTAAAGAATATAAAAAGTAAATGAATTTTAAAAATCATACCTAGAACGTGTCGAAAAATAAAATTAAAAAAAAAAAAAGATTAAAAAACAAAATTAATTTTTTAGAAAAAAAAAAGGAAAAAAGAAAATAAACAAAAACTGGTTTCTGGTCTGCAGCCACAGCGGTAGTTGAACTGCATCAGTAAGGTGAACTGGACTCTCCATTCACAGCTCGCAGTCTGCCTCTGCTACAGATCTGGTATGAACCGCATACAGGCAGTTCTGACAGCTCACTCACCCCAGTTTACCAGCACACTGCATTACTTACACCTTACAGCTCCTATAATTGGTAGGAAAATAGAGAATATCACAGTTACTGTGTGTCATTTATTAAGTTTAAAATAATAGAAAAGGAGAGAGAAAAAAAGATGGTATATAATAATAATAATAAAAAATTAAGAAAGTTACTTTTTATCATGTATCCAAAATTTTTTTTATACATTCCAAGTAGTTACAACACTATGTTCATGACAAAACAATGATAAAACTAATGCTACTGATAATGTGAAGGTGCTTTACCAAATAGGATTTTTTATTTTTTTGAATAGATGCAATGGAGGAATCAAATTTACAAATTTAAAATGTTTTTAAACAACAAAATTTTGTATTAACCTTCACAAAAAAGCAGCTAGACCAGTAATGTTGGTAGAGACCAGACCAAAAGTCATCTTGACAACACTAGTCAGGTCCATCCTCCCCATCAACTAACTGCTCTTTATAGTTGGTTTGGTCTTTTTCTCCTGGGGAACTAGCTCTGCTTCCTGAGCGACTTCTAGACTTTGAATGGTTTCTTGGAGAAATAAGCCTCCCACGCCCTTCACTAGCTCTGCTGGGACTTCTGCTGACACTCTGCTGTGGACTGTTACTTCGGCTTCCACTTGGTGATCTACTCCTCTTGTTTTCTCTGCTTGGACTACGACTGTGACTTCTTCTTGCTACTTTTTTATTTTTAGTGCTGCGACCAGGACTTGGCGTTCTACTGTAATGCTTATTTCGAGGCCTAGAATATGATCTTGATCGAGACCGGCTCTTATATGACCTACTACGTGATCGACTCCTTGACCTTGAATAGGACCGCCTTCCCCTTCTCCTAGACCTGGACCGAGACCTGGATCTTGATCTTGAATATGATCTTCAAAAAAAAAAAAAAAGTTTTTTTTTTAAAAATACAAAAGCTGTTTATAAAATAATCTTTAAGTGATCCATTTAATAACAAACAAACAAACTAGTATTTATATGTATATTTACACTTCATAAACAAAAGCTTCCTATAAAAAGAATACTGGATACCTAAACATGAGAGAAAGTAAACTGCATGTTTGTGAGCTAACTAAAATGTTATAAAAATAAAAATTGATTATTTTTCTTAAAAGTTGTAAAATATGAATGATCCTTGGTAATCCATTGCTTTGGATATTCTTTTGGTGGGGAATAACAAAATTCTAACAACATTACTCAATCTTAATAAGAATACAATAAGCTAATTGCATATCAAATTAACCAATATTTTCACGTTTGCAGATGACCTTGACTACTTTATACTCTTCCTACGCTAACTGCAGTTAGTATCAGCAAAAAATTTATTGAGTACCAATTTATCAACTGTGGCAATCAGTTTTGCATCATCACCAATTAGCCGCCACTCCAAGGTCACGATCATCATAATGTTAAAGGTAAACAGTAAAGATAATACTATTTCTGTATTCTACATCATATGGTTATTGAGTGAATAGGATGTGTGAAATACCCAGTAAGCTGTGTAACTGTGGCCATGGAATGCAAACCTAGCGGTTGGCCAAGGATAGCTGCAATTGGTATGTTACATAAAAGTGTCACACCAAATCATCTTAGTCTTTGCATACTAAGCTACATAAATGTAGCACCCACCAACAACTGTCCCAAGTTTTTCATAATTCATATGACAATACTAATTTATAAAACTTTGTTTATCTAGTATGCAATACTTTTCATGAAATTTACTAAACTCAACAAACACTAAACTTGTCAGAAGTTAAAACCTCTTGCACCAACAAATTTCCAAATCGCTATACTTAATTACTGTTTAAAATCGAACTCAAACTCGAAAAGCATTTATACAATACAATAGAATTTAACAGATTTTAAAATGAATGTTGAATTCATTTTTTAAATATCCTGGGACCATAAAGCAAACTTCAGTCTGTGCAGATTTCTTCTGCAAGGTTGTAGTACATTTCAGTGTCTATTTGTATTTAAAAAAAAGAATGGGGGGGGACCAAAGTTTGTTGCTTATAGATTATAACGTCTAAGCGCTCATCAGGAAAATATACATCTAAGAATTCTCCTGTCCTTTTCTTTCATAAAGAAAATTTTAAGAACTTGTGGTTCCGAAATGTTAACAGGAATCAGATCACCAATCAAGAATGTAATTGTCAAATTTTAGAAATAATGCGCTTGATGCTTTCACAGTAAAAAAAAAAAAAAATTTTAAAAATGCTGCTCTATCAACAAAAATGTTTAATTCATGCATCAATTTCAACATCAGATTCTCTCTGCAAAATGAATCACAGAAAATGGGTCAAACATACAGGTCTTTTAAATAAGCATACTCCAGATTTTCTTTTGAAGGGCACAAAAATACTAGAAAAAAAAAAAGGTAAAAAGTTGGACACTCACTCATATACAAAGTATTGAAAATAATTATATTAAAAAAATACTAGGTGTAAAATGAAAATAACACTTGAAAAAACTGCATCTCAAAATGAAATGTTCCACAGCAGTGATGCAAGCAATCAAAATTTTTTACTCCTGCAGGATTGAGTATGAGTAATATGAATGTAATGTGGTGAATGCATGATGAATAATATGGAGCCTGGGGAAGAAAAATGACATGCATATAGAAATCAGTCTTAGCTAGTAAAGACTACCCTGCAGCCTGACCTCATGTTTCAGAAGCTGCTATAAGCAAGACTTATGGAAAATATGCAAAACTGGTACTGTTGACAATACAGGTTGAGAATCCCTTACCCAAAATTCTGAAAACCCCAAAAAGCTCCAAAATCCGGAATATTTTTGAAGATTCTTCAGTGGAAATTCCAGAAGGTTCCTGAGTGATGCACGGGTCCTGATACATTTGACGTATGCACATTACTCACTAATTATTTTGCTTTGTCGGTGAAAATATACTTTAAAAAGTGTCAAAAAGGACTGCAAATACCTCTACGGTACCGGTAGGCCTACCGTAGTGATAGCTTAGCTTTCTGATGGTTAAACTTACATAATTTTCTCATGGTTTCATGCACAAAATGATTTAAAAATATTGCATAAAGCTACCTGTAGGCTATTTGTATCCATATGTAGTTATGTTGTAAACGAACTTGTGCCCAGTCCACACTGGCGTAGCTACCAAATTATGTCAGTATATCTATATTCCAAATATCCAAAAATTTCCAGAATCCAAAACACATTCAGCCCCAAGTATGTTGGTAAGGGATTTTTGACCTGCAATGTTATTGAGAAAGAACCTAAACTCTCCAAAAGAGAAAGTACTTCAAGGCATGTTCTCTACATGAAAGATGAGCCAGTAGTTATCTTGTGAATGATCTAATACAGATATTAGCATTTCTTCATGAACAGTAAGATACATTAGTGTGTAGTGGTCTCAATGAATGTGTAGCTGCCCAAAAACCTTTGCTGAAGAAAGGCAACTGTGCTCTTTAAAGTGAGACCAAGTATGCAGAGATTAGCATAAAAACAAAAGGTATACTGACTGCCATCAGATACAGGGAGGTTCTCACTCATGCCATTCCTCCAGGTAGACATTTCATTGAGTGGGGGTTCATCTTCTCACACGACTGACTCCAAGCACACAGCCAATGTGGTGAAGCTATTTGGAATGTAATGAGGCTGATGGAACACTCACAAAAGATACCTTGGCCCACACAGTGTTGATATGAACTTCATTGAGGTTATATGGGGTTATATGGCTGCTAAGAAAGTCAAAAGGCAACTAAACTTTTTTTTTTTGAACGAGTGAATTGTGGAAAGTGCTATAGGATAATATGAACATTCCAGTCATAAATTAATAACCTGTAAGGCACAGAAAACACATACTCTAATATAAAACAGAGTTCACATACCAAATACTAATACATATGCAATACATTGTACAGTGTATCCATAATTATTTCCAATACTGTATGCACACAAAAATCCTGGATATGAAATGTTATAATTATCATCATCTAGACTTTTTGTTTAAGACAATGGCACAGTTATTAAGAGAAAAAAGTTTATAAATATAGCACAACTGAAATGGTTTTATTAAAAAATCATAAGCATGCACTTAATGATTCATTATTTAATTTTGCTACTAATATCAGAAAGCACTTTTCTTCAATATTAGTTACCTTTTTATTCTTCTGCATCTCTTGCTTTCAATAAAATTCAAATTTGAAATATAGTGAAGCCAAGGCAATGAGTACAAACTATATATAATTGATATTAATTTTCAAAGTACACTTAAAAACAGAAATACATACAAAATTCTTTTTTTTTTTGGTTGACGATAACAAATAACTAATTTTTTCAATACTTGCAAGTCCCATGTCTTCTAAAATGCATAAGATTTACTTTTAAAATGGTAGAATCATCTGCTCTTCTGTTTAATAAGCTAACAGAATATTGCACATCTTAAATAGGAGAATAATACAAGTGTTACTATAGTAATATAAAGCATTAATAGATAGATATGAATCATTGCACTTGTGCAAACAATATAAAATTGAACAGCAATATTTTAATAATTTCTTTTTCAAAATAAATCTGCATGGGTAAAGAGTACCGAGAGGGTTTGTTTCGAACCCGACTTCAAGGTTTACACAAATACTGATATAACTGAATGTTTTTTAAAAAAAAAAAATTTGTAAATATTAGATTGCTTAACGGAAAACTAAAATTAGAAGATCAGTCGAGGAAGCCTTAAAGGACAGTGGTAGCCAGTCAGTGCCTTGAAGGAATTACTTAGAGGATCAGATAAAGTCCATTCACAATAACAGCAGCAATTTTAAAGCGCGGCAGGCACCCGACTGGCCGCGTGTGGATGGATCGGTTACTGTGTTCTAAGGCTTTCCGCACGAATATCTCCGAGAAAATTTTTTTAAAATGTCTCTCTCTCTCTCTCTCTCCCTGGTTCATTAACAACAACAACAACAACAAAAAAAAAGACCAGATCGAAGCGCGTTATTTCTCTAAGATGAAAAAATCTCCCTCTTTGGATAGGCAATCGGAAAGGACTCGGAATCACGTGGTCTACGACATCACAATCAGACGCTCTAATATTCAAAAATACCCGCGCTTTTCCTAATCGCTCATAGGTTGAAATTGAGCCTAATCTCCAGCTCTTATTCTTCATTATCACCCAATCGATATTCTAACCACTTATTAGGTGAACTGATGAACCTTGCTTTTATAATTTTTTTTTTTTTTTTTTTTTATAAAACCAAGCCCTAAATACGATCCGGGACAGAGGAACACCTTCACCACGTGGTCCGTGACGTCACGGCCATTTTTTTTTTTTTTATGAACAAAGGATAAAAAACCCAGGCAAAAATAAAATTGTTAAAAATCCGCAGAATATCACAAAACAAAAGATAAGAACAGCAAGTACACTAATTAGTTTTGCCATCCCCCCTCCCTCTCTTTCCAAACAAACTTAAAAGAAGAAAGCGCAATTGTAATTCCCCTCACCTTCTCCGAGAACGATAATTGTAACCGCCGCCGCCGCCTCCACCGAAGCGTCTGGGTGGGGGTCGTCTGTACGGATCGGCAGGTCGTCCATAGCGGGCCATCTGAACCCTGAGCTCTCTCCCGTCCATAATTGCCCCGTCCATCGCGTCCATCGCATCTTCGGCATCTCGCTTGTCGAAATAACGCACGAATGCGAACCCCCTGCTCTCTCGGGTGAAGCGGTCACGAGGGATGTAGACGTCTCCTACGTCGCCATATTTTTCGAACGCTCTCCTCAAATCTTCGGGCGTTGTTCTGTAAGTGAGATTATCAACTTTTAGGGAAACCATTCCTTCAATATCTGGTGGTCCCCGACCGTAGCTCATGGTATGCTTAACAAAATTAAGTTGTTTCCTCGAAGCTTCACTTCGAAAATTAGCCAGTAATGGTAAAAGAACACCATCCAAGATGGCTTGCGTGTTACCAATGAAACCCCGGATGTGTTTAAATATTAATTTTCCCCGGAAAAAAAAAATCCTTTTTTTTTTCTTTTTAACAAATATAAAAAAAAAATCTCTCTTACAATTTCGTAATTTCAGAAAAATGAAAATTAACAAATAATGTATCACCTAAAAGACTCGCATAGCGGGCGGCGTTATTAATTTCGTTAAAAGCCGGAATAAGAATTCCGGAAATACCCGAATGTAACCTTATATATCAACAGCAAAAAAATCACGTGACGTCAAACGAACGAAATGGCGCCCGAAGATGAGAGTGTTTGCTACGCTTCTTCGAATGCTGAGCAGAAGTGTTTCGATGCCAAGCTGTACAATGTACTGGTGCTGGGACTGTCATTCATGCTGGTATTCACAGCGTTCCAGACCGGGTCTATGGTTGAGGTAAGTGCACTGCTGCTGCTGCTGTCGCTGGAAACGAGACGGAAACATGCAGTCGGGAGTCGGACCCGTGTGTGGCTGGAGGTAGCGGTGGTAAATAGTAGCCTGTTTGGGACGGTCTGCTTCACCGTCTTCCTTCTCGGTGTGTCTGGGTCCGTTCCAGACGAATGTGAAATGGATTTCTTTCAAACCGCCCTTTCGGACAAGTTCGGCTCGAGTGAGGCTACGCGAGGCAGGCAGCTGTCTCCGAGTAAAGATGTGAGCAGCCAGAATCGTGTTGGCGAACTCTTGATACTTATTGATGGGGGTAGACGGTCCTTAGAACTTTTCGTTGCTGCTTCTCCTTTTATTTTCTTTTTAAAAAGGATTATAAAACCACGAGGGCTATAAATGACCAACAACAACAAAAAGAAATCGTATCGCGCATCGGTATTTTACCTGGTGTTTTTGTTATATTTAGGGTAGGCCGCTGGAAAAGTCTAGTAGTATCCCTGCGAGTATAAGAACGTTCAGATATATAACGACCTCGTAATAGATATAGAAAGTGACATTCGTTTGCATCGGTGCATTCCCATGCCGCCGCCTTCATATTCCGGGACACCCTCTGTGGTTCGTCAAGCTTAATTTCACCTATGACAGCAGAGTGTGTTATCTTGAAGTACACGAATCGATCGGTGTGGGGGGCCGGGGGGGGGGGGTTGTTGCTATACGCTTCTCCCCTAAAGATGAAAGTTACACGTTGACAAGAAGTCTGGGGAACGTGACGGTCGCAAGCCGCTACTGGCTGTTCGTTCCCCTCCCAAAATTTTTAACTGACACATGCAAGAGCTTCTCGTGCGGTACGCTGCGTAGCACCATCTTGTCATGAACGAATGTATTTCATTCTTTGTCCGGTGATCTACGAAAGGGTTTATGTCTTTTAACATATCGTTCAGAATTTATGGTTTGTGTGTGAAATGTGGGTTCCACAATGTGGGTTCCACAATGCGTAAAGCTGACACCGATCTTTTTATTATGTAAGGCGACTAGGAAGAATATGCGGGTTCTCACAAGACCACCAATACTTGTTTCGTGAATTAACATAGCCACTAAACAGACTTGATCAGAAAATGTTGTAGTATAGATTCGTATCCAGATATCCTGCAACAATCACAGTATTAGCTGGCTTCAGTTCCTGCACAACAGTGACTCTGTAGGGCGTCATGTTAACTCCTATAAGATCCTGGAAACCCTAGACCTTGATTTATGTGGGATAATCACAATCCGTCTATGAATATTGGCTGCAGCACAGTTCTAATGCAAGTTGGCACCTTATCAATGCAGAACCTGTTTCCTCCCATTTTATCACCAATTTTTGTTGTTCGTATTACTTACACTGGGATATTTGTGTATATACTTATAACAAACTTTAAATCAAAAGACTGACTTTCAATGTATCCTTCTACAACACGCACTCATTTGCTCAACAGAAAACCACATCATTCACTGGCTACTGCTCTGTTACACAGGTGACACAACCAGCTGCCAGTGGGACAACTTTCACCAATCATGTAATTAAATTAGGTTATGTTGGACAAGAAAGAATTTCTTTTTGCTAATAGAAATTGTAAGAAAAAAAAATTTTTTTAAAAATTGTATTTGTCTTTGATATTTGGAATATGTCAAAAATAATAGATCCTAATTCATCAGACAGCCACGTTTGTGGGAAGCTTTAGCATCTTTGTGTTTTTTTTTGTGATACTGTACATTTAAATGAAGAGGAGGAATAACTATACTGAACAGCATGTAAGTAGAATTTTAGTGAAGAGATTGAGAAAAAGAATATTATTAAGTGCAGAAAAATAAACACCCTTAAATATTTTGATAATCAACAAAAAGAATTTTTACTAGAAATATTTTCCAAAGTCTAAGAAATCTCATTTTAATAATTAACCTATTGATAAGTCTATTTAAACTTTGCATTAGTCATGTCAAATAATTAATTTATGCCACATGATTTGTTTGTCCCAGATTACAGTTTATTTATGGTAAACTAATTCAAAAGATTTTAAATTCATTGGAAAAGACTTGTTATTGGTGCCAGAAGCACTGTCTGAACAAACATTAGAGAGAGAGAGAGAGCAAAAAAATCTTTAAGAAAGCCAACACTTCCAAAGTTAAAAGAAAGCTGGTTTGCTAATGACAAAACTGTTTCTACATGAGAGAAAAAACTTTGTCCTAGTGAGAGATTATGGAAGAACAGTTGTTCCCACTGAAGTGTCATTAAGCCCTATGTAGATGCGAGTATTGCTACAATAGATAGTTTATATGTAATTATGTCTTAATTGCCTTTTATTATGCATATATTAAAATTTATTGACATTTTAAAGCTGCTTTCTTTCCCCAGTTATTTTTTTAAAACTAGAAGCAGATGAAAAATACCTTTTATATAATTGAAGGACATTAGTCATGTCCACTGTGTTTAGTCATACAATATGAACATGAAAATTGTTAAGAAATAATGGGTTAGTAAAGTGCTGATTTGCTTAAGAAAAAACCCACCAGTTTATTTTCCTGAATATAGATAGATGCAGTAAGAATCTTTTAAGATAAAGAAGTTGTGATACAAAGAAGCTGCAGAAGGCTTATTTGAATGTCATAATTCAAGAAAATCTTCTGTTTCAAAGAAACTTAGAATCAGCAGTGTAGCATTCTTATTAAGTCTACCAAAATTCAAAGAATAGTGATAAAAGAGAAAACACTTTAATGTAGACTGAAGTACAGTAGAAAGATATCACCAATAACAGTCCATTCACAACATTTCTTCTTGTTGTTTTCTATGTCAGTACATTGTCGTGTTTTTTAAATGACTGGAGTCTGTGCATTCACATCATTTGTTGTAGCTGCAAAACAAACAATTATACCTGCTTGTCAGTTTGTTAGTATGGAAAAAGAAAAGGGGTGGCAAGGCAGTAGACTTTATTTGATGCCCTAGTCAAAACCAGCTTAGTTTGGTGCATTTCCCTAGTGAGCAGAGTATTTTTTCTGGGCTCTCCAGATCCTTCCCACATCTGAAAATGAAGTAGTGTTCTGTGGTGGGTGTGTGTCTGGGAAGCTGAAGCTTGAGGGTAGGGGGTTCTGTTGGATGTCTTGTGTGCTGACATTGGCACAGGTTAGAAGAAGAATATTTTACCTGGTCCCACTATAATGGTTGAAATTTTAAAAAAAAAAAAAAAATAATTATTTTTTTCTATCAGCATAAATCTGACCTTTTCTCAAGTGATTGTTTATGCTTTTTTCTTTGTCTTTTTGTAGCTATAAATGGTCAGTATAAAATTTGTGCTGACAGCTTGCCTCTTTTGTAGCACAGAAATGTACAGATGAATATCTTACCTTTTTTCTTCATTTTGATAAAGTTCATAACTTTCCACTTAAATTTATTAAGATTACTTACATACTAGAAATTGTTTTGACATAATCCACCAAATCTAGCTAAATAAAATTAGTATAAGTTTTGTCTTTGTAAGTAGTAACCTTTAAACTCATGCGACAGAATATCTTTGAGCATCTAACCTGCTTATTACTAGTGAGTTAGTATAACAAGTGTTAATAATCATCTGGCCTTGGCATAATAATATCCACCCATTTTCCATAATATGGTGCTAAATCAGCGTTTATTTCTAAAATTGTTTTGCTGACAGTACTGCATTTATTAAGGACAATTCTGATTTAAAATTGACAGGGGGCCTTGACTTTGGAACAGGCCTCATTTTAGAGTATGGTTATTGTTCAAAAACATTAATAAACATAAATTTAAAAGATTTGTTGTTCTTTTTCCCCCTTTACAAAAACGGGAAACCTGTTAGAATTTGTTTGTTTGTTTGTTTTTTTTTTAATTTTTGTCTTAGCCTGGAAAAGTTTATAGTTTGAAGCTTTGACTTGCAAAAACTCCATTCTTGAACATTTTAATGATCTTTCTGAAGTGGAAGTTGCGGTGATGTAGTGACGAATGTGCATTGCTCCAGCCCCATGTTTTGCATTACACGTGCATAACCTATGTGTAACCAGTTCAATTGAATGCTAACGTTAACTAGTGCTTTTAGGCTGGGGTAGCATAAGTATCGCAAAAACTGAAGGATTAAGGGAAGATTATTCTAGCTGCAGTAATTTCAAAAGTACATCGTCTGTTTTATTTAATAAATTAAAATTATTCTGTCGCCACATTTATTTCTGGTATAAATAAAGTATATTTTGAAGAAATGCATGTATGTTTGTTTTTTAAAGATTTTCCCCTCTTAATTATAGAAGCAATCCATTTACAGGAAAAAAAGAGAGGGTGGCCAGGGTTTTATTCTAAAAACTTAGTCACTTGCTGGAAGACTGTCGGTGGTTAGACTGCTGGATTATCACAGCTTAGGACCAGAGTTGGCTTGGTTTCTTGTGCTGTCTGGTCATTTGAGTTTCTGTTTCCCTTTAAAAATAAAGCTATGGCGGTGTTTTCCCTGCTGAAGTCTGGGGATGTCGTGACCCTTGTGGGCGCAGGACAAGCAGTGCTCCCTAGTGGACAACCACGACATGATGTTTCTTTACGAAGAGATGATTTTCTCCATTGCGGAGAATGGTGTATGACATGACAGCCAGCCAGCCCGCTGATGATGCCTACATAAAACTACATAATATCAATATGAAAAAAAAAATATATTAATGAAACTTGTATTAAAGAAAAAGTGCATTTTAAGATGTACATTTCAAAAAAACTTCTATCAATGAAGAAAATAATCCATCTGTCCATTTTATAAATTATTTTTTTTTAATTGTCATCTAGATTTTCTTCAAGAGAAAACGAGTGTGAGCATTTAATTTTGTTACTGTAACTAAAGTTTACATAGACATCCACTGTCTTTGGAACAAGCATCCATAGTTTTTATAGATTTTTTTTTTTTAGTGAACTATAATCAATACTGTAGGGAAATGGAGACAGTTGTTGTTGTTGTTTTTGAGAGGTAAGGAGGTTTAGTTTGAACTTTCCCATCACTTTAATAGTAATTGCTACTGAGACGATTGGTGGGGAGAAAGCCTAGATAGACTAAATCCAACTAAGCGTGAATTTGATGGTTAAACAACCTTTTGTGAAACACTGTCCAAGAGGAAAGGTTTTGATTTACTATTTTTAATTGGCATGTGCAGAAAGAGAGAGACTATTAAACTCAAATTTTTCTATGCAGTGGAACGAAAATTAAATTTTCTGATTGGACATATGATATTTTAACTATAAGGTAAAATCTTATAACGTAGCTATGCTGTCAGGATTTTTCAGTAGACGTCTACCAAAAAAGAAGAAAAATGGAATTTTTATAGATAGAATCCACTTGCATCCTTTCGCTCTCTCATATGCAGAAACTGAGGAGAGAGATGTTTATTGCAAAATGTAGTTGTCATTGACCTGTCTGTTTCTCTCTGGAAACATTCTCTTGTACCCTTGACTACTGTAAACTACATAGCAATTTTCTTTTTGAAAAATCAGTATACAATAAGGAATATAGAAATACTGACTGACTATTATTATGAAAAAAAAACTGCATATAACATTAAAACATGATTTAGGGAACGAAAGATTCTTTATTTAGGCAAACGATGTTAAAAAATTATTTAAAAATGTAAATGGTTGTCCTAATGTAACTACATTTTAGTGTGTGGAAGCAGTGAAGGGCGAGGCAGCTATGATGGCCTTATTTACTTGTTAACATCTGCAGACTTCAGTTGTGGGAGGGGGTCATTTCCCAATAAATCTGTCAGTCTAACTGGCACGTTCTGTTTTCGATTTAGTTCTGTTTGCTATCTCTGTTTATTCTTTAACTCTCCTATCTTTGCAATATTGATAAATTACTCTCTCTGGACTTAGTGTATGTTTTATTAAATCTATTTTTTTTTTTTTTTTTTACCATTAAAAACGTTGTTCACTACCATCCCTTTATTGTAGCCTGCTTGCCTAAAACAGTACCTTGAGGTATGCACAGATCTTGGACTGAATATGGCTCACCTTCCTTTCAGCCAATCACGCTAATAAGGTTTCTGTGAGGTATTCCTTCCACTGTCTCTAATCATTTAGACTACCATTAAATCAGTATATGGTGATTTGGGTTGTAACTGTCTTGAGTGTTAGGGATTTTCTGAGCTATGTTTTCTCTTAGAATCCAGATAACAAGCTGACAGCACTCTCTTTAGTAAACATGTTGCTAGTATGTTTGGCTGATTAATGATCGCAGGACACCTTTTGAGCAAAGTCTGCCGACTTTTAGGATTACCTTTTTTGTGTGCCTAGAGAGAATGCCATGCAATAATAAGCTTGTTTTTGTTTGTTTGGTTAGACATAGTGTCTCACCATTTCAAAAGGATTTTAATACTTGGCAGCCAGTACTTAGACATCCAAAAGTTGCTCAGATCACTCAGGAGAAGGATGTTGTCATCTCCTCCCTGTCATGATTAAACACTACAACCTGAAAATGATTTCCTAATAATTTCTTTAAAAGAAAAAAACAAAGCAAAACATTTGAATTAAGACCTTCAGGCATATCTGCCATGACCAAACAGGTTAATGTTAGCTTTATTTTCAAAGTAAAATCTAAAGAATGACCTTATGACCTGTTTAGACTTTATTAGGGATAGAATTAATCTGGTTCAGATGCTGTCTCAGCTACACCCAGTTGGCAGTGGTCTGTCAGCAGCTGTTCACAATGCTATTGATAGTGTCCTTTGCTAAGTTGGCCTAGCCAGGCTATTTAGCTCTTCCCTTAAGCTAATTTCTTGTTTGTTTTTTTTTGAAGCATTTTAACCACTTCAATGCAAAGTTGAAGTAACTTAATTTCAAGAAAACACTGTTTCAGAATAAAAAAAAAAAACAAACATTGAGGCAGTGTATAGCCGTCATGCGTGCCAGTTTCATAGTTGGTTCTCGGCATTCATTTGTGAGTAAATTTACATCCATGCACACTTGTCCCTTTTTTATTTCTAGTCACTCTATTAATCTGAAAGATTAGCATCTGTGCAGATATTAGGCAAAGCCATGGTGTGCCACACGTTCTTCAGTTTTTTTTTTGCCATGTCCTTGAGAAATGTAAATGTCAAGTAATTATATTTATCATCAGCATCAGCTCAATAAATACATTCTTAAAATTCTGCACATGCAACTTTTAAAAAATATAAATCACCAATTGTTTCATAATATTAAAGACTTGCTGCTTTTTCAAAACATTTGAGTGGAAAACATTTTTTGTCACCATCCTTAGGGTGGTTCTGACTAGGAGGACTTTGTAGTTTTAAGAAAAGAAATTTTATTAACATCATCTTTGTTATCATCAATGGTGTTGATGCTACTTAAAAATTTTATGTATTTATTTTCTTTTCTGGGCTGGATTTGAACCTGTGGAACCCCTGGGTGCTGAACATCTTTTGGAATATTTAAAGTTTTCATTTATGAATTATGCTAGCCACATCTTTGAGACACACACACTGTACTAAGCAGTGGAGCTGAATTAGTAGGGTCACATGTCAGGCTTTTAAAATCTTTCTCTTGTCAGGATGTTCTTGATCCTATGATTTCTGCACCCACACCATTGTACACGTTGATTACAGGACCAAATATGTATCTGATTTGGCTAGTTTCTCTAATTGTCGAAGTCCTGCTGCTTTTCCTTGTTCCTCAAACCTTATTTGGTGGGCCTTGTTTCGGTGATGTAAGGCTGTTTAACAACTTTACATAGATAAATGAGGTTTTCCAGTATATCTTTGATTATGATATGATGATTCGTGAACTTTGTAACAAATGATGCTGGATATTCATTTGCTTGGATGTGGATATCAGGTATTTCTTGTCTGCATGTAACATCAGTTGTTCATACTTATTAGGGGTAACTTGGGTAATATGGACCACTTACACTTTGATCTGCAATATCCCACTTATGAACACACAAGTTTTGATGAAACTGCTAGGTGTTAGGTTTGGGAGTTCTATAAAAGATGTGAGTCACAAAGTTGCACAAATTATGAAAATAAATTATGATGATGTTATGTAATGCAAGTCAGAATGGGTCATATTGCCAAAGCCACTGGGTAATATGTGGTATTATGGGCCTTCTTTCACTTTATTGTAATTAACCAAGAAGCCAGTATGGATTTACAACAAAAAGTAATTCACTGAAACACTTAATAAAATTACTGAAAAAATTGCTTATTCCATTGTACAAAAGCAAACCAGAAATGACAAGAGAGATTTATTCTAGTTTTCAAAATGGCATGAGACAATAAAAAAAACATCAAATATGCAGTGAAGCAGAACACGTAAGCCAGTCGCAGTGCAGTACTCAAGAATTTGTCATCCTAGGCTACAGTTATCAATTAGGTAATTGTCAGCATTTTCAGTCTCCTGAACAACCAGACACAAGTAGGCTACTATATCATGTAGGCTAACTGTACTACATATTAAAGTAAAACACCTGAGAACATCTATAGGATATCTGAGATTCTAGATATTGGTGTAACTCAAAAGATCAATGCCAAGTGACAACCTGCAACCAGTCCTTGAAGTAGCACCTATGAATGTCGGCTGAGGCAGTTTTAAAACAATATCATTCAATTCTTCGAAACTTAATCTGGCTGTTCAGGCGACTGAAAATGCTGACCATTAAGTTTGAAAAAAGTTACTTGCACTTCATCTTCATCTTTACTTAAGACCAATCCTACAAAATGTTTGATGGACCTTTTGCTTGTAAATTTAACTACCACATAATCACCGGTCTATATAACGACATCACTGTCATCTTGCTGCAAATCATGGGTTGGTCTGTTCAGTTGCTCAAGTGACTTGTCATCAGATGACTCATCAAATGGCACTGGCTCATCATCCAAGTCACTGCTGCTTTCAGATATGCAAAGGCTACTTACTTACTTTTTTTGCTGGAGGTTTCCTTATCACCTGTGAGAGCTCTGAGGATTTGTTTGGAGTATGGGTGAGAATCTCTGTTTTTCGAAATCAACCTTTTGAAGTTGTTTTCCTTGGTCCTGCTTTAGGATGTGGGCAAATCTGTTCAGGAGTGACAGCTGTTTATTCAGTGCATGAGTGTGGGCTTGTCTGAGCAGATGAAGAGCCTGGTGTTACGGGATGACTAGGCCGATCTGTTACAAAACTTGAGGCTAGATCTTCATCAGCAAATGCACTTTGATTAAAGGGGTATATTACCAGAGCTCTGAAGCTTGATATGATGTTTCGTGGTGTGGTGAATGCTGCTGGAAATGCAATACTTGTTAGGCTAGCCATGTTGTAAATTGTCAGTGTCTTACCCGGATTAGAAAGCTACCACCCATTGCAGGCTTCAAGGCCTTCTTGAACAGGGAATATATAGTAACATCAAGTGGCTGTAGGCGATGGGTACAGTGTGGAGGAAACGTTAGCAGAACAACTCCATGTTCCTGTGCTGATTCATTATCCTCAATACTGACATGACTATCATGATTGTCAAGTAGCAGAAGACTGGGATTTTCTTTGGAAGATCTTGTGTGATGGATAAAATGATGCAACCATTTAATGAAGATTTCTCTAGACATCCAACCTGACTGACTTGCAGCACCAATGGTACCAGAAAGAGCCCCAATCAGCATGTAGTCTTTGAAGTTTACCCAAGGAAAAATGATCATAGGTGGGATAAATGTTTCTTGTGCACTGATTGCACCAACCATGGTGCACATAATGCCTCTGCAGAGGTTATCTGGCCAACCTGTTTCACTTTCTTATCTGTTATAACTTTGGGTGGTTGATGGGCTGTGGAGATTGATGTTTCATCCATATTTCACACAGTATTTGGCCCAAACTTGTGTTTATTGAGCACAGTTTCTAAGTTATCATAAAACTGATTCAGTTTGTGCTTGTTAAAACTGGTTGTCCTGCTGAGGCTAGTTGCTTGTGGTTTTCGGATTGTCAATCTTGTATGTCTGCACATAAAGCCATCCACCCAATCAACACCTGCTGTCTGGTTCTTTTTCTATGAGTTGGGATATGTACAGTTATTGCACTTAGCGAACTCAAATGCTAAGTCTCTGAGATGAGATTTTGTAAGTCCGTGTATTTGGTGAGAAGCTTGTAGGAAGTATTCTTCCAGCTGATTCTCCATAGCATCAGTGAAAACTCGGTTTTTACAAGAATATTTGTTGAAGTTGGTAGATCTGCCCTCTGTTGTATTAGCTTTATATGCAGTTATGTAGTGCTGAAGTGTTCCTCTAGGAATACCCAGGTCTCTACTGACTTGTTGAACTGGTAGTCCCTCTTCCAGAACACATCTTGCAGCCTCTCTGACAATATCTTGGGAGTTTGGTTTTGTTTTTCTTTGGTAATTTCATGGCATCATCAGTTCTACAAAAATGATAATGGCTTGTTTCACTTAAAGTTATTCTTATATTTCAAATTTACATGCTTCACACTCATTTATATATGGCTTATACAGGTCTAAAAATAAAAAAAAAAAATCTTTGTAACTTAGTAATTAAGCTTTGAAACTGTATTTTCAATAGTTCACATGCATAAGGATAATATGGGCCATGGCCCATATTTCCCCACAGCTTGGTCAACCATTTCTGACTATATTCTGCAAGGAAGCATTTCACTGTTCAGAATCTGACTGGTGCAAAAAACTCTGCTGACATGTGGTTTTTATTACTACACCAAAATTTTCTGAAGACTCTCAACAGTTAATCATTTATTAAATAAATCTTGGATCATTTCAATACAGGAAAAATTAGAAGAAAGTAAATTCTACTCACCATTCCAATAGGATCACAGCAATGTGGTAAGCTTGAACATGGCAGCTAGGTGATGTCATATCCTGTCATGTGACTAAGGCATGGGTGTTTTATACAGGTGGCCCATATTATCCAAGTTACCCCTACCAACTCTGGTCTCATGACATTTGATGATTTTTAGAATTATTCCTTGTTGGTGGTTGGAGTTGAAATGTAGATATCATCCCATTATGTGTTGCTTTTCTGTATACACATGTAAGTAGTTTATTGTCTTGTTTGGTGATATTAATCATTTGCAATTCATTGATATAATATTCTCCACTTTCACGGAGAATTTTTCTGGGTGTATATATGGTTTATATGTTGTAGAAATATTCAAGTTCTATTGTGTGGCCAGACTACAAAGGTGTCATCCATGTATTGCAAATGATACTAAAAAAAGACCAAATAATGAAAGTTCTCTGCATACAAGTTGGCATGGATTGGAAATGGATGAACCCATTGCTGCATTCTTCATACTGGGTATATACAGTCTTGATGCATGGTTCCATAATTGTCATTGCATAGAGTTCTTTCAATAAAACATCTCGTAGTTGGGTCCCACTTCATCTGTTTGGACATTAGGGAAAATACTCATAGCATCAAAACTTAATGGTACTTGAAAGCTGAATGCCAATCTTTAATGATTTACATAAAGTGAGAAGAATTCTGGATATCAATCTCTCTGGGCTAATTAATGGAGTCAGAACTTCCCGAAGATGTTTGGCAAACAAGACAGGGCACACCAATGAAGCTGATAATGGGTCTTAAAGGATTTTCAGAAGTTTTGGAAGTTTGTATAAACACGGTGGTTTTACATATGAGTAAGTTATAGTCCTCTTAAATTCTTGTGCATTCTTTTGGTTTATTCTTGAATCTCCTGTCCGCTAATGGTATCAAATCTTTTTGCATTTTTTTTGTATTTACCACAGTTTAGTTTGTGATCTTGTTATGGTAACACTACCCTTATCAGTAGACAGAACGGTTACCATAGTATTTCTCCTTAGCTGCAGGCTTTTCTGACCAATCATCTTAGCAGCAGTAGAGCAGCACAACTAAGTAATAATAAACTACCATTTCAGTGATATCTGCCATCAGGGATTGGTCTTGAGCTTTGTATTTTTTTGTTTGTTCTTTTTGGAAACTAGGTGAGCCATTGTGTGGTGTGGTGTGGTGCCCGTCATAAATTTACCTTAACTTTTTTTTTTCTTTTTTTTTTTCATTTGTACCAGAAATGCAATAAAGTAAAAGTATTGCTAATCTTGATGACCTGGTTATGAATACTGGCCCAGGGTTTTACTTTCAGTCTAATCTAATCTCCAGGCGTTTGGTGGCTGGTCCCAAATTAACTAACCAAATGTTGCTGCTTGTTCTGTTTGTTTTTAGATTATAATAACATGCATATTTCTCAGAGTTTTTATCTTGGTCATATTTTCCGCGGAAAAACCGTTAAAGAATCAAAAGAAAAAGCAGTGCAGTTTGGTAAATGACCAAAAAAATGAGACAAAAAATTAGTACACTCCTCTGTATTTAGTTTCACATTTATTGTGAAGTTGATTTAACCAAAGTTGTCCACCAGATGTTCAGTTTTACTTTGCAATTTTGACTTGAAAATTGAGGTTGTTGAATAATGTTCGTCCCAATTAGTAAGGTGGTTTTTTTTGTCCCTGTAGTTTGTAGTGCTAAGACAATAGAGGATTGCCTTTAGATTGTTTTCATGAGTTTTCAAATTTATTTTCATTTACTTTAGTCTTTCCCCAACATTAGTCTGTTTGAAAACATTTGCTGGTTTTCCTTCAAGCTACAAGGTAGTAGTTGGCATGTTTCCACATAGAGATAACTAACTAACTATAACAGAACATGCTCTCACTTAAGTATAACGAGTTATTTTTATTTTAATTAAATTCTCTGTCTCTTCCTCAACTAATATTTTCTGGAATAACTTAGATATTTTGACAAATGTAATGAGGCTTCTCTTGGGAATTTCCAAGTCGTCCTACCTGGTTTTTATTCTTTTCCATATTTTCAGAAGTTGATAACAGTAAAAGTAGACCTTCTTTGTGTAAAGATGTTGACCACACTGGGCCTTTGTGCAGTCTACTAAACACACATGATGTAGTAGTGCACATGCTTACTTTACCAGGTATTCTCTATTGGTGTATTGAGAAACCAAATTGTCATCACTAGCATTCTTGTGAGGCTTCCAAGTGTGCCATTTGGATGTAATGCACTGCACTTTTGATTTGTAGAAGACAAGGGTCTTTTGGGATGCTATTAATAATAATAATAATAAAAATTCACCTGTGAATATGCACAGTGTGAACTAAATGATCTGATTTTTTGTTACTCTGCTTCAGTTGTTGACTAGAAAAGACCGGATGATGACTTTCTTATTCAGCTCGAAATTGAGGGCCTATTATGTTCCTTATTGACTTGCTAGGGATATACTGTACAGAAAGAAAAATATTATTTTTTTATTTTTAAATTATGGGTAATGTTATTTTAAATATATATATATATATATATATATATATATATAAAGGCTGTGGGGAGATTATTAAGAAAACTAATTAGAGAAGGAAAAGTAATTATTTCAATGTGAAGTTTGGCCAGCTTTGTTGACATTTAAATTAGAATTGGTCAGGAATGTGGTAGGTTTTTTTCTTTTTGTTTACCTAGATTAAAAAGAAGGCAAATCAGCCTAGAAAAAGAAAGATAACTAAATAATAATAAAAAAAAAACACCACCCAACACTGCTAGACGTGTTACATTTCTGACTTGACTTTTGATGATGTACTGGAATGCAGTCTGATTTCTTTATTTTAAACCAAGACTCTACTCTCTAAAACACATTGTTGGTTTGATCTTTCAGGTGTAAATCCTTTAAGTTGATAAGTGTTTTTGTGTGTTTTTTATTTGACTTTTTTTTTTAGAAAAAAAATATTTCTAAGTGCTCACTTACCAAAAATATAAGCAACTCCCTCCAAAAGAAAAACAGGGTGCTTTAATTTTTATCAACAGAACTTTTACCATGAATAAGTGTTGATTTGTCTGTTCTGTACTATACATGGATAGTTATTAAGGTTTTAGATAGATGGCTCTTTGAAACTTAATGGCAGTTCTGATTGCAACAGCAGCATTTTTTTTAAAAAAAAAAAAATATTCTTGCCAATTCTAGAATTTAGTGCATGGAATGAAAACAACAGGATAGGCCAATTTCGTCATGTTTCCTGAACCATTAAGGATCCCAGGATTTTTAAATGACTTTCCAACATTGCTGAACATGATTAATTATTCATTTCTTTCTGTCTGCCACTCAATTCAATTCAATTTGTCATGTCCAATGGCACATAAGATATTGTGGTTTGCCAATGATTTCTGTCTTTTGCTTTTCACTGTACCTGCTCCCAGGATCAATTCCATTCTTGGATTTTTCTCTATAGACTGCCACCATGTTCCTCTTAGTTTTTCCCATTTGTTTTTGTTTTTTTTTTTTTTCTCTCTGGTGTACATTTCAGGCTGCCTCAGTTGCCATATTTGTAGTATTTTCTGGGTCTTGGTTTGAGATCTTGTTCAGCCAGAAAACCTGCAGGATTTAGCAAAGACAACTGTTTTGGAAAATGTCTTGTTTTCAAGCATCATGATTAATGCAAGAATTCGCTTAACGTGTTACTCTATGGAGCTGTAATTTTATTTTCAGTGTAAGCTATTGCAACTTCCATAGTTTGGACAACTCTGAAAAAGTCTCCTTTGATTCTTGCTTGAATATCTGTTTTGGAATAGCCATCTGATCTTCCAAATGTGTAGATTTGGTCACATCTTCAATCATTTCATTTTCAAGAAAGATAAAGTCTGCATATTTTGTTTGTCTGTTTGTGGAATCTTCATTTCTGTCTTGATGATCAGTACTCCCTCTAGGTACATCATCAACATAATCCAGATTTTCCAGTGCTTCAGAGAAGTTCCATCTGATTCTTTCTATTCTTTTGGTGGTTCACTTCATCAGCCAGTCCATTTCATTCAACCTGTGAAGAGGAATGGCGAAAGAATGCATCCTGTGTTACACAAGTGCTAACAATGAACTTTGCAAACACCCACTGATGGAAGATGATCCTTGCACTTGATTTACAGTAAAAAGTATTTTGATGTTGACACACTTGTTTGGAATTCCATAGTGCATATATATCTTCCATAATGATTCTTTATGAACAGTCAAAAGCCTTTTGAAAGTTTGCATTCATAGTTCCCATTGTGACTATGTAAGATTACTCTCTTCTCTGACATTGTCATTCATGATAGCTTCTCCCTTTAGGCTGTTCTTGTTTGTCAGTTGCAGGCTTTTGGTTTTTTTATGTAGAATAATTCTGACTGAAAGTGAAGCTGGTGAACAGTAGAAAACTTTAAGATTTCCTTTCTCTAACCCCCCTCCTCCTCTATATGCCAATCAGTGATTAAACTGAGAATGAGAAATTCCAAAATAGAGAATTTTTAACATTATCCATTTATTAACAAATTTTTAAGTTTTCTCTCAATTATAATACATATATTTTGTTTAGAAATAACTCACTCAGGGTAGACCCCTCCCAATACACTTTGTTGTCCATTCTGTACAATTATTCTGCAAGCAGCAGCAACAACAACATTCTGGTTAGAATGAAGGGAGGTAATCCATACATGCTGGTCCTACATTTTTCAAGCCCTAAGTAATGGAAGCTAGGTTCCTTTCAGGTGTGGCTAATACGGTATTTTTTTTTTTTTTTTTAAATCTCTTTACTGACAAATCAATCAAATTGGAATAATCAGATTTATTTTTATAAAAAATATTTTCTTGTTTTTGTTTTTTTTTTAGAAAAGTGTTTTGGACAGTGTGAAAAGAGAGACAAATGGATCTTTCACTGGAGATGGATACATCAGGTAGATTTGTGCACTTTTCTGTCTAAATTGAATACTGTCAGTTTGATATTTGTGCAGTCAGAAGAATCGGGTGCCCACTGTTCTTTCAGGTCTGATTACTCGGTAAATTTGGAAGCAACCAGTCTTGCATCTCTTCACTGATATCTCTGTAGACAGGTCATTAGCAGCTCTTCAGTTTAACGAAACCTCTGCATTACCACTTGTTGTTCATCCAGATGATCTTTCCAGGGACTAGCCTAGATGCTTTTAACAGGAAAATCCTAAAGGCAGGAGAGATTGCTTCAGCTAACAGGCTGATTGGGGAAAGGCAGGAGCCATTTATTCTCTCTATATCTTTTTCCTTCATTTTTTTTCTTTTTTTTTTAGTTTAGTTCTTCCTGGTGTTACATAAAACCACGTGCATTCTCTTGTTAGTAGCCATGCTATTTTCCTATGAGGTACCTGAGTTGGACTACTTCCATAGTTGCCATTGTTTGTATGCAGAGCTAGGAGTTTTTAATTTGGTTAACCCTCCCTCCTTGTGCCGAGAGACTGACCCAGTTTTAGTTTAGTTCTTTCTGGTATTACATAAAACCACACACGTTCTTTTGTTAGTAGACATGCTATTTTCTTATGAGGTACCAAGGTTGGACCACTTCCATAGTTGCCATTTTTTGTATACAGAGCTAGGAGTTTTTAATTTGGTTAACCCTCCCTCCTTGTGCCAAGAGACTGACCCAGTAACTGTTAATGCAGAAGGTTATCTAATCGCTGCTAAGTCTGCATTTGGAGACAGTCTTTGTAAGGGAGTGTAGTGCTGCACTAGAGAGGATTGCCTATCTTGCGCCATGATATTTAGTTAGCTTCAAATGTTGAATTTTTAAAAAAAAAAGCAAACTTTACAAGAAAGTTTTTGACAGTGGATTAGGTTTTTACATGAGATCAAAATGGTGATTTCACAAGCTTTTTTCTCTGTCAAAAATCTGATCTAACCCTCCAGAAATGTATAATAAGTACTAGAGAAATTACACTGCCTATAAGTGTATACTGACACATTAGACAGTCAAATTTTTAAAAATCATTTCATGGTTATCGTGGATTGAAAATTCTCTTTGTGTTAAGCTGGCTTCCCATGGCCTTATAATCAGACTTAGGACGAAATGTCCTTGTACCTTTGAGCCTCATTCTTATTGCTATAAAATCTTTTTAAAATAAATGAATAGCAAAAGCATGCACTATTTTTATTATATACATTTTGATGAATTTAGAATTATGAATTTTTATGCTGCATTTGAAGATTTATAGTATACTGTTCTTTTTTTTTCTTTGATAGCCTTGGGATTATCTATGGATCATTTTCAATTTCGAACTGGGCTGCACCATCAATGGTTAGCTGGGTTGGTCCGAAGATATCGATGATGATTGGAGGAGTTACTTATCTGTAAGTATTGTATGCAGAAGACAAATTTTGTTGTGTGCATATGTATGTATTGACCTCATTAAAAAGCCCTTCATATAAACATTGCTCTGACTTGGAGTGATTAAAATTAATGAAGTTGTAAATTATATTTATTAATGACAATTGACTGCGGTTGCAGAATATGTTGACTTTATGTGTGTGTTGTGATCACAACATTTTATCTTTAAGGATCTTGCAAAGACTCGCTTGTAGGGCTCCAAGCAAACATGATGAGCTAAGTGTCCCCTACATATGAGAAGCATTAAGATGGGATCGGTAATTGATATAAATCAATCTTTACTCTCACTCACTCAAAACCTGTCTGAAATAGCATCTCCATAATGATATACACAGCCACGCTTTATTTGAATCTCCCCATAAAAAATGTTTTAAACGTTTTGCTAGAGAACATAAAAACAATAGTTATACAGAGATACACAATTAAAAATGCAAATTTTTTCTCTTTTCTATGAGAATAAAAGTTACAACAACCTATTTTTAACTCATTTTACTGATTCATAAAGCCAATGTTTGTATTTTTAAAAATGCAATTTGACAGTGGCAGACACATTTGCCAAGATGTGCCTGAATTACATTATGGAACTTTGCATTTAGCTTCGTTAAGTTGGATGCTTTCTACCTAGACTTCCAGGAAATTTGTTTTATTGCTAAGTTTGTTTGTTTCTTTCTTTCTCACCTGGACCTTTTGTATGCTTATGCATGTATTCAAAAAAAATGTTTACTTAGAATAAACCTGACTTGTTTTATTTTAGTATTTATTTTATTTCAAGAATTACTTTGCCTTTGTAGATGGAACTTTATGCACTGAAAGCAGTAAGTGGTGTGATCTTGAGAGTCCAAAGGAATTGTTATCTTTTGAGGGGGGTTATCCAACATCTTAGTAGAGTGGCTTTTGTGTTTATCTTCTATTCAGTTAGTGCATGAACTTTCTGGAATTAGCGGAAAAAATCCAACCTGTAAATGACACTCCTAGCTTGTATAAACATTTGGCTGCTACATTATTTTATCTAATTTTTCATGTTGAATTTTTAAAAAATTCATGAGGCAAAGTTGAAATTTGATCATCTTTTCTGTGAACTTGACGGGGAATAATACCAAGCTAACAGATCAGGTACCAACTTAATCCAAATATTTTCAAATGTTTGATCTATGATATATTTGCTATACATTCCTACTACAAAGACAGGTTAATTTATTTTCCTTTTACTTATTCTGTTAAATATTTTGAATTTCTTTTTTTTAAGTACATATAAAAATAGTCAATTATTACACTTGATCCTTGCTTTTGAAGCTAAATGTGTATCTGAAAATTGAGTAAAATAACATTACTAGACTTAATAAAAAAAATTCTATAAATATTAGTTGGCTTTTCTTTTACTAGAACTTCATTAAGCGAATAACCTTTTGGTTTTTTTGAATACGCACTGAGGCTCTTTGGTAGACTTTTTTGAGATGAAACTCTGTCACATGTAAAAATGTAATATACCATAAATGGTGCAGCAATTAACCAGTGCTAGTGTTTTGTTTGTTTTTTTTTTATGTTAACTAACAAAAGTGGTTAACCTGATGACTGGCACTAGTTCTGCCAAGATTTTGTTGAGTAACAAAATGAAGGTCTAGAATTTGGCAGAGAAGCTGATCTAAAAATGTGAAAGGGTACTGGTCTTCTAATTATAAGCCATCAACAAGCAAACTACATATAATACAAGTTATACGAGCATGAACCCATAGCATTTGGGTTATGTGCTGGGTATTTATTTGTTTTTTCTATAAACTCTAAATTCCTATTTATAGATTCTGCACACGCACGCCCTTCTTTGGGGAATGCTTCATTGGCTAGAAATTGTTTGCTGAGATCTTTTTACGAAGTTCTGCTGTTTTGAGTCTACTTAGATGGATTTTGCTAAACAGAAATGTATATAGTCTAAATTTTCTTGATTGTGACGGAGATCATTGAAGGGGAGAATGCAAAGATTTTTTTTCTATAAAATTTCTGCAGTGTTATTGCATTTATAATGTCGCTTGTTGGTGGGATTCATAGTAAACTTGCTTGAATTTCCATGTATGAATTTGCAGGAATATTCGAGTTAGTTATTTTTTTAAAAAAAAAACAAAACAAATAGAATGCTTGTTTAATCGTGGAGTAGAAAGTCTGATTTAATCTTGCCTCCATTAATCTGTAGCAGGTGCCTGTCTCGATCGATCAGTCGGACTAAGCCAGATATCAATTTCTCACAAGTACAGCGCACTTGTGCTACAGTACCGTTTGTTTGTTTGTCCTCAGCTGTCGATAAAGGGGTAACTCATTCAGATTTTATAGGGATCCAGCAGGCTTTAAGCATATAGATATGCTAAATAGTGAATCTAATATTTATTCTGTTTTTATCTGGATACAGTAAATCCTAATGTTGGACTAGGTCTTCAAAGCCCAAATCCATTGTCCTTTTATTGTGATTTGATTTTGTGAAATATCAAGATTGTAATGTGATACTCTTTCTTTGTCCGCCTACTAATCACTAAGAGACAGTAATAGTTCATATCTCACCAAAGAAAAAGGTTTACACAAGTAGTTATATTAGACTCTACGCTAAAGCTTTGTATACTAAATTTAAAAAATGACAAGTATGGTAAAAACCAGATTCTTTTTAAAAATAGAGGTGAAGTTTAGTGACTTGAGTTATATAAAGTACCAAAACAATTATGTAAATTTGTTTGAGAAGAAAAGGAAAACTTTAATTGTCATGTAAACTAATTCCAAAATTGTATTGTTCTGTCTGCATGTCTTGTTTATAAAAAAAGCAAACAGAACTAGCTTTGAATGTCTGTTTAATCTTTGTTGGAATTTTAAATGCTTTACTAATTAAAATGCAAACTGTAGATGAGATAAGCACATGCCAAAGAATACTAGACTTTAAAACCTTAAGTGTACACATTTCTTTGTAGATTTTAAAGGTCCTTTGTTCTAACTCAGTAGTGCGTGGCAATCATCTCATAGCAGGAAGTGTAAATAGTAGTACAAAGATCTGAACTTAGTGAATCAAAAAATTATTAATACAAAATACTTTTTAACAGCAACAATAAAATGTGTTTTTCAGACTGTTCATGCTGTCGTTTCTGAGGCCAATGAACTGGTCACTGTATCTGGGTTCCGTGCTGATTGGCTTCGGTGCTGCAAGTGAGTCATTGGATTGTTTTCAGTTTTGTTTTCTATCATGAATGACAGAATTCTTGCACAGTACAGGTCAGATACTACTGGTCACATGACTTAAGAGTGTATAGGTAGTGATTCATTGTCCTCCTGAGAAATGTATCAGATATTGTGCAAAATGAACTATGTTGAACTGTATGGTTTGTTTTGAATTGTGTGCAAATGTTTTTAATCTCAATGGAATTTAGTGTGTGTGTGTGTGTGTGTGTGTGTTAAAATGTTTACTTTAAGATGGCAACATAAAAACCTCATGATTAATAGAGACTCATAAATTAGATGTTGCAAACTTTTAAGTCTGACACGGTTGCCTTGGATAGTTAACATTTTAATTTATTATAAAGTGAATAATGCTTTTAGCAAGTAAATCTTGAGAGATTCATCTGGTTTCATGAAATTTTATCTAGAAGAAAACAAGCAACAACCAACTTTATATCAGGAGTTTTTAAAACAGATGCTAGGCACAGAATGTCTGTTAATCATCAAATTTATTTTAAAGACTAGAACAAAAATCCAATATAGTTGTTAGTACCAAAAGAATGTCATGTTTTAAAACTCTGCCATTCTTGAAACACTGATAAATCTTTGATCTGTCTTGTGTGTGCATACTTCATTAACAACTTTGTACATTTTTTGCATTTAGCATCTTATATCCATCCTTGAACTGGTTTGTCATATATTTAAAAAAAAAGGGGGGGTATTTTCTTGGAAAAATTAATAACCATGGAGCCTGATCTGTTTTAACAAAAAATGTATAATTTAAAAATTCTCCCTCCTTCTAGATAACCTCCAAATAAAGCATTCTTTGCTTATGTGAAATGACTGAGTGTTCCTTTCAGAAGGTGACTTGAATTTTCTTCTCAATAAACAATGGAAGGTACCATCTGTCTTTTGATACTGGCATGTTGTTTTAGAAATTTGTCTTTAGCATGGTTCCTTTTTCTTTCTTCTTTTTAAAATGAATCTGGATGAGAGTAATTTACGGTCAACACAGTGTATTTACTAACACATCATTTACTGACAATACTCATGTTTAACAATAAGTAAAATAATAATAATAATAATACAGCTTGCAAACTGAAAGTGAATCTGTTTCTGACAGAAGAATTGAAGAAGGCTAAATTTCTGTACCACTGCAGTTATAATAAAACCAGTTAACGTGACAACGGATGGAATTGAACAATAGCTGGGTTTGTTTGGTCCCAAGGGGATCCAGATTGAGTTTTCCCACTTGCTAATAAGCAGACTGGGTAATTGTTTAATATAGTCAGAAATTATGTTGGAGAAGAGAGATTTAGCTTTGAGCCTAATATTTATTTTCAAAATGATGGCTGAACCAAGTGATGTAAAAAGGTGCTCAAAGAATTAGTCGCTTTTATTTTGATTTCTATATGTAATACACCCTTACTGCACGAGACCTTAGGGCACGGAGACTCCATTTTTTAATTTAGAATGTTCGTTGTTGTTTTTTTTTTTAAATTTTAACCTTAAATATTTCTTAACAGAGGGGGAAGTACATCATTAAGCCAAAAAGAAGACAACTGTTATAAGCCAAAGCACTGCACTTTGTAGATTTGCTAGATTTTTTTTGTTTTTTCATCATATAATTCTCATTACATATATTTATTTGTTTGTAAAGGCCATATTGTGTATTTACTCTAGACATGACAATAGATGAACTGCTAATAAGAAAACTCCTAAATTTACTGAACTTTCTTTCCTGGTCCAAGATGGCTCCTGTAAAACAAAAACAACAGATCTATGCTGCTGTTTAGTATAACAGTGACCAATTTTTTTGATGATTAAAGTTGCAGTATATCACTATTTTCAAAATTATTGTGATTTCAACATTATTTTATGATGGTGAATAAATAAGGTCATTTTTAAAGCCTGATGGCTATATCCCATGATGCTGTGAAAGCAGTTATTGGAACAGTGAGGAAACTAGTCAGACATACCTACATAAAGCCTACAGAAGTCATTTCTAGCAAATAATATAACAGTAAACAAAATAGGTTGACAGTAATTAGTAATTTTAGTTCTAAATAAATTCACCAGTGGCAGCAAGCACCAGCAGAGTTGTCAATACCAAACATTGAGATAATACAAGCAGACTTTTGTTTTTTGAGTAGCAGTGAAAGGAAGGCGGTGAGCTGTGGAAATAATCTACAGAATAAAGGCAAGCTTGCTAATTTTACTGCAGCACTTAGAAGTAAATTGCATCTTAGTTTGAATTGTTTAGTTTATGCCCTGAAAGCAGGTCAAATGCATGAGAAAAGTTGTAGTATTTTTATCGTTGTTTTCCTTGTCTCAAGTCACATACTCAATAAAATGTTTGATAAGTTCAAAACAAACAATTGTTGAAGAAAGAACTACTGCAATCATGATCAGTCATACAAATAAACCACCTGTTTGTTTTTATAATCTGTTGTTTTTACTCTTGTTTTTTTTTTTAAAAATTTTTTAAAAACAATTAAATTATCCTAAGTTTAGAAGCTGAAGAATCTTCTCTATTTGGTTACACTTTGTACATTAGTAGTTTGTTTTTTCTGTCAGCACACAGTTGCTTGCATTCTCTTTTTTCAACTTCAATTTTACAGTTAAATTGAATTTTTTGTTTTAAAATTCCATTTGATGGTAACAAATATATAATAACCTTTTTGTGCTTATTCACATAGCTTTGGTAAATTTTTTGCATATGTGAGAATGTTCTTGAGTACCATACTTTAGATAAAACCACGTTTACAACTCACCATCAGCTCTTCTTTCTTTGTAGTATTTACAACTAATGCAATTTTTTCTTAAATATTGTACTGAGACACCTACCCTTTTGTTTAAAGTACATTTTTTAATTGTCTAACACTGATTAGAAGCTCAAACAATTTACTGCAGAATGAAATACAGTACCTGATGTACCCTAAGTACTGATGACGCATTGCCAAAAACTATGCACACATTCCTGATACTTTTTAAAAACACTTCAAGGTAGATACCACCATTAAATTTGCATAACTTTCAAGCAGCAGGAAGGATTAGACTAGGTTGAAGTAGAACTAACATTATTCTTTTTGCCTGTCTTTTAAATACATGAGCGTGGAAGCCATGATATATTTTCTTTGTATGTTGTTCTTTTTTTGGCTTTGTATGCCAGCAATTATTATTTTGATGATTGAACTCATAATAGATTTTACCAATCAGTTAATCAGAAATCAGCATTCTCAGGCACATGGTCTTCATGGCTGCCTGCATACTTTCATAGAAAAAAAAACAAAATGTTCATGCTAAGCAATATGGGACAGCCATCAGCAGTGTGTGCCAATGTATCAGTTTACTCTCTGTTTAGATGCATCTTGCATTTCCCTAAATTCTAGAATTGGGTAGGTAGTGGATGAGGTCAATGGACTTAGCTTAGCTAACTGGAAAATGGTCACTCAGTATTTACCAATTACAAATCATTTTAAGACCCAAGAAAAAAGAATTAGTATTTTATATGGGACACAAAAGGACTTTTAAGTAAAGATAAAAATATTTTTGCTTTGTTGTTGTTTTTCTAAAAAAATGGAAACCATTACCATTTTGTTTTTTACTTGAAAAAAAAAAACTTTTAATAGATGTGAAAGCTTTAGGATGAAAAATGAAACTTGAACTACTGCTGCTGAGGTTGCTGGGGATATGGTTAGAGTAATGTAAATAATTTAATATTTCTTTTTTTGCTTTGCCATTTTTTCAGGTATTTCTGTTGAGCTTGGACTAAAGTTCAGCTTTTGTCACTTTTAAAGATGAAAATTACTGATTTTTATAAAATGCTTTACTTTTTCTTCCCAGTCAACATCTTTTATATATTTTTAAAAAAGGGTTAATTGTTTTCATTATAATTTAGCAACAAAAAAATGATCATTAGTGAATATTGTGCACCAACATCTAAATGCAACTTGAAAAATATAAAAAGCAGCGGATGAACTTTTTTAAAACTTTCTGTAGAAATTTAAAGAATTTCCATTGTGATTGTTTGTGCTATTGTACCATAGTTTTTTTTCATTTTGTTTGTTCCCTGATTTCATCCAAATTAGGTGACCATTTTGAGTAGCACAACAGGGTTGTGAGCTTGCTCTTCAGTTTAAATGTGAAATCTAAATTTGGTTACCAGACTGTTACTTTGGAATCTCGGCAATATCCTGCCTAGCGAGTGGGAGATCTTGCAAATAGACTGAAAAAGAATCTACATTCCTCGGCATCGATAATATTTGGAGAAAACGAATAGCTACCATTCCATTTATCATTATGGTAGAAAATAGTGTGGCCTTTTGTCAATTTTAGAGCCACCACATGGCCACTGTTTGATTGGCATTTTGAAATCTTGTTGACAGTGTTGACAGCTCTTGGTACACACAAGATGCCTTGCACAGATATTGTTGCCAGGCTGCTGAAGCCAAAGGCCACATAGTTTCTCAGTGAATTTTCTAAGAGCACTGCCTGTGTCAGAACACAAACCAGGCATGCCAAGATGATAGGTTAATGGTTTCACATAAATGAGAAACCATGCAAGGAATTATAAACATCAGTTCAAAAAACATCCAATATTTTTTTTAAAATACAAATAATGGATGATTCCAAAGTGAAATAAGATGAATAGTAACTGTTTGAGAAGGAAAGTGTTTTTTTTTTTTTTTTTCTCCTTGGTAGAGGATTTAAACTAGAATGCATCTGATGCTAATTTTGTGCAATCTATTGAGAGTTGCCTGCTGCATCCAGATTCAAGCTGTTTTCAGTGTTCTTTTGCCATGGTTTGTTGTCTATAACGCAGATGTTTAAAACGGTGTTCTGACCAGTGTCTGTCCTGTTGATGCGGGTTTTGCAGCAACCATTGGAGTTTGCCATCATTAATCACTTCATTGATGTGTGGATTAACAATAGTGTTCAGAGCAGCTGACCATAGTTTTTGCTTCTCTTAACCTGGTTAGTTATCTGATCTCTCAAGTAGCCAAGAGATAAGCTAAACCACTCACAAGATCATCTGGTGACATACTTGTGACAGAGTAATAATAATTTTGCATTTGGCCTTTTAAATGCACTATTTATTTATTATTAATCTTTACATAAATTCCATTGAACTGGTAAATAATCAATTTACTTTTCTTTTTTGGATTTACTGAATTCTCTCTAAAAACGCTGACATACCAGTTAATCTAGATTTGCATTTGAAATACAATACTTTATTATTTATTGGTTTATTAAAGTGGAACAAAGTCTAATGAAAATTCTTAAAACTTTGGAAATTGCAAATTAGTCTATTTTTTTCCCACTAACCCCCAATTACAACATATGATTTTTGAGAATCTTATATATACAGGTGCATCTCAAAAAATTAGAATATCGTGGAAGAGTTCAAAATTTTTTGTCTGTTATTTCAGAAAGTGAAAATTGTATATATTCCAGACTCATTACATGTAAAGTAAAATGTTCCTACAGCACAAAAAATAGAAAAAAAAACGTATCTCAAAATATTAGAATGTTCCATTTCGAGTTTGAATAAATCACTATTTATGCAGTATAAATACCATGAATCTCTGTCTGGTTCAGTACACACAACTACAATCATGGGAAAGACTGCTGACTTGACAGTTGTCAAGAAGACACTCATTGACACCCTCCACAAGGAGGGTAAGCCACACAAGGTCATTGCTGAAAGGGCTGCCTGTTCGCAGAGTGCTGTATCAAAGCCTATTTATGGAAAGTTGACTGGAAGGGAAAAGTGTGGTAGGAAAAGGTGCACAAGCAAGAGGGATGACCGCAGCCTTGAGAGGATTGTCAAGCAAAGCCGATTCAAGAATTTGGAGGAGCTTCACAAGGAGTGGACGGAGGCTGGAGTCAGTGCATCAAGAGCCACCGCACACAGACATGTCCAGCAAATTGGCTACAAGTGTCGCATTCCTAGTGTCAAGCCACTCCTGAACCAGAGACCACGTCAGATGCGTCTTACCTGGGCTAAGGAGAAAAAGAACTGGACCGTAGCTCAGTGGTCCAAAGTCCTCTTTTCAGATGAAAGTAAATTTTGCATTTCATTTGGAAATCAAGGTTCCACAGTCTGAAGGAAGAGTGGAGGGGCACAGAATTCAAGTTGCTTGAAGTCCAGTGTGAAGTTTCCACAGTCATTGATGATTTGGAGTGCCATGTCATTTGCTGGTGTTGGTTCACTGTGTTTTATCAAGTCCAAAGTCAACGCAGCCATCTACCAGGAGATTTTAGAGCACTTCATGCTTCCATCTGCTGACAAGCTTTATGGAGATGCTGATTTCCTTTTCCAGCAGGACTTGGCACCTGCCCACAGTGCCAAAACTACTAGTAACTGGTTTGCTGACCATGGTATTACTGTGCTCTGTGCTTGATTGGCCAGCCAACTCGCCTGACCTGAACCCCATAGAGAATCTATGGGGTATTGTCAAGAGGAAGATGAGACACACCAGACCCAACAATACAGATGAGCTGAAGACCACTATCAAAGCAACCTGGGCTTCCATAACACCTCAGCAGTGTCACAGGCTGATCACCTCCATGCCACACCACATTGATGCAGTAATTCATGCAAAAGGAGCCCCGACCAAGTATTGAGTGCATAAATGAACATACTTTTCAGAAGTTTGACATTTCTATATTATAAATCCTTTTTTTTTATTGATCTTATGAAATATTCTAATATTTTGAGATGGTGGATTTTTGATTTTCATGAGCTGTAAGCCTTAATCATCAAAATTAAAACAAAAAAAAGGCTTTAAATATTTCACTTTGTGTGTAATGAATCTAGAATATATGAAAATTTCACTGTTTGAATTAAATTACGGAAAAAAATGAACTCTTCCACGATATTCCAATTTTTTGAGATGCACCTGTATATTCTAGTTATACTGATCATCCACCTGATGCATTTTGATTCTTTTTTGGGTTAGGTATTATTCATGTTCTGGGCCCTGGTTTCCTTTCACATTTAAAGATGAAGAATTCCATCAGGTTTATTTCCTGGTGCACCCTTTAAACATCTAGTAGGAGGATTATGGGAGAACCTTTTCTCAAGTCTAGGATCCTGGATGATGGTGAGTGATCTAGGACAGGCTGTTGTCCCTGCCCCACCACCCAACTCAGGATGAAATTTGGCACTGGATAATGACTATATGTCTATCTATCCCACACATTCATCTTGCTTCTGAACAATGGTTATGTTTGCTTGTTTTAAATTTCCTTTCAGTTCATGCAGTTACCAATCTCCGTAGTAGTTTCTTACTCATTTGAAGTGGTACATTTTCTCGAATAAAAATTGGTGCTTAAATTTAGCCTGTCCTGTACTGAAAATAAATGTGCCATTACAAAACTGTTCTTGTTAAAAGCTTGTTTCTTGGATTACAGCTGGCTTGCTTGGCAGCTGAGCGACCTTTAGACATTATTCCAAGGTGACTGTTCCCTCCCATCACCCAATGACCTATGACCTTACAGTAAGATTATAAGCCTCATACCATCTGTACCACAAGGGTTGCTTCCTATACATACATTTTATTAAGATGTTTGTTTAAAGTGACAAAAAAAAACTCCAACCAATCAGCCAAAAAATACTTCTATTTCGGTCTATTTACTCAGAACATTCAGCCTAACAACAACAACATCTTATTTTTTTTTTTTTTTTACTGAGATACATTTTATCTTTTGTCTTGTCAGGAATCTAGATCGCCTGGTTCCCCATTGGCTCCCCTCAAGGTCAGACTAAAATTACAGAAGTCTGACAGTGAATAATGGATGTCTGATGTTATGTTGCAGGTTGGGAGGGGGCAGAAAAGGGGCCAATAGCCAGAGATGCTTAAGTTTCTGTGTCACTTCAACATATGGAAGTTGTCTCATGTTCTCTCATTCTTGAATTCTGGTGCCTATTTAATGGAGTAGCCAGTTTCAGGTTTTTCTAGAAAGATGCCATAGGTTGTTTTCTTCCTTTTTTTTTTTTTGTTGCCATTTTTTAATAGTTATTCTGTTACTACACGTTTCAGCAGGTGGTTGTTAGTGTTACCACAAACTACATACCTGTTTGACTTGCTCTTTACTTTTTCAGTGTGTGTAAGGAAGATATTGTAGCATTTTATAATTCATCATGTAAGTCAGTCAGTCAAAAGTCAAAATACACTATCCTAAAATGCTTGGCTATAACTACTAAGCAAACCACTACCGTTACATTAGCCCTCTGGGTAACCCCTCTGAAATAATGGTGGTACACTGAACAGTTTAGCTAAGCAGATTGTTCCATGCCTTTACCACAATAACAATAAAGAACTGCTTATGGATGCTTATAAAGCCATCAATCATAATTCCGTGTAACTTAAAAGTCTTAGGTATTTGGGGGGGGGTGATATATGTATAATATTTATTACTCCATACCTCAGAGGGAGAGGGGATTACTCATAAAAGTGGTGATGTATCACTTTGAACTGCTTATTATGAAAAGAAGTAAAAGTATTGTATGGAATAATTCTTTGATGTAGGGGTTTTAAAATACTGTAGACAAAAACTGAATTATTACATAATGATGTGCTAAGTCCACAGATCAATGGATATGAGTTGCAATATAGTATCATAATATAGACAGAACTCTTTAGATGCTTCAAAGTCAGCTTTCTGTTGAGGAACTTGAAACATACAGGGTAAAGTAATGATTGGGCACTACATGGCAACTGAAGACAGGGCATGACTACATTAGCTGGCTATGATTGGAGAGAGTTATTGCATCTAGGAGAAAGTAAGTTGTTATCTAAGAAGAAGAAAAACAAGTGGGAGAAAAAGTATGCAAAACAGTGGGTTACTAGAGAAGGAAACACTGGCTAGACAACCATCCTAGCTAGAACAAGACTTAGGGATGAAATTATAGCCTCTATGGCAAAAAGGTGAGTACACTGTGTTAAGATGCTGACACGCCTATAATAACTAAAGAAGACTGAATGGTGGCTGCATGATTGCAGAGAATTTAAGCGCTAAGCTAGGAGATTTATATTTATTCTTTGGTTAATCTTTTTCTAATAAACTTGACTAAGCACAGCAATGACAGTAGGAAAACCTAGATAAACATACCAGAAAAATATAGATTAGAGAATCAAAGATGTCTGCTGGCTAGTTTAATGTTTACAAAAAGAGACAGGCACAGGCCTGCAATCCATAAAAAAGCATAAAAGGAGGATATTTTCATGGGGTGGAGATGGAGATTTTCTAATAGTTATGTGCTCTTACAGGTAACAACTATATACATGAATAGATTGATTATACATAAAATATGGCATGTCTGTTGAGTCCATATTATTATGTCCACGGATGATGTGACTTCTGTTAATATTTAATTTAAATATTAACAGAGTACTATTCTCATTTGGCATAGAAGTTGCAGGAACAGCCAAATGGATAGCTATCATGGTGAAGGAATAGTGTTCCTGAGCCTGGTACCTCTTACATGAACATCTGCTGGAGAGTAGTTTTCATTGCTGTATACTGTGGACTTGACTGTTTTGTGTATGTCTGTTGGTAGTCTTGGTAATGTTGAGAATATCACGGGAGCACAATTAAAAAGTTGGTACGTAATTGTTGTCATGTTGGTGTCCAACAGACAAGGATTTGGTCTCATCAACAGTGACAATGGAGGAAGCATAGTGCTGTGTTTATATCTAGAACCACAGGAGGCAGAGGTGGAAGGAAACTCTCATGACTGGCTGGTGAAGAAAAAGAAAACCATGCTAAACCAAGATGACTTCAACTAGGGATCTAACTCTGGCTTTCAGCCTTGGCCTCTAGTAGTCTAACCACTGGGTCACCAGCCACTTCTGCTTAATGTGAAAGCAGTATTTATTATTGCTTAAATTAACTATTGTCTGTCATATTACCTCGAGGGCAGAAGAAGAGTCTCTAACATGAATCTAAGTTTAATAATAATAAAGCATAAACAGTTGTGTATGGTGGTGTTCCCAAAAGATTCTTATAGAATTTAGATGGTGGTAATGCTTAGTTAGCTGTGTAGTGAGTGAGTGAGTGCCTGGCTAAACAGCTGGCCTCATAAATATAACAGTCCTCTGATGCTGGGAGATCACAAAGGAGGCAAGTTGTCACACTGCTCTGAGAAGTCTAGAGAAGTTTATTGTCAGCTCCGCTTGTTGTGAACACTGAATAAACAATGTAGACTTGTTGATACACGCACTTCCTCTTTTTAAATAAGCGTAATTAATTTCCCAATGATGGATGATACTGAAGTGTGAAGGGTAAAAAAAATGTGTCTGACTACCTCACTATTTGATAATTTTGAGGTAGATATATAGGTTGGGTGCATGACGATATAATATATGTAAGAGTTGAGTGCACAATTTTATGCACCAGTTGCTGAGACATCTGAATGTTTCTGTACTGCCATGGTGTATGTATGTAGCCTTATTGCTTGACCAGGTGTCCTTTGCAGGAATTAATGAGGGTATCTTATTTAACCCAGCGTCAGTGCAGCAGAGTCTGTCTAAAAAGAAAGAAAAAAAGGCAAACATTCTGTCACTTAACTATCCTTTAGTGTTTTATAGAAATAAAAACTCTCTTTCAGTGATATGGACAGGTCAGGGAAATTTCCTTACAATCAATTCAGATGCAGTAACAATGCCCCGAAACAGTGGTATCTTTTGGGCCCTTCTCCAGTGTAGGTAAGCAGGAAGTATCAGTATGTTTTTTGTTGATTAATGTACTGGTCTTGTTTGCTTTATTTATTTAAAATTTAATTTTTTAACTAATTAATTTATTAGCTTATTTTCAAAGAAGGTATTTCATAACTTTAGTCTGAATTAGAAAATCTATTGTAAAGTTCATGGAGAGAAAAAAATATGTTGCCTATTCAACTATCATTATATATATACTTTCCATGTTTTTCAGATAAAATCAGATGTTTTCAGATTTTTCCTTTATTACTTAGCATTAAAAAATTAACATTGTGCAAAGGAATGGATCAACCTTGACATCCGTGTTTTCTTGGACACGCTGAATGCTAAAGTCGTATTTTCCAGGTGTCAATCATTGCCCATATTTGGCGCTCAGTTTAACACCCTATTTGTATTTTTCAGTCTCCTTTTTGGCAATATGTACACATACTTCACATTCCGAGGAATTGACTTGATTACAACTGATGCAAGAATGCACTTATTTATTGGTCTTAGCGCTGCATGCTTTTTGGGTCTTTTGACCATGTTGCTGATGCGCACGAAGATGCCTGCAGCAGAGGAAGAGATATTAGCCAAAGATGGAAGAGGCAGTAAAGAAGCTTCGTAAGTTTATTTCTTTCCAACTAACTGTTGCTGTGAAAAGCTGGTTAAAGTTGAATGTAGAATAAGAGAGGAGCCGCTTAGCTTCCAGACAAATATGAATGGAAAGAGAGCACTCCGGTAATACGCAAAATAGCTGACAAAATTATTAGATGCACGAGAAAACTCGCCAACTTGCTTTGGGTCTTGTATCAGAAGAGAGTATGAACTGGGGTAATGAGGCTAACCTTGAAATGTTTCATCAGTGGTTTGTGCAGGGAATAGAGCAAGGAATATTTTCTATCATCAGCCCTTTAATGTATGAGACAGTGCAGTTTGTTGAGCCTTGGGCAGGTGGGGGATGTGTTAATGCTATCAAGGATGGCTTGACTCTTTTTATTTTGTATTTTTTTTTTTTCCCTTAGACAACTTTCAGTAATCAAAGAAAAGTTGTTTGCTGACTTGGGCCTATGTTAGATTTTTGCATAAAGTTCAAGTATATTCTTGCAGGGCACAGCTTGTCATCAGAGCAAGTTTACATTTGTGATGAGATCAGTTTGTACGAGATGATGACCAAAGAGCACTTGGCTGTGTTGGCATGTACTAATGCATGCAGCACACACAAGCTCCCTGTAATAGTCAATGGCAAAGAAGTAGTTTTTTTTTTTTTTTTAAAAAAACTTGCAAACATTAATGCTTTTCTTGTAAACTACAAAGCACATTGCAACATACAGATGTATGCTGCTTTATTTCATGATTGATTTCATCACAAGTATGTACCAAGCATCATGGATCATTTAAAAGAGAACAGTGTTCTATCAAAAGTGCTTATGGATAATATACATGCTCAACATTGACATACAATCAGATCTTTTGTTTGTTTCTGCCTGAGGACCGAGTAGTTCTGGAGAGTTTAAAACTTTATAGACATGTACAATGAACCATCTGAAAGTAAAGGAAACCTGTTGCAGCAGTGAAAGAAGATTAATAACCAGGATGGTGTATATGATGTAGCAGAGTTGTGGGAAGAAAGTTCCACGCTGGCATTACAGAAATTATGGGAAAATCTTTGATCAGAAATTCTTGATGACACTCTAGGAAGCAAACTGTGGTGTTACCAGTTGACATGGAAACCAGTTTTTTTGATCATCACCTCAAACTTCCATGCTGTATAGAAGTAAACATAGCCGATGTGGCTGGCGACCTTGGACATTACTTAATGGCAATGATGATATGCACTCTATACGGGTGGTGAAATGACTAATGAAGATGATTTTCACAGAAGTTGAAAGGATTTTTTTATGTTAATGTCACTATGGTGGGAAAACATCTTTCTGCAGTATTTGGTTACAAAATGTCACTGAGCTTTCATTTCTGAAGATGCTATGTAATCATGCAGTGGCAAAGATAACCTCAAATCTTAAGAAATACTTTTTCCAGCCTTTACGATGCAAACACTGAATAATAATTTTATTTGTACATTTAATTTGCTGACAAGGGAAGCACCGCACAATTTATTTTCTTGATATTAGCAACTAGAATACTATACAGAAAGTACATTTTCAGTGACAATACTTGAATATGAATGCTGCACTAGAATATTTTTTTTCTTTTACAGTGTTATGTATTTCATACTGTTACAATATAATATAATATATGGTTGTCTTCAAATTTTATAAACTTTAAAAATTTTCTGAACTGTTCCTGGTCCAAGATAATTAGGAAAATCAGGATTGTACCATAACAGAAAAATTGAGGCTGAGTATTTGAATCCATCACTACTTTGATTGCCTGGTTTCTGAATCGATTAAAAATATTCCAGATGTTAAACACTATAAACATGATAAATATATGCACGAATAGTTAATTATTATCATATGAGACAAAGGTATTGCTAAAGAAACTGCTTATAAAAAGACTTTAGTGGGGGCTCTTTTGTTTTGCCATGAGAACTCCTTGTGGCATAAGGAGAGAGTAAGAAGCATAAAAAGCCATGGGCTTCTTCAAAGCCTTGGTGTCAATCTTGTTGGAAACTTGTGAAGATAATTTTTATACCCTCAGAAAATCTGTGTAAATGAGTAGATCTGCTGTGCAGCATATACCAGTATAATCAAGTCTCAAAGATGGCTGATTTCTCTCACGAATTGTGAACAATATTTTGTCTTAAAAGTTTTGGAAGAAAATTTACAAATTTTTAGAAATACTTCAATTTCATATAGTGGTTTCAGACTTGATTAGCTTTGTATGAGTACACTCTTTTCCCCACTTTGCATGAGGAATGTTTTTCTGGAAAAACGTTTGTACAGTGGATCTATGCAAAGAAAATCTAATAGTATATGTTCTTGACACCTCCAAAAGTCCCCTTTTTTTTTCACTTCCACCACAGAAAAAAAGTTTACTCATCAATTTAATAGTGACTATCTGCATATGATGAGATAGTGTTTGGTTAGGGTGAAATATTAGCTAGTGTAAGCAGGTGGTGGCTGATCAAGGTTTGACTTCACTTCCTTGTCAATGTCAGCTGTTTGTGGCAGTATCATGTGGAGTGGAGAGAGAGCTCTACAGGGCTATCCAGTATCATCAGTAGGTTAGCAGGTGTTTCTGAGTGGTTTAAAGTGATTACTCTTGTGGCGGTGACCTGGAAGTATCTGACTGCTTTGACCCATGCTGCTGCTGCTTATAGATCATCTTGTAGCTGGCCAAGAGATAACTTAAACCCCTTCAAAACTAAGCTTTGCTTGAAATTTAGGTCCAAATCCGCTGCAGCCAGGGCCATCTTGTCAGCCAATGAGAATAAGTTAGCCAGGCCATTTGTGGTCATGTTTCACATTTCCATACTGGCTGTTTCCTCTTTCACCTGTTCCTAGTGTTATGATCTCTAAGTCCTCCACAGACAATTCCTTCTGATTGGACCTGAGAAGCTTCACAATGCCCGTGTCTCTTAAGTCACTAAACCTTTTGGATAAACCCTACCATCTTGGTCACATCAGAAGTTGGGTTCATGAATCTCGTAAGTTCTTGATGCACTTTAATTTCTTATGAGAACCTGGTTCATGTCTGTACTTCATCCCATGCTCTCTTGAGGTTGTTATTGGCTTGCCAAATGTTATAGCTTTTCTAGCATTCACAAATTGTTGGCTTATTTGGGTCCACTTGTAGAATTCAGCAAATGGGATAGTATCTGCCAAATAATAAATTTTAAAAGTTGATTTGACTTGATCTATGTGCTTGATTAAGATGGTTATTTTGGGTAGTAAAAACATTGCTTTAATATTAGAGTGGAGGTCGGGTAAGTTTATGGAATGCCCCCGGGGAATTATCAGCAAGGAGTAAAGTCACGAAAGTGTTGCAGAAAGTACATAAACTATTCATCAAACAGTTTTGCAGTTATCCAGGCCCTTTTATTTTATCTCCAATAATCTGGTTGGTTGTCCTGGTTTAAGACCTTTTTTAAAGCTTATGGGATTCTCGGAGTGGCAAACTCACTTGCAGCACTGCCACAAAGCAGGAATATCAACACATTTTTTGCTTTCTTGAAGCCTGAAACACTTCTCTCTCTTTTTTTTTGGAAATGTATGTTCTTTCAGGCTTGTGCTTCCAAAGTCATTCGGTTACATCAACCTTAAATACTTCCTGTGGCAATTAGCTCTCTGCTTTTACCAAAGCAGCTGTGATGTCAACACTAGCAGATTCTCCCCTAACTTTGATGTTAATGAAGATCTTGACAGTTGCTGAATCTGTAAAACCAGCCTTCACTTTCTTGGAGAGGCTTGTCACTAGACGAGGTATCTTCTTTCCTCTCTGAGCTCTGGTACAGCTTTTTTGCACAAGTCACACTTGAGCTTAAAGGCATCTGTTCCTGATTTTGATTTTTCACTGGGATTGCCAACATTCTTTCCATTTTCTCAATCAAATGATGTCTCACTCTTGTCATCTTCCTACCATTAATCAAGCTTAACTGAGCCAGTGTTTTGAATTTTTTCTGCATTCTTTTTAATTGTCCATATGCTAGATTTGTTCATGTTATACAGACTTGTCATTCTCGGTCAAAGTTACACTTTCACTGTTGACTTTTTAATTTGGTTTCCTCATGGGCAAGATCATGAGCGTGTTGTATGGTTGTCTTGGGAGACGCGCGCAGAAGTCACAATGAGGCTCGTGCAAAGTCGCGTGGGGAGATGTACTTCAAGTTGACTGAAGAAAGTTTAGTCAGTTGACAGTGAGCTTTTAGCTTGCTTTTGAATGCCAATTTAAAGTATGTGGCTTTGTGACTTTGGCTAGGTCTTTCACTAAATTCAAATTGATAATCATTGAGTCAGTTTCCATGCCAAATTTAAAACTAATATACAGTGATGATCATACCGCTATTCTATTATCTCTCTTGATTTTTTTCCTCATCTTTTTAATTCATTTTTCTTCTTTAGTACACATCACTTCTCCTGTTTCCACAGTTTTCTTTTTTAAAATCTGCATACTCATCTTTAATCAAAAGTATGTTTATTGCTTACATTTTAAGGTTTACTGTGATTTTCTAAATTTGTTCGTAGTCTCTTCTTTTTTTTTTTTTTTTGGTCAATAAAGAATCCAGAGTCATCCTAAAATCTTGTGGTGTTATGGTGCACTTCCTGTTTGCTGCCGTGCTAGCAGAGGTACTCACGACATGAAATGTAGCCGTCCTACATAAATGGAATTGTTGCTGCTCATTTTAGTTAGGTCTGAAGTCATGGAACATTTCTATTGGCTTTCATCCCTTGCACCAAAACTTGGGTTGTCTGCGCAAACTTTATTAACCCTGCACATACCATATACCAGTTAGTTTTTACCTCCCTTACACTACTAGCCTAGAAGCACTAGTTGATGTGTGTGTTGAACTGGCTGTGTATTTATTTAATCAGCACATTCGTAATGCAAAATGTGAGGTTAAAGCGATGCTACAAGTGGAAGATAATGCTGTGTATGGTTTAGCTTGTGCTATGTAATGCAGAGTTAAAGGATAACAGGACGCAAATGTATCCCAGGTGGTATACAGAGCATTAAATCTTGTTAGTCATGCGAGGAAATAAGCATGTAAGAGTTTCAGATTTTTTTTACATAATTCACAATAATTTTACATTAATTCTTTATTTATTGAAAATTTTTTTCTTTCTTTTTAATTTATAGCAAATCATCAGGAGACACAGCTTTGGAATCGTTTTGTAAGAATCTTTGACTTTTGTTTTGTGCATAAGATCTAGCGTATCCATCTTTTTTCTCTCTCTCTCTTTGTGTGGTGCATGCGTGCGGGTGCAAGTGTAAAGTTCATGTATGTGTGTTTATCTCCGGGGAGAAGGGAGTGGAGTAGGCCGAAGCCGTGTGTGGAGCAAGCTCCTGGTGTCGTAGCCATCTTCCAGTCACTAGGATAGAAGCCATATTGTCACTTAAGGGGGGGGGGGATGACTATTTTAATTTATCCATCTGTTTACTTTCATAACAGAGCCAGGAGCATTTGTGGCAAATGCTTAGGAGTTAGAGAAACCTTATAAAATAACTAGCGGCAGCATTTTAGTATTATTATTCTTGCTTTATTTCCTTTTATTTCATACTTATCCTGTCACTGTCACTTACTCAAGTATTTTATCATCTTTTAAAGCGTGAACTTTGTCATAACGTTTGAACTTCATAAAACGCTGGAGTTCAGGTCTGGTGTTTTTTTTTTTTTTTTTTTTAAATTAAGTGCTGATGAGAAGAGAATCCAGACTAAAGTCTCGGTGCATTATTCTGGCTGACAGCATCATTAGTCAGTGCTTCTGCTGCTGTTTCTTTCATTGCAGTAAAATCATTTCGGCTGCTGAGGACGAAGAAAATGCTGCTGCTGCTTTCTTCCTTTGCTTACACAGGTACGTAACATTGGTAACATCGCATCCGGCAGGTAATTGCTAAACTTTGTCCTATCCCTTTCTAGCCGCTTCAGTAGGGAGCGGGGTTAGGGATCATTTTGCTAAGTTAAATGCATTCCAGACAGTTGTATTGACCTTGAAACTGGGTTTTGCTGGAAGCAGCCCATTTCCCTGAGGGGTCTTCGTCATCAGATTTTTGGGGTTCTTTTTTTCCGCTGATATTAGTGTTCATACGCAGCAGCCAGGGTACTATCAATCACTCTTTAAAGGAACCCCACCCAGGATCCCGAGAGAGCGAGAGCGAGCATTGGTCTTCACCCGCCTATAATAATGAGTATTTAATTTTATGTGGCTAAAAACAGCAATTCAACATCTTCATAAAATGAGTATCTCTCGCCCTTCTAGTGAAACGTTCAATGGTGGGAAAATTGCATGTGTAAAACTTTGATAGATGAGCAGTAAATGCTGGTGGTAAGTTGTGCTTGTTTCTCATTCAGTTATCTAAAATAAGCTCAGTTGCATTTTGGTTATGCAGGGGATTTTTTCCTGGTTGATGTTAAATCTGTCTACCATTTTTTTTTTTTTTTTCAGGTTTAGAACTGACTTTTTTTAGTGGAATTTATGGTACCTGTATCTCTAACAATATGGTGTTTGGAACAGAGGCCAAAGGATTAATAGGGATCTCAGGAATGCTTATCGGTGCTGGAGAGATTATAGGTGAGGATATGTCTGTTTTTTTACTTCCTCTCCTCCCCATATTCTGGATTTTGTTCATTCAGATTGCTTTTAATTAGTGCATGTGGGACTTTTTTTTTGTGCTTTTGGCAGTTAGTGTGGAAACAAGCATAGGTAGTAGCAGTTAACAGCAGTGAAGAAGCCAAACTACTTGAGAAGCTGGACCTTGGTATTACCATGGCAATGGGGAAGGTACAGAAGAAGGAATTTAGGATGCTCTCCGCCACTGAGTGAGAAAGTGGGAGTTGCTGAAGTTCTGTAGCAAGAAGGAAAGGAAACTAGTAGAAAATGCTAGTTTGATGGCTACAGTAGGGATTAAGGATACAGGCATACCTCTTATAGTGCTGTTTCCTTATAATGCGCTTTATCCTGGAGGAAAATTCTTACATGTTATGACGACAACCTATAGCACTCTTTTATAGCGCTCCATTTACCAAGAATGCATCCTGACCACTATAAGAGGCTTGCCTGTATTTAGGGTTTTCCTTGACAGAGAGGATAGGTTAAATTATCAGTTACTCCTTCAATAAAGCCTTGAAAAATAGCTGCTAATTTTTTAAAATGTTAATAGTGCAAAATTCTATTGTTTTTTAGAGAGATTCCTCTGTGTGCTTGGGCGGGGTGCAGTTGGCTAAAAATTACTGCTTGTTACAGGTATTGTAAATCAAGTTTAAATGCTTATCTAACAGTGTTTGAACCAAAATGCTGGGATTTCCTGAAGGAAACAGTGGCTCTAATTCCCTCCCCACCAATTCCAAGCAAAGTGAGCTCCAAAGTCTGAAGCTACTTTTGACAGTTTTCTTTGTTTACTTTGTATGCTGGGAATCATCATTATCTTATGCAGACATTTGGGATCTATTAGCAGATAAAGGTGAAATCTGGTGAGAACTTTGTGACAGTTCTCTGTCTAGGTAATCAAGAGAGACCCTTCCCACCTGACTGATCGACTGATCTATTTTTTGTCTATCTGTACTCTGACCAGTCTTGCCTTTGATTAATTGCTGTACTTTGCTACAGTGGAAAGTGTAGTGGACTACTGATCAAGCTTTATTACTATTATTATTAATAAACAAATGAAAAACTACATTTGTGCATCTTCTGGGTCTCCATTTATTTTGTTTTTAAATTTTTTTCTAGGTAACTCTTAACCTAGCTTCATCACAGGGCTGAGTTGTGCGTCTTTTAGAACTAGAAAAAAATCCATAATTAAATTTTGAGTTTTGACCCTTAGTTTGTGACAGGCACTAAAAATTTTTTTTTTTTTAAAAAAACATTCTTTTTTTTAAAAAAACATTCTTTTGTAGATTAAAGAATAAAACAGTCAATAGATTTAATTTGTTTGCGCAAGCTGAAGATGCTATTTCCATGGGACCAGTTCATAATGTAAACCACACATCCAGAAGAACTGCCAACCACAGTTTGTTCTCCTTTAAGTTTACGGCTGCTTTTATGTGGACAAAGTTTTTATCTTTATTTTGTGGGGGAAGAGAGAGAGAAAGAGAATAAATCAAAACAAGTTCCAGTAAACTATCATTTATTATTTAACATTCAATATTTTTACTAGTTGAGTATATTTGCCATAGATTCGAGTACTTTCTGTTCTGTATCTTCTGTTCATTATCTGCTACAAGTATGAAAATACTGGTTTAAACTTTGTACTTCCTCCTTTCATGTTTTAAAAATGTTTTCTCTCCATTAGACCAGACTCGGATACTCGACAGAAATGGACATTATTCTTTCCTTCTGTAAATACTGTAAATCCACCTTTGCTTGCTGTCTCTGCCATTTTTATGGCTCAGTCCTAACTAAAAAAAAAAGTTTCCTTTTACTCTTTCTTTCTTTTTTTATAATTTGAGGTGGTTCATTTTTTGGGCTTTTTGGAAAATGCACGACTAGATTTGGCAAGGACCCTGCTGTTTTATTTGGCTATGTTATCCACATGGTTTGTTTCTTTATGATATTCCTCAACTTGCCTGCAGACTCGCCAGTCCAAGAAACATACATGGAAACCTACATCGAATCTAGGTGAGTGTCCGGGTTGCACTTAGAGGGTTGATCCTTTGTAACTACAAATAAGGAGGTCTAGTGAAAATAATTTAGGAATGCTGGGATTGCTGGTGCCTACAAAGGGGAGAGAACCTCAGTAAAGGGGTGGTTGGGTTATGGCGCACTTGTCTGCGAGGAAGTGTTACCAATCCTGCACTACACATAGCCTGATGCTCCTGACTTTGGCAGGGAAAACAGGCCAGATTAGGGTGTGTGGCTGTTTGCGATGCAAGCTTGTATGGCAGTAAGCTGTTTGAATGCAAGTGCATACAACGACAGCTGGCACAGATTTCAGAGACATGTACAGGTGTCAGAAACTTGACCAACTGCTGAGTTGAAAACATTTTCAAAATTGTCTCGAAGAGGATGTTTAATTGAAGAGTGAATACATTCACATTATTTACAGTCATTTGATGTGAATGGGAGCTGTTGGATACAACCTCTTTCATACTTCATTCTTCTTGCCCTTCAGTTGTATCCAGGTCTTTGGGACTAAGCTTAAAAGAAGAGAAACAAGTGAAGTTCATCTCTTGTTTATCATTTATAAATTCTCAACAATACAGGCATTTGTGAAAATGGCCATTTAATTTTTAATTAAGATTTGTAGTAGTACACACCACTATAATGTTGCATGATATCTCTGGAGTTGCTGTAATAAGGTGGCCATAAATTTAGCATAATATTTAACACTATTAGCATGAACAGTTCTGGTAGATAACGGTTTCTCACCCCAAGAATTTCGAGAAATTATTAATCTGTCCAAGTGAGTCTCCTCACCAGTATTCACAGCACTGACATTGCTAATGAGTTTCACCTCAATTAAAAGCAAAAGGATTTATGGGTCTCACTACTTCTAGCAAAGCATTATAGCCATACCATAGCATCACTGCTGCAAGAATATAAATTATAAATATAGTCTGCGAATAAAGTATTTTGTTTTTTTTTTTTAAAATAGACTGTCATGTAACAGAGGTTGGATACAAATGTTATGAGAAAAGAAAAACTATTACATAGCCTAATTTTTCTCTACTTTAATCAGGAGATGGTGGAACAGTCCCTAACTCTCAGCAGACAACGAACACAGTTGATTTAGTTTTCCCTAGTGCTGTTGTGTGTTTTGTTTTGACAGATGACCAGATAGTAACACTTGAATAGAGAAGCAGGATGGACCTGACCTCTCAGAGTTTGTTGTAGGAAGGAGGCAGGGGAATGGTTCCTCTCTAGCTCTGTCTAGCAGACGAGGGCTTCTATAGAACGAGAAACAACCCACTGGCAAGATGACATGGTCATTGCTCAACCCAGTTTGCTATACAACCATGAAACTATATTATTAAGTTTGTCACGGCTAATCAAAACATTTTTTTCTCGTCAAAGTTTATAGCCAAGATAAATTTTCTTTTTTAATCTTTATTATTCACATGCCAAATTGCTTTCTAATACAAATGTTGTAATAAAATTTTTTTCTTAATTATTATTTCTTTTATTTTAATTGTTTTTTTTTTCCCAACTAGGATTGTAGATATGTTTTGGTATTTAATATGTCTTTAATACAATGAGAAATAATGATGTTTGTGTTCTGACATCTGATAAATGATTTTGTATTAATGTCCCCGAGTAATGTTTTGAAATATTTTTGTCATATACAATTGAAAATAATTAAGCCATGTGTATGGCATTTTTTGAATTTAATTAATTTCTCATATATCAAAAAAGATTAAATTACATGTTTAATAAATTTCAAAAATTTGTATCTGTATTCTTGCATATAGGTGGGCTTAACTTCTTTTAAATTAATAACATTTCCATTGATCCAGATTGTATTTATTGCAAAAACATTTTTCCTTATTTTTATGAAATGTTACTTTGATGAACAATATTTTAATTTAATTTATCCTAGCATCTTTTACGACCTGTATTGTTACCATAGAAACTATAAGTTAGGAAGTTGTATCTTTGTCTCTCTTATTTAAAATCTCAGTGAACAGTTATCTTTTCACAATTCATTCCAAGATCAGCTGGAAAAAAAAAAAGTCGAGGTGGATTTTAGTTTTGTCTAGTTGTTTATTGTTCACCGTAAATGTGATCTTTGATTTATCTGCCAAGGCTTACAGTTTTCATGATGATGTGTTTCTTTGTCTTTTCGTTTAGCAAGATAATAGCTATACTGTGCAGTTTTCTCCTTGGGCTTGGAGACAGTGCTTATAACACTCAGGTAAGGAGGAAGTTTGATGGAAATAATATGGTAAGTGGAAGAGAACTGTGCAGCAGTTTAAGAGAAAAGGTCAATTTTTCCGAACAGGAGTTTGCATGTTGTGTTATGTGATACATGCGGTTTGAACATGGAAGACAGACTCAGGCTGCCATTTTTAAAAAAAATGGTGAGGGTTAAAGAAAACCAGGAAGATAAAAAACAAAAGAGAATTTTTGCCATCTTTAAACATAAACATTTTATAATTGCAAAACGTTTTTTCTAAATCTTAAAAAAAAACAATTCAAATACTTCAGTAGACTGCAGTCTTTTGGTTTGCTTGTTTTTTTATTTGTAGCACAAAAATGTCTGTAAATATCATGTGAAAGGAAATATCTTTATTCCTTTAAAAAAAAAAAATTAAAATTATCAAAGATTTTTAGGAGAGAGATATCGACAATGAAATATCTCGCTGTAAGAATCCAAAAAAATGGGAAAGAACTTGTATGGTTCCATTTGAATGTTTAGCCACACTAATACTTTCACCATACCACCAATGTGCTAGGGTCGTACATTCAAATAGAACCTGGGGATCGAATGATGTTATGGCGATGATGATTCAGCCAGGTTTCATCTGAATGTATATTTCTGATGTTAGAGGGATGGGCCAGTCACTGTTATTAATGTACAGAATTTATTCTTTTATAAAATTGTATAACAAGTTTATCAGGCAATTCATTTTATGGTGTTTGTACTCATGAGGCCAAATGTCATCCTCAGATATGCAAAGATACTTGTGTTTTCCAGATTCTCTCCTTGTTGGGCACTGTATACCCTAAGGAAAGCGCACCTGCCTTTGCACTCTATAAATTTATACAGGTAAATCTTCAGAAATGTTTTTTTTTTTTTTTAAAATTCTGTTCTCATTATTACTGTGTGAAATTTTAAAATACATATTTAAAAATTGTTTGTAATGGCTGGCTATTTTGTTTTAGCTTAATGTCAAGAGAGATTCCTGTGAACTGAGAGAGTTTTATTATAAATATCTTATTTCCATTCAATGTTTGTCTCTGTATCTATCTATTGATTGTTGCTTTCTCCATCCCACTTTAGAATTTTTAAAAATTGTAATGATTTTAATTTTAACTGGAATTAAATAATATTAGATTATACATTCCTCTAAAGATAGTCCAGGATTAAGACGAGTTCTTTTAAAGAAAAACTAGATAAAAACATTTGCATACTGTTGGTTGTCCATGTAACCTGTACACAGTTTATTCAGGTTAATTTAAAGACTAAGGAATAGAAGGTGTATTGTTAAATAGACATAAAATAAGAGCATATTTATCTTTGTTATTTTTGGGTTGAAGGTAATTTCAAAACTTTTTGGAGCTTATACACCCTGCATTTGTGAACATGTGGCAGAGCCCATTGATCAATAGATGTACTGTGCTTTTTGGACAGGGGCATCAGCTGCCCATGAAGCTGTTGATTCAAAAAAATTTTTGTTCTACATGAGATTAATCTGAGCTGGTTTTGAACACGGTTCGTTGTAACTTATCCTTTCTTGTTTTTAATCAGTCAGCTGAATTCTGCCTTTTGCTTCAGAAATAACTGTCCTATGAATTTGAGGTGGGGGAATTTCAGAATTTTACAAGTGTGAGCATAATGTTACAATGATTGACTGTCATTGGAAACATGGTTATAAAAGGAACACTTGTTTGGAGAGAGTTATATTGATCAGAAAAGAAAGGGGGGGATAAATCTTTAGGTTGAACGCCATAATTGATATATACAGATGTAACATTCAGGATATTAGGAAATCATTCCAGTTTGTGTTAAATGCAACATCAACTTGCGTTGCAAATAATCAGTATGTTGTTTGTCATTGTTTTTTGTTCAAGGGCCCAGGTGGTCTTTGTCATCCTCAGAGAAAAGGTACACCATTTGGTACTTGTTTGCTGTCATTAATGTAAAGCTAGAACATCATTCTTCTAGAATTTGCAGCGTGCAAGTAATAATGTATATAAACATTCTCCTAAAAGGACAAAAAACATTTTGTACAGGTTTAGCTTTTGAAATTAGACCACCTTATTTTTTTCTGTGCATTTACCACAAATCTAAACCACTTCCTAAGTAAAAGGCAGTCTGTTTTCACAGATCCCAGAAATATGTACCAATGAAAATAACCTTAGTTCTGTTGTTGTTGACTTATATGGTCCTGAAAATAAATGTCATATGGTCACCTATTTAGATTTTTACTATTTATAAAAATGCACACAGGTATTTAGTTATCTTTTTTTTGTTTTTAAATTAACTGTTAGTGAAATATGACTGACTGATTTTTTTTATTGAAGTTAGAAACCAGGTAATTCAAAGTGGTTTGATTAAAATAGGAAATTCAACATGACCATTACTTTAAGAAATGCTTGCTTTTTTTAAACAGAAATCAAAACTGTTTTGTCAAGCATGCTGTTTCCTTAAAAGAAATTGAAATCTATTACCGAATTAATTAATACAGTTTTATATGAACCAAGCAGGAAAAACAAAACATCTTTACAAATCATGCAGGATTGTTTCTATATCATTACTTGTACCCTGATTAATTTTCTTCTATTTACAGTGTTACTTACATTGTTTTAAATTTTATAGGATTATTATATTTAACTTTTAATTTCTCTCTATATCCTCTTCTAGTCTGTTGCTGCTGCCTTGTGCTTCTTATACAGTCTGCATATTTTTCTACACTGGCAACTCTTGATTCTTGTCGTCATGGGAACCGCAGCCACTTTGAGCTTCTTTGTTCTGGAATGGGAGTTGTATGCTAACCCAGTACATCAAAAATCAGGTAATTTGTCTCTGCTAAAATGTTACCGGAAAAGAAAGTCAGTCACCTGAATGTCAAAGCTGTTTTTTTTTTTTTTGTCTACTATTTTAGAATGAATTTTGCAGCACATTCTCCAGAAAGAATGATTGTGGCCCAGTTGCTAACATTGGTGTAAAATTGCCAGAAATTCTGATGTATAAAATGAAATATTGATTTAATTGATTTTATTTTTCTGCTGATTACATGACTTACCCGAGCTAGCTTTCATTTGAAATTGTTTATCCTAGGTTCTCTTTAACTGTTTGTTACTAATACTGGTCAAAAATAAACTTAGGGACTTACAGTTGTTGACCTGCCACTTTCTTCTCTGTGAGTGGATGATGGAATTCTGTCTGAACTACTTCAGCTTTTGAATTAGAAAGGCATTAATAAGCTCTCTGAATGACACGCAATTTCATTCTGACTAATAGTAGACAAAATGTATTCAACTGATTAAATAATTTTATTCTTTTTAGAAAAAAAAATTTCTTCTTTCTCTATTAATAAAAAAAATTTTTTTTTCTCTTGGCTCGATATTTTATCTTTTATTATCTATTTTAAAATAATTTGAAGGTTTGTTTTTCTTTATTCGTGTTAAGCTATTTAATTTATTGTCGTTTTCATTTTGGTGGAACCTTTAAAGTCTTCCCGTTTCCATAACGCTAACAGCACGTACTATTTTCTGGTACCTTTGTAGTACCTTCTTTCTGGTTTGCTTGCCGCCCCCTCCCTTTTTTGCCTTTCAGAATACAGAAAGCAAAGTTTAGAGGATTAACATAGCAAAATCCAAAATAACCCACACTGACAGACATGCCAAACTCCTTTAATCATTTAAGATTTAGCTTTGAAATCAGATAAACAGATAAATACATGTTACAGCTGTATATATATATATATATTTGGGACTATTTGATCATCAGGATCTGTTTGGTCCAAGTCTCTTATTTGTGTTCACTTTATTTCCAAAATCTGTCAACATTGTTTAGTGAAACACTAATTGACCTTAAATAACTGTCTGTCAGAATGATTTCCCTTTATAGGCACTCTAGCAGTTGATTCCCACAGGTAACTTGCATTGATCCGGACTTTGAAAGAAAATCGGAAAAAAGAGGGGGGGGGGCAAATTTAGCAAGACGCAAACCCAAGAAAACTCTTAATTTGTTGTTTGTTTTTTTTTTTAGAATGATGAGCATTAAACTGTATAGATGCATTTAAGGAAGCTTTTTCTTCAAGTTTAGAATGTTGTTACCTAGGGATATCCAGAATGTGCTGTTGTCATGAGACGCACCAAAAAAAAAGGCTATTGTATGATTATAGTATACCGCAACGTGAGGATCAATTTTTGTCTGAAACAGCTGTCGGAAGCATTTCTAGCAGACTTCAAAGGGTTTACAGCAACTACTTTGTCTCTCTATTTGACAAAAGTGTATTGTAATTACTGAAATAGAATAGTGTTGCTGTTCAACAATTAGTATTTGCTTTGTATGCACCAGAAAATAACCTCAAGTCACACACTCAGTTTTTTTACTGGCCTCTCCCTAATATGTGCACCTGATCAGCTGTTTCAGGTTTACTCAACAAGCGTAAAATTAGAAAACCTTGTGAGTGCTGTTTTGGTGAGCATGTAACTGTGTCATCTGATCTTGTAATCATCTTTTTCTTTTTCAAGCACAAACACAGAAACTTTTGCATTCGGATGATGAGGAAAGTATGTATCTTTTCCACTAGTGGAATACAATGTGTTTCTAAGCTTTTGGCAAGGAAATTCAGTTTAAACTCTTTCGTATTTTTTTTTTTTCCTGACTATAGCTGGACATCTGAACATAAGGACTTGTTGTTGACCCCTTCCTTTTATTCACCTTAGCCACAGCTGGCAGGCTGGACCAGCTGATGAGCACAGCCTTAGGTTTCTTAGTTCAAGATAGAAATCTGTTTTGAGAAAAGTTTCCTGTTTTTCCAACCCTTTGTGTATTAGAATTAAAGTTATTTAATTGATTTAGGTGTTCTTAGCTTAAATTAACCTCTTTGACCCCATATAATCCTTTTTAAAAAAAACACTAATTCATATCTACTGCAAATCCTTAATTGGAAAAAAAAAATTAATATGAATAGTTGATGGCAGAGGGGCCCCGAGCTCGATTCTTGCTGGTGACTGACTGTTAACCCCCCCTCCCTCACGTGTCAGGCCGCTAGCACTTGCTAGTAAGTGCTGACCACAGCACTGTGCAACATCAGTGAGCATGTCTACAGTTGTAGATGACTATCACAGAAGAAGCTTCATAAACAAACAAAAGAATGATATCTGAATAATCAGAAAGGCTTTCATATTTATAATAAGCCTATCCTCTTTCTTTTAAGATCTCCCCTTAAACTGTAAAGGTCTGTTACTAGATTGTTTTGGATGCAACAGTTCAAAATCTTACATATTTACATACTGAAAAAATTAATTAAAAATCCAGGTTTCTGTAGTTGAATATGTGACATTTTTTATATGAGGAAAATAAAACTGATTAATCGTTGAAGAAATTTGCATTAGAATATTAATGATATTTATTTTTAAAAATCTGTAGTTTGATGGCAGTATTAAAATAAATAGTGTTCAAAGAAAACAGTAGTTTAGTGATGTTATAGAACGCCGAAAATGGCATTTAATTTATTCCTGTTACGTTTGCTGTATAAGAACTTTTTTAAGAATGACTGCTCATCGCTAGTGTCCAACATGCCTTCATGCTGGCTATACTGGGTAGACTGTATCTGTTTGCTTAGAGAATTCAAGGTTTCATCAGATACAGGTGTGGTCCAAGTAACATCAGGTTTTGCCTGGTGCTGTATAAACCTACAAAAAGATTGCAAGTTAAACAGCAATATTTTCACTCAGTCTATTCAAATGTTCACACTATAGGTACTGCACTTCCTACTCAAAACAGGTTTATCGTGTCAGAGGAAATCACATTCATCATAGTAGTTAGTTCTTAAAGTGCATAGTGGTTTTGATTCTGTTTACTCCAGGATTTGTTATTGTGTAACCAAAGAAGTTCTGGCATTTTTCTTGATTTCTTAATAAAGATACCACCACCACCAGTATTCTGCCAACAGGCAGGTTTATGGCTCAGAGCATCTATATTTATTTTCTCTCTCTCTCTCGCTCTCTCCATCTCTCTCTCTCTCTCTCTCGCTCTCTCTCTCTCTCTCTCTCCTCTCTCTCTCTCCATCTCTCTCTCTCTCTCAGCTCTCTCTCCATCTCTCTCATCTCTCGCTCTCTCTCTCTCTCATCTCTCTCTCTCTCTCTCTCCATCTCTCCATCTCTCTCTCTCTCTCATCTCGCTCTCTCTCTCTCTCTCTCTCATCATCTCTCTCTCTCCATCTCTCTCCATCTCTCTCGCTCTCTCTCTCTCTCTCTCCTCTCTCTCTCATCTCTCTCGCTCTCTCTCTCCATCTCTCCTCTCTCTCTCCTCTCTCTCTCTCTCTCGCTCTCTCTCTCTCTCCTCTCTCTCTCCTCTCTCTCATCTCTCTCTCTCTCTCAGCTCTCTCTCTCTCTCTCTCTCCATCTCTCTCTCTCATCATCTCTCTCTCTCCATCTCGCTCTCTCTCATCTCTCTCTCTCTCTCTCATCTCTCTCTCTCCATCTCGCTCTCCATCTCTCTCTCGCCATCTCTCTCTCTCTCTCTCTCATCTCTCTCTCCATCTCTCTCATCTCTCTCTCATCTCTCTCTCCATCTCTCTCATCTCTCCTCTCTCTCCTCTCTCTCCATCTCTCTCTCTCCATCTCTCTCTCTCTCCTCATCTCTCTCTCTCCATCTCTCTCATCTCTCTCTCCATCTCTTCTCCATCTCTCTCTCTCTCTCCATCTCTCTCTTCTCTCTCTCCATCTCTCTCTCTCTCTCATCTCTCTCTCCTCTCCATCTCTCTCTCTCTCTCCATCTCTCTCTCTCTCTCTCCATCTCTCTCTCTCATATTTGCTGTGGGGTTGCTTTCTTCGTACAGCAGCAGTGACCAACAGAAAAGTTTTAAAAAGTCATAGTGGCCACTTTTATTTTTAAAGAATTTCAAATTGTGAAAAAAATTTTTTAGCAAAATGTATTTTTCCTGGTTAACTGCATCATTACTAGTTCATATTGAAAATATGGAAATTTAATAATAAAGGAATTTATTATAACAATCTTAAACGCTAATTGATTTTTCCAATTATTGGTAAGAATAATAAAAAAAAAAGGTAGATGGGATTCTTTAGATGGGCAAGTCTAGAAAAGTAGCTCCAGGAGGTAGATCAGAAATTCTATTATGAACTTGCCCATTTGGGGAAAAATGACATTCCCTGGTTTGCTGGGCACATTTTTCTATGTATATGTGATCCCCCCCCCCCCAACCAACCAACAAAAGGGTCACTTTTGATGATAGAACCTCATTCTTCTTCCCAGTCAGCTCTGGAACATTGAATTTTTTTTTCCCCTAAATTTCTTTGGTGCATAAACACCTGGAAATTGCACGAGAATTTTCTTGTTTTTTTTTCTTTTTATAGTTAGAAAACAAAAGTAAATATTCAATCCCTGCAATGCAGAATGGCTGCAGATTCACTTACTGACAAAGTCTTCTGCTCGCCGCTTGATGACCATCCTGGTAAAAAGACCAGAAAATAGACTACTTTTCTCTAATGTGATTACTTATGAGTTATGAAAAAATAAAAGGTCAATGCGTTTGCCTCATATTCATGATAAACCTTTTTTAAGAGAAAGTGTAAGTACACACAACACTTACTAACACTGTTTGTTCTCACAGGATCTATCTGTCTGTGTTCTTTAAACAGGTAAAAACTTCAAGATAACTAATGAAACCAGTTGGTTGTAGCTGAATGTCTAATCAAGGTTTTTTTTTTTTTTACCAATAATCATAACAAACAACCACCAAGAATTTTCTTTTTATTGAAACTATACATTTATTTAAATAATTAGTTAACTATACGACGATCTGTTGAAAAAGTATCCGACCTTAGGCTGGGAAACAAAAATTACATACTTGGTGGGGTTCAGTTACTAATCCCTTTTGAGGTAGGCCCCTTGTGCCTCCACACACTTAGCCCAGCAATCCTTCCACTGTTCGAAGCACGTCTGGAATGCTGCTTCTGGAATGGCTCTCAGCTCCGCCGTCGCATTCCGCATGGGCATCTTCATTTTTGGGAACAACCAGAAGTCAGAAGGAGCCATGTCTGGAGAGTAGGGAGCCTGTCGAATGAGCGAAATGCCTTTCTTTACCAAGAAACCTTGGATCAGCTTCGACGAATGAGCTGGGATGTTGTCATGATGCAGCTGCCCGTTTTGTGAGGCCCACAGATCCAGTCTCTTGCACCAAACTGCATCACGAAGACATCAGAGGACTTCCTGATAGTACTCCTTTGTAACTGTTTGTCCTTCTGGTATGTATTCGTTTATGCACAACGCCTTGTTACTCAAAGAAAACAGTCATCATCACCTTGATTTTTCTCCGGACCTTGGCGACATTTGGTGCTTCCACTGTGATGACTGAGCTTTGGTTTCCAGGTCGTACTTGTACACCCATGTCTCATCTCCAGTTATCACAGTATTCTGGAACTCAGGATCCCTGTTGGCAGTATCCAGCAGGTCCTGCGCAACCTCAATACGAAGTTGTTGTTGTTCCTGAGAAAGCAGCTTGGGCACAAATTTCGCTGCCACTCTGCGCAAATCCAAATCCTCCTTTAAAATTGCATGTGCAGAATCTTTACTGATCCCAGCCTCATCACCAATTTCATGCACCATCAAACGACGATCCTCCATTATCATGGTCTGCACTTTCTCGAAAACAACTGCACTGCGGCTTGTTGACGGCCTCCCGGAACGCTGGTCACTCTCCACCAATGTGCAGCCATCTTTGAACCTGTTGTACTATTCTTTAATTTGGGTAACACCCCCTGGCATTGTCACCAAAAGTCTGTTGAATTTTGCGAATTGTTTCCGCTTGGGTATCTCCAAGCTTTTGGCGAAACTTGATGCAAGATCGTTGCTCCACGCGTTCCGTCATCATGTGCGAAATGAAAATGCGACGAGTAAGTAGTACAGCACCTCACACACTGACTGCCTGACAGTGACTGACGCATCCAGCAAGCCCGCCAAAAACCACGCATGCAGCTCCACTATGCACACTTTTGCCTCCCTAACGTCATTACTTCCCACGGGAAAACACAAAGTCGGGATACTTTTTCGACAGACCTCGTATAATTATATCAAAACTAATAAAATACTCAAAATCCCATGCATCCCAAAAATTCTGAATGTATTTTGAAATTATGTAAATGAATTTTTGCTTTTTTTTCCTCCATTTCGATGACCTCATTACAAATAATTTGTTAATAATGTGAATTATGATAATGACTCTGTGTATTTACATTAGAAAAAATTATATTGCTATATTTCTTTTGGATCTTTAAGGAAATGCAAATAATGGATAATTTAAGATTTTTATTACCTAACACTTAGCTTGTCAGTCACTCTTGGTGTTTCTGGCTCCATAACTTAAAGCTTCTTTGTGTTAAAAAAAAAAAAAAAGAAAAGTTTGGAACAGAAAAGAAATGAGGGAAATGATAATGGAAGTTTGGTTTGTTTGAACCTGTTTAAAGTACATTAATTTCAACACTAACATTTGAATGTGTGTATTCTGCAGTTATCCAATGATAAGACACATTTACTCAGTAAATTTAGCGAGCAGAAATAATAATTATGCTACTTCATTAAACAGCGACACATTGCAAAAACACACTCTCAATATTTAACGTGTGTGTTAGTTTCCCTATATTCCAACCTGCCTGGAATTAGGTTCCACTTGCATGTTGCCAGGCTTTAGTATTTGTTAGATTTGGGGTCTGGGGATATGCATGAGATCGAGATGCTGTGAAATGCTTCTAGATGAATCACTAAATGACTTGTTTCAGCTGGCATGGACTGCACATCTTCCAGCACTGTGGCACACTGACTCTCCTATCAAAGACGACGATGCGGGTAAATGAAGATAGCATCTGAAATAACTGTTAATTAGTAACAAATTACTACTGAATGTAACTCCACTTAAGCACCAGAAACTCTGTTGATCTAGTGGTAGGCTGCTAGTTGAGAACTTTCATTGGAATCATGTTGTAACCAACATGGTTTGTTTGGCACATCTCCCTGGCATGAATTTTTCTTGCTCTTGCTCCTCCCACATTAAGAAAGTGAAGATTTCTAGTAGGGCTTTCCCTGCTGGTCAGAAGTGGTGCACCCTTTGTAGCACAGGATTGGCAATGCTTCTTAGCAGATGACTGTTACTGTGCTCTTTCATCAGGGTTGCCTCCCTTGTAGACCATGGTGTATAAGACTATGGAATTTACGAGCAATCAAACTAAAGGAAACAAATTTCTGTAGAGTAGGAGACATTAAAAAATGATTCCCTTTTGCACAGCAGAATATCAATTTTGTTTTGACTCTCTTTTTGTAAACACAGTGAGAGGGTAAATAGTTTTCGGAAGATCGATATTAATTTATCTTTTACTCATTAACTTATCAGTGGATGATTACAGTAAATAGACATCATCAACTTTTCAACTCTGAGGATGTAGAATTAACATCTGAAGTAATTGAATTTGGCAAGCTTTTGCAATTTTGTTCTGCTGTCTGTTATCACTAATAATGCTGGCTTCCAATTAACTGTGTCCATTTGATTGATTTTGTGTGTGTAGTTCACTGAAACCAAAACCTGCTTTCTCTTTCAAGCAAAGGGGAGAGCATAAAAAAAAAACAACTTGGCCAAGATTGGGTGGGGGGGTAGTTTCAGAAATTTCAAGATGCCAAATAAAAATACCTTTTTAGTAGCATGATATTTTTGAATTAAAGTAAAAATTGTTTATGTTGGCCATTTATGAGAAGCTGAAATGAGAATATGGTTTTGTGGGTTTTTTAACACTGCTTATTGTGTAGCATTAGTGAGCATAGTGCCAGACTTTAGGTTTTGATGTTTTGTTGCACTGTGTGTGTGTGTTTCTGAGAACGAGTATTTTTTAATATCATGTTGTCAGGTCTGTGCAGTTTTGCTGTCAAGTGAGCCAAATATTTTGTTACGCTTAGCAAGCCTGTCTCTGCAACAGATTTTCAGAATTTGTACCAAAGAAGATTTGTACAGTCACAGACTATGCTTTAAAAAATGAATAACGACTGGCGTTTGCTGGGCTGTCCTGTTATTGCTGGGACAGAGAAGGTGTAGTACGATTAAATTGGTTTTATTGCAGCATTGATATGATCTGACACTATTATATATCGTAAAGAGCTCTAGTGAAAACTTAAAAATGTAATGGGATGTAGAATTTGAATACTCTGATCTTGTACACTGGTTATTGTTCAAAATCTTTCTCTTTCCTTTTTGTTTGCATAACATCTGATTAGTCAGGTGTGAAGAGATTGATATGTTATTACTAATAGCATCAAACATTTGTCACAATTTCTTAATAAAAACAGTTTTCTTTCTAATGCACTAGTTAATTAGTCATAATTGTTGAACTGTTTTCAAGTAGTTTGATGGTGAGGTGGTTTTTGTTTCTTAAAATTAAAAAGTGACTGTTTACTGCTGTTATTCATGAAGATTATAAGAGACCATTCAAACTAGAATTAAGAACAGACAAATTTCAAAGATGACCATGGAACGGTTCAGAAAGTCTGATCCCCAGGTCTCATTTGAATACCCTCAGTAGTTTGATCTGAAAAGAGTATTTCAAATATTTGAAGATAAATAATTTAAGCAAATTTTAATAGCTACAGAAAAATTAAATGGAAAAAAAAATCACAAATATATCTTGTGGTGGTACTTTGAGCATCATTTAATTTGAAGGTTTAGTGAGATCTCCATAATTTGAGCCATTAATCAGCGAACTGTTTACAAGTTTGTTTCGAAATTCTGCTCTGCTTTAGTGTAAAAAAAACAGTTCTCTCTCATTGATTTTATTGATACATTTTGAAAATGTCTTTAACGTCTGTTGTTTTATCTACTCAATTATTTATTAAGGTTTGTGATTGTTTAACATTTAAAACAAGATGGCTGCAAATAGTATACTTTGTATTGTTGTTTCCCTTTGTTGCCTGGTTTAGTTTCTGCTTTTTTAAAATAAAAGTTATCATTGCACAGCTGCTTGAACATAGAACATGGGGTCTGGTTTCTGCTGCTAGATATTAATGAATAGTGTGCTTTTCCCTCCCTCCCTCCCAACACCTTGCTTTTGGTTAGTTTCTTTATTTTGCCTAGTTCCCAAGCTATCTACCTATTGTGTTTGATGACATGGAAGTTTAATTAGCCATTGGTAACAGGCATACATATCATCAGCTGGCTTCTGTGAAAAACGTTTTCCTGACAACAGTATGATGTGTACCTGTTTTGATGCAGCAGCTCCCGCCATCTGTTCCAAGGAAATCTCAAATTTTGTGCGGTATTTTCAGAGGATGAGAAGATCTCTGGACATCCAGGCAAGACATATGATGGTTTTGGAGACATTCCAAAGCCCCGGGTAAGACTGAAACAGTGATACTTAAAAAGTGCATGTTCTTTTCCCTGTTTATGCCTACTCAGCTACAGATTGCTTGCCAGTGTAAAATAAAATGAGAATTTTAAATAAAGTTGCTAGATGAAGTATAAACAAAATATTTACATTGTTAGAGAATTTTAATTATGTGCCATTTCTGCAGAAATGTTGTGCTCGTGGTATCTACCATTTATATTTGAGGGTTTGTTGGATTTCTAATAGTTTTGAATACATATGAGACTCTTTCCATATCAACAAATAAGTAATGTTTTTCACATTTTTTAGAGAGAGAGTTTTTTTAAAGGCGTGTTCAAATGACAAATGAAACAGCTTTAACGTAATTGTATCTAGTCAGGTTTTATTTGAACATACCTAATAAGTAGTGAGATATACTTATTATCCATTGTGTTCCAATTAGCTTAGGCCATTTTAAGGATGACCATGTAACAGTTCAGGTCAGGAAGGCTGCATAACAATGCATGCTAAGGCTCCCACTAATATTGTTAATAATTAAATAAATTACAAAAAGCATGAGGTTGCGTGCAATGGTTCTTGCCATGTAGAAACTCATTAAGCAATTAAACAGTTGTCAACAAAAAGATGTCAGGTGTGTGTAGGTAAGCATCAGAGTTCTTTTCTATTTTGTTGTGTTGGCTGTCAATTTTCTTTTTGAACTATTCGACTTACTGCACCAGGTGAATTAATTTATTGATTAAAAAGTCATTAGGGTGGCCCAGCAATGTAGTGGTTGACCATTGGTCTGCTAAGGTTGAGGCAGTCAGTTTTGATTTCTGCAGTATGAAGGAAACCAGCCATGTTGAGCAAACAGAAGAGACAGCGTTGTTTGGAAAGGCTATTGGAGACAACTCTGTTAGAGGTAAATATCTAGTTTGACAATATAAGACTGACCTTTATTTGAATTAAAAATAATAATAGTATAGATTTAGGTGGTAAGTAAAATCAAATCTGGGTTATTAGGTGTCTGTAGTGTGCAATTTTTTTAAAAAAAAAACCGTAATCAGTAAAACAGATTGTTTATTTTTTACAATATTGTTTGTATGCATCTTTAGAGATGCTTACTCTTTACTTTGCCCTTTCTAAAATGTGTAGGTTCAACTACAGTGACAGTGGTTTTATGGAACATGGTGAATTTTTTTAAAGCATGATAAATCTTCAAGTAATAGTGCATAAGTTGCGTTAATAGTCAATTTATAATATTACTGCATTTCTAGTTGATTCAGTCTTTGATTTTTTTTAGAATTCTTAATTAATATAAATTTAAAAAAGTTTGTTTTGATGGTAACATTGATGAGAATATTTTTAAGAGCAATGTTTTTCTGTAAACTCTAAAAGGGGCAAGGAAAATTTTTCAGCATTTAAAAAAAAATTAATTTTTTTTGTTTTATTGATAAATCAAAATAATATTTTTAAGATGTAGCAAGTCTTGTAATATTAGTAGAAGATATTCATATAATAAATTAGGTAGGTATCTGTATGCAGGTGAAAAAAGGAAAAAAAAACCAACACTTGGCTTAGATAATTGAAAGTAAAATATTGCTACCATCTTACCTTTCCACTCAGAAGGCTGCAGGCTTTCATTTGTGAAATATTGTTTATTCACAGGTATGTGTGTTAATTTGTTGCATCTACATCTAGTTGAAACTGTAAGAAAAACACTGTTACAAAGCATGATGCTAGGGACCACTGCTGAGAATATGTGGAGAGAGAGAAGGTTGAGGCTGGTAAAATTCTTTTAATGGAGAAAGACCCTTAAAAGCATTCCAAGCTCCCCTGGCCATTAAAAAGCAGGAAAAGGCAAATGGGATGGTGTACATGCAGAAGTAACAAAAAGTGCTGAGTTTTCCCATTTCATTGCTGAAGCTGAAAAAAAAAAAAACTGGAAGATAGCTTACAAAGAGCAGCATTTATTTCATCGGCTTGTGTCAGTTGATGTGACTCGCAAACAGTAGGGGATGTATGCAAAAGGTTCAAACAATTTTGATCACCACACTGGCTGGTGAAAGCAGATGGTTGGAATCTTTGACGCAATTTCCACAGCATTTCAGAAAGCTACTGGCAAGATTATCGGAAAAACTCGTGGGATTCAGTGGCTATAAGCACTGGTAATGATGAGTAGAAACAATGGTGTAGCTGCAAAACTTAAAAGGTCCAGATCCAAATTGTTAGCAGCATGTTGTGTTGTCCATCGTTCAGAGCTTTCATTCAAAGCTGTGACAAAGGAGATAAGCTACTCATCGAATACAGGAACAATTTTTGTCCAGTGTTTACTGTTTGAAGCTGCAGGGGTCACACTTCTTGAGGCACCAGATGGGTTTACTACACACGTGCTTGCACAAAAGAAGAAAGAGAAATTTTCTCAGCGGTTTTCCCTGTCATTTTCCTCACAGATCAGCACAGAGACCTGGGTCAGAGCACAGGGGTTTCTTAAGTTTTACTTTAGAATGTTTTAAACTGAACACTCACCTTGCACAAACACTCTCCAGAACATTCAGATGTCTTCAAGAAAACAACACTGATCAAGCTGCTGTATTTGGTTCAGTAGAAGAGCTCAAAGGTAGCTTAGTGAAAAGCAAGAGACAAGATGGGTCAAATCTTGGAAGAACGTGGCTCAGGTGCAAGATAACTATCTCGATAGAACTAATGTACTCAGTGCACTAGAAAGCAGAGCGGACATTTTGAAGACCCTTCTAAGAGCAGTGTGGATAAGAACTGGCCTACAGACCTGATCAGCAACATTATAGATGACCTTATCCAATGGTACGTTTTCAAAGCATTGCTGTGATGAAGTCAGTGGTGGTAAGGGGACAGGAATAAAACAACTAAGAATAGATCTGAGAGTGTCAGGGGCATATTATCACTGGGAAACATAGCCATCCAGTGTATATTTATACAAAAGACATCTTTACTTTTTTTGCAGCAGTTGAAATTTTAATATACATTTTCAGAATTAGATGCACTAGTGGCTACTTTTGTGCATCAGGAGTGTTGTCTTTGATATTTATATTAATATGAATTTATTACTGTTTGCTAAAAATCAGAATTATCATAATCTATTTTAAATTCAGTTCAGTTGTATAAGAATTTTCAAAACTCTTCTACAAGATATTTGTATATGAGTCTGACTTCCTTAAAAAATACATACTGTTCATGAAGTAAATCTAAAAGAATCTTTAGGGAAAGGATGGAAAGCATGTAGCTGTTAAATCCCAATACGTTATCAGGCTTATTCTTTCAATGTCACGATAACACTGAATGGGTTAATAAAGTTTAAAATGAGCTGATCCAGTGACAGTTGTTGAACCTTTCATTGAAATTTCAAAAATGGATGGAGACAGCCATCGCTTGAGTATTTTATCAAAGACATGGAAAGGGAATACGAAGATTTAAAGTTCTAAATATCTAAGTAGATTACAATTCCCTGCAATCAACAAGTTTGATACATGCAGGAATTGGATCCCTCTCTAGATTATTTAAGAGCCTTAATTCTTATTCATACTTAATTGCCAGTGTTTTTATGGGTAGTTTTGGTTAAGATTAACTAATTTTTGTTTTTATAAAAATTACTAAACATCTTTTTGTTGTTGCTGTTGTTGACTTTTCTCCTTTAATTTTCTCTAGTTCACCATGTAGTATTTTCCTGTCTTCTATGGGTAGATAATTGTGACAGGAATCCTGTTTTCTTTGCTTTACTTTAAGAAATTTGAAAACCGGTGTTGAAGATGAAACTATATGGTGAATTTGGATTTAGCATAAAATAATTTTACATCAAGGTACTCAAATATTATGCTCCTGATGGATTACTTTTTTCTCCTCTGAAATTGCATTGGGCACGAGGTTGGAGATGATTGCAACCATCCTGGCCCATACAAAATCTTCTGAAGATGAGTAATTCAGTGCACTGCTAGTCAAGGGAAATCTTGGTACTAAAGCTTCTACCTGAGAAGGATGGTAAATCTCTTTTGGCAATTCTTGCACTTGAAAATTTACATCTCTGTTCAAAGCCGAATTTCAAAAACTGGACAGCTGTAGAGAAGTTATGGATTTCTTCCCACCCACTTAAGCAGTCTCGTGTTATTTTCTTAGCTTGGCCATCACATTTTTGTTTGTTGTTTTCTCGAAGAACTGAAACATTCCATTAAAGAATGTTAAGCCAGATCTGACACTTATTTTGCTAAGTACGAATGGTTACATCAGGTCATCTGCATTTTTTTTTTTTTTTCAGCTAAATCTGAGGTTTAAAAGAAAAAACCCTAACCACTGCCTTATTAAAAATTTGATAGTAGTACACAAGGTTTTGTCAGGGACGGACTGGGTCAGTGTCTTCCATTTTTAGTACACTATTTCACAGTACTTGCAGTAGCTGGTTTCACTGGTTAACCATTAGAAAGTGGATTTCCAAGGAATGCTTTTGAGTCTCTAAATGTGGCTCGAGTTTTCACTCTTCAAGGGTTCACTGATTTGCTGTGCAGCCATATTGATGATATGCTCCAGTAGGCTGTAGGGAGGGTGCATTAGTGCGGTGGTGGTAGACTGCTAGTTGAAGGGCATGAGTTCGATTCCCAGCCTGGACTGGTTCTGTGCCTTTCTTGCTGGCATGGTTTCTTTTCTCTCTCTCCACCAGCCAGCCTTGTGGGTTTCCTCTCTCTCTAGTTCCAGTAATTCTTTTCCTGTTGGCTCCTCAAGGTGCAGGATTGGCAGTGCTCCCTGGTGGAGCCTTGACACTAGACGACTCCTCCAGGATTGTCTGACTTGTACCACATAGGGTGGATCAAAGATGGTTATGATGACATCCTAATCTGACTTGTACAGTGTGTTCTTTAACAACACGCACCCTGTGCACCATGAGTGTCAAGGGAGAGACGACCTAGGGCATTTGAATAGTTCTAGAAAACATCAAGGTTCTTGCTGCTCTGATGGAAACTTTCTAAATAACTAGTTAATTTGAACTATCAAACAAAAATGTCGTTAATTCTTCATATTACAAGCACAAGGGCATTAACATTCCGGCATTTTAGGTAAATACACAGGACTTCAGGTTTTTGCTGGTGGATCTAGATGTTTTAATTATCAAGCAACGTGAATTCCGCAAGAATTGTTTTATCTTTGATCTGTTTCGATATCATTGTGAGAAGAGCCTGCCATTCATTATTAGTGTGGTCTCAGACTCTCTCTCTCTTTAAACGCCAGGATACTGCCCCCAAAAAAAATACTGTCAAAATGTTCGTTCTGTTTCCATTATGTCATGGCAGGATCCAAACCTGGAATGCATGTCTGTTGGTCTGGATTTTGCCATAGTAAGAACTATCTGTCAGAGCCTGGCTGTGCAGTTTGCACTCTTTGATGTTCCATCTAGGTTTGTATACAGCAGTTGGGTAATGGTACATTTGCCCCTAATTCTGAAGATGTTTTCTAACTAAATCTGCTCATCTGTCTGGAATGTGGACAATGCTGGAATGCAAAAAAAAGGTAAATGAAGTTATATGTTTTTTTGTGATCATATGATGCAGACCTGTCACTGGATTAAATAATACTAGAAATTAAAAAAAAAATTAGCCACTTAGTTTGAGTAATGCTTGCTTATTTTTAAAGAGAAAGAAACTTTTTAGGGACTTTTTCATATTTAAAATTAATTTCCTTTTCTAATGGCAGAGAAAACCAGAAAATTATTTTTTTTTTTAGTTTGAAAAACATTTTTTTTTTTTTTTTTTTGCTTTTCCAGAAATTTAGGAGGAGAAAAAAGCAGCATTAATTTAAAAGACTATTATTTACCTTGGTTAGATGACCACTTGGGTGACATTACCCAGAAAGTTTCTAAGACAGAAATCATTTTATCTTGCTGATCATTTCTGGTCCATGCTCTATTACATTAACCGTCCGTCCACCTCAGTTGAGCAGTTGTATATATAAAGAATTTTGATGGCACAACTGAGGTATTTGGTATGTTATTCCTGACAAGGATTGTTGAGTTTTATGACAATTACTTTCACTAATCTCTACTTCATTGGCATTGATAGAACTGGTGCTAGTTACAAATCTTTATCACGCACATGTTGGATTTGAACTCTAGAAAAATTGGTTGCTAACCAAATGCCCTATCCACAGACCGCTGCAGCTTTCAGTTCAAGCTGATTGTTTGATGGCATTCCCAGTAGTTAATGGGTTCGGATCTAGTCTCTCGTGCAAAAAGAATCAGGATTTTTAACTAGCACCAGTTCCATCAATGTTGAAGTAAAATTTAACAAAGTTCTAAAAATTACGAGCCAGATACTACTAGTTGTCCAGTGCAAAATACTTCATATTATAGAATTTCTGCATGAATACTTTAGGTACTCTTGGATGAATATATTTAAGATGTCTAGCAATGTCTGATGAGAAAATTCACTCATTTCAATGAGGTATCAAGATTAGTTTAGCTTATGTAACATTGATGGTAATTGTAATGTTGATAGCATCAAATGATCTTAACATTCTCAGCCTGAAATAAATTAAGCAGATTACCTGTTACAAATTAAATCTAAGTGTTTTATGTTGATTAGTTAGTTTGTTGAAGCTACTTTTTAAAAATATGCAATTTTCCCTCTCTACATACCTACTATCTGTAGAAATGGCACATGAATAATAAACATGTATATTTTCTGTTTATATTTTTTTGTGTATGTGACAGCAAAGAACAGTGAAGCTGCTTCTGGGGGGCTCTGTAATATACAATCTAATTGCTTTCAAAATCTAAACTAACGTTGCTTTAGTTGTTAGTGCTTTAAACTGAAAGATGCTGTGGCAAATGAAATTTCAGTAACTGCTTTTCGTGACAGTTTTAACAGCAGGAATGTTTTTGTATAAAGTTCTGCATTAAGTGATAGCTGTTGATGTTGTATAGGTGATAATTTTGCTATTATTACAGTACAAATCTCAACAACAGTTTCTTTTGTGTGTTTTAGTTGTTGGAGAGAGAATCTACTGCGTAGGCTGTTCTCTAAAGAGCTTGCCTAATTTTACTGCCTATTATGCTTGATGTTTTGATAGTTAAACAACCTGATGTGTGAGCCAGTTTCTTACATTGGGTAATGCGAGAAGAATAGTCAGCACAGAGTCAAAGTTTCTCCACCTTCAAAACCAAAGTATTTATATAATTACAAGTGTTTTTATAATATTTCGGTAACTCATTGTATGTACACAAAGAATGCATAGTTTTGGTGCAGTAGTAGAAAGTATTTAAATGCTCGCATGGACCTAATTAACTGGTCAGTGTATCGACCATCCCCAAGACTTGGAGGGGGGGGGAGAGAAAAAAAAGAAAAGGTTTTGTTCCTCAGTAAATCGTTTTGGATTTTTCATTTTATCTACTATTCTCCAGGTAATTTTGTTGCTTGACAGTTATTTCTAGACTTGAGCACACACACTTCTCTGGTCAGAATCTGGCCAGGGTTGCTGGACGTAGTTCATACTGGGCAGAAGTGTTGAGGCTGCTACCGCTGTATTTGGACACCACCCTGTGTGGCTTAGTATTCGCTCGCATGTGTATTTAGATATTCAGAGGGGCGGGAAGCCTTCACAACAAGAAGTGGGGTTGCCACGACAGGCTGAGTGAGCCAAGCTAGCTGTTTGGTTTTTGTTTTTGTCATTGTTATATACGCTGCCAGATTGCAGGCAGAAAGACGATATTCAGTAGTGATTCCAACATCAAATTTGAAGGATCTGCAGCCTGCAACACTGAAACTCACAAAAGAGTTAAATGTGGTAAATGAGAAAAGACCACTTTAGAGAATTTATTCCAGAAGTCAAAAAAAAAATGGATGATAGGGCTATTACAACGTAAGTGGCATCCATTTAATTACATTAACCATCTTTGTAATTTCTAGATTTTATTTTTTGCAGTAACTAGAAAAAATATAAAACACTTTAATTCTTGCAGCCTGACCTAAACATAGTGAGGTAGACACTGTCTACTTGAGGTCTGATGTCTTGCCCACAATTTAAAGTAGTAAAGTTGATTGCTACAGATCAGTGAGTGGTGGAAAATAACCACCAGCAATGCATTATGGGCAGTATATTTTTTTTCTGATTTGGCTGGGTCGTGTTTTTGTGTGCACAGGTTGTCTTCCACTTGGCTAACTGAGATACCGCATCTATGGCAGTCAGCGCATTTTTGTGAGAAAGAATAGAAGTGCAATTTACACATGTGGTATGTGCACTACCGGCCAAAAGTTGGGAAGGAAGCAGATTTGTGTGGGTAGGGAAGGGAATTTCTGTAAATTATGTTGAAATAACAAATTTATGAAATAGTACATAAATTGTGACTTAAATTGAAATACCACTTTCATCAAAATACCTTACCTTAATAATTAATGTTTTGTTAGAGAAGAAACTGATGTTACTTTGTTACAGTAAATCAATACATCTTGGATTATGTATCGATTTTCTGTGGGAGACTACTGGCAAAATGTTATTTAGGAAACAAGCAGATTGTGTTCTGCACGATGTCTAAATAATTTATACCTGGTCATTATCTTATTGGAGAATGAACTCCATTCTTTAAGTTGGATGCCAGATGTTGTGTGTGATCATAAACTATTGTGGGAAGCTTCCTGTATTGTTGCATTTCTTGTGTACCTATCATAAACTAACTTTGCTTTAAACCATTCCCAGCTGATTATGATAGTACCCCAGCAGTAAAACACTAGCAATCAACATTTTGGCGAACAAATGCCTATTCCAATCTACTGGTCTCTAATTTTTTTTTTTTTTTAATTCTCTTTAGTTTGTAATTTTGTCCTCTGAAGCTTTTTATTCTTATTAGTGCCCTAACACACATTTTTAGATCTATGGATCTAAGGTACCTTTTCACTCTTGTGAGGGAAAAATTGGCTCTGTGTTGGTGGTATCTGAAGCTGTGCTGTAATTTTGGGAACTTAAATATATTAAGCTATCAAACAAGAACAGATTACTAATCTTCTGCCGTAAGTGGGTGTTTGTTCCAGCAGGTTGTTTTCTTTGTGATGTGGGCATGCTGGATATTCAAAGTTTATCTGTCTCCATCAAGCCTTCACCTCGTAAAGTACAACTGGCAGATTTGTGTCCAGGGATATTTGCTTTTTTTTGGCTATCCTAATGGTCAAGATGCGCAGTAACCATGCTTTCTTAGCAATGAGGTTAATGACAGGCTGCTGTTGCTTTTACGCTGATGCAAGATATCTGATTAATCTGCATTTCACCAAGTCACATGATGCCAACTTCTCTAGCATCTGTGGATACTTGCTAGTTCTCTCTCTAGTTTAAGGTAATATTTAGTATGAAGATATTAAATATATTTACAATTAAGTACAGTTCCATAAGTTTATTCTGATCCACAATTTTAGTATAACATGCAGTTGGCAGGTTGTTTTATGAAATTGTTTGCTTCCAATTGTGTGTGAGTGTGTTAAAGCTGATAAGATTTTATTTTAGTAGTTTGACATGCAAAGAGTAATGCATTCCCACCCGCCATCTTAGTATGTAGCACATGTCTGTACAGTGCTTAGTTTTGCAACAAGATTCTTGGTTGGTTGGATGAGTAGATGCCATATGCATGGTTAGCCAAAAGGTAATGGCTACACTGGCACCTATTATTAATGTAGAAGTTTCCATCTTATCAAATGTGATCATGTCCTGCTTTGACATTTTAGATAAAATAACTAATTAGTTTGGCAACCTTATTTTTAAAATAATCTGTCACCACCTAATTTCTACATTAGTATTTTTGGATGGCCTTCAAAAACTTGATCATCACGATATACATTTTTCATATGACACATGCTTGGAAATCTTTTAAAATAATTAGATTTTATAAATCAACTTGAACATGAGGATTTGGGATTGATTGAAATTTTAAAGTGTTTTTTTTTTTTTTTTTTTAAAGTAAACTGATTTTCATGAAGCTTAGTCATAAGTGTTGTTTTCTTCCTCTGACTAGCTGGTTTTTTCAGGTAACACCTATCTTGCCCGTAAGTCATTAATTATATCCACATTTTACCATTAATCGCATTCTCCAGGTTATTTCATTTGCCACCACAACTGATGGCTGTTTCACATAACAAAACTATTGTCAGTCACCAAAGTTAATCAACTTTTCTTGCTTCTTGCAGTACACTTTGAAAACATCTTATTGACTTTGCTGTAGCAGCAGTGAGCTAAAGCCAACTTTCTGGTTTAGAGAAACGTTTTCTAAAGATGTGTTCTGTTTGTTCAGCCTCTCAGTCTTGTCAGCCATAGCAACCCACTGGAAAAGACCCCAGGCATAAACTGTTGTGCTTGCTTAAAACTTTGACTAAGGATTACTGTTGCCTTTTATAAATGACCCTAGATATCTGAACAGAGTTTCTTCATCCATAAGTCATTTGAAGAATTTACATAATTTATCTAATCTCCAGTAAAATTTAGTTGTAGTTTTTGATCATAGGGTTATTTTATATTCAGCAGGCACCTTTTTGTTTGAAGATTGGTATTTGTTTCTGTGTCAAGATTTTTCTATTAGGTTCTTTGTCAGCTTTCTCTTATCGACTTACATCTTCTCTGTCTATGTCTAATTCTGGAACCATACTACATAGAACTGGAAAAATGTGAGTAATGGTAATAATACTTGTTGGCACTGCCCTTTGCCTTATGTCAGATAGCAATGTGCTAAAAGTATGGACAAGATCAGCAATTCAAGTTTGTGGGAGTGCTAAGGGTACATTTTTTTGCAGTCAGTCAATGATCACCTAGGCCATGGCAGTATCATGTTGCTCTGGCGCCATCTTTATGTTGCATGGGAAGCATGAGTTTGGACACCACTTTATAGAAAGATACTGCCATCTTTGGACTGATGACCCCTGGCATAGGCTGATTTATTGCACAGAAGTTAGTTCCTTACTATGACAGATGTGTTGCCATATTTTTTTGTGGTTTTCTGATGACTGAAGGAACATTTCTGTGTTGAATAGTGCCTGAGAAAATGACAGTATTCCAAAAGGCAGAAGGGGATAATAGCATGTGCATTGGCCATTGCAGTTGATCACTGACATTGTTTGTAGTGAGAAGTGGTTTGTCTCTTCTTACACTTCTGCTGTGTCCCATGTTGTAGAGATAACATCTGATGTTTTTCATGAACGTCTGCACATGTTCTGTTATAAGTGTTTAGATCCAGTTGCTTTGCTCTTCTAAAGTTCCCACTCTGTTGACTTTGGATATCTAAGATGTATCTGATTGCTTCTCTTGAATTGGACACTTGTTAACATTGGAATATCCAATGCCTTAGAAATCTTTCACTGACTTTTAGCAAAGTCTAGCAGTTTCCACGAATCTCCTGTTTAGAAACTGATGCTGTCTCTGGTCTCTGCATTTTATAGTTTGTAATTCTGACCCAGAATGACTGGTTGAGTCTCCTGGATATCTGTTTAGTTATGTTTACATATGCCTACCATTTACCACTTGGGGATGTCTTTCTTTAATGCTGCATTCATGGCATTCAGCTTTAATGGTATAAATCAGAGGCACTGGTGGAAAACTTGCAAAAAATGTTTTCACTATTAACTAACTTGCACCACATTGTTGTCTGCCATTCTTTAGATAAGAAAAAGTCCAATGGGTCTATTGTTTTTATCAGCATCATTCATGGGGCGCAGTTATGCCTCTGTTTTTCCAAGGCTTGATGTGAGTTACGGTATGCTAAAATTTTGTTTTAGTCACAATGACTTATGACCATCATGGAATAATTTTTAACTAGTTTATAGAGAAAAAGACCTAAAAAGGTGCTTTTATTAAAATATTATGTAGCTGTTTTTGCCTTTGTAAAGTTTTATTTAGATACTAATATTGTGAACCTACTGAGATTTTCAAGGTATCTATGTTATGGGCATTTTGGGGATGTTAAGATTGTTATGGTGGGTGGTTGGATTGCACAGTGGCCTGAGGTGATCTTTGACCTCTGACCTGGTTAGTGTTATTAGTTAATAAGGCAATTGTGGGTGGAGCTTGAACTAACCCTCTACTTTCTGTAAATAGTACATCACCAGTAATGCTCCATTTTTGTCTTGAATGTTTGAGGTGTTCTAATAAAAATGTCAGTTGTACTCAGAACATCGACCCATCAGAAGGGCAAAATGGAGAGTGGGTTGGGGTTATCAAAAATGTAATACCAACAGTCTGAGTAACTGGTATTTTGGTCATATTTCAGTGACTGTTTCTAAAATCGGCTGGGTGAGTGTTAATGTATTAAACCATGCTCTGGTTAACTAGAGGCAGGTACGTACCTAGGCTGAGATTTTCTTCTCTGTATTAGTGTAAAATAAATTTCCAAATTTGAAGGCTCTGAAATATTTTGTCTCTCTGTCTCTTTTTTTTAAATTATGGGTTTTAGTTCAACTAACTAAATCTGAGTGGTTATGAAGGTTGCTTAGGAATACTAATTAGGTTACTGTTATAATGTTTCTTCAACCTTCCCAGGTTGACCATAGAAACTGAAATTGGATTTGTCTTGTAGACGTCGTCGTCCTTCCTGCTTTTCCCTGATGCCTGCTTTAATTTTCTTTCAGATGCATGATCCCTTTGCAGTACACACTTCCCATGACCAGGACCCTGCTACTGGGATCCTGCTGAGGGACATGAACTAAGGTGCACCAGCGCTTTTCCAACTCTCCACCCTTTCCGTTTGTCACAATTTAGTTGCACTTCCGTCCAGATGTGGAAAAACTAGCCATGTTAGTGGAGTGAGGACAGATGGGAATCCATCCAGCATGGTGGCAAAAAACAAAAGACAATATAAGACAGCCATTAGTTGACAGGGATGTGAGACACAAAGCTGGAAAAAAGAGTAACAATTTTGACATCCATTCCATCATAAACAGTATTTATTTATTTTTTTTAAAATAACTACACCATATCAAGTAATTTTTAATGTCTGTCTTATCTAACTTCTAGGATGTATTTATACGCATTTTTTTAAAATCAGAAACCTTGGGTTATCCAACCTAAATGTTAATAGCTTAGGCACCACGAAATATTTAAAATTTTTAGCATGTAAAATGTCATATATACTGTATGTGTATATATATATATATAATTTTTAAGTGAAAGTTAGAAATGAGAGACGTGTTTTTTTTGTTTCTAGAGAGAAAGTTATTACTGATAACTTAACCCTCTTGACTGCATTTTCACCCTACTACTATTCAAATCTATTACTTAGCACAGGTCGAGTCACATGGGTCGTGATCCACAGTACCCTTTTCATTAATATTATGACCCTTTGAAATGATAAGTCTATATTACACCAACCACCTAAATTTTGCATTAGGGGTGCAAGTCCCCCTACCCCCAGGTAGTATAAGATAAAACCAAAGTGGCATATGGAGGGTTAATTTGTATCAGCAATACCACAAGCTAGCTTTACTCAGCAACAGTTCATACAAGTGATTTGTTATTCAAACAAAACTTTTACAGCTGAAATCATGCCTGGCTCATCCTACTTGACCTGCTAAATCTACAGTAATTTACAGGTATGTTTGGCTCACTCCTAATTAGTTCAAGATGTGTGCTGTTAGTATTTACTGAACGTGGCTTCCAAGAAGAAGAAAAAAGGTAATCTATCTTTGTCTGTTGTGTAAAGTCATGTGCCAAGACACTTCAGTGCTTGCACAAATGACTTGCACCACTTATCTGATCAGAAAGATGAATCCATCTTCAAATGTAACAGTTCACATGCATTCTACTGTGACCTGTTTATTTGGTTTTTTCTTTTTTTGGCAGCTGATGACTGCTTTCAAGTTGAAAATCAAGGTCTGAATCATACTTAACAATTAGGAATGCTGGAATGGAATAAAATCATCATCATTGATGTTGTTAGTCACTCTGAGGTTGCTGTTAGGTTAGTGGTTAATGAATTCCAGTTCTGATCCATTTTACTTTAGCAGTTACCAACAATCTAGTGGTGGAGTATTGGGGAGAGATAAGTAAATGCTTTTATGTAAATAAACAGCTCTAGATAATGAAAACCATATTGGTTAAGCAAAAAAAAAAATTGAAACAGTGATTGATTTAGTAGATCTAGATAAACATTTAATGATAGAAGGGTAACTGCCATTGTCTTATTTGTTAGCTGGTATTGGAACACTGCTGAGAAAGCCCAGAATAGAATGTGGTAATGTGTGGCAGGCAGTGTAATATCAAATCTAATATTAACGAATTACAGAACTTTAAAAATCACTCTAATATATTGCAGGATGAGTCTTCAGGTTTGTATTTTAAAAAAAAAAGGGTTTCTTTCTCTAGTCTGAGCCTAGAATAACTTAAAGATTAGATATCTGTTCAAACAGCTAAAACCTGTTAGAGAAAAGCTGATTTACTTGGCTTCAAATCTGGACTAAAATTAAGTCTTTTCTGTAGTTTTAACCTGAGTTTGGTTTATTGTTTAATAAATCTAAAATTAGCAACAATACCCTGTTGTACTGCTTAAGATGTCCGTTTGTTGAAAATTGCTTGTAGCCCAAAAACAGGTGACTCTGGTAAATGATGGTGCCTAGTTTACGAAGATGTCTGCATGTAGAGAAATGAATTAACTTTCAGAAATGTTGTGTAGGGTAGAATAATGTCACACACACACTGTTTCTGATCTGCACTCTAAAAAAAAAAAAAATGCAGGTACAATCCAACAAATTCAGTTATTGCATTGGCATCATTGACATTTTCAGTAATTTAAGTTTCTTAATTAGCATGACTACGGTAGTTAATGCCAGAGCCACGGTGGGGGGTTTTGTGTATTGCCGTTGTTTTGATTAGTTTTTATTTGATGTGAACTGCATATTGCGGGGAAGTTATTTTAGTGATTTGAGATAAAGATGAATTTGTTCAATTTTTTTTTTCTCTCTCTCTGCGGTTCAGAGCTCTTTTTTTTTTTTTAGAAAATGTGCTTTCCTGAAAAAACAGATTTCATTGAGCATTTGCTCCCTTGAAAACTAGGAATTTAAAGGTTGGTCACAACAGGAGTTAATTGTGTTTGTTAATGGGTCCTTGTCTGTGTTTAAAAGGTAATATATGCTTTGAATATTTATAGATTAGAACAGCGGCAAAGCCAACCCTCTGATACGGTTGGTGGGGGCCTAGTATTTGCTCCACTGTCTTCATACCAATTGTAAAGCAGCTCACCAGTGTGGAGAAAAGGCCATTTGTTGAAGATTTCCGACTTAAAGGGATAACTTCACACATGGGGTCACCTCCTTTCCAGATGGGCAAGAGGGTGCTTGTAGGATCTCTTTTACGTAGGTTTTTACAGAACAAAACAAAAATAAGATCTGCTTTTTATTCAGTTGATATCGTGGGTGATGCTTAATTGTAGCCGCATGGTGGTACAGAGACGATAACTTTGAGACTACTGGAAAATTCTTTACAAATTAATTAAATGTAGTCTTTATAGTTATATATATATATGTTTTTTTGTATTTTTATAGGCTTTATTTATGAATGACTAGACTACTTTTAATTGCCAAACCCTCTTTCTTTCTCTATATTTGTAAATAAGCATTCTTTAATCTGAATCTGGTTTCTAATTAGGCTTTGACAAAATGGCAGCCTCTATTCACATATTTTGTGGCAGCATTTGTAAGCAGACTTTATATTTTAGTCTTCCTTAGGTACAGTCAGATGGGTAGCAGTTATCCAGAGGTACCTGAACATAGTTTGTTAATCTATTTTAATATTTACAAAATATATTTTTAAAAATCCTTTAGAGCACAAAATGAAACGCTCGGTAAAGTAGCCATTGTTTTCTACATAAAGTTGTCTTGTTTCTAAATATGAATTAAAGTGGAGACGTCTGGTTTATGACAAACTGCTGTTTTATTCTTAGGCTTTTCGATCATTACAAAATAAGCAAATTTGTTAAAAGAGAGAGTTTTTAAAATTTTTATCATTTAGTTTGTGTTGCCAAGGAGTCTTAACTAAAGTATTTTTTTTTTTTTAATGCTGCATGAAGCCATTAAGTTTACACTGATCTGGTGTCATCCACAAGTGCTGCTTAGATCTCAAGATCCAAAACAAGGCAAAAGTCACTAATATAATAACCCCTTACTGAGCATCACCTGATACATGCATGTAGTAGAATTAACATGGATGTACACAGCGGCCAGAAGTGTGAACTTGAAAAGTGTATATTTTGATAATGAAAAAAAAAAAAAGAGAGACTTTTTGTGATCCAAGTTCCAACATAATTTATAACAGATTTTGCCACGGATAAATTTTTTATTCCAGGTAAATAACTTAAGTTGATTGTCTATGGAATGCGGGATGATGAGTCCACAGCTGTGTGTGTGTGTGTGTGTGTGTGTGTGTGTGCATATATCAATGTTCCATAAGTGGTGTTTTTTTTGGACAATCTGGTTAATATCGTAAAGTTTGTTTTTCTCTAAACTAACCAAAAGAGAAGATATAGACGATCCCACTTGCAGATTATATAGAACCAGTTAAAAACCTACAGTTTATTAATCATTTTTTAAACAAACAAACATTAAAATACTTATAAATCTGCCTAAAATGATATTTCCCAACTATGTATGGTTCTGTTCTTCTTGTCTTTACTCCTTTCCACTTTAGATAGAAAGAACATCAGGTGACTACTGATGTAGTGCACAACTTGCAGAAAGCTTTGTAGATGAGGATAATTGGAGAAAGGTTAGGTTTTCAAATTCTCTCACTGTAGGCCATCTATGAATGACATAGAAGTCACATTTTATTTTCTCAGCATTAACATATTGAAATATCGTTGTTTTTTGTGTGAATAGTATGCAAGATTTAACATTTTAACTCTTGTGTATGTGTACTCTCCTCAAAATATTCATAATTTAATGTACACGTTGTATCACCTTTAAGTTGACAAGTCACTCAACTTTTACCTGGTGTATAATGTAGTGCTTCCAAATTTTTATGTGCATTCTTTTTTTAAAGATGATTTGCCAAAAAATGTCAGTGAGGTGGATAAGATTTGTTAAATATAGAAAAAAATGTGCCAAATTAAAAGCCTGATTGATACCATTTTAATTACACCTGTTGTAAATGCGTTTGTTTGTTTGTTTTAGGGTTAAATTAATGCAATATTATTATTATTACTCGGTAATCATTGCTTTGTAAACTAAAGCATAAAATATAGAATTAAATTATTACTTTAAATTGTTCCAGATTGATTATTTATTTTGATTACATATATGTATATATTGTTATAAATTAGTTATAAAATTTTTAGAAAACTATCTTTAAACAGAGCATCATTTTGTGCCATATTAATTTGTGTTTATCTGAGCATATGGGATGTTTTGTAAGGTAGTTGTCCCAATAATATAATTACAGTTTACACGGGTAAAGTGTAGTCGCACGTTGTTGTAACCTTTTCTGAATAGAATGGCAGATTGTGGAGCATAAGGTCAGTTTAAAGATCTTCTGATGTAAGTCTTGAGTGGAGTACACCGTCTCCTAGACTGAAAAATCCACTGGCACGAGGTCTGGGAACCTGGACCCACATCTGCTTCATCTAAGAGGCCACAAACAACAAAAAATGTAATGTAGCAGTGCACCATTTTGCTGAAACAAGATGACATCAAACAGTTTAATCATGAATAGCTTGGGGACCACTAACCTATGAAGCATCTTGTATGTATAATTTTGAAGGACTCTTAACAGTGAAGGATATGTGTATTTTCTTGCCTACCTGTCATAAATTTGATTTATTCTGAGGTGGACATTCACATAGAAAGAACAAATCTGCTCCATTTTAATTCATCAGGTTTTGTTTTATGATGGAAGTTGATGCTGATGGTCATAAACTAGAGAATTTTAACATCTGGTAAATAACTGAATATTTCTGGAAAAATGATTCTTATGCAATGTTTACTATTTTTAATGTTGGGATATTAACGTGTATAGGGTTTTAAATGCTGTTCTTTTTTTAAAAAGTGAAAATCAAGGAAGCTACTTATATTAGGGCAATCAAATGAAACTGCTGCTGAAATAACATCGTCATGGTGTCTGGTCCCCACACCCTGATTTTCACTTGAATGTCCCTTATATCTAAAATATTTTTGATGCATCTTTAAAATGAGCATATTTTTACATCGTTAAATTTATCAAAGGAAAGAAAACTGCCAGTTTCTCAAGTTTTGATGGCGTCACAGAATAATGTGTATTTTTAAAAAAATATACCCGTGTTTATTGGTGGATGGGGGAGGGTTCTTTAAAAAGACAGTTGGCAATCCTGATAGAGTTGGCCAGCGTGTGTTAGCTAATAGCACTAGTTTAGCGTCACAGACAGTTTGGAAAGACCATTTTCAACGAATTCTGTATCCTACAAATTGTCACAAGGGGTTCGTTAAAAGAACAACTTATGTTGTTGGCTAAGGAAACAAAACATTAGAAAAGATGCTGTATATTTTAATAATGAGAATATTAACATGAAGCTCAGTACTACTGCAGTTATTTTTTTCATCATAATAGAAAGCATGAACATATGAAAACTAATAAGCATTGGATTTCTAATTCATCTTGCAGCCAAAATCCTTGCACCACCTGAACTGTTTTGTTTGTTTGCAATTATACCAGAACTAATGCAGTTTTTATGCAGTTGTTTTGTTGTTAAAATAACTTTCCATCATCAAAACAATCTTGAAAGTGCACACCTATTGAAGGTTACTGCTTTATTACCTGTAGTTTATTGCCACAAGAAATTACTAAATTGAGGTCTGTTTGATACAGTTCTTATGAATACCAAAACAGTGACAAACATCCATTTAAAAAAACAAAAACAACTTCCAACGCATACTAAGGTGGTGCAATAACTTTGGCTTCCCCTGTATGAAGAACAGTGTGTCAAAATTAATCGATGCTAAATATATCCAGTAAAACTTGCTTGCATTTTATTCTTTTTTCTTTTCAAATGTGAAAAGTCTGGAGGATATGTATTACTGTCCTTGAACTTAAGTTCCTTTTGTTGGAATAACTACTGCTGCTGTTTTTTCTGAAATATATTGTAGTTTTTGTTAAATCTGTTATTTCTTCAGTATTTGGAGTTAGCAAACCTCCCTTACAGTCTGTATGTGAGAGGTTAAATTTCTCTTCAGTAGCATCTTTAAAATTTGTTATTGTCATAGGCCTCTTAAGGGCTGTGCTTTGTATAGTATATTAAAGCATTTCTGAACTTTAAATTGAGTCTCATCTTGCTTCTGTGTCCTATTTGTGTGTAAACAATAATTTCACACGTTAACAAGTCAGGAAAGTTTGTGGTAGGTGGTGTAGTTGTGATGGATTTTGAGAAGTTCACCTGCAAGTAACCATTTTGTAAAATAGTTTACCTAAATTGTTTTCTAATAAATGTAAACAATGTGACCTCGGTGCCTCCCATCATGTTTGGAAAAGTACAACATTAAAACTGGTTTTATTTTCTAAACAGACTATCTATAGGTGGTGGTGGAAGCAATGCCCAGATAAGGGCTATGTAAACTCTCTTTAGAGTCATCTTGCTTAATGATTCTTAGTATTAATAAATCTATCACTTGTCAGTAATTTATTTCACTCATTAGATAACATTTCTATTACTACAAAAATATTTTGTGAACCATGCCAGAATCTTGGTTTTATTTGTAATTATGACCCTTATTTATTCTTAAATTTCAGACATCTAATATTTTCAATTATTCAGTATTTCAAATGCTCAAGACCTGGAAACGCTCTAGTAAGTCCATGCTGAACTCTAGTAATACATCAGTGTCCTTTCTCAAATAAGGACTCTTCACCTGTACCATACCTGTTGTTTGATACTTCAGTTAATTACTACTCTTGGTCTACTTACTTTGTATACAGCAGGTCAGCTGTTGATTTATTATTTTCGATCTAATGGTAGGGAAAAATTTACTAAAATCAGTCTGGTTCAAATCTCTATTGTGAAATACCTGAGACAATTCAATATCAAAATTGACATAGCTGATAATCAACTATTCTGTTTCTATAAATGCTGTTAGTATTCATGATGCAGGTGGGTAGGTTGATTTTTCTTCTTCTTCTAGATGAGGAGGGCAGCTCAGGTGCATTTTCTATCTTATCTACTTTATAAAAAAACTGAGAAGCACCAAAAGTTAAACCTGTTCTTTGACAACGTGGACATCATCTAGATGAATTAAATCCGTCTTAAACGTCCCATTTGCACTGAAAACTGAGATTGAGGTTTGTACTTACAGAATATAAATTGGTGAGTATCGTTTAAGAGAAAGAAGGAAAAAAAAAAAAAAAACTCCACTAGATGGGGGTTGCTAATAGCAACAGCTAAAACTGTTGATTGAATGTTAGCATCATTCACCGTGTTACTACTAAGCTGAACCCCTCTATAGACTGGATAAGAGAGTTCGTAAGGTGTTGCTGCATTCAACTTTGCTTTTTTTTTTTTTTTTTAATATGTGACTTTAGGAAAAGCTTGTGCATGTTTATAACTTATACTTTTCCCCTTTTATTTCTGTAATTAAGAAAAAATTACAAATGCCATGTTAATTGTGTGTGTGTTTAAATGGTTACTTTGCAGGTTTTTCACCGGTAATAAATGAATGACCGCTAGAAATGTACAGGAACAGAAAGCAAGATGAGTATTATTTCTTTTGAAAGAATGATCAATTTAAGGCAGCCATTTGTTTAGAAGGAAATTGTTTGTATACAATGAAATGTTGTTTTTTTTTGTTTGATTTTAAAGATTTTATCATCAACATACTACCTAATGATTTGCCCCCCAGGTATGAAATTGGAATTTCCATAATAATAATTTTTGAATGATGATTGTATTTATGAAATGGAGATAAAAATGTAAATGTAGTTTTGATGATTTTTATTTATAGTTTGTTTGAAAATAAATATTTGTTTATGGTATGCAGTCTGATGACAAACATCTGGGACAATTCCAGTCTCGCCTAAAACGCATTAGCGAAGAAATCCTGGCAGGTAATTTCGAATCAGATATCCCGACATCACTGGAGTTAATCGTTGTTAGTCGTCTCGCAAGTCATTCCTCTCTAGCTGACACTTTTAACATTAAACCTCAACTCCATGGTCTCTGAAATATTCCTGGGGATGGACGTGCTGAATCCTGCCCCATTAATTACCACGGCTTTTCACCTGGTAGCAAAAAGAAAGTTAAAACTAATAATTACTGTAGAGCATGAAATTCTCATCCCAGATTAATGGAGGATCTTGAAGGTACTGCTACTAATTAACTTAGATATGGATGACTACCATCTCTCTCTCTCTCTCTGTAATTTGGACTATCCCTTTAAAACAAAAATATCTGAGAACATCAGCTGAACCATTTACTGCATTTATTTCATGCATGAAACAAACAAAATTTAAATGAAAAATTCAAGCTCCTATATACACAAACATCCAACAATTCTGAACTTTCGGAGAATTAAACAAATATCACAGATTGATTCTTTTAATAGATGTACAATATTTTGAAACAGTAAAATAAACTTTTCTTCTTTTTTTTTTCCTCGCAAATGAAAAAAAAAAACAAACAATAAAACAAAAACAAAATCTGTTCAAGAGGAACTTTTAAACCAACAGCAGCAAGAGAGAAAAACTGAGTAATGAGCTGTTCCGTCAGCTCTTGTGCGTAAGGTAAGGTCCTGTAAATAATCTGCATCAACACCACAACAACTGATGTAAATAGGAATGATATACAAAATATAAATACTTCATTTTGTGGAAATATTTTTAAAAAAAAAAAAAAGTACTTAGGTAAATGATCTATCATTAGACTAGTAAGGAAACTTCCAGGTCTGAATGTCTGTTAAGCGGATGGAAATTGAACACTTTAGTAAAACAACTTTCATTCTTAATATATATTCTGATGGTTAAAAACAGTGTGTGCATATAATCAAAGAATTAAAATGCTCTCCAAATCCATTTTATTAGCTACTGTGACCATCTTAGACAAGACCGGTTCATGGGGGTGAAGAGAAACAAAGGTTAACAACCAGGATTATCTGTACCAGGTGATGTATGTTTTTTTTTTCAAAACAGAGACAAAAAGGGGCTATTATGCTAGTGGTCCTTGATCAACCGACCGATGCTAAAACTGCACTATGCACAATTTGTTTTTTTTTCTCATAATCTGCAGCAAAAACTTCACAACACATGCACGGACACGTCTTTAGTAAAGGCATCACCAAAAAGATCCTAGTTTTAACCCACTGTATATCTAGCACCTGGAGTGCATTTGCATCCCCCTACCTTCAAATTTACGTTACTCAGCACCTTATTAACATGACACTACTACACGTGTTGCTAGGCAGGTAAAATCTGATATGGTGAGAGTCAAGATCATCTTAGTGTTGGCAGGTAAGACAAAAAATACAAAGTTTTTATTCTGGCCTTGAGTATACTGAATGATAAAAATCCCCTCTGTGAACTATAGCATAGATCAGGCAAAATACAATATACAACGGTAGGCAAAAGTCTTGCATAAAAATGACTAGATTTAGAAAATGGTTCTTATTTTGTAGAAATTAGTAACTATTGTATGTTTTAATTCAAAGGTATCAGTGTCTTTAAATGATTTATAACACTAAGATCCATTTTGTAATTGCACAGTCAAAATTTAAAAATTAATAAAATAATTTGCATGAAATCGGCATGTGCAAAAGTGCTGCATAAACTACAAGATATTAGAATATATATTTTGTGCTATAATAGTTTAGGATAGTAGAATATAAATATGAAAAAAAAAACTGTCATTTTCCACTATTCTGATCCATTTTTGTTCAATATAGTGATGCCGAGAGCCTGATATTTGACCAGCAGGCCACAGTCGTTTGCATGAAAGAAGATGGTGAAACTGAGTGAGTCATTGCGGATCATATCGTTTGCAATCAGTCAACGATATCTCGCACCCTGAAACATTGGAAAGCTGATGCGAGCCTAATTTCGAAACGCAGAACCGGCAGACCGAAGAAAACAACAGCTCGACAGGATTGTCTGATTGCCCGCATGTCGAACTTGGATGAATTCCACACTTCCACCGACATCAATGGGATCTAGTTGGCCTCGTGCACCATCAGACGGTGTTTGATCCACATGGGAATGTTCAGGCGATCGGCACAGAAGAAGCCGTTCATCAGTCTGGACAATCGTTGAAAGCAACTGCAGTGGGCTCGCAACCATCTCCACTGGGCCATGGCCCAGTGGTCCCGAGTGTTGTTTTCTGACGAAGGCAAATTCGTGAGGGTCGGGTGTACATTCGGCGATCATTGTCCGAGAAATACCATCCTAGTTGCACTCAACCGACTCTGCAGGCAGGGGGAGATTCAGCCATGGTTGGGGGCTGTTTTAAATCGTCTGGTGTTGGTCTGTTGCATCACGTGGAGGGTCGAACGAATGCTCATGACTATGCTAAGATCGTCTCGAACATTGTAGAACCGTATGTGTGTGACCACATGCCTCTGACGGCCATATCAGCAGGATAACGCCCCCATCCACACAGCTAGGAGTGTCAAGGCCTTGATGGCAGAGTTGTGAATTCCTCTCCTTGACTGGCCGGCTCAAAGCTGGGATCTCATTCCTATGGAAAACATTTGGCACTCGATTAAACTCAGCGTTAGTGCCAAAAAAACCGATTTGAAACGGAAAATCAAGGAAGCCTGGTCGGAGTTCAGTAGTGACAATTGTCAGCGTTTGGTAGGCAGCATGCCTCGTCGTTGTGAACAAGTTATCAAGAATTTCAGATATTCTACTCATTATTGACAGATTTGATCACTTTCTGCATAACTGGAATTGAATCTAGATTTGATGCAAATGATTTTCTAAAAATTATAGCTTTTCTTACAATGAAACAATATGCTTGATATTATTGGAATAGATGTAATACAGAAATACTTTAGCTCGCATTTTGTCGAAAGCAGTTGTCATCAAATCTTGTTCATTAATTTACAGGAAAAATAATTTTATGCAAGACTTTTGCACACCAAGGTAAGTTTCATTTCATACAATTAAAACATGCACATACCTTTTGAGTGCCACTGTATTAGGATTTTTAATACTAGAATTTAAATTTTAAAAGAGAATCAGTCTCAGGAAGAGGTATCTGAAATCACAAAGCAACTGGCCACCATAAATAATAATCTGTGGATAATTCAGACTAACGGACGCTAAAGGCATATAAACAGCACTTTTTTGATAACTGAAAGTACATAAAAGACCCAGTTTTTTTTTTTTCTTTCAGATTACAGGTTGAAGGAATAACAAAGTGTTAGCTTTTGAGCTGGACATCCTATCTTTAGAGAGTTACTGCTGGAACATATCTATTGAAGCCCTTGTTTGACAGATGTGTAGCCTCATCTTGTCTCCTGCACTAGCATCAATTATTTTGCCATGTACAGTTTGAGACAATGTTCCTTAAGTCATGGGAATGCGTCAGCTTCACCACTGGCTAGTCAAGTGGCCTGATGTAGCAAGTGAAACTGCTCAGAAATTCACCTTGCTACAGTTTTGGAACTACAGAAGAATTGATGATGCTCGTTTTACAAAATGGCTGTGATCGGACATGATCAAAATTCAAATATCAATGTGAAACCTGCTTCGTCACAATCAGCCCAGTTTATGTAGTTCCACATTTAGCAGGGGAATGCTGCAGTGCAAATAATCACTAGAGAATGTGCGTGACGGTAATTTTTGGAAAGCACTTATGAATGAGGATAAATGCTTAAAGCATGTCTCAGACCAGCCACTCCTAAATGGAGCTCAGTTGCAATGTGGTGGGTAGATGTGCAGTCATTCAGTAACGTACACACCACAGATGCGGGTAAAACGCCTTTCCACATTAGCTGACACCCCCTCACAAACATCGCTGTGGAATGTTTTGGTTTACTGTCCTGGGCAGGTGGTTCGTAGAGCGGTTATGTGGAAGAGCTCAAGCTCCTCAATAACACGGGACTTCTAACTTCCCTGTGTTTAATCTACACCACCAAGAAAGAAATCTGCCTTTAGTTTGATTGTCTGGCATGAAAAATTCAGAGTCAAACAAGACTGTTGATTGTTCATCCTGGTTTTCTAGAAAGGTGACAACAAAAAAAAATCCCATGTTATGACCAATGCTGTTTTCAGTCATTGGAATACAATTACATCTAAAATGGTTGCTAGTTTTTATAAATGTTATTTTCCATCAAAATTGGATTTTCTTTTAGTCCTTCCACCTTTTGGATGTGTGGGGTTGTTTCACATCTGGATACAAAAATTGTTAATGTGCTGGCACAATATCAATCAAATTTTAGTTTGAACTAAAGAAAAATACAATTTTAAAGTGCTTGCTATGTTAAGGAAAAAGCTTGCTACGTTTTTTTTACAAATCTACCAACAAGTCTTAAGTTTTTTTTCTTTGGCCAGAGTCATGTACTGTTCCCTACACTGATGTGTCTTGGAAAGTCAGTCTTAATGTAGTCTCAATGCAAACAATTTTCTAAAAATTGCATCATCATTCTTATAAATACTAATGGCATTATTTTTATGTAGTTGCTTTGAAAAAATAATAATTCTATAGAAAAATAATAGTAGTAGTAAACTGCCAAACATACGAACAAGAGCAAAGTTAGTTGCAGTTTTAAGTTCACTTGATCTATGTTCAGAATTTTTCCTTTAAGCACTGTCCTCCATTCCATTATAGAACCTTTCAATGAAACTTACAGAAACGGCTCACTGTGCGGAGGTTAAACAACCCTAGGATTCAGAGCAAGCAGGCTAGTCTAATCCTGAAGGTCTTGTTTAAGCTGGTGATGTTGGCAGTAGAATCTAGCTAGGCAGTAATGTCATCAACTGGATTCTGTTTGTTTCTCTTCCTGAATGTAGCCGTTGATGGTCACATAATGCCAGTCTCCCTGTAATGCCAGGAAAAAAAAAGATGACAAAAAATCACTTTGTATGTGAGACTGTTTCTTCTCTGTAACGACAGAAGTAGTAAGTGCAAAGTGAGATTAAATGATGATGATGGAAGTAGAGAGAGCAAGCCTAAAAATAAAACTGATTGTTGGCTAAGTTGACATTTGTCAACCACTGTAGAGATTAATTAAAATAATAAAGTACAGTATGCAGCCTGGCACTAAACTGTTTCGAGAGAAATTAAGGAATTTAAAAGCGTGTGAATGTGAGAGCAATAAAATCAAGTCATTGAAGCATTTCTCTATCAGGCATCTAGGAAACGTGTCTAAACAACTTGGCTCAAGACATAAGATGCTTTATTGTGTAAGGTACTTACTCCAATGATGTACTCCCAGCCCATTCCTCTGGGGCAGTCTTCAGTCACCCCTGTTCTTTGGAAGACTGTACCATAACCATGACAAGACTTCTCAAATCCTGCATCAGCAACAATCCATACCTTAAAAAAGGAGAAAAGCTTGTAATTAAACTGTAAGGTTTCTTTAATGTAGCACAAACTCTGCCTTATTATCAGCGGTGTGTGCCATCCATCATTTCTCATTCTCCCCAGGTTCAAGACTTGTGTATACTATCACAGAAATATCAAATGAAAATAAAATCAATAACATTCCTCAGAACTAACCTGATGATGATGAGGAATAATTACGAAAACATTTAATACAAAGTTCCACCTGTTTTTTTTTAGTTACTCTTTCACGGCCAAATTGTAGCACCTAGAGGCCCCATATTTTGGGTGCAGGTACTTCAGAATCTGGGCAAGGTTTTTAAGCTTTTGCACATTAGGCTTGAAGGTTATTTTGAGGTCACCAAAGGTCACTTTTCAAAAGCCTTATAGATCACATCTAGTTTACTACATTCATTACTAGTAGCCTCAAATTATAATGAAGACACCTCAGGATCCAAGAGTACCAGAGCCTGGCCTCAAAGGCCATCTTTCAACGTTCAGAGTTACCAGAGCTTCACAGTACTCAATCAACTCAGGGATGTTGGCCTTGAAGGCCATTAACAGAAAGTTTTGATATCATACACAGTGTAACTTTGAAAACTAAGACTACAAATTCATTTAGTAGTTTGCTACAGGTTTGTCACCATCATATAAGCCAGCCCCGTATTGGTCAGATAGATACCTTTTCAGATCCCTGAACAAGTCAGCTGAAACCAAACCATTAAGCAATTTTAAAAACCCCGTTTCTTGTGATTCTATTTTTAAAGATAAAAATGAACTGGGCCATTATGGAACAAAGTTGGATTTAAATGTACAGATTATAGAATGTTAGGAAATGTATCATTAGCATCAATTCAATGTTCATTCAATGATTGTGTTTGAACAAATGAAATTTTTGTCTTTCAAAGCATTTTTCCCCAGCAGTGCCAGGAAGCCCAAATCAACCACCCACCTTTTATATATATATTTTTTTTTTAAAATAGAAACATGTCATTTACAGAATTATTACTAAAATAAGTTCATAGATATTATTTTGGCAGTTGGTTTACACACACACATGCAGAGAGAGATCTGGTTCAATTCATTTTGGACAACATCCAGAAAAGGTTAGTGGTCTGTCTGAAAGGTCGAGAATGTATCACCAAACATATAACGTGTAATGGAAGTGTGAACCTGATCTTGGGAGTTGACGGAGATCCGTCGGACCTTACTAGCCACCTTGACCCAGCATGTCCCCTCAGGAAATGTAGGAGTGATGTCTTCTCTATACCAAAGAGAACCTGTTTTAAAAAAAATAATAAAAAAATTAATTTTAAAAATGAAATTACATCCAACTCAAATATAGTTTGGCAAACTTTCTTGTATTCACTTTTAACTCTTTTGTGAACCGTTAGTCTCTTTAGCCACATACACAACCAATTTGGATCAATCCACAGTACATGCTATTTTCTTTTATAATTCCTGTCACCAAGGTAAATGTAATGCATTCGAATTCTATACAAAATAACATAACACCGAACCCTTGTACTTTCCCAGATCTCAGGCATAAAGAAACTGGAAAAGATTAATACATTTTTTTTTTTTACACCAAATTTATATATAAATAATCCTCAGAATTCATGCAGGACACTGTAAAGATAACTTAAGAAAAGTAGTATCCTGGGAGAGGCAGAATATTGTTTTTGGAAGGATTATACACCCAATGAAAATTATGGGATGTCAGAACTGCAAACAAAATAATGGACCCTGGTTATTAATGAAGGGTTTTATAGAATGAATGCCATCAAAGTGTGAGGGTGTGTGGAGGTGGGGCCCGGTAGCCATGCCTTTGTAGATTCATGTGATGAATTGATAAAATAAATGGTTTCAAAATTATGCCCTCGCCACTTCCAGTGGCACTACACAATTTGAAAGTTACCCATGCTGCTGAGTGAATGGCAATAACCACTGACGGGGTCAGTAATTCATTGGTGGCACCTCAAGTAAACAATCTTCACAAATGGGTCTAATGCACACAGCTCCACAATTAATCAGCAGACAGACACCTGCTGTCATAAAAGAAACCAAGGTACAATCATTTAAGGGCACTAACATGTTGATTTAGCTGATGATCATTCTAACAGTAACAGAACAAGGAAAGCAATTCTGAGACAACCAACCTAGAGCTTTAAAATGTTTGTTTTTTTGAACAGTCATTAACGCTGATAGCACTCGTTCTACTTAAAAAAAAAAAACATCATCATCTTTGATTAAAACACAGAGAGGAGAAAACTATAAAAACTGCAAAATAATGCTTAGACATAGTACTGAAGTTGAGTCCATTATTCACACACACACATATATATATATATAAATATTGAATACAAACAGTCATAATTACAAACTAGCTAAGATATCAGCCTTAAAGATGTGGAGCTGAGAGAGAAACGACAAGATCTTTTTCTTTTTGGAATGCCAGTTGATGCTTATTACAATCATACAAATTAAGGATAGTTAATAATTGGGAGATGAATAATTTTACAACACACCATTTCTCTCTAAAAGGAGGAAAAGCCAACTAATTGTGTGAACACTCCTGTGCTTGCTTCCTTCCTGAAAGCTGACACTTTTGCTTTGAATTTTCAGTGAATCCATCAGTTTGCCCCTTGATGTGTTTAAAGTTAGTTTATGGATTTTTTTTTTCCCTTTCTATTATTGAAATAAAATTTTATTTCCAATTGACTTAGCAAGAGACCATAAATCTTAACTCTTGACAGCGTCTAACAGGAGGAGATATGCCCAAAGGATTTTTTTTCCTGTTGAAACATATCAGTTTTCTATTATCTCAGAAGTGTGCAAGCCCCATCACGAGTTTTCCTGTATTAGTCATGATGATGATGCAAGAATGCTTAGAATTTACAAAAAAATGGTGATGATGGAGCAAGAGGAGATAATTCAGAGGATAAGAGTTTCTCTATGCTGGCTGTGACAGAGAAGCCAACAAGCTTATGACCTTATGAAATAAAATTACAAGGGATGTCTGTACTGACCTGTAGTATCTAAAGCCCACACAGTTGTTTTTCCTGCTGAGATCTGATGCAGCAAATGGCCATCAGGTGGAGGAGGAACCACATGAATCCAGCAACTCCCTGCCAAAGATTAACAGAATTCAAGAAATTAACCAATTTTTTTGAGTTATTTATTATTTTTTTAATTATCTTACAATTTTTTCTCGCTGTTCGATGAAATCCCTTCAAGCAAACATTTAAATGATTTATAAAGTTTAATGCTGAAAGTATTTCTTAAAATAGCTACTGCCAAACAAATCACAGGAGGACTGGCTGCACATTTGGTAGTGCTGTAAATATTTTAATTAAAAAAAACAACAAAATAATTTATCCTTGACTGACCCATATGTTACCAGTGCAGAAAGGCTGTGTCAGGAGGGTATGCAGTAAAGCCAACTTGTATTAAAACAAAGGCAGCAAATGAGACGGACTTACCTGTAGGATTTAATACAGAAACTCTGCTACGAAACCATGCGGAACCATCCTGAGCTAAGGCCCACACTCTAAAAGAACCCCCTACTGTGATAGCTCTGAATGGTTGATCAGTTGGAATGTGAACCCAAGCATCTCCCTGTTAGTTAGAATAAGAGAATTTATTAGTTAACTTCATCACCAAATGCACATGTCCACCCACCTTCAGCCAAAGTATCATTCAGCTTCTCCTGCATGGTCCTTAAGTGAACAATAGTATTTAAACAATATTAACAAACACAAAAAAGATGTGAAGAAGTGAAAATTTTAGAAGTATACACACAAGGCTTGCAAACACAAGCTGGTGTACGTAGAATCCTGCAGGTTAATCTAGCTGTATGCTTGCCATAAATTGATATTAAAAGTCTAGTTTCTTCAAATATTAATGCTGTAAAATAATAAAATCACAGATGCAATAAAAATCTATTAAACTTCATTAGTTTTCTCTACTTATTCATTGTTCATTAAGTTTAAAGCTGCTTCATATTTTGAGCTAAGTCATACATACTGCACCATACTTTAAATTGCCTAGTAATAGGGACAGAACACTATTATAGTTTGTAATTCATACCCGAGGATTAAGCTTGGTGGCACCAAGACGACACAAAACATCTTCATTGGATCCAACTGCCCAAATGGCAGCTGGTTCTAAACTGGTTGGTGATTGGTCAACTTGAATTGAAATGTCCAATAGCCTCATAGGTCCTACTTCTACCCATGGGCCTTGAGTAACAATCTTGCATTTTCTAAAAAAAATACACAGACGAGAAAAAATGGAATAAAAAAAATTACAATCTCAGGTACATATAAAAAATTAGAAGTAAAAATTCTCAATCAGTAATAAAATGCAAGAAGAGCCATTTTAACAGCCTAGAACCATGTGGTCCTGTAGATTGTAGACCATACTGACATCAATAGAGGAGAAACTCATTAAAAGTTACCTGAACCATCTTCGCCGCCTCACAGTATCAGTCCAGCCTTTTCTTTTATGGAACGGTCTAATTAATTAAAATAAATAAATAAATATATAAAATAAATAAATTTGTCCTGCTCTTTTCTAAATTTAAACTAGTTCAGTGAAAATAAAGACAAAATTAATAAATTTTGTATTTTCTGAACCATACTGCTGAAGTGACCCAAATCATTAGCATTCATGAAATTTTAATAATTTTACAAATTTAAAAATATTTTAAAAAAAGGAAAATTTCATCAAAAAAAAAAAGCATAAGGATGCAACTATATAACATGAGGGTACATTTAAAATATGTACTTACATCCTTGTGTTTTTGTTGTTTTTTTTTTTAAAGAATTACTTTCCTGAAAATCCACATATTTTAGCAGACAAAGGATGGGATAAAACAAAACAAAACAAAGGATTTACACACCGGTGAAAATCATTAGAGTATTGCCATCCCTCATGGTCAACTTCACCAGGAACACTGTAATCCAAAGCCCAGTCTGCAATCTGACCAGATGGTGACGTCAGTCAGACAGATTTCATTTGCAAAAACATCACAACTTTTTAAACAGCTGCTAAAACTACAACAGTCTTACAACTCTGGCTGACAAGGTTAATTATATATTTTTTTTGTAAAAAAGGCATTTACACACACACACAGAGGAAAATGCATCCAAAATTTTGGGCCTGATAATTGGTTTTCTTTTCCCTTCTAATATAACTAGGCCATGCAACAAAGTGACTTCTGTATCACTACTTATCTGCATCAGAATTTATTTACAACTATTCAAACTTTAAATAATAGGAGCTGTAAATATAAATGTTAGAGTTACGTATAATATTTTGTGCAAAGTAATTCAGTTTCTGAAAAGCTCAAACTAAAGTTAAGAAAATAAATTACATTAATAGAGTTTCCACGGCCTAGATGCATTTTCACTGCAGCAATTCCTCTATCCATGCACAATTCCCTGCCATCCCCCAATTATTTAAAAAGTGTAATTAATATGCAGCCACTTAGGGTGGATGACACATAGATCTTTTAAATAAAAGCATACTCAAGATTTGGCTGCGGTGCCATTCCTTGCTTTTTAGACGTGAAGGAACCGCCTTAACATGGACCAAAGTGCTCGTAACCTACCCACTGCCACTGCCCAGAAGGAAGCGCCGTGTTCTCTTTGGTCTGCTTGTACCGTCCGGATCGATCGCTCCAGTCATGTCCCTCTGCCATAAACCCTCTGGAGTTCAAGGTACAGCTGTTGTAGTTATTATGGTATGTTGGCAACTGACAACACTAACAAAAAGACTTTTCTCTCTCCACAAAGGAGAATTACATAAGATTTGTGTGAAAGATTTACTTGTAATAAAAGCTCCACCCTCACCTCTTTTCATTTCCATTGCCCCACCCTGAAGATTTAGTTTATATTAGTTTACATTCTACAAGGTGTGCAGTATTGTGGCAACTTCCCAATACTGCTGTCCAGATGTGTTAACATTCTTGCTGTTCCACATAACTGATGTTGGTGTCAATGGAAAACAATGAGGCAATGAAGAGAAGTGACCTATAGGATTCAGACCCTGTTAAAGTACACGCATGCATATTTGCTTAATTAACAATGGAAAACGCAAATGCAAACCTGAAAAAAGATATACAAACATATAATAAAAGATGAAGCAGCCAGCAGCAATTAACCAACAAAGCCCCAGGTCTTGTGATTAAAAAGTAGCTTTCACTAAATTGGATAAGGTACATAATGGATGCTGGCAGGCCATCAATTCAAGAAGCAACCATATTAAATAAAATAAATAAGCAGATATTAAATTTAAAAAAAACAACAACAAAACGAAATAGAAAGGAAGTATGTTTTCACCATACCATTGTTTTACAAGACTTGTTTTGGGTCAGTACCAAAACATCTGGTTAAACCCATATACATCAATAGTTTAGCTCATGTGAGAATTCTGGGGATTTCTATGCATTATCAAAAACACAACTAAAAATTAGGTATTAATTTCACTTATTTAAATAATTACTCCAAGCCATTAGTTTAGGCCCTAAAAAACAAAAAGAAAAAACACCACCACCACCTAAAAGAGACGACATACAAGGTCTGTCCAAAAAGAAACCGAACTTTTAAAACAGCACACTTAGCCACATTATGCCACGTCAGTTGGTCATCGATCTACATGCACCAGAGTGAACGTATGTTTAGTGCACTTGGCGATTTGTCACAAGTTGTCTTCTTTGATTGGAAAGGCGTCATTCATCATGAGTTTGTTCCACGTGGTCAGGCGATCAATAGAGAGTTTTACTTGGATGTCCTGAGGCGGTTGAGAGAAGCAGTGCGAAGGAGGAGGCCTGAGACATGGAAAAACAAAACCTGGATGCTGCACCACGACAACGCACCTGCTCACGCGTCACTCCTTATCTGTAACTTTATGGCAATGCACGAGATGACTCTCATTCCTAAGCCACCCTATTCTCCGGATTTGGCCCCTGCAGACCTTTTTTTGTTCCCAAAGTTGAAATCCACCCTGAAAGATCACCGATTTCAGAAGAGATCGAAGAAAATTCACTACAAGAACTGTGCACTATCCCTGAAAACTGGAAAAAACATTGGGAGCGGTGTATCAACAGTGGAGGGAACTGTTTTGAAGGAGACAAGTCTGACTAAATCGAAAGTAAAGTAATAAATTTGCTTTTTTAAAAAGTTCACTTTCTTTTTGGACAGACCTCATATAAGTGAAACCCAGGAGCAGGATACCATTGTGGCAATGCTGTTTCACCTGAGTTTCATTTGAACATCCCTAATAGTATCCTGTCCATAGAGCAAACCTATTGTTACCTGTCAGAGTAGCCAGACACAGGTGTCCATTTCTGGTTTTCATAAACATAAACTATCTGTTCATCCCTCTGAGGAAACACTGAAAATGAGATGCCTTCAGATCCTGGAGAAAGAAACCAGAAAAGAATTTAATTACTAACAGTTGTTAATGATGGACCCCTATTGATGCAATTTTTGGCTGGCTTATTAGCATGAACCAATCAGCAAGTTTAAGTAAAGCTAAAATCCCCCCCAACAACAATAATTGTCCATGATTGAAAAAGCTTAGTCAGTAGCACGCTGAATTCGCAACCGACAGGTTTCTATTTTGGATCCCACCAGTGACATATGCAATTACCATCATCAATAGATACAAATAAATACACCTGAAAACAACTGCAAAGAGAATAAAGTTTCTGAAACTTAGGTATAAAAAAACTGCAATAACGGCAGTAATACTCCTATCAAGTAGGTTAGAATCCGTGTCAAACCAAACCTCCCACATAATACCAAAAATTGACACCACTGCTTATGTTACAACAAAGAAGTCCCTTCATCATCCCTGACACCCCTGGACCCCTGACTACTCATTTCTTAATTTAAACTTCTTTTTTTTTCCCAACAGTATCGCATTGGAAAAGATTACATGGATTTTCTTGCTGAAGAAATAAAGTCAGCTTTAAAAAAGTAATAAATTTCTTTCCCCAGGTGTCAAAGGCTACTAGTCTGCTAAGATCAAGGGCCAGAGTTTGAATTATAGTTGGGACAGGCCCTGTCTGATGTGGGTCTCCTCCCATATCTAAAAACTAAGAATTCTGTTAGGGTTTTCTGGGTACTTGTCCATGTGATGTTGGTTCTGCAAGTAACCACTCCTTCACTACTGCTCAAGAGCCCCCAACCATGCCCAGGTAACTACTCACTTGGCCACCATACTCCACACTGTCCCCCTCCTTTCTAGCTTCCTGCTGAGAAAACCTCAGAAGAAGCACAACAGGATATTTACTTACTGGCTTCTATAATGTCTTTTTAAGTGACTCGAACAAAAACTGAAAGCAGACTTTTATTATTTTTTTAATTAGTGCTTCACCCGTAGAGACATTCTTGTTGCCATAATAACTGATAACTGCCTACAAGAATATCGACCTCAAAACTGACAATTTTTTTAAATGTTACTATAATCCTGACTGTTAAGAAGATGTAGCAAAGATATCGTTTTTCATTTATTTTTATGGATCATAAAAAAAAAAAAAGATAAAATAATATTTTAAAAGAATCACAAATTAAGTGAGGACACCTTTAAAAATATCTCCTCCAAAGCCTCCAGTATACAGCCAGGTGGAGTGGTTATAACCGATTCCCCAGGTGATCCCTGCTGGATTAGTTTCAATAATTTGAAGATGACCACCAACTGGTGTCCACTTCCTAAAAAACAAAACAAGTAAAAACATGCAGACACAAAGACCAACCAACTGAAATGAAGCCTAAGCTTGTGTTAGTTTATTTACGTCATGCTGCAGGTAAATTTTTAATACAACAATAACACAAGTGTGAACAGTAGTAGCACACATTTTCAAAGGGCATAATCTACATGTAACATAGCAAACGTTTAGTCTGGCACTAAGATTTACCCAGTATTACCAATTAATGCAAGTTGCTAAACTTAGTTTTTGTGCAACAATCTCACGTAAAGGGAAAACCTTGTAGCATCATCATACAGGCACACCTGCTATTGGTTATCAGTTATACCTGAGAATACCATCTTCATGTTGGCAGAAAGACTTGCTTTATTTAACTGTGTTAACCACTTCCACCTGTCCTTGTTACATATCTAACCATGGTTGGTAGCAGCACACTTACTTGCCAGTGCAACTTGCTGTTTTCAAGTCCTCTGCCTGGTGAACGAATAGGTCGCCTCTAACTGTCGTTGACCAAACAGCATTAGTCATTATTCCAGTCTTGAAAAATCTTTGCTTTACTGTGGCACCATAAATAGTCGACAACTACAAAATAAATATTATCAGAATAACAGAATATAAGAAACTATCTCCTTAAATAGAAATACTGGCAAAGTTATAAAAATTGCTTATATTCTGTTGTTTTCATTTTGATTTATTAAAAACACAAAGGAAGAATAATATCAAACCTTAATGTGTTTACAACAAAAAATAACGTTTTTTTTTCCACCTGTTACTGTCAGATCCCTGTTACAAAGCTATACACTATTCTGGAATTCTAATAATAAGGCTTACACTATGGGGATCAACAATTCATTTAAAAAAATAATTTGCTTTATGTTATTTATCTATTGGTTTTTTTGAAATTAGAGCACAATTTTGTTAAAAGTCATGTAGTTATCTCCCTTTACTATAAGTCAGTTTTCCGGTTGTAAAATGTATGTATACCTGCGTTACAATGCTCAGATAACTTATAAGAAACAAAAGAAACAAGCTTTAAGTTCTCAACTATTTGCATCAAATAGAAACTCCTCCTGTGTGTCTTAACACATTAACTATTGACACATTTGAGGATATACATGTACACTGAAAACCCTTGGTTTTTCATCTAGATAAGCAAAGCATCATCAAAATGCTTCAGGAAAGCAGCTATGGCTTTAAAAAGTTTACACATGGACTGGAGCAGGAAGGGAGCCAGAAGGTAACTGATTATCCCCTGCTAGCCCCACTATCTCAGGGATCCTGTGAATGATGAGGCATCTGGAGTGTATTTGCAAGTCATCCTAAAGAAAACTGGCCTTAGTAAACCTACTCTGGTCACACAAAGCTCTTTGATAACTGTTCAGGTAAGCTACACTTCAGCTTGCTCACTGACAGTATGTGATGTGCAGCATGAAAAACTCTTCAAATCAATACTAAACTTCACTGGCTTATCAAGTTAATGAATGGAGCAACAAGAAAACGTTTCTAAAACAAACCAATTAAAAAAGGTGTGCTATATAGTCAGCTTCTGCCATAGTAACAACAGTCACATCTGTTTTATCAAGACTTTCCATTTAATACACAAAAGGTAACAATCTGACAAAAACAAATGGGGCTCTTCATCTGCAAAGAAGAAACTGCAGTCTAAAAATAATACCAAAAGAAAATTCTTCATCTTATAAGAAATAGCGATAACAAATTCTCGGAAGAATCTTTGTCAGTCAGGTATTAATAACTAAAATGATGATGATTGTTTCAGCATAGAGTGAATCTTTAACTGACCAATTCCTTTAAGAATAGCATTATTTTAAATAATACATGTAACTTGAAATTCCAGAGTTCATTCAATATTTGCTTTGAAAATATTTAATAATTTAAATTATTTTAAAAAGTACAATTAATTATTGAGAAATTTACTTCAACATAAAGAAAAAAGCAACTAACATAATCAATGCTATTGTTATATTAGCCAAACTTTGCATATCTAAATACTAGTAGTAAAATAATATTTCAATTATCTAGAGCAAACAATCTAAATTTTAAAATCTATACTTCAATTACACACAGTTTAATACCTGAAAGAATGGTTGTTATAAATCACCAGCAATAGTTGTTAGTGAAACAAGCCTAAAAATCAAATTGATGAACATTTCTCCCTTTTGAGGGGAGATGGGCCATCTTTGCAATAGAACAACTAAGCTAAACACTTTCCTCTCAGAAATGAGACTTGCAGTCTTTCTGGAAGGCTACTGAAGAATTGCCATTGTTAATGTGTGTGTGTAGAAAAGTCTCTTTAATGTTAGAATAAATACTGCATTCACCTCACATTTGTTTTTAAATGACAATGGTTTACCTTCCTTTTTAATTTCAAATCTAAAGTTTTCACTGAAAAGGCAATCTACCTTACCTACAAGACGAGAAAAATCACCGTCCCAGGGCAGTCAGGGGTGGACACATATGGACACACTCTTAGCTAAAAACTTTGTATTTAAAATTAAGGTTACTGTAATACCTGGTTAAGCAGGTGAGAAGCAATGAATAAGTGATTCATCATTAAAAGAATGCTTGACATCAGTACTGACCCATTCGTTGGCCTTGGAATCAACTGCTGCTGAAAGCAGGATAGGAGAAGTCCAACCAGCATCTGCAGCTGTGTGGATGGCAAGAAGAGATTGGTTATTCTGGTCAGCCACTCTGCATGTGCACAGGATCTTTTCAGCTGGAATTTCGATGTGCTGGAAGTCAAGTGGTAGTAACTATAACCATTCGAAATCTAAAATTTGAGATTTAATTTTGTAAAAATTTTAAAAAAGTAATAATTTGAGTAATACAGTAAAACTCCATTTATCTGCAATCCAATAATCCAAAGTATTTTTTTTGGTTTTGCTCTATTTTAGCTAAATTACAGATAAAATGAAATTCTGATCACCAAAAAGTTCATGACACAAAATACTTACCATAACCCTGCAGGCACTCAAAACCTTGTTCGTACTTACAAAAGTACAGTATACTTTCCTGTCAGCTTTATTTCGTGATCCAGTTTGTTTCATTTAATACAAAAAAAAAAAAAAAAAATGCTTTGGACTATATATCTGCCTACTGCTAAATTCAATGGCTGGTGTTCAGCAGCAGGCGGTTCCTGGACAATCTTCTGCTGTGCCACAATTAGGAAAGAGACGCACTTAAGCACAAAGACACTCGAAACTTTACCAGACCAACCCACACAGCTAACACCTAGGAAACGCTAGCTGGGTAAAGTTAGACACACACACACACACACACAAAAAAAGTTTTTAGCAACGCAGTGAGTAAACTTCAAAAATTAATAACCAGACCATCTCCTTACTTGCATTACAATCTACAATCTTAGCTGTTCATTAAAAGTCCTGCTTAGTTTCCAGATGTTCGAACATCCGATTATCCACCCAGGTCTGTTTAATATGCAGATAAACAGGTTTTTTTCCTTAATCTTAAAAAAAAAATGCCCTTTAGCAAATGCAAGAAAATAAAATAATACTGACATTTAAGAATGGAAGATTGGTTATTCTTTTTGAATATCCCTATTATGAGTGATACTATCGGCTTTCACATTGTCAGTGGAGACTGGTTTCAAATTTGACAACCTGATGGGTCGGAGGTTCTCGGGTGGTTGTCTTTCCCAGCTATCTATCTACTGTACCTCCTCTTCCACTGACCTTAAAGAAAAGCCAAAGTTTACTTAGACCACCACCAGCCAGTTGAAAGTCTAATGACAGTTACTTGGTCACTGATATGATGTCAGGGTCAGCAAAGAGCAAAGGTTGTTCATTTTATGACTGGATGATGAGGGAGCACAACAGTCCACTTACCAGGCAATTTTTCTTCAGTGCATAATGCAGGTTGAGTACAGCCTCTGCAGGAGTATTCAGTTTCTGCTCAAATTCCACCAAGCAGTTAGTCCATTTTGATCGCTGTGGGTTAACAAGCCACTGAAAGGTATCCTTTTTGATCCAAGATGTCTAGAAAAACACAACAAATCTGCACTCAAACTTTACCTTCTAAATAAGAACGATGATGATTGCTGGATTTATCACATTTTGCACTATAATGATTGGAAAATCAACCTGTCAAAGTAGAAGTTAGTGCTTCTACATCAGCAAAAGAATTTTCCAGGCTTTTCTTAAAAAGTACATAGGATGGATAAGAGTTTTAAAGCAGGCTGCATACAGATACTAATTAATACCTTTTCTACTGCGTGTTCCAGATATTCAAATTGGTGAACTTCTCTGCTGTTTCGGACCTGAAGTTTCTTTAGGATATTTGCTCTCAGGAGAGAAGCTAGCTTTGGCTTATGAGATTTCCCACTCTCTGATCTACAAAAGGATCCTGTCAAAAAATAAATAAATATAATATAATAAACAAATGTATAAGTTTTATAAAGACAAAAAAAGTTAAATTCACACCAAATAAGATTCTATTGCGAGATGAACCCTTACTGTCTGGTACAAATTTATGGTCAACATAAACTTCTCAATGTTTTTATTCTGCCAGATACAGTGTAAAGTCAAAGGATAAAATAACAAGTAGGGAAATTTGCTTCTACTGATCAGGGGCAGATCCACATTGTATTACAATGCATTCTTCAATGTGTTACAAAGAGAATAACATAGACTTGGGGATTGGTTTTGAGGATCATCAACAAAGCTTACAAGTGCAACATTCTCGAAACCTGAAGCAAAGAACCTTGCTTGATCCAAGATGTGGAAATTTTGTCATGAAAATGTCTTGAGTCCACTCCTATCAACATTAAATGCATTCCTGTTTACAGAGATGCCAAATCTGGCATACTAGCTCCATCTTAGCAGCCCGTGAAGCGGCCACGTTATTTTTAGTACAAGGATACTGTAAACCTGTGGCATAGCCACGGGTGTGCTAGCGCCACTCACAGTCAGTTGGCACACCCAAAAATTAGATGCAGAATTAATTTTTAGTTATAGTCTTACTAAAACCCCTTGTTCTAAATTTAGGCTATTATTGTCTAATCATAATACTTGTTAATTTTAAATATATTTTAAATTATTTTTGCCAAAAAACAACATCTGCAGTCATGCACGGCCTGCCAACCAATCCGTAAATATCCGCTGACCTGATTGTGACCCCCGCGAGCATCATGGCAGACTAATGTTAGTGGTATTGTAAACAATGCAATGCTTGCTGCTAGTTTGTAGATACAGGAAACAGCTGGCACTGTGACATCATTCTCTCAGTGACAACCTGGAGGCAGACACTCCCCCAGGGGCGGCCACAATACACAGACATTCCTTCGCAGACAGCCTGGTGCCTGACATGGCTCATCCCTGCCAGGCCTATTGTTTCCAGAAGGCTGAGCAGGGTACAAAAAAGGCTGAGAGAGAGTGGGAAGCGAAGGACACACACAGAGGATGCACATTTGTCGCTTCAGGGACCAGGCACACTAGTCTCCGCATAGCTCTGCCCACAGCTCTGTCCACTACAGTTTACCAAAATGAAACAGAGCTCCCTACTTAATTTCTTCAAGAAACTTCGGCTTGATATCCAGCCAGACACAAGGCCTACAGCTGGCTGCAGCGCCCGCAGAGCATGCTGCAGAGACTGAATCAGGACACCAAAATAGCCACCTCAGATGTTACAGACCTTTTGGCAGTAGATGAGCCTGCCTGCCAGCCCAAACCACATGCTTTCCCAGCCACGCAAGCAGTCAGTTGAAAGAGGAGGACCATTTCTGCTAAACGGTATGACCGGTTCACTTGGCTAGAGCATAGCATCAAACTGGAAGCTGTTTTTTGCCAGTCCTGCCACCACTTTAACACTGACGTCAAGGATGACAGATTCAGCAAAGCAGGGCTGAGAGACTGGGGGCTTCTTGGTCAGTTTTGTATAAAACACGAAGCCAGTAAAATCCATGCTGCTGCTGTGGCCTGATACAAAGGTTTCATGGAGATAAAAAGGGCCGGAAGAGGTGACATCATGCATCAGGTCACAAAAGACAAACAGGACCATTTCGCTGACTTAATTGAAAGTAACTGAGAACAACATGTGAAAGTTGTCATTGACATTTTGCTTTTCTGTGCGAAACAAGGCATTGCACTGCGTGGTCACAAGGAAGACAGAAAGCCCGAACAGAGGAAACTTTCTTGAGTTGTTTAAACTGATTTGTGAATATGACCCCAAGATAATAGAGCACCCTGATGAGCTTCCAGGTAATGCAAAAATGATGAGCCCTGGCATTCAAAACGACCTCCTTGAAACTGCATGCACAGACTGACACCTATTATGCCATTTTAGCCAATGAATACAAGGACCTATCGAAGAAGGAATTAATTTCTGTCTGTGTGAAATACATGTATAATGGCAATCTGAGAGAGAGCTGTCGGATTTGTTGCAACAGATGATATGACATCCTCTGGCATAGCTAACAAAATTTTGGAAGTACTGGAACTGCTGCAGATGGATCCTGAATTGTGTGTGGGTTTCAGTTTAGATGGATCATCAGTCATGTCAGGTGGGAAAGTTGGGGTGCAGGTGCTGCTCAAAAAATCTTTCCTCCATGCCGTGTATGTACACTGCCACTCGCACTGCCTGAATCTCATGCCTTCAACAGCTTCAAAAGTGTCTCCTACTGTGGCCACTTTTTTTGATGTTTTAAATTCACTGCACCATTTCATGACCGGAGCCAACAGATGCGCACAATTTCTACAAATCCAAAAAAGGGCTTCACCCCGACACACCCTGTCTGGAGCTAGTGTGCTCCACGGATATTAGATGGAGTTCAAAATCTGGGACTGTGAGTTGAGTTTTGACTTTGTACGATGTCATACTGGAAACACTGAGTGGGTTTTCAGAAGGCTCAGGCCAGACCAAAATAGATGCTGAGTTTCTCTTGCAACAAATACAGACCAAGAGATTCATCTTTCTCCTTGTTGCATTTTCTAAGCTGTTCAATGCCAGTGATTTTGCGACAAAAAGCCTACAGTCCCCATCTGTTTCAGTGACTGACTGCATCCACATGACTGAGGGCTTCAAAGAAACTTTTGCTACATTTAGGAAAAAACTCGGACGGGGAATTTGAGAGAATCATCGGGCTTACTGATGACATCATGAAGAAAAATGTTGTGCAGAACTTGGACATAGCGGGCACACGTAGCAGAAAACTACCTGCCAGGTTTGCTGACTTGCATGTGACCTCCATGGTGGGCAGGTGTGCGCCCTTTAGGAGTGACTTGGATTTGCATTCCTTGTGGATTTCGATTCTTGACAGACAGCTGATGGAACTTAACAACTGTTTTCAGAGCGACTCATATTGAATAATGAAGGCTGCTGCCTCCCTGCTGCCCGCATCAGATGCGTTTGGCCAGATGGAAATATTACAGGCTCCAAGCAAGCACTATGGACTTGGAGTGGAAGGGCCTGAACTAACAGTATTTGGGCAACTGCTCAAACAAAAGGTGGATGGGGGTCACTTGTAGCTGTCCTTAACTGAAGTCTTAGACTCATGTGATAAAGATGTTTTCCCTAACATGAACAGTTTGCTTCGTGTTTTGATCACATTGCCTGTTACAAGCTGTTCTGTGGAGCGCCTGTTTTCAACAGTAAACAGGATAAAATCAAGCAACAGAGCAACCATGCTCACAGAAAGACTGAATAGCCTCTCGTTGCTTGTTTGAAAGAGAACTTACAGAGACATTGGACTCTGATGAAACCATTAAGGCATTCAAGACCAAGCCATGCTGTCTTGCCCTTTAAGCTGCTAACTGCACAGGTAGGCACTTTTATACTGTATTATGGCTATGCTGTAGGCAAGCCTGAGTGATGTATGGTTATTATTTTGTGAAAGTGCACACCAGTCAAGCATACTCTCTGTTGTAGAGAAAATAAATGTAGTATGGTACTTTTTATACTGTGTTATGACTATGTTGTAGTGTAGTGGAGAGTTATGTACTGTTAAATATTTGTGGAGGTGTACATCAATCTGACCTACTCTCGTGTTGTAGAGAAAATAAATGTGGCACACCCAGAGTCTTTTTTCTGGCTATGCTAGTGCTGTAAACATTTACAAAGATTAATATGACCTGCACAACCATGCAAAGGTATGCAAAACAACAATTACTCATAACAATTGTTTGCGTGCTCAGCTTTATCAGTTTGTCAGATAGTTCAATCAACATTGTTACCTGCTGTATTTTGTAACCAAGGAACTTCAGAGGGCTTGTCTATAACACAGGCCATTGCTGAAAGCCACCGCCAGGAAAGACTGTCGGCAACACCACAGAAAATGTCCTCTCCTTCAGCCATGTTATTATCACAGTAGGAGATCGGATCCTCATCCAATGATGTGAAACTCAAGCGAGCTTGATTGTCATTACAACTGGAAAATGCCATTTCATTTTCAGTGTAGTAGTTGTGCAAGAAATCCCTATCAGATGGGTCACCAGCCAGAAACACGGTGCTATCCGTTTTTTTCTTTTCCCTTTCTCCACAGTCCTTGAAATGGTTGGAAAAATTTAAATCAGAAAAGCCAGGCTGCTTTCGTTCCTCAAAGTTACTCTCTCTTTCCGTCTCTTCATCTTCATCAATTATATCCGTCACGAAGTTTAAAATTCCATCAGAGGAGTCCAAACAGTTTTCTGTTAGTGTTTTGTTCTCCAGTTCAGACTCCGCATCAATTTCATTAGTGCAACTCTGGCAGACATTGTTTTCCTCATAATCGTTTGTGGGTTTTTCCTGACTATCCTTCGTTGGCCGGTGTTTACAGCCACAGCGGTCATCTGAGATTGCCAAGTCTTCACCGGTAATCGTCTTCAAAGAGTCAACAAAGCAATCTCCAGTGCAATCATACAAAGACTTAAGTGGGTTGGTGGTGTTCTGGTCACAGGTGATGTCAGAGGATTTTTCTTCCTCATTCTGCATCAGGGCATGGGTAACACAACCGGTGAGTTGTCCACTGTGAGAGAAACTGTTCTCTTTTGTCATTACTGGAGGTGACAACTTTGATACTGTTAGATCATAGCTGAATGGAGATTCTAAAACAGCTTCCACATCTTTCAGCTGTGGAGTTCCAGAAAGCAAACCAGGTCCTACACTACCTTCACTGGTGGAATGGTCGTCAGTTTCTAAGTAATTGCTAAAACCATATCCAGCGAGTCCTGAGCTTATACTGTCACTATCAGAACAAAATCTATCCTGTCTCTGTCTGGACATTCGTAATGGCTGCCACCTTTTGCCGCTCAGTTCATCTGGAGTTATGACTGAACGGTAGTAGACTATTTCATTGTTCTGACCAATGCTGAAAACCTGAAAAGAAAGAAAGAAAAGCACAGCTCAATGCTCTTGGAAAGAAATCAAACCAAAGCAAGTTTACTTACAATAAAAACTGGACATAAACTTCAAACCTTGTTCATGCCAGCTTAGGTAAAAATGATTCAGCCAATCAAAGCTCAAATGCACAGCAACTTTTGCCTCCAATATTCTGATGAAACAATCTTTTGTTTACAAGTATGAATTAACTGTTAGAATTGCACATGTCTTATTTTTTGACAATGTCTGCAGCAAAATTTGTGAAATAAGAAAATTCACAGATGTAGCAGAACATTCATTGACCAGCTAGAAACATCTGTGGATCGTACAATGATATACATGCCAAGTTTGGGTTTTAGCAGCTTTATTTTTTGATATGAGGAAACAGGTTCTGGTAATGTGAGAACAAATCGCCTTCTTCAGGCTCTTGTCGTCTTTCTTCTTATACATTTCAAGCTCTAGTATTGAAAGTACACATTTAATTTATAGTAATAAAATGCAAATTAATTAATTAATTTTAAAAAAATAATAAAATAGTAGCATTTGGGTATCTCTTACATTTATATTACCTGATCATTTGGACCAACTGCAATGAAAGACATTTCGCCAACCATTTCTATCCAAGTGGTTCCAGTGACGGCATCGAGGCTGGATTCTATTTCTTTTCCTTTAATTCCTTTCCGAAACCAAACCTACAAGAAACCAAAAATCAAATTCTAACAATTCACACTAAAAGCAACAACAATCATAATACAAAGCTCATTAGGGTTTTGTTCTTTAAGTGCTGTAATCCGCTTTAAATTTTTTTTTTTCACATTTATAATTTGGTTGGACAAGCCTCCCTCCCTCCATCGTTCCTTCCCTCTCTCTCTGTAATAATGTCATCTCTCTCTCTCTCTCTCTGTAATAATGTCATCTCTCTCTCTCTCTCTGTAATAATGTCATCTCTCTCTCTCTCTCTGTAATAATGTCATCTCTCTCTCTCTCTCTCTGTAATAATGTCATCTCTCTCTCTCTCTCTCTGTAATAATGTCATCTCTCTCTCTCTCTGTAATAATGTCATCTCTCTCTCTCTCTGTAATAATGTCATCTCTCTCTCTCTCTCTGTAATAATGTCATCTCTCTCTCTCTCTCTGTAATAATGTCATCTCTCTCTCCCTCTGTAATAATGTCATCTCTCTGTCTCCCTCTGTAATAATGTCATCTCTCTGTCTCTCTCTGTAATAATGTCATCTCTCTCTCTCTCTCTGTAATAATGTCATCTCTCTCTCTCTGTGTAATAATGTCATCTCTCTCTCTCTCTGTAATAATGTCATCTCTCTCTCTCTCTGTAATAATGTCATCTCTCTCTCTCTCTGTAATAATGTCATCTCTCTCTCTCTCTGTAATAATGTCATCTCTCTCTCCTCTCTGTAATGTCATCTCTCTCTCTCTCTCTGTAATAACGTCATCTCTCTCTCTCTGTAATGACGTCATCTCTCTCTCTCTGTAATGACGTCATCTCTCTCTCTCTCTGTAATGACGTCATCTCTCTCTCTCTCTGTAATGACGTCATCTCTCTCTCTCTCTGTAATGTCATCATCTCTCTCTCTCTGTAATAACATCATCTCTCTCTGTCTCTGTAATAACGTTATCTCTGTCTCTGTAATAACGTTATCTCTCTCTCTCCCCCCTCCCTCTCTCTCTCTCTGGAGTTCTTGTTTATTTACAAAGTAAAACATCAGTCTCTGTGAGGCTCCCCAATGCTACCACACACAGAGCAGGTGTGAAGGAGGTCACAGGTAACAGGTTTTAAAAAGAAATTGCACTACTTCAAAACAGTGAAGAGAAAACTGCAACAACACTAACCCCTACCCCCCATCCTCCCAAAAAACAGAATTCCAATCTTTGCATTAAAGTTGAAGTTACAGAAAGAAATCCTTGAAAAAATCCAAAAGAGGCCATAGGAAAAGTTAGCAGAAAAGCTGACAATTGCTTAACGACAGGGTGATAAAAAGCCTGGAGAGATGTAACATCAAATACCTTAGTTACGCTGCCAGCATTCTATAGTCACCACTATGAAACACTGGTCATAATGTCTTCTCCTTCCACCATAACCGGTTCAAATAAGTGATGTACCAGTTTCTGTATTTTTTCCGCATTGGAATCCCGTAGTTTCCGTTGATCTAGTACGTAATTGCATGGATCACCTGCAGCATGCCTGTGATGCGCCTGTCACCCAGCCAATGATGCAGCAGTGACCGAAACCTCTAAGCCATTGCACAAAGAACTTTGGTTTTCAAAAAAATCTACTCACCGCAAAAAAAATTTGCAGGAGACCGACAGGCAGATTCCATAACAATTTTGTTTTTTTTTTTCTTTCCAGTTTTGGAAGTGGGCTGAGACCGACCATGGTCACAACTTCTACATAAGGAAAACAATTAATTTACTATGCCCCTGTTCGCTGGTAAGAATAACTTAAGAGAGCTCAAAAACACAGGATGACCATCCCCAAAGTACTGACATGATAATATCTAGTTCACTATTTCTTACGTGCGTTTAATTATGTAGTAGTATATTTTAGCAATTAAATTAAAAATAGTGGGATTACATGTTAGAAATGTGGACTTCAGTGTTCATTTATGCTGTTTTCACCATTTGAGAGAAGTGTGTGCTTAAACAGAAATGTAGAAGTCATCATAACATTACAAACGACACGAGCAAATGTATTAACTTACCTGCCCATCTCTACTCAGAGCCCAGACAGCATTTGTGCCTACAGCCACCTGCATAAGTTTGGATGCAGCAGATGGGGCAGAAACACCAACACAGTGTGTGCCTGTAATTGTAGGGCAGAGACAGACTGCACTGAAAACATTAACTGTATAAGGGAATGCTTTGAATGAATCTCTTGCGTTTATTTAAAAATAATATTTAACATACCTGTAATAATAAGCCAGTGAACTCTTGGAAATGTGGACTAATGATAATACTTGTTTTAAAAAAAATTAAAATTAGCATCCATTCAATTAATAAGCTGCAGATGACAATCTCATGTAAAGAAAAAAAGTTATTAACGTGTCTCTTATAAAATGAATTTTTCCTGTTCACTTAATAAAATTATCAAGCAAATTGCCTATTTTGTGTAATGTTAACGAAATGAACAATCACAGAATGTGCATGGCTGGGCTTATTTGAGAGTATTTTATCCGAAAACCAAGAGAACCAGGAAAAATATTCTAAATCACATGAATGAAAAAGCCCTTAGTCAGAATATCAAGCAGCAAGTACAATACCTACCATAAAGACAGTCTCTAGACACTCCCATACGAACTATTGCTTGTCCATCCCAGGTTACAGCCCACACCATACCTGTTGGACCCACAGAGATGTTGATTACGCCTTTCGTACCTGTAGGAATAACCTGCCAGGATTTTCCTTCAGGACAATCCCTGGTCACGCCAGTTCTTATGTAGACCTGCAACCAAACAATAATGTAATTCCCCATACTGCAGCAGCATGTAAAACAGACTGGCTTCTGGGGGTGCCCAACTATCACTGCCCCTTGGTGAAGTCCCTAAACAATCCATCATGCATTCCTGACAGGCTAACGGGGGGATTTCCATCTTTTCTGATTTTGTAGACAATTAATTAGCTTCTCAAATACTTATAAAACAGTAATTCCACTTCAGAGCTAAGTTATTCTTTTTCTTACAGCCAAGGGATGAGAAACAGCAAACAGAAACTGACACTGAGCAGATTTTGCTTATAGACAGTTTGTGGAGGAAAAAAAACTCAACAAAACAAGCGATCTTCCAAAAAAAAGAAAAAGAAATTAGCATATTAATCCAAGTACAGATTTTTATTTATCCATATCCAAGCCAAATCTCACAACATATGCAAGATAAAAATATGTTAGCATAATAAACAGATTACTTTTACCCTCATAAGTAAATGAATAAAATGTGAGTTTTTTTAGATGCATGTCGCATAGAAAAATTAATTCCCATGTTACAAAAATTATTTGTATTTACTATGCTTGATGATGGCAGCCAAACATTTCAGATCATCATCACATTAGAAAATCCAGTCGAGGTGGTGGCAGTCCTCAAAATATGGTTCTAGCATATTTGGTCAAAATTTCCAGGTAAACAAACAAGTCCACTATTTTGTGGATACAATGAATAGGACCCATCCCTTTTCAGGAGAAATAGCCACATACCATAATGGAGTAGACTCCATTTTTGATTACCAGTTTGGTAAACTTCAGATGAAATGCTTCATCAAGTCTTTGCCACACATAAGTCCAACAATGAGATCCAGACCTCTAGATCCACAATTCATCGGACCAGAACACCCTGGCCCACATTTCTAGGGTCCATTGAAGATAATCCTTGGTGAACTAAAGTCAGGCCCTTTGATTCTTCAGAGAAACAAAGAATTTTTCCCTGACAACAACTCCACGAATTCAAAATCACAAAGTTGTCTCTGGACCCCCCTTAAAATGCCAATGAACTGTCTTGTACTAGCCCATTTCAGACAGCTTGATTTTCCGATTGAAGCGAGCATCAGTTTAGCACAGTTTCAAGATTAGCTAAAGTCCTTTACTGCATCCAACCCACTTAGCAATTTCAGAATATGAGATTTCTCATTGCACAACTCCATGATCCATGCTCTTTTTTGTTGGACTTCAACTGGCTTTCTCATTGGTTGTAGAATGCTAAAAAAAGTTCACGAGTTTCCTGCATTCTAATGGTTGTCTGGAAAATCCACAAACATAATAAGCTGTTGTTGCTTTTCTTAAACTTTTGTTGTTACGAAATTCCATCATAATGTAAGAAAAGCAGTATGTAACATACGATAGTTAGTGTATATGTCAATCAAAAGAACAAGAAATTGCTCTTCTATCAGTGTAATGCCTGTGTGAAGTGGGAATTTCTCATAGTTTACATGTCAATTTGCAGTTTTTTTAGCCTACATACACATTGTATTTAAAACCATCTTCATTATTATTCCATATTTTCTTCAGACACTTAAGTCTTCAACGAAACAAAAACATTTGCACAGCTGTAATGAACTGAGTCTTCTTTTGTGAATATTACAGAAAACTAAAAGAAAATCCCATTAACTTGCTTTTCTTCTCTATATATATATATATTTTTTATAAAAGCTGATCTGGCATCGCTGAGCCAATTATCTGAAAACATCGATGTGCAGAATTAGTGAGAAATCTGCATACAGTTTTAAAAAAATAATTACATATATTGGCGCTGTAATGCCTAATTATGACAAACCCTTGGTTTGGTTTTTTTTATCTTAAACTACATTCACTTCTTTCTTTTTTTTTATTATTATCAGACAAACAAATTCATTCACTAAAGAAATTTAAAAAAAAACAACAACAACAACAACAGAATACAGAAATAAAAAGAATAGCAATAGTTAGCAGTCACAAAAAGTTAATAATATTAATAATTAAACAGGAGATTTTGAATGAAATGTTCAGGAGGTAGAATCTTGATATCAGTGTTCAAACTGTGGCCATTTTTTTTAAAAAAAATTTGTAAGTGCAACTGTTAGGAAATATTAGATTCATTCATTATATCTATTATTAATTTTCGAAGTGCATATATTTTAAAAAATGATATTTGTTTGCTATTTCTATTATAACTCATTTGTTTTGTTATTTCTTTCAGGACAGGTTTTTCCCTGCTCAGGAAGCATTAGTAAATACTACTGTGTTATATCTTTTTCTTTCACCTTATAAAGTCTTTTTCACAGTTGCCATACATTTTACACACCAATAAATCCATGTAAAATCAAAGCAAATCCAGAGAATAAATGATTCAAAGTTACTTTGTTTACAATCATAAAAGGCCAATGCTAGTTAGGTCAGTCTGTGAAATGTAGAATAATAGAAATAATTTAGTGTCTGCGTTTACCATATTTTTCAGAGAATAAGTCTTATAAGTGGAGCATAAGTTGAATTTGCTAATTTTCCCATTTTTCTTTCCTTCATTCATCTGTTCTCTGATTGGGTAATATGTTACACACCACCAGAAAGCTACCATGGTGAATATTGCATACTTGCCCAAGAAGAAAGATAGGGAGAAATGTAAAAACAGTGATCATCAGTTGCAACTTTTTTGGAGTTTACTCTCAGCTGTATAGTACTAAGTCCACAAAACAGTACTTTGGGTTAGCACATATTCCTCCAACTTACCCTCAATGTTAGTCCACCTGGCTTTGCAGCCGCTATTTTCCCTTTTGGTTTCTTTAGTTCATAACATATCCTTCACTTTACACCAGTCCCTAACACATTTCTCACTGACACCATATTTCCTGTGCATGGCCATATTACCACCATATTCTTCAGCAAGCTTGACAACTTCCAGCTTAAAAGCTGCCATGTACAACTTGTGAGACTTTAAGGAAGGCATTCTGAGGTACAGAATTTGTTTTGGGTATTTATACATATAATCAGGATTGAAAAAGATAGATAGAACATAATTGGTGAGCACGTGCTTGTTATTGATTGGATACTTTTGCATGATTCAATGAGTGTATTAATGGTGAATTGTTTATCTAATTGGCAAGCGTTCTGGGTAGTAATTTCCACAGTACTTATACGGTTTATTTCAGAAAATAACACATTTTGTCATTTTTATATTTTCATTAAACCAACTTCAGTGGCTTTATCCATAGATAAGTCAAAGCCCGGACTTCCAACATTGACTCATATGCTGTAAAATATAGTAATAACCCAGTCATTTGTGATCTAACATCCCTGCATCTGAATAGAAAAAATCCAGATGTTGAGTAATCCAAGTTTGCTAACACTGGCTGTTTTAACCAAACACGAGGGTTGCCAGAGTAGCAGTCTTAACTGGGTTACCGGTCATGTGGCTGTTTATGTTCCACCACTTCTCTTCTCACAAAAAATGGCTGCCTAAATGTAAGTACCTTCAAATCACTTATCAGAATCTTACTATCCTGGGTTTTAAAAATATTTCCACATTAAAAATATTATTAGGTAATCCAAAAGCACAAATTACAAAGATATTTTCTTCCTTTTATTAAACAATTAAATTAAATGCGGAAAATCCGAAACAAATGGCAAGAGTTGGACAAATGAAAAATGACTCAAGGATATTTTGGTCTTGAAATTTTAATTTAAAAAAAAAATAAAAAAATTGGCTGGTTTTGTTTACTATTACTCTTTCAAAATTCTTCCATTCACCCTCTAATTTTTCATATGTGACAAAATAAGACTAATGCCCCACAGCCAGATCATGAAACCAGTTTTTACTGTTCCCTAGAATAAAGTGGAATCAGCAGTAAATTTGTCTACAGAGAGAATTCTTACAAAATAAATATTTCTGTTCAGCTGGTTAACTGAAAAAAAAACTCTTTCATCAGTAAAATTTATGCGCTATCTCTCTCTCACACACACACACACACACACACACACACACACACACACACACACACAACTTATCCAGGCTTTGTGACATTTACTGTCTGTTCAATTTTACTTACATTTCCTTTTGAAGTTATCGCCCAGACACAGACATGGCCTAGTGGCTGACTAGGTATGTCAAACCCACCAACGGCAATATCAATGAACGGTTCTCTGTCTGTACTTAAATCAGGAATCTAAAAAACAAAAAAAAAAGGGGGATGCAATCAGGTCTTACGTTAAGATGATAAACTGATTGGAAATTTAACATTTCCTGGGTTCCATATTTTAAAAAAAAATGTACAAATATATAAGCAGTAGAGTTTAAAGCATAGTCATTAAGATTTAACTGGAAACCGAGTACCAGAAATTTTCAGTAGTTAAGCAGCTCAGGGCAGAACTACTGCCTTATTTGTCATAGAGATGTCTTTAATATATTCGTGACAGTATCAGCCAAACCCAGTTACAAAGTGCTTACAATAGGTCTGTGGTATTATTCTCTCAAAATGGATAACTGTTTTATGAAAAATGCACATGGTATTTAAATAAGCTGACCAATAAAACAAGACAATTCTAGTGGCTTGGAATATTTCATTCCTTCATCATTTGTTTTCTTCTTTCTTAACATTATACAGAGTAACAAATAAATACCAATTAATCATTTTGTAGCTGTCTGGTTTCCAGAAATAAATAAAATACATATAATTTATTTTGCAAATGTATTCAAAAAACAATAATAAAAAAAAAACAAATGGTCTGGTAACAAGATTTCTATACATGCAACATCATTCAGTCACTGCACTAAATCTAATTAAATATCCCCTAGTCTCCACTGAAGCAATCTATTCAAGTCATTTTCATTACTTGCATCTTAAGAACCTCAGAATTAAGAAAAAAATCATATTAATATTTGAACTTCTTGCTGCAGTGATGTCCCTGTTTTATTTCAAAATAGATGGTTACTATTTGGAAAATACATAAACTATAAAAATCCAAACAGGCAACAATAGATAATCTAGGAGACAAATAAAAACAAGTATACCTGCTGATTATGCATATTGATGCACAACTGAGGTTCATATTAAATCAAGCAGCCATTCTGTTATGTAATTTGGTGAAGTTTAAATGTTCAGCAGATACCTCACAGGTTTGCTAATATCTTTTTTCATATATATATAAAAGTGTACATCACGGGTGGTCAATCCCCTTCTTCCACGTCCCTGTTAGATGCTTCTTACAAGCAGATGTAAAAATGATGGCTAGTTGCTGAAGTAACAAAATAAGATTTTTTAAAAGACCGAGTAGGTCAGAGTTTGTTTCTTTTTACCTTAGCCCACTTATCTACAGCTGTGTACCGTCTAAACCTGACCCACTTTCTTTTCCTCACACAGGAATTCCACCTCATCTCCGGTGTCCAGTTGGCAGGAAAGTTTGCTGCATACTGCCAGCCCTGGAAGCAAAACCAAATTTGCTCAGAGATGCTGCCATTATGCAACACAAAATTGCTTTGAGTTTTTTTTTTTTTTTTTGCTTTTGGAAAATAAAAGAATCTAACTACAGGAAATCTGTGTAAGAAATCATCAAAGCTTAAATAATTTCTCAAGTTTTCTTTAACAATGGGAAAATCTTAAAAACAACAGACAGACTGGCCCATTTATGATAAAAGGGAAGTTGTCGAATGGAGAGAATTCTGGGTAAGAGAGAGAGAGAGAGAGAGGCTTAATTAGCTAGTCCAGTCAGCAATGTTTCCAACAGTAATTCACATCCTGCAAGTTTTCTTTTTCAAAAAAAAAAAAAGTGATATTTGTGCTCCAACATTTCCAATGGTTTTTAGTCTAAAAAAACAACAAACAAACCACAAAAAAGAATATCTAAAATTAGTAAAATCTAACTGTAAGATTATCCAAGAATTACAGCACATCAATAACCCAGTATTACAGACCTCTAATCCTTATTTTGTCCCTTAAATTTCAGCAGTGAGATATCTACCTATATAAAATAACAGACAGACTTAAAATATGTACTGGCATCATTACCACAAAATAGAACAACAACAACAAACAGAACTTGTTTTTTTTCCTTTAACACGTTCCAGTTTTATGAATATCTTAAAAACTCAGGGAACCAAAAAAGGAATTGATGCTTTAAACTAAAATGATATTGAACAATTTTGAAATATCCAGCAAAATTAGTAGATGATTCTAATTTTTAATATCATCCCTTTCAAAGGAGACAAACAAATGCAAAAATGCCATGGTACAGTTAAACTACTTACATTATCTTTTAAATGAAAAGTGACACAAGCAAATTATTACTTAGGATCCTTTAAAAGAAATAAAACCAAAAGGAACATGTGAGCTATGGCGGTAAACCAATAATGAAAGAGTGAGTAATACTTATTAGAAATTTCTGGAAAGTCAACTATCAGAGCAGTGCTCTACTTTAGTGTGATATTTTTCAAATTTGTTTTAATTTTAGTTCTTTACTTCATTAGTTGTAGTTAAAGAGAGAGAGAGAGAGAGAGAGAGAGAGAGAGGAGAGAGAGAGAGAGAGAGAGAGAGAGAGAGAGAGAGAGAGGGGGGAAGAGAGAGAGAGAGAGAGAGAAGTATTCCAGCCTCATTGCTAGATGAGTCAGGATTTTAATTCAATGAATTAAAACTTAATTTTCCTTACCCCTCGATCTGTGACATGACCTTTAAAATTCTCATCCACATACCAACCACCTTCCCACTGCCAGTATTCTGATGGAAGCTGGAAACTTTCCTTAGGAAAACTGCCATTTCCAATGTCATTGCTCCAGTGATATCTGTCTGCAGGCAGAAGATTTCTTCCAGAGAATCCATTAATTGGAGTCCATCTCTGTGAAGCAGACAAGTTTCCAGATTAAATAAAATAAATAAAAACTAAATATTTCCAATGAACTTCTAAACTCAAGATGAGTGAGGTAGCACACAATACAAGACAGTCACCAAATACAGTATACCTACTATCACCAGGATTGACCCAAAGTTTTGCTAATACTCGACGTCTCTTGTAATGTTAGTGACACGTTTTGACAGTTCCTTTGGCTGCTGTGTTTTTTACTCTCAAAAACATTACTCCCTGATACTTTGGAAAAACCAACCGCTGACGGAAACGACAGCAGAGCAAAGACAATTCTGTTAATTTAAAAGCAAGAATATATCTTTTCGTTAGATTAATGAAGATGACTAATTAAATTTAATTAAAACAAAAAAATGTTCTGCAAATAAATTTTAAAAATCTAAAATGTTCTTAAGCAGGTGACATGACATAAGTATAGAATTACAGAAAACTTGGAAATAAAAAAAATTTAACATAAGGGTTAATGCTGTCATATTGTTCTATGAAAGATACAAATTAAAGACTCCCTATTCAATGTCATCTATTAAAATGAAAAACTCTTTACTCAGATGGCTCTTACATACAGCATCAGAAGCAAAAATAAAGAAATACAGCAATATTGGAGTAAATTCAAATTCTTACATTTCTGTAAATTCCATTTAAATAAGATTACAAATTGTAAGTTATGGTCCAATATCTGAATTGAAACTAACTTAATCTCCCTATGTAAACCAGATATTAGTTGGGTGCAAACAATACATTTTTAATTTTCTACATTTAAAAGCAAAACATTAACTCAGCCAATGTAAAAACAAAACTGCCTCTCACACACACACGGTTTGAGAGAGACAGACAAAAAAGGTCACCTCGTTTTCATAGGTTATTTCTTGCACCCGAATTGGAACTTCCAGAGGGTAGACATAAACATATATCTGGTGGTAGCAACTCAAACCCCACACACAATACTGGGTTGCTGAAATACGCTTGAACTGCTTGGCTTTGGTGGTGTCAGACTTTCGCACACACTGGAGGTATTTGTTCTTGGTAAAAAGGGTGTACACATGTCCATTACAGTCAACTAACCATATATGTGACCCAGGCATCGGTTTTCCATTAGTTTCTGTAAGTAATAAGATCTTTAATGAAAGATTCACTGGTTCTAAAATCACCTAAAAGAAAGTGTTTTTAAAAAATTGTTTAAAAACATCTTATCACAAAATAGCAGAATCCTTTGGGTTCTCTTAACTTCATACATGTTAAGTGATGAGTCTGAGTGAAATCTTTAACCAGTATTTGTTAGTTAAATTTATGCTACAGCTACATAAACTTACTGATATAAACTGGCATGGTATGTTCAGCTAAAGACACTACTGCTTCCATAGCAAATGAGATAACCTCACTAGATTGAAATGGAAATATAAGATAAACAAATTGACCAATTTAGTCATGGTTTATTTCCCTTCTTCAACAGAGGTGCTGCTACTTCCAGAGAGTAATTATTGTGAAACTAGGCATTTTGTAGAGGTGACCACCTTGGCTGGTTGTTACAGCAGCCTTAAGATTGAAGGTCAAAGTGCAGGGTGGTGTCATTCATAGCCTCAACTATACATTTAATTAGGGATTAGTGGTACTGTAACAACTAGCCCAATTCTTCAATAATTTTAAGAATTTCAGATGGACAGTACCACCATTAAAGGTTCACACTGTATAAGTCCATCTTTACCTTTAACTATCAAAGTTTCTGAAGACAGTTTATAAAAGGGGTTTACCAGACAAAACAGAAAGTGCCATTTTGGTGAGGATTTCAGAAAACAGTTACAAGAGAGTAAAAAAAAAACACTCTAACATGTTTACCTTTACCTTAGACGATTTCAATACAACACCTGTACCAGTTTCTACTCAGACACACGATTTTCAAAAGATAAATGTAAATTGTCTAGTGTTGTTTACCAACTGCTAAAAATAAGAATGTTTAAGCTAATCTGGCCTTTCACTTTTTAATATTATATACCAGAAAAGTTTATATATTATTTCTAGTTATTGACAGAGCATCTACAGAGTATTTTTCCATAAGTTGTAAGTGTTGAATTCTTCAACATCAGGCATGATTCCACCCCCTTTATGAATCATTATTCTATGAAATTTATGAGCAATATCTTAACAAAATATCCTTTTAAAAAACTGAGATTATGACTCAAAGCCAATAGGACCTCAGGTATATCAAATTTTACTGTGTATAGAAAAACTGAAAATAATTTTGCTTCCACTAGAAATCATTGATAGAACTCCCTTTTGAAATATGCAACTCAGGTGTGAAGCTCACATTATGCAAAATATACTGATAACTTCTACAACCTTCAAAGAAATTATCAGTTTTGTATGTAATTGCAGATGCGAATAAAAATCAACCTAGCTTCACCTACAGGGATTTTAATGGTAGCACAAAAGAAGTCTTTTCTATGAAAAGCTACTGTACTAATGATGTATCATATACAACTAGAGAGAATAAGTATAAGAGTCATAAAAAAGCATTCTTCATTAAACATTAGGAAATAATTTCTAGTGATCATACAGTATTGGCCTGGAAAGCTGCACCCATTTACACATTTTTTAAACCATCAATCAAGTTCAAAACCATCCAACAAAAACATCAGGCTTAAAATGCTACTTCATGTTCAACTTCAATAACATTTCATATCTGCAAATTCTAACCAACATTTTTCAAATAACAATTTAGTATTTTGGGTAATAATAACTGAAAAAGGTGGAAAATTTATGAATTATATAAACCCTCTCTAAGAACAATGTGTTTACCAAAAGAAGTATATTTATAGAACCATGACTGTACATGGTTTAATTGATCATTCCATGCATTAACCACCATATTAATAATGATAAAAAAAACCACTCAATTACTGGATTTAAATAACAGACTGCTAACACCCTTCTAGTAAAATTATTTTCTGGGAAAAAAAATAAATAATTTTGAGATGATAATTTGTAAAACCACCACCCAAAAAACAAAATATTCTGAATGCTTCAATCCAAAGTCATTGTTTGCCTATCAAATTTGAAAACTCTAACATTTCTAATCCCTACATATAAAAGTTTCCATATCTCTTGCTAAATAAATCAGCCCTTTGAACTCATTGCTGATAAACAAAATCTTTTTACAACACTTACTGCAAAAAGCTATTAACTATCCATACCTGTACTGTATATTCAAGATGAGGGCTAATCAGCATGTCACAGAATGAAACCATAGCTACCTAGCTTATTTCTTCAATGTTTTAGTTTCACTTAACATCGAAATTTTTGTTAGTTTACTTCTTAACTGTAAGACATTGCTGTTGCTTTTTCCTTTTTCCTTCATTTGAAAATCTAATGATTAAACTACTCGCAGATCTATTGGTAGACGTCTGGAACACCACAGTCTCCCCCTAACCCTGTCCTACAGTGAAGAACATCTTCCCAGATGAATGTCAACTTGTAGAGACTGTTTCCCTATCTTTCTCATCATACACCCTGGTGTACGCCTTGGCATCATCACCAAGCGTCGCCAGTTTTGAAAGTTGCCTGCATCCTTAGTACTACATCAAATGGAGAAGAGCAAATCTATGTAAATAACTAGACGCAATACCCTAATCAGATTTAAAAAACGTAATAATGTCAGTGGGGGGGGGTGGTTTGCCAGCTTCAGGCACCTCACTCATCGGACAGCATCTGCGCTGGTATCTAAGAAACAGAGACCAGTTGGAGGTGGGGGGTGGGGGAGTTATTATTTCCGGGAAACCAGACGTTTCCGACAATAATCGCTGTTCCCTTCTGCTTCTCCCACACCACTAATTTATCACTCTGCCCGGCTCTCGTTCTCCTGGAGGTGGTCGGTCTAGTAACCTCTGGCGGCGGGGAGGGGGGAGAGAGGGAAGAGGAGGAGGAGAAAGGGAGAGATGAAAGGGGAGAGATGAAGGGGCCAGGTGTCGGGTAGGTCTTAGATGTCTGGGCGATCTATCAACTCGGTTGCCGACATCGCAGACCCACAGCGACGAGCGCCCGTTGTTTACTACAGTAAATAAATGATAGGGGTGGGGGGAGAGACGCAACACGACGACACGACTTGCCTTAGAAACAAGCGCTGACGGGACCAGCCTTCACGTGCTAGGTACGGTCGAAACTCTAACTACATCCGACTCAACAAGTGCTTCCTCAACCCCCAAAAAAAAAAAAAAACAAAAAAAAAAATTTACGAAACGTAACCGGAATTTTTACTTAAGAAAAAAAAAGAAGAAAAACCAGATATTTTTTTTTTTATCCCTCGAGCTCCGCACAGGTGAAAGTCGGGGAAACTGCGAAGATTTGGTTGTTGTTTTTTTTCTTATTCTTCTTCTTCTTCTTTTTTTTTTTTTTAATTGGTCTACGAAACAAAGGCTCGAACTACTTCGCTCACCCCGCCGCCGCGCGCACAGACCGGACTGGAGTCCCGTGACTCTATTATGACGTGAGAGGTGTATCTCTATCATCATTATTATTATTATTACTACTGGTAAAGTGTCACGGCAGCCACCCAGACACGGTCCGCGCGGAATCGCATGAACGAGCGCAGGCTAGCTCATCGTCACGTAAGTAATGGTGCCCGGCCCGGCGGCAGGTGTGAGTTAGTTACCTGGGCGGCTCTTCCTTTACAATCGAGTCTCGTCGGGTGCCACCCACCTCCTCCGCACTCTGCCTTCCCTCACCGTTTTCGCTTTACTCATACTATGTGATGGCGAAGCCAGCGTCTGGTACTAATAGCCGGGGTGGGGCGTCAGTCGCTTGCTTCCTCCCCTCCCCTCCCCTCCCCGTTTATTTAGACGGTTACTCGTCCAGCCGGCGACAACTGTACACCCTTCTCCCTCTACCGGAAATCGTTCTGTTGTGTGGGGGTTATGGACAGCTTGCTGTCAGCTCTTCGTGCTTGTTCTGACCAGTCACGAGATTACTCTCTCTCTCTCTCCCCTCCCCCTCCCCCTGTGTGCGCGCATAAGAGGAATCTATCTATCTATATCCACCTTAGATTCTCAGTCTAATAACCGTTGGTGTTGAGGGAGAGGAATGGTCAGTCAAGGTCTCTATCCATGCAACTACCTCATTTACTGTTTGTCAGCAAGGATGATCCAAAAGTAGGTTAACTGAAATAGTACTGAAATAATACATCGAAACACCAGTATGTTAATAAAACAACCCGTATACATACAGACTTATTTTAATCCACAAGTTTGGGTGGAGCTGTTCTTCATGGCAAATGCAGTTGTGACACTGCTCTCAAAGAACTGTGGTCCGATGATATTTTGTTTGAACAGGTACTGGTCCACACATTAACGCTGGAAAAATTTAACTCTTCAATTATTGTGAGGATAGGAAATGGTTAAGTCTGTTAACACACCATCTGACTTGCATGTGGCCTCAACTCTGATTTTGTACTGCCTCATTCAAAAATTATTTTACAAGACTTATCAGTCTTGTTCATCTTTGTTCAGGGCTTGCAAAAAGCCTGTTATCAAATTTCTGGTTTAGTTTTCACACTGACCATTCTTAGTGTTGATCAATGACAGGAAATTTCTTTCTAAATCCTTTTTTTAACGATGGTGGCATTCTCTCCTGCCCTGCCACCTTCCACCAAAATAAAAAAAAACTACTTAAACTCTTTGCTTTTTCTTAAGTCTGAGTCATTTCATAAATAAACCATTAATGTGCTATTAAAAAAAAAAAAAAACATCAGTTAAAAGTTGTCAGATTATGAAAGTAAGATAAGTGCTTGTGATAAATGAGGGATGGTTTTAAGTAGTCTTTCCAAAACCTACATTGGTTAACTTTATGGACCACCCTGAAAGAGTTTTGCAATTTTGAGGTTAAAGTGTATGTAATGTAGAACCATCAAAACTTTTTAAAGCAATAGTTTTAAACTTACGTGTCAATTCTATCTATTTTCAACTCTGTAAATCATTACTCGCTTTTACTGTATTTCTGATCTCTACTAGTAGTGAACGACTAAAATTTACCAAACTTGTACTGGACGAAAGGCATACTTCCATGCTGTTCCTTCCTTTATGAACGGGTACATGCCAAAAAGTTTCAGGGCTCTGCTTGATGCAGATGAGTGCTGGCTGAAGATTCTGTTGATTAGTCTGCTAAACATTGTCACCCTGCTGTTTTTAGTCATCAATAAAGCTTTTTCATGTTCCATTAAGATGAATGCAAAAAAAAAAAAAAAAAAAGGCAACTATCCTAAATAATCTAACTTCCAAGTTTTGTCTCCTGTTAGTTAAATGTACAATCTTATTTTGTGCCCATAGTACTGGAACCTTATTGCTTCCTAAGCATTAAAAAAAAAAAAAGTTTTAATCTTGTAGTTTAACCAGAAGTGCACATTGTAAAGCATAAGAGGCCTATTCCTGATTTCAGTTGCACACCAGTTTCTGCAATTGAGATAACTTCTACAAGGTAGACAACACTAGTGAAGGAGTATTGTGCTGCATTTATCTACTAGAGGGCTATTGCCTATCCTAAGTCACAAGGGACATAGCATGTCATACTTTGGCATGGAAATAAATCCATACTAAAACTCTCTGCTTTTAGATATGGGAGGAAATTGGCATGTGGAGGGAGAGGTACACAAAACCAAGCTGACACCCACCTACCCAAGGTTGGGTGCTCTTATTCTCGGAAGTCTAGTATTTTAACCACTGGCTGTTTTTTGATTCTAGTATACAAAGCTTAATACTGAAAGTGGAATTAGTTCCATTTAGTATACAGTTTGTTTTTTTTTAATGTCTGTCAAAAATATTGACTAGAAGCAGAACAAATGTTACTTTTATGATTGATTCTGTCCCAAATTATAAAATATGTTAGAGGAGCAGGGTTGTTTACAGCTTATATATAAAGCCTTTGTATTAAAAGTGAATCTACCAGATTTTAAAAATCATTTAAACTTTGTCTAAAGGATGCCTTTGATTTAAAATGCATTGGCTGATAAAACATTTCCTAACATTCAGCTGACTTAGCCATTTATAAAGGTTTAGCTAATGACCCAATTTACTACAAGTAAACTGAGCTAAAGTGTTTTAAAAATGCTATATTGATCTTTTTTTTTCCCAAAAATATTTTATAAACTTATTTTGGACTATATAAGTGATCATACAGGTTATCCTATAAACAATGACACATCAGTGGAGTTGTATTTGTGTTTTTCCCAAAATGCATACAACTGAAATTGTCCTAATGTTATGTAAGTTGGAAACCTAATTACCATTCGAAGAGCATAATATTAGCCATTTAATATTTATTCGTTGTTACAAGTACTTTATAAATATCAAAATGCTTAGTTTTTTTTTTTATTTAAAAAAAGCCAAAATAAACAACTTAATGAATCAAGGAAAACGAAATTGTCAATTTATTTAGATATGAAAACTATTCATTTCTTTACTAGGAGTAATTTCCATGCAGTAAGTTAAAAAATCGGATAGTTTAGGAACCTAATAGGTTGACCTCATAGATGACATTATCCTGTAGCTGGCATAATATACAAATAGACACTTTTTTTTCATAATTTAAGAAATGTGGAGAATTTTTTGCTCGTACACTTGGTTACTGGTTTTATTAGTTTTCATTTATCAGCAGTTGTCCAGCCCATCAATTCTTTTAAAGTTGAATAAACTGTTCTAGTTTGGAAATGAGTTAGGTTAGCAGCTTTGGTATCAATGGTTTTTCTTTTCTTCCAGTTGATTACTGATTATCAAAGATGTCCCAGGTTCCAAGTTATTCTGGCCCCCCTCCTAGCTATCAAGAATCACAGGGTTCTACCACACCAGGTATGTCTCTTTCAGTTGGGCAGGTGGCTGCATACATACAGATTATGGCATGTTGGGTTCCACCAAAAAGTATCTTTACTAGCTATTATGGACTGAGTGCCAAGAGCCAGTGGTGAATTAGCACACCTCCACTTGGTCATTCAGCCATGAATTCTTCACATGGTAAATGATTTTTACAATAAACTGATTTGCAGACAATTTAGAGTTTGTCTTCTAATTCCATTTATTACCACAACAGTCTGATCAATTGTGCTACTGACAGGTCAAAATGTAATATTTGTGTATATTTTATTTTATTAATTTTACAATGTGAAAAGCTTGGTTGTGCTGACATAATTTGTTAGTAGTCTCTAAGTGACAGGACATTTTAAAAGATTACCTAGAATTATATTTTAAGAATGTATATATTCTAAATAATAAAAATTCTGAATTAGTGCTGGAATAATAAAAACCAACTGCGAACTTGTATTGACTTTCAAATCCAAATGCTTAAACAAGTGTTTTTTTTTGCTTGTGTACTCAGTTTATATTTGTCTGCTGACCCTTGATGATTATCAATTTATAGAATATCAGATTTTTTTACTTGTATAAAAATATATTTTGGTCTTAAATAGAGCAGTATTTAAAACCTAGTTTAGGACAGCCATTGGTTACATTTAGAAATAAAAAGTTCTCGCAGGCTGTCCGCAGCATCAGGCTCAAGACAGACAGCTCACACCTGTGGATAGTTGTCGTATTTGTACAGAACGAGTGCGAAAAAAAAGTTTTACCATTTTAGTTATGAAAAGAACAAATACATTTTTACTTGGGTTATTGCTACTTTTTTCTCTAATGTTGGTACAATTTTTTCCATTGGATGTAATGCAATTACAAGAAAATTATTCATGAAGTCTTATTCAACCATTAAGAATGAAAAAAATTCTAAATTCTAGCAAAAGGCTATTTATGATTTATGAAACTTAAAGAATAAACTTGTTCTTAGATGTACTGGTCTACAATTGTTTCTTTAATGCACAAAGGCTACATTACTGCAAAATAAGTGAGTTTAAGTCACACGGAGAGGTGCTTTATCAGTGTTCATGGTAAATGTGATGACTAATCAAGGTGTTTGTAGAACTTTTCAATGCTCTATATAAATGTCAAAAATATTGGTTTCAGATAAACTATGGAAGAGAGAGTGGAATTTTTGTTACAAAAAAACTGTTTGTTTTCCGTTTCTCAGCAGGATATGGTAGTGCTGGTTATGGGACTGTTCCTACAAGCAGCTACCCACAGAGTACTTGGGGTGCCAATCAGCAGATAGGGAGTACGACTGTCACGGTGCAGTCCCAGCCACAGGTGGTGGTAGTTGGTGGGTGTCCTGCCTGTAGAGTAAGTAATACCTTGAAGGAATAGCATCCATTGAAAATAAAATGCTACATTATAGGATGATTGAATATCCTATAAGTTTATTAAGAAAACCACCCCTCCCTCACAAGATTTTAAAGATGTCCTGGATGTGTGTAGTAAATAACATTTCTTTCTCTTGCTGTAAAGTGCACCAGCACTTGTCAACCCTTCAAGACAGGACTTTAACCCTCCCCCCCCCCTTCTATCAAATGAATGTATAGTTTTGGTGCTTTTTTTGCCATTTGAATTCTGCGTGTATTAAGAGTAAATTTACAAATTCTTTCTTCCAGGTGGGAGTTTTGGAGGATGACTTTACCTGTTTAGGGATCTGCTGTGCGATGCTCTTTTTTCCAATCGGTATTCTCTGCTGTCTGGCCATGCGTCAACGGAGGTGTCCAAACTGCGGCGCCATTTTTGGATAAAGAGGAATTTTGAAGGGAAGAACTTTTGTAATGTACATACACCTTGTGTTATACTCTCAGAAATGAAGGCAAGAACCAGCTAAAATTATCAATACTGCATATATTGAGAGTAATGCTTAGTTCTGATGGATGGAGGAATGCAGGTTTTCTTGTGGCTCAGACAGTATATGTATATGAATCCATTGATCAAATTATTTCACTAATTAAAGTTTAATGTTTGTATTGAATGTTTTATACACACTTTTATAGGTTAAAATAGAATAATGTAGTTTTGACCGAAAAATAGAAAATATTCTAAACTGTTCTTTTTTTTTTTATATATAAGCTCCAAGCAATACTGAATGAACCAAAATTGTTAGCTGGTTTATGACTTTAATCTAGAAATTTCTGATGCTAAGCACGAAAAATTTCATTTCAAAAGCTTTAAAAAATAGCATCTTTTTTAAGATAAATTTGCTGAGAGTTTCAACCTTTAATTTAAATGTTTGATTAAATTTAAAGTTAAAACAATCCTCTTCAAGTATTATAGGCATGAATGATGGTTGGATTAAAAGTGAGGCTGACAGTAAAAGGTTCAGAGCAGTTAATGGTACCTTACTCTCTTACCTCAACTACTGAGTGCAAAATAATGTTGCACACATGCAACTGATAGGCAAGATTTTCTTCAATAAACAAAGTCCAACTCTACAAAATAGCTGGTGCCCAGATAATACCACATGACTGATTTCCTTTTTTTAATTTGGAGTATAATCTTCTCATTTGTTTATCCTCTGGGGGGATGGAAATGATAAATTGAGCAGTGAAATTAACTCTGGAACCAAGCATGACTGACTGGATAAATTTCAATTTTGAATTTTGTCACACAATGAACTATTTCAGTTTATAGAATGTATTTAGTGACTTTTCTATTCTTAAAAATTAATCTTTTTTATTAAATTTTTATAATGTCAGTTCTTAATATTTTTTAATGTATACAGTACATATCTGCTGAAACTACTGCCTCGAGATCTTTGCACACGATAGTTTCAGATCACGTACTGGTTTGAGTGCTGTTGTGGCGTTATTCCTCAGGAACTATAAAGCTTTATCCCTAAAGTAGTTTTTGTCCTTTTGGGTTGGTTGGCTTTAGTAGATATATAAGCATATATTGGATTGTTTAATCATTGCGGTCTCTCATTTCCTCTCCTCTCTCTCTGATATTTTGGCTTTGGGTTGAAACAAAGTTTGACATTCGTTTTTTTTTTTTTCATTGAATATAAAATTAATCAAGTACTTATTTTGATCAGTTTTTTTTAAATTGATTTCTGGCTAGTCTGTAGATGGTGTCATATATGAAGATTATTAAAATCAGTGTTCAGCATTGCATAGCTTTTTTTGTGCACATTCAGACACAAACCACAGTAGTCTCCTAATTTGTGCAATTTTTATCATTCAAAATAAACTGTATGGTGTGAGGAATTTTAAAATTAGCGATGAATAACTTGCCAGTCCATGAACTGTTTAGAGATTCCACTGAATTTTGTAATAGGGGCTTGGTATTAAAGTTTACCCAATTTGTGCACCCATCAACTGAATTAGTTATCATTCTCAGCCATGACTACATGGAGTTCAGTTGAAACAATTCTAACTGCAGAAAATTGATTTCTAGCCTCTGATGAACGTAACTGCATTCTTTTTTTTCTGTTCCAAAAGATTCATGCATTAATTTATAGGCATGGTTCTGATTTTAAAAAAAAAATTTTTTTCCATCAAATTTTACTAGAGTCTTCGATTGATTTGCTGAAAGTTTAATTAGGTTCCAAACTGAATAATCTGAATTTTGACACCAGGTAGAAAAATTTCCATTCATAAATATTTAAAAACTATAGACGTTTTAAAAAAAACGAAGAATTCTGTTGGTATTTATCAACTCAAAATGTTTTTTTGGGAGGGAAAAATGACAAAAATACAAGTTTTTTAGTTTTGTTGATCTCTATAGATGGTAAATTTGTAATTTTAAAATAATGAAAACCCCAACCTGCTTTATTCAAAAATTTTTTTTTTAAATTCTGTAACATGGCTAGTATCCATTACCCAAGTTTAGTAGCATAATAAAGCATATATTCTCTAGTTTTCCTGTTGAATTAATTACTTTTGGTGCTTCCACATGTGCATTCTTATATTTACTGCAAGACAGTGATAATGACACTTCTCCATTATTGGATTCAATAGTATTTTTGTAGTCTCAGCTAATAACTATTGCTTTAAAAACTGATTAACATACTTTGCAAGTAATGTTAAAACGGATGGTAAGATCTTTTGCCTTGAGTAGGATTTCCTACTTAGGGTGAAGTTTTGGTCTGAGTGTGGTACTTATTATTCATTTATAAGTTAGACTGACAATTTAATGAAAGGTTTTAGTTTTTCAAATAGAGACCCAAATGAGAAATATTACTTGAGCGTTCTTTCACATTAGAGAGGGAGTAGGAATGAGCTGTTTTTAAATAGTACAGCTAGACAGTGGGTTGCATGGTCACTTCTCAATTAGAAGTTCTGGAGAAGAAAAGAAAAATCTGTCTTGGATGCTGAAGAATGAATCTGCCTTACTTTGTAAAACTTTGGACCTTAAACCATCATGTGCCTAGTACAATAGGCTTATGAAAATATTTGGTTATGTTGATTACAATTAGTGTAATAAATGCCAAATTAAATGGTTTGGTTTAATTCTGTATTGCATTGTACATCAGTCTTATCACTGAGACCAGGTGAAATTAATGTTGAACACTTAAATCTTCATGGAGACTCAATGCACAATTAAAGGAGGGAGCATAAGCCATCCAGCACAGTGCTAGTTGCTTTTAATAAAAGCCCAACTTTATCCAATAAAATAAAGGTGATGCTAAATTTATACAAAAAAAAAAGTTGCATTTAGTGTAATTGTCCTATTATTCCCTTTAATACTTATGCTTATAACAATAGACCCTCCTTTCATTAAGCATGTTTCTAAATTTGCTTACCCTAGATAGTGTCTGTAATTTCTTTGTTCACCACATGACTATGAATGATACCATTAGCTGCAGAACTTAAACTGTCCAAATCTCTCTGACTTGTAGTAGTAAACACCCCCCCCCCCACCAAGCAGCTATCTCCAAGAAACTGGGTGTATGACAATAGATTTTTTTCTTGTTCCATGCTGACCACTCAAGAGAACTACGTTCTCTTTGACTGTTCATAAAATGAAAAATTTTCTCATCTTAAAGGTCAAGATTAAGACAAAAATTCGTCTCTGAATGCTAGACTGATCACAGCTTTTTGATGTCCATTGTATTCTCGTTTCACCTCTCCTTTATCCACACTCCATAACCTTGCCATATTATCTGAGGAGGCTGAAAACAAAATGACATTTGGTTCTCAATCAAGGTTTGAATTAGGAGAATGACAATCACAAACATATTTTTAAACAAACTTCTGTGAAAGTGGACAAAAGAAAATAAGTTCATAACTGAAAAATGTTTTATTCAGTTATTTTTTAAAAAATTTCTGTGGTACACTGATCTGCAAAGTTTGACCAATTTTTAAATACAGTATAATTTCAGAATTCAATCAAATGATTCCAATAACCAATATTACTTAGTTTTATTGTTATACTGCTTATTTAGCATGAAATTTGTGATCAGGTTTATTAGTTCCAGAAACAACACATTTTAAAATACTGTGCAGGATAATAATACTTGGATATCTGTTAGTGTTCAAGAGTAAGAAAGCTAGTTGCTCTCAAACAAAAATTCACACCTGACAGACTGTCATTGAATATTTCTTTCCTACCTGTTATAATATACTGTGAATCCCCACTGAAAGCACAGTCCCAAACCCATCTCTGCGTGATCTCCTTTAGTTCAGTATGCTTTGAGAAATCTGCTGTTCTCCAGATCATGGCAGTGGTGTCTGCTGAAGTTGTAGCCAGAAGTCTAGAAAGAGAGAGAAATGGTTTAAACCAGTTTAGGAAAAAAAAAAAAGTTATCACCATTAGAAAAGTAACTTCTTTCAAGTGTCATTATAAAAAATCCAGAGGAAAATTTATTTTCGTAAGCTACAGTAATTTAGGAAGCAGATTCTAAAGGCCGTCTGCACACTGATGTCACCAACAGATTGTTAAAAGTCTAATGCATGGAGTTTAAGATTGTAAATAATCTGCATCCATTCTACCAAAAACATTTTTCAATGAAAAAATCAAATTGGTTTAATTTTAAAATGCTTCAATTTGATTGAAACATTACATTCATTTTTGAAAATGTTTTGTTTATTGGTGATTATTGCATAACAATATACAGCAGCCAGGCACGTTTTTAGCATCCTGCATTCTTCTACAAAACGTATGCCGTGCCAAGGAACACTTTCTAGGTTAGGTCTCTTATTTTAGTTCTTTTCAAAATGCATGTTACCTAAAGGGGGATGCCTGCTTATGGTTAAGTGGAGTCAACTGAAGCAGCAAAAATTAGCATATGCATGTTGTTTACTTATCGTTTTGACAATACATACAGCCTTCAGAGTAACAGCAAATAATTATAAATTGCCTGGGGCTTTACCACGTTTATTTAATAAAAGTGGATACTTTTTCTACATATATACATTTCATCCTAACGACGACCTTGAGTGATGAACCTTTTGACCTTCATGACTTTTCAATAATAATTTTAAAAACCATCAGTTTTTTTAAATGATTTAATAAAATTAACTTTTAAAAGAATAGTAGTCTTCATAGGCTGAAGAAAACTTTAGGTTTTGCTATTAAAATGAAGGTTGGAAGAGCAGACATATTTGTCTCTCTCTCTCTCTGCAGATAGTGGCACATGCTGCATGTTCATGAAAGTGCATGAATCTTAGTTATACGACACTAAGCAGAGCTGAAATGGAAACTGCCCTTAAATTCCCTTTAAGTTCAACTATAATAGTAGAATAATATTTTCATAATATGGTTATCAGTGATTGCTAGCAATCATGAGATTTTTGGTAGCAAAATGTAAACAAACATGCAACAATGAAGTAAACCGCTTTATTTTTCTGGAGTTTTTCTTGTTTATTGCGAATTATTTCTATATTCTTTGAAATTATTAAGGGCTTTAACAAGCCCAGGAAAGTCATTGTCCCACCCAGATCTGTGGCCTGCTATTATCAGATCTTATTTGAAAAAATAACTTCTTGAACAATTTTTACCTATAGTTTATCAACACAATTTGTTTACATTATTCAAAAAAATGTTTGTTAGAAGCAAAGATCAGATTTATTCATACATACGTTGAGTCAGGACTGAAGAGACACTTGAGTGCATAGCGCTTATGGGCCTGAAAAACAGTCCTTTGATGAAGAAATGTTAACTCATTTTTACGACCACCAGTGAGGGACCACACAAAACATTTGCCCTACAAAATTAATTTTAAAATGGAACATCAGTGTCTGCCCCAGTAGGTCTATTTCTATAAATAAGCTTCACCACCATTTCAATAAACACAAACATTCTAAGAGTGTTAAAATCTCAGACAACGAAAAAAGTCAAAGGTTCCCATAGTAAAACAATTTTTTTAAAAATATTCTGTCCATGTTGAGCAAATGGCAGCTTTCTTGGCTTTGAAGGAGAAATGTCCACAGGTGATAAAGTGAAATATTAGAGCTGAGTGGAAGAAATACAACTACAACTGGTCTTAGAGCTCTGATCAAACAAGACTGATAACTAACAATGAGGTGTGGGGGGCAGCTTAAACCTACAAGGGTACCAGGCAAAAAATATCAACTTTATCTGGTGGTGAGAGCTTGCAGACTTCATCATTCAAGGTAGATTTTATCATGGAACATGAGAACTGTTTTTTTTTTTTTTTTTTAATGAAGGCAATTTCCAAATACCCAATCAAAGAAAATCCAGACCGACTAGAATATCCTACTGTGTGTTTTTTTTTTAGGGGTCTGAAAAACTAATTAGGACTGGAAGAGTGTGTGTTGGGATGCACCAGAAATAATGGTCCACAGGAAAGGGGCCCAATCTACTCCAACTTTGGCTGCATTAACAAAAGGATCTGATTAGAAGTGGTGAGTGGCTGGTACAGGAGAGAGAGAAAGCAGTCCCTGGATACATGGGCTGGGCCCATCAAGGATCAAACCATAGCTCCCACTAAAATAAGCAGGCACACTACACACTTCACTAATCCAATTAGAAAAATGTACTACTACTTACTGGTAATAATAATATTACATTAAAATCAACTTCAGCTGCCAAAAGTGTTTGTAACGATTAACCCCCTCTACTCTTTATCCCAGCTACCTGCCATCAGCAGATCCTGTGGAAAACACAGGAGTTGACAAAAATTCATCACAGAATCCTCATAAACAAAATCCAAAACTATTTTTTTTTTTTTTAAATGACATAGGAAATAAGGTAAAGTTCTTTAATGAGAGAAGGTTAATAATTAAAATATCAATACTCAACAAGCCTGGATTAGTAAAGTTAACCTTACCTTATTATTAACACAAGCCAACATGGTGCCCATAGAATCAATGCTAATTGATTGGATTGATGCATCTGGCTCTGGAATCTGAAATACAGTACTATGATTCAATTTAAATCAACAACCCTCCCCTCCCAACAAACAAACATAAAATTAGCTGTCAAAACTATAAAGACTCATTGACATTCAGAACCATTTTCAAAATTAAATGCAATTATTTATCTAATATTCATGAATCTATGATGGGTGTTTAGTTAAGATTGCTAAATCCAAAAAATGTGTTGCATATAAGTGGAAATAATTATGATTAATAAGATCAGGAGACTATTAATTCAGTAAAGCATACATGACAAAAGGAAAAGTTTTTCTCTCATTTTCACATTATTCATAAAGATAAAAAAGCTACTTTATTATGAGCTTTTGACATTGGTGTTTGTGTGCATATAGAAAATACCTAGAAAAGATTTTATTTTTTTTTTTAAATGTGCATGAAAAGTGGCTTTCATTCTGCTATTGCCAGGGAAACCTTTTTTAAAACCTGTACAACAACAAACCAAGTGTGTAAATTCGAGTAAATGGGCCTGCTATGACTCATCTATAGAGAGAGAGAGAGAGAGAGAGCAATGCACAGAGTTCTAATCTCAACCTAACTCCTTTCATTCCAAAATTTTTCTTAGCTATATTTTGAAATTTGAGAAAATATGTCTGTTAATTATTATTTGGCTTTGTTGAAATGTTTCAGACTAATACAGTTTAAATACAAGGGAAAAAGAACGAAAATATAAAACCATAAACCTATGGGTTTCATTAATACAATTTTAAATTTTATTTAATATCAAAAGATAAAAGTTTCTTTTCTACAGGTGAGTAGTTTTACGAAAGGAATGTAAAGCAAGTGTCTCCTCAAGGCACAAATGAGATAAGAACAGCAGCAAACCAGTTTTTCCCGATTATTGGTCTTTAGATCCCAAACATGTATGATGCCGTTTTGGTCGCCAATGAAGAGTTCAGCCTGTAAAAAACATTTACACTTGGGAATCAAAGAAACTCATAACAAGACTTACAGAACAAGGAATATGCATGGCAAATATACTTCTTTAAAAAGATCAAATTAATTTCTGCATTACCAGGAATTTCATGTTCAGAAATAGTTAAATTTCAATATTTTTTTACATATGTTTGAAAAAACAAAATATTCAATTCTAGAGAATGACTTGAATGCTCAAGCTGTGCAGCCAGAGAAACTTCAACAGTAAATGTAATTTGAATTCTCTTTAACCCTTTCCTGATCAGAAAATGCACAAATTGTTAGACAATTTCCAAGATAGCTGCTCAAAATTCAACTACCTGAAAAATTATCTAAAAAATTACGTTATGGAATGACTCAAATAGCACTAACGATAGTGCAGTTCAATAATCCAAAAAAAAAAAAAAAAAGAAATGTCTGGAAGCTTAACTTGAATTGGATTTTTTCTTTGTAGTGCAGAAAGTAAAATCCCTCACTTCCAGGAAGTGGTCAGTCACTGTTTTAGTCAATGTTTGTTCACATGGTTGGTGAAACATCTCACCCAGCGCAGGAATGGTGCAGAGCTGGCAGTAGAAATGAGTTTACAGCCATTCTTAGAGCACACACAAGCATCTTTTTCCTCCCCTCTATACTTGCCAGGATGTAAGGTTTGGTTTTTTGGGTACACTTGTATGCCACTTCTTTTAGTTGCCTTCCATTTCTTAGAGCAGAAGCCACCACTCTCAGAACCTCCTCAATGTCCAACCAAATGTCTTTGTAGGTGTAGCACTAGCACTTGTTTCTCCTTGCTTAAATCTGCTTCTGGCCTTAAGGGAATTCAGAGTACAGTATGAAAGCACTGATGATGGGTGTGTTGAACAAACCATGCCAAGTACTTTCAATACTTCACACCATTCCTGTCCAGAGAATAGTATGACTTATGTTGAACCACAAGGTCCACCATGCCCGTGTACTGGTTAAAGAGCTTCATAAATAGCAAACTTTAGTTGGTACAACAGTGTCTTTGAACCACCTTTGGATGGTGGCTTCCATAGGGCTACAGCTGGTACTTAGCAGCATGTCATCCCGCTTATTATGCCACTTGATGGCCAGAAAATCACTTTGCCATGTCTTGCTTTTGCCTTGATGCAGCTTGTGCTTGTTGAAGTCAACAGGTAAACCTCTCCTTCTCTTGCAAACAGTAGAACAAATATGAATGCTCTTCTCCTTCCACTTTTCCAAATATTCTGGAGAGGTGAAGTAGTTGTCAACGTAGAGGCAGTGTTCTTTCACCTTCAGGTGTTCCAAAAGGCTTCCCACCACATGCACCTAATTCTTGCTAAGGATGACCATGGGTCTTCCCTGTATAGATACTGAAGTTTAGTATGTAGCCATTGTGCACACCAGCTCGTGACCACACCTTCAGGCTCTACTTGATTAGTTTGATGGGGAGGTACTGCTTCATGTGGCATCTGCCCTAGAAGTTTATCCTAGCCTCATCAATGCTGACCTCTTTCTCATGTGGCTGGTACCTGGCCTGAAAGATTCTGTTGATCACATTGAGAGGAGATCTGAATTTAAAGAGGCGATCCCTGTCTGGGTCATCAGAGGCAGGTGTCCAATTGTTGTCACAGAGGTTTCAATACCGATTCACTTTCTTGAATCTCCTCAATGTCATTACTTTTGACACCCCTGTGACACTTAAGTCTGCAGAATGAAACACAGTTACGTTTATTGCTACAGCTTTCATCTCCTTGGTGGTGTCTGTCCAGATGTTGTCAGCTATGCCTGCTTCCCTCTGGGTCTGTGTGGCATAATGGTTAGTCTTCTCAGTTATGTGGTGGAAGAAATCCACTGGCCATGCACCATCAGGAATATCAATCCTGGGCGATGGACTGCTAAAACACCAGCACATTTAGTCATCTGTGGCCAATCAAAATCCACTTGATAACCTCGCTCTCCAATTCTGATGCATTTCTTAATGTCTCTCCATCAATGTCTAAGCAGTTAAATAATAAGAGATCTGAGAAATACACGATTGATTGAGACCCCTACATTACCAAAATGAAAGAATTCAGTGTTGGATTCCATCAAATAGCAAGTAAATAAAAAAAAAGCTAGGTAGTATACATTATTAACACAAGTAGCTTGAGTAGTAAAGTCACTTTCACAGAAAAACAAAGTTTTAAATGCTAAAGGGGGAAAGTGATAATTTGAACCAGCATCCTCCTGTATATAATATCTATAGCATAGATATTTAATGATCATTAAATGACTCATCGATGCCTGACTGTTTTTGGCCAGTTTGCCCAAGGCAGTTTTTTGGGCAGCTTGCACGAGAAAGGATTAAGGGCAAAGTCAAACAACTACTAGAAAATCAGACAATCTAAAAACAAAAAAGCTATTACCTGATTGGGATGCAAGCACACACAGTTCACTGGTGCAGTTGTCTGAAATATTCTTTGACACTGGAGATTACGAGACCTGAAGAAAAAATAAACATTTTTTTTAACCAAATAAAACAAGATTTTGACATTTTTTATATGATAAATAACATCTATTAAGCAAGTAATACTGCAGCTACAAAAAAGAAACATCTAATCTGCATCCAATTGCAACAACCAACATCTAAATCAAACAAGCTATAACAGTTAATGGTTTCATCTTTTATAATTTTAACAGTGGGTCAAAGGCAGCTTCAGCACATTGTGGCATTGATTCTACAAGAGCCACAGGACTATTCTGTGGTACTTGTAACTGTGCGCGCACGATCACCATGCAAAGTTCATATTGTGTAGCTTCCGGCACATTCTTAGAGTAGAAACAGGCATCATATCCAATGTTGAAGATTTCTGTGATTTGGACCACTGCAGCACACCTGTTGCTTGTCCCAACACATGTCTGTGCTTTCTAGAGATACTTTTCTACAGAGCCATTGTATAAACATGTTTGATAACCTAGAAGGGCACACTGGTCAGTATAGCCACTGTATTGAGAGAGAGAGTGAAGTTTCTGTTAACCCTTTGCTTTGCCATGATTGCTATTGAATAGTAGCTTACAACTTTTACACAGCTCATATATATATATATACATACAGATATATATCAGGTCGACTAATCTCATGGCATTTACATGCATTGTAGACTATTTTTAATTCAACTCTAATTGTATGGCTGAGGCAGCACAGAATTTTCTCAAACTGTTGTCACAGGCATAAAATATTCCTCCAAATTTTAACAATTCTTCTTCAGAGACAGAAAAGGTAAACAGCTCACAAGAGAACATTATTTATTATTAGAATTAGCAGCTGAAATACTAAGAGTCTCTGAATCAGGAATGGGCAAACTTTTTATCCTACAAAGCCCATATAGCTTCTGGTCACTGGTTGAAATGAATCACCAAAATTGTAACCATGTACTGTTTGGATTTTCAATTGTAGGTTCATGTAAGTCATCACATCTCAATCTATGAGCCATTATTTAATTATTTAACCATTAGCATTCAGATTTTTGTTGTCAGACCACTTACTTCATATCTTCCAGCATCTGTGCTGCTATGTGCATGATCATTCAATACACATTAATTTTCATTCTCAAAACCATTCAAAGGTAGTCACAGAAAACCATTCAAACTGATGCCTTGGAGTTGCAGTTTGCCCACCCCTGGTCTAAATGGAAGACTATAAATGGTATGCATCACATTTTAAATATTTAATTTTTCCTGAACTGTTAGGAATGACAAATATGAAGGCCATTATATATAGCTGCTAATATTCAAGTCATTTTCAACATTTAAAAGCTTTTTCCCCAAAGCAAACACATACACTACATATAATTGCAGCAAACATTTTAATGATGCATTTGTGCTCTGAAAAGACTTTATTGGAAAATAGATTCATGACTACTGGAACTAAAGATGACATGAAATGAGTCTGACTTGATTTTATTATATTTTGTTTTTAAACATAATTCTAGCTGTAGTCATTACTTTATTTTTAAATGGTTTATCTCAACCATACGAATGCAATCTGTCAGGCCATATTTTTTTTAACATTTCATGTGGCCAGGTTCCATGCTCAAGTGGACACTACCTACATCTTGAAAGGGTTTTATTTTGTCTGTAAGTATCTGATATCATTCTGATGCTGTCAAAATTATTAGGAAAATAAATTTAGCCATAAAAATACTCAGTTGTATTCAGCTATGGCAGATTTTCTAAAGGATGAAATTTTGACAAAATCTTCTAAAAAATACAAAAGGCTTATTGCAACATCTTAACAAGAACTACCTTCAGGCCTTCTCTCTCAAAGTCATGAACTCTCAATTTTGGATTGGTTCAATCCAAGACACTTTTACAAAGATTAAACATGGCAACAACAAAAATGATGAAATGATATGAAGACAATCATGTGTCTAGTACAACATTTTTGGATGAGAAAACTTTTACAGAAACCTTTAGTCATAACTCATGCATCTGTTTTTTCTAACTTCATACTAGTAGCCCTGCTCATGACTGTTGACCAGCCCATACCATCATTCCTTCAGCTGATAATTCATAATCAAGACTTGTCCCAAATGGCATTCTTCACGTGACATACTAATTTACATCTATGGTATATAGTGTTATTAACGTAATTACCACAAGCAGAAAAAAATGAAAGTATATGAAATCTGAGAAAATTTCACAAATATTCTTTTGTCCTGAAGAGGAGCCCAAAGGAAGAATCCTACATAATTTTTTTCTAGATCTTTGTTATTTATTGAGACCATTTCTAATTCACAAATTTCTCATCATATGTAGGCCCATTTTTACTATTACTAGTATGATCAAGATGGGTCATTTAGACAAACTCCAAATGCAAACAGACATTAGGGTCATCTGGTTGACCTTGTTTACATAGATTCTTTGTAAAAACTGCACTGTTTTAGGGTACAATGGATTGACACCCACTCAAGATACAATAATTTCATCTGTTAAATGTGTAACACCTGCTGCTGCTCATGGCACTGCCCCTATGACATGCACATGAAAGAAAAGGACCACCAAGATAATTTTTTGGTACATGTTCTTTGCACTAATCCATCAATTAATGTGTAGGAATTCCAAAATACTGTGTTATTCACATGATGTTCAGAAGGATTTTTCCTCCAAAAATATTGATTAGATGATGCAATGTGTTCTCTATGACACAGCCAACTATCTCCAACTTCTCCCTTTCAATATGACTAGTTCAGCAACTTTTTTGAGAAGTAAAAACTAAATTTTTTTTCTTTTCTCTGACAATGATAAAGAAATTTTTCATGATATTTTGCAGATAAATGATTTTGAAAAGCTTTCAGATAAAAAATTCAGATACGTCTTATACAACACATTTACAAGCATGTACTAACTTGGACATATAGAAAATAGAAGTCTTTTGAAATCTTGAGACTTCAGTTGTAAACAAGATTATTACCAACATCTCTCATGGTATTGTCCTCACCAAAACCTTAACTACTTCACAGATTTTGATATAAAATACTATTGCCAAAATTTGTTCTTTTCCATATCCTGTACAACATATTAGTATTTTTATTGTTGCAATGGCAACAGCTACCCAAATAATTTTATCCAAGAAATATGAAAGAACACTTAGTCTCCTCTAGTTAACAGGTATTAGTTGCTTCTTATTTGTTGGTCTGTTCCAGAAAAACAACAAAGCTCATTCTGAATGTCCCATACAACATGGGATCACCTGAGAGAGAGAGAGAAAGGAAGCCCACCTAATATCCCATATTCTGGCAGACATATCCTCTCCTCCAGAAAACATCCATTTACCATCTTCTTGAAAACCAACAGCTGTGACATTTTTACTGAGACCCTCATAATCGATCAGGGGATTTGGATTACTGGAGTTGATATCAAACATTCGAATGTGTTGGAAGCCTGTCAAAGAAAAACAGATATTATTAAAACATTTTTCATTATTTTTTGACAAAATTTTAAATGAAACAGTCCTATTCAAAAGCCTTTTCAAAAACAGAAACCAAAAATTGATGAGAAAGATTTTCCTTGATCTAAAATTACACCCAAAGGAAATGACTAAACAAGTTCCTGATGTATATCTAGATGAAAGAAATAGTTTACTGTATGCTTTTTAAAATCACAAAATAACTACTTTAGCATCTATCAAAATGATACCTAAAAATAAGTTGTAGCACAAGTCATTCAAATTAATTTTATTTAAAAAAACTTATCCAAAAAAAATTATCTACTTTTATGAAACCTGAAAACACCATCTATAATATAGTCTTGTGCATATTAATTTGAACATTTTTTGAACATTTTTCAATATATGGCTTCTTTTTTACCCCACATTAATAATGCCAATTCTTCATAATATGGTATAATTGCATTATTTCCTCTAATAATTGCATGCTTTTTCAAATTGCACCATGCATTTGTCTGGCTACTATCTTTTGACTTTCAATAACTCTTCATTCTTTCTTTGAAACTGTTACCTTGTTACTTTTGAATATGAAAACACTAAAGAGCAGCAGCAGCAGAAAAATTGTAACATATCAATGTTTCAGAGAGCTAAAGCAAAGAAATGTGAGAGTCAGTGTAAATAAGCTGATTCATAAAAGACTTGAGACTTGATTCAATATCTCCAAAAAATAAAAGGGAGATGTAGATGAAAGTGAAAACTAAATCCTTGGAAGACCAGTGACAAGATTATGCTAGCATTCACATGGCTTAATCATCTATACAGAAAATAGATGAAAAGCCAGAAAACCTTTGAAGAAGCAACTTCTAGCCACCCAAATGAAAAGGAAACAGCTAGCATGGGCTAATAGATGCAAGTTATAGATAATGAAAGATTGGTGAAAAATTTTTTGACAAAACAATGTGGAATATTTAGACTGGCCTGGAAGATCCCCTGATCTCAACCCAGTAGAGAATCTATGGGCAATCTGCAAAGTTGGGCTGAGAAAATTAGATTTATCCGACTCTGGAACTCTGATTAGGCATATGAAAATCTGATGGACTCCATGCTGAACTTAACAAAAAGTGGACACACTTCATACTAGATTTTGTATGACTGTAAATATGATTGAACATTTCAACAAAAAATTTGATTGTTCACATTAATTTTCACAAGATTATAGATTAATGTTTAAGTTCCTCTTGAACGGGTAAAGAATTTAAATTTCAAAAGTTCTTTTATGTAAAACGCAATGGCCAAACAAGTTGGCATTAATAGATTGTTCTTTATTTTCATCAAACCTTGTGATAAAACAAAATTTATTTACATATTATTATTGCATTTAAAATATTATTCATTAAAATTCTTTAAGTATGAAACTTTTATTAAATAAGATAAAAATATATTTTTAAAAAATTCAAATAATAAATAAAATATCATAACTAATTAAATTTGCTAAACAGTTAACTGTGTTGTTTTTCATCTACTGGCAGCCAGATTTATATATGCAAACAACAATCCTTATAAATTTATTTATTTATTTTGAAAATATTCAGAATTTTCACATTTGACAGATACATACCTGCACCAGCAACAAGTTGCTTGTCTGGAGTAATTTCCAAATCATTTACTTGCTATATTTAAGATAAGGAGAGTTAAAATTAATTAGGAAATCTCATGAACACTTCTGTTCTTACAGTGCTGTCTTGTGCTGTGGTCGGGTAGTCTAAATACTAAAGTATACGTACGCATGGCTTCATCAACAAGAACGGATAGACACACACCTGCCAAATTAATTCAGAACCAGTGTTTTACATTTCAGCAGTTGGTTTTCAGATACAGCAATGCTGATTACCTTGATAGAGCCCCCCCCCACACACACACACACTTATTACGATAACGAATTCTAGGTTTTCAGCACCCAGACCACTCCTGCAACTCGATGTTTGTGTGGAAACGTTAGAAGACGAGACTGATTCGGTTTCCAAAGAAACAAACTGTTTAGACGCCTCTGCCAAAGAACGAAATGTTGACGGCATATACAGACAAGTTTTATAGCCGTACGTGCCACAATGTTAAAGAGAGGGGGGGGGAGAGGGGACAAAACTGAATTATTTTCATCAACCAGGAAGTAAAGGGACCCGAAATATTGCACACACACACACACACACACACACACACACACACACACCCCTTTAAAAAGAACAAAACAACCACACTGTACGAAAGCATTTTAGAACATTTTAACTTAAAAGTACAGAAATCACAATAAAGCTATTGAAGTTATCCCCCCTCCTTTAAATCAGGGAGCCCCAGCATTCGGCACTCTTACACACACACACACCAACAACAAACCCCTTTAAGGATCATCTCTAGCTCTAAGTGTAGTACTTTGTTTGTTTCTTGTCCCGGCCGGCAGAAGGTGCACGAGTGCGGCAAGCTGAAAGCGTACGTGGGTGGGCCGAGGGAAAAAACATTCGTCACGCACCAATGAAGCAGGTGTCGGTGGTGGTGGTTTGTTGTGGGTCCCGCGGCCCCGCCCCGTACCCCTACCACCTTAGCTTGGCGGCGGCACAGAGTTAAGGACTGGCGAGTCAGAATAGACGCAAGGCCATACACGTAGCGTAGGACCCGTGTGGGTGGTTGGCGAACTCGCCACGGATGGACGACCGCATCGAGGAGAAGGGCGGGGGGGGGGGGAGACCGGGTAGGGGGGAGGACCAGAGCGGTCGGTTGTTAAGGATACCGAGTCGGTGAACTGCACCGTCCGACAGCAGACGCCGCTGTGCGCGTGCCAGAAGCGTATGCCGTGGTCGTACCCGCCTGTCACCAGGATGACGGGGTCGGTGGCAGAGGGCAGGTTCATGGTCGCCTCCAAGACTTCTCTCTGCCTGCTGCGACTGTGACCGGACCTGGGCCTTTTCCCACTCATTTCACCGCAAGGCGAATCCGTGAACTGGGCTGCCGCGCTCCGCGCGCCCTGATTGGCCGAAATCCGAATTTGCCGCGGGACTGCGAAAGATGGCTTCCAATTTCAGCGGAGCTCTGCGGCTGACTGATCTGGACGATTTCATCACTCCCTCTCAGGTAATGGACTGTCGGTCGGGGCCGTACTTGGCGGGGGGGGGAGGGGACCAGGTTAGCCGGTGTCTGGTTCCAGCTGGCGGCGGGTTTCCGCGAGCTGGCCGTTTGATCTTGTCGTGATGCCTGCGGCGAGCAGTCAGTCGCCCTCTTGGTCGTCACAGCGGGACCCGTGTGGGCAGCCCGAGGGTGGCAGTCCACAACAGCCCAGAGCGCGCGCCCGACCCCCCCCTCCCTCCCTGCCTGCTACACTCGCGTCTAAAACTAATTTTAAAATTCTTAAAAAATAGACCGTTGACATCACAGCTTTATCGCGGAAAGAGGTTTGTAAATCTGCCAAGAATATGAGGAATAAGTGAGAATTCATACGAGTTAATTTGTAGTAGTAGTATTAATAATAATTATTATTATTAATATTATTAGTCATTTTAATTTAAGAAGTTTCCAAACGTGCCTTCCTGTATTTCTGCATAGTGTAACCTTATCAGATAATTATCTGGGTAGAAGATTTTAAAAGAAGGGACAGAGAGTGATATTAATTATTATTATTATTATTATTATTATTATTATTATTATTATTATTATACATTTATCTTAGTGTTAAAATGTTTGTATGCATACTTCCTTTTTTTTTATTTTGCTTATTTAATGAGCTAGTCCTTTGCAGTTTTATTCCTCTAGCCAGGCAGAAGTCAACACAAAAATCGTCAATTTTTCCAAACATTCCCAGTCTAATATTATTAATAAATCTTAATTATTTTTTTTAAATTATTTTCTGTCTTGTAACTGTGTTTTATAAACATTTTTTAGGCTAAAATAATAACTAACTGACTTTACTGTGTGTAAATCTAAATGTCTCAATTATATTTATTGTTGTCATCAGGAATTTTTATTATTTCATTTTCCTAAATTTCTTTCTTTCTAAGTGAATTTTATTAAAATACGCTGAAAAAATTCGATTTTGTCGTTTTCATGATATCTCTTGCTGCTGTTCACTATTTACTGTACTTTTTCTATTTGTTACAATTTTTTAAAATATACTTTTAATAATGAAAATAATAGAACTGTTCTAAATTCTATCAGCTAGTTGAAGTAGTGTATATTATATATAATAATCCCTTTATTCATGCCAAAATATTAACACACTTAAAATGCCCAAGAATCCTTAAGTATAAATTTTTTCTTTATATTTATTTATCTATATATATATTTTTTTTTTTTTTTAGGAATGTGTCAAACCTGTTGTCATTGAAAAAAGACCCGGAAAACTTAGCAAAATTAGAATTGAAGATGATGGAACTTATTTTCAAATTAATGAGGTAAAAGAAATTTAAAATCAACTATTAAACACGAGAAAAAAAGAAAAACTTAAATATATTGTTGTGTTTATCTTTTGACTTAACATTAGATATGCTACAAGAAAAGGTTATATTTGTATATTTTAATTAAGTGTCAATCAAAATGATGAGCCTCCAGGTAAAAACAGTTATCTGCTTTGTTAACACTTTACTGTTAATGAAAAAGTATTCCAGCAAAAGGCATCACAAATCTGATGAATCATATATTAGAACATTTAAACTTAATTTTGACTGTTATCACTTGTTCCAATGATAGCAGCTGCACACATTTTGGGCAGCCTGTTCAGTAAATTTTCCAAATTTTGCCTTGTAATTAATCCTCTGTTTGCAAGTAATTCCATAGTTAGTTTACATTGGTTGGATCTTTTTCCTTGACTTTTCTATCTAATTCATCCTGCATGAGTTTAGTGGAATTCAGACCTGGAGATTGAGGGGTCTAACCATGGTTTTAAGAAATCATGATTCTTTTCTACCAAGGTATTGTGTTAAGCTTTGCAATGTGCTTCATTTCATCATCTTGATGTAGTATAAACTATCACCTGCTGAACAATACCCTACTGGAGTTGTATGGCATTGCAAAATATTGTGATATCTGACTTTTGTGAGAATCCTATCAATTTTCATCAAACTCTCAGCCAAATAAAAAGAAAAAACTCATACTTTCACATTTCTGCCACTACCATGCTAAATTATAGGCCAGATGCAGTTGTGTGTGTACTAGTCTCATTTTTTCTAACATACTGTTAGTATTATAAAACCAAATATTTCAGGTCTGCTCAGCTGGCCATGATACATTGTACCATTGCTCCAAGGTATAGTCCTGATGTTTAGCTCAGCCATGGTATATCTAAGTAACAATTTCTTTATTTGCCATTTGGCTAATCACCCAATCTTAAATACTTTGTGATGACAGAGGTTGTGGTCAGAAATTAATTGGCTACCTGTCAAAAAAGGATTTGCTCTAACCTTTTGAACTAACAACTTATTTACCCATTCATGGTTTTTGACTTCATTGTAAAATGGTAGTTTGCATGCCACTCTATTCAACTTCTTCCACAATTTTCCATTAAGAGTAACCAACTGTACGAAAAAAATAATGGATAACCTTGTTTCGTATGAACTTTTGTTTCTAACTGCCATTTCCATTTTTCATACAAAGCAATAGCAGTCATAAGTAGTAATGTTAACACTTATACAACAGCATAGTAAGAGTTAATTAAAATTATTATTAATAAATTATCAGAATAACATGATAACATCATGCTTTTAGTATGAACTAAATTTAACAATCAGAAATAACTTTGTGCTGATGATTATTGCAAAAAGCCTGAAGCAATAACACCATGTAATAGTTTTATATGTTCTAATACATGGTTTATCTGATTTGCAATGATAATTTTTAGTGGGATAATACATTTTCAATAACAATAAAGCTTTGAAAAAACCGATTAACAGAATTTTTGTGTGGTGGGCAATAAGCTCTAAGAATGGTAGCTGGTCCATGTATTGTAGTTGGTCACCATGCTTTAAGATGGATGGAGTAGAGTGGTTATGAATAGATAAGACTGGGCTGTTTATAATGCTATCAGTAGTACTAGCTTTTGGCTACTTTTATGGTAGGCTCATAATATTAAATGCCAGAGTGTGCGAAGGGGGGAGTTGTTTAGAAATTATGATAAATTTAATATGTATAACTCATTTGTAGACTATACTACAGCTGAAAGTTTGATGCTGATATTGGATTTTTTTAACAGAATGGTAGTGAAACCAAACTTAAAAAAGCTAAAATTACACTTGATGATTGCTTAGCATGTAGTGGGTGCATCACATCAGCAGAAGGTGTCCTCATCACGCAGCAGAGTCAAGATGAACTATATAAGATATTGGGAGAGAATGCCAGGTATCAAAAGGTAATAGACGGTGGGAAACTGTTTACATTTTTTTTTTAATGATCTAAATACTGCTACATTTCCATATATTTTTAATTTGGTACAATATATGACTTATTGTGTGATACTAGACCATATTCTCAGGACTTTTAAAATACATGCATCTGTTTAAAAAGTGATTGAAAATCTGATGAGAAATGTTAAATTTTTTTAAGTTGAGATCTAGTCAAAGAAAAAAAACAACTCACAGGTGAATAAAACCAGATATCTGATATTACACAGTCTAAACATTTAAATTTAATTTAAATAGAAGAAATAATTCATTTTTTCCAACTGTGCAGTTTGTCTGTTTTAATATTGTAGTGGTAAAATAGGTAGATGACATATTGAAGCTATTTTGGTTTTTTTTAAAAATCAAAATTAAAGGTATTGAGAATGGCACATGTTAGTAAGTATACAGGAAAAATACATGGTGCCAAGTGTCGCAAATTCAAATATGCAAAAAAGTTTACCTAAAATGGTTACCTCTTTCCATAAAAATTTGCATTTACATCTGCTGCCTACATTACTCTTACAAGTAAAGACAAGAAATGTTGTACTAACTCCTCAGAGTTTTGTATTTAGCTTTTGGTTTATGTGTAACTTTTTCTCTGACACATTATTTTAAAAAATTTTCTTCAGGAAGGTCAGCCAGAAAGTCAGAAGGTTGTGATTGTTTCGGTGTCACCTCAGTCAAGAGCGTCTCTAGCTGCAAAATACAAACTCACCATTCCACAAGCAGCTGTTAAGCTCACTGGGTTTTTCAAGAGTTTAGGTTTGTTTATTGTCAGTGTTTTACTAGGCAAACTGCTTTGTTCTATCACTTTTGCCAAGTGTTGCATTTTGCTGAATGATTGTTTTTCTTCTGCTGTGAATTATCTTAACACTTTGAAAATGCATGTGAGATCAAATCTTTAGAATGATCTATAAGTGTGATCCTGTATTTCCTTTTTTTTTTTTAAATACATATAATTTCACGTGTCTTCTCTTCACTGGATGTAAATTGATGCCATCACACGTTTCATCTTTCCTTGATTTCTTAGAACTCACAATTATGACGCCTCAGACTTATCTAACGCATATGCAGATCTCAATCACAGCATGGTCCAGTTTGCTTCATATCATCCTAAAGGCACCTGTCTCCAAGTTTATATGTATTTTTCCATTCTAAAAAGTTTGTAATTGTATCATTGTATGTCTTCAAAAGAGAATCTTATGCATTTTGTCTGTTTTTAAGAAAAGATCAAATAAGAATATTTTTATTTTGATTATTTTTTAATTGTTGCATTCTGTTTTATTACAGGGGTACATTATGTGTTTGACACAGCATTTTCTAGAAACTTCAGTCTAATAGAAACTTGCAGGGAATTTCTAGAGCGATATAAGCGATATGAGACGGACAAAACAGCACTACCAATGTTGGCATCAGCCTGCCCTGGTAAGTAGTCTATTATATATATAATAATAATAATCTAATAACTTTCTGGAAAACCAAAATTTTTGCAGTATTTCCTTTTGGAAAAAAAAATTTTTTTAAAAAAATATCTATTAGGCCGTTGCATAAGGTTTGTTGGTTTTTTTACCACAACAATGGGACTTCATATCGTTGCTGAACGTGAAGTTTATCAATCAAAGTAAGTTCCATTACAATCAATACTCTTCTGCCAACAAGTTACAAGCGCATTTATACCATTTTGAAAAAAATCTGGATTTCTGGAGTCAGTAAACTATTGGAAGGAATTTTCAATTGCTGCTTGGTTGGAGAAGTATTTCATACTTAGAAAGCTGTCGAGGTATTTGAAAAGATGGTAGTCTGTGGGAGAAAGGCTGGGTGAGGGAGAACTTCGTACCCCAACATATTCAGTTTCTGAAGAGTCACTTTTGCAACATGAACAGGATTGGGCCTCTTTGATTCACCAATGCTGGCTGTCATTGGGAGAGTTTCTGATGAACAACATTTAATTCATGACAATACCTTTCAGCTGTGATGGTTTTGCCAGGTTGCAAGAAGTTGTAGCGAATGCCACCAGTTGCAGTCCACCAGATGATTTTGTTGTTCATTCAACTCATGAGGCACCCACTTGTCAAGCTTTTTCACTTTGCTGATTGTATCAAGATGCTGGGAAACATTTGCAGTGCTTACAGCAAGTTCTCCAGCAATTTCTTGCACTGTTTTTCTTGGATTGGCTTCAACTGAGGCTTTCAGACGGTCGTCATCATAGCTGGAAGGACGTCTGCTACGTTCCTTATCTTCAAGGCTCACATCTCCTGATCGAAACTTTGCAAACCATCATTGTACTGTGCACTCATTTTCTGTGTCCTTGTCTCATGCTTGCTTAATGTTATGAGTTACCTCGCTTGCTTTGTGGCTTAATTTGAGCTTGTGAAGCAAAATGGCACGAAAAACTTTTATCCATGCTTCACTGAGAACCCTGAAACAAATATCCATTTTATGATTTTTATAAAGGTAGGTTTTACATAATGGTCATCAAAGCACATGCTACAAAACAGTATATAACTTATCTACATACACCTTAACAAGCATGCAAAAGATGAACCCCAAATCAACATAATACAAAAACCGACAAAACTTTTGTAACTACCTAATATAAAATTGTGTTCTCTGTCAGATGCTGGTATATTTATTAATTTTTTTAAGATGGTATCTTTAGTAAGATCAACACTGCTTATAGAACAATAGCCAACTGTAAGCTTTAGAAAACTTCGTGTTGTTTTTTTCCTAATGTTTTCCTTTAAGTGTACCGCAAATGTGACATTGATTCTTTAAGCAATGTTTGTGCTCATTTATAGGATGGATTTGCTATGCTGAAAAGACGCATGGGTCTTATATCCTCCCTTACATCAGCACTACTAAGTCTCCACAGCAAATAATGGGAGTGCTAGTCAAGGATTATTTTGCCAAACTGCAAGAAACAACACCTGATCGCATTTATCACATGGCAGTGATGCCCTGTTATGATAAGAAGCTGGAAGCTTCCAGGACAGACTTCTACAACAATCAGTACAAGACAAGGGATGTTGACTGCGTAATAACTTCTGGTTAGTAGAACTGTGATTTAAAAAAGGAAACACTTTAAACCTTGAACTCTCTCCAGTTTACCTTTTTAGCAATAATTAAAAATAGGAATGTATTTAAAATACTATAATTTGAGTAAATACTGCACTTATTAAACTCACCTACTGATAATTCAGGGGAGATAACCAAATTTCTATATTTTGTATATGCAAAAATCCAGAAAAAAGTGTCTTACAGGGTGATTTTTATGTTCTGTCCAAAAACATACTTGTTTATTTACTAAAGCAAAAACCAGAATAGACAAATTGTATGTTGATTGAAAGCTCAAATCCTCTAGTTTATACAATAAAATAAGAAGCATTTGATGAATTTTTCCTGTCTTTGATGCAAGCCTGCAGACAGCAGGGAATAATGCTGTCAATGACATTATGGAGCTGTTCTCAAGGGATTTTGTCCCATTCCTGATGATGTGATTTTTTGAGACATTTAATGGGGCTTTGAGCAAGTAATTTTTTTTCAAAATCTCCCAAATAGCAAAAATCAATGGATTCAGATTGAAAAACAGCTGCAGTCAATCATCTATGGTTATCAAGTTGAGGAAATTACAGACAATATCATTTGCATCATTTGGGTTGTGTGGGAAGGTGCATTCCATTGGAATGTCCTGGGCTTGGGCTTCACATGAACTTCCACAGCATTGATTTTGATGCTTTGAGGGACAAAAAACAGTGGGGTCCATTTGGTGATGACTGACCAAAACACTAAAGAAGGTGCTTCTGCATTTGATGAATGGATTTTTTCGTTTTGGTGGATAGCGGCCTTTTTGGAATGTTTAAGAATAGAGTTCTGGATCATTGATTTACTGAGCTTGAGCCACTTGTCCATTTTTTGCATGGATTGCTGCTAGTTTTAAGAAATCTAACTGGGTATAGCTTTTTAAAATTTCTTTGTGGAGAGGGTAACTGAGCCCAATCTTGGTCTATCTTTGATACAGGGGGTTTTGACAAATTGGTCAATAGTACAGATTATGGATTTTCTCGTTTTCATTTTTGAGCAGATGTAAGATTTTACTACTTGACTTTCCAGATTGAAACAGTGCCATAACAGCAGAATGCCTCTGTTCCATCTTGCATGTTTTGTTGGCAGACAGTTAGGCCTTTCAATCGATGTAAATTAAAATTTCATCCAATCACCTGCCTCAAAATTAAATTTTAAACTTTTGGACAGAAGATAAAAATGTACCCTGTATATAAAGCTGCTTTTTGCAGTTTTTTAATATGATTAACAGTATTGAAATAAAATCAATTGGTCATATTTCTTGGTAGCTTAAGGATGTAAAGATTAATTGCTAATTCTCTACATATAAAGCCTGCAAGGAAGGTGATGTATAAAATTTAATACAGAAACATCTAATTTATGGGCCTCTTTTTGTTACCAGTATTCTAGTTATGACTAATATGTAGATGTTCTAAAGATAAAATTAAAAATTCAAATTTTCTAAGAACGAATACTGACGAAGATTGATTTTCCGATGTATTTCATTCAGATGAAGTCGACAAGATACTAGAGAAAGAAGGCATATCACTGGCAGATGTTAAAGACAATGAGCAAGATATTATGTAAGATTGTTTTGTTTCTGGTTATAAATCACCATTGGTAATGTGTCACTTTTAGCTAGAGAAATGAGTAGGATAGAACAATGACTTGGAAAGAATATGCCGGCATCTATATTGCATTGGAAATGGTTACAAATGCAACTGAGATTTTAGACTGGCAATTAAAACATTAAAAGGCAACCATTTCTGTTATTTGCATTTTTTTTTTTTTAAATTGTGGTATTTATTGGTTTGATTTAAAGTTGGTATTTACAGTATTGGAAATAATTGTAGAAACAGGATAATCACAAATAGTAATTCTAACTGAGACACATTACATACACAATGCATTATTACAGAAAATATGTAAAAACAAAACAGTGCATTAATATTTGTCATGTGGGTCCTTTGATTTATTTACTGCATGGCACTTTGTTTTCATGCTCCCATACAGGTTACCAATGTATGACTGTGGAATATTATTCAAATATCCTATAGCACTTTCCGCAATTTTTCCAAGGTGTTTGGTGCTGTTTGACTTTCTCGGTAGCTATATAACCCCATATAGCCTTGATGATGTTTATATCAGGACTTTGTTCAGACCAAAGCATCTTTGTGAGTGTTCCATCAGCCTCTCTACATTCCAAATAGTTTCTCACCACATTGGCTGTATGTTTGCAGTCATTGTCATGGTGGAAGATGAATCCCATCCAATGAGATGTCTTGAGAGAATGCCATGATGGATGAGAACAACCTGTATCTTTTGGCGGTCAGTGTACCTTCAATTTTATGCAAATCTCCACACACTTGTGTTGATCCTGTTTCTAGTCTATCTTCAAAATAACTACTGTTTTTTTTTTATTTCAAAACGTTAAAACTTGGTCTCGTTTGTCAACAGCATCTTCCAGGTTTGGTCATCCCACTATTTTATTTCTGCTGTCTATTTCAGCCCTGCCATTTGGTTGCCTCTCCTTAGCAAAGGTTTTTGATTGAGACCACTTTGTGCTAATGTCTATCTTACTGTTGTTCGAGAAACGTTAACACCTGTACTTACGGCTAGGTTATTTGCAAGATATACACTGGCTTTTTGTCTATTGTGTAGAGAGCATACATTGAAGTACTTAACATCACGTTAGGAGAGTTTGGGCTTTCTTCCTCAACTATGTCAACACCACCAGTTTCACATATCTTCCTAAGTTGTGCTGCATTCTGCCACATGGAGTAGGCTTCATCAGTTAAGACTTTGATTTCTATTCATTTGTCATGTGTTATTTCTTCCACAGGATCCATAGTATTTACCACATTACAATGATATCACTGCCTATACTTTTACAGTCCTCCTGCAGGTGTGGCACTTCATGATTGCTTAATGATAGCCAATCAGTGTACTATATCAACACCTGATAATACTTTGGAGCATTTCATTTTTACATGAGATGCAGTTCTGTTCCATTATTATTTCTAATACTGATGTGTCATTGTTGTTGTTACATTTTTTGGGAAAGTATGTGTATGTTGACTGATTATTTGTTTGAACAGGTGAAAATGAAGAGATCACCAGAAGATGATATTGGGTCCAATACTAATAATCTGAACATACCACCCATAGGATTAAATCTTCAGACATAAATCCTGCTAAAAAATGTCTCAAGCTTTCAGAAAAGAATAACTAAAGCAATGTTTCCACCTACCATTGAGCAGAGTGGTCAACTGCAGGGAAAATATCAATATCATTGCTATCATTCAAAGCAATTTAAATTTTGTTTCATTTCCTGCACTCATCGATCTGGTTCCTAATTTCTAAAGATTTTATGAAGCCACTGGTTTCCTGAAAAAACAGAAGCCTGATATGGAGAGGTACCAGCCAAAAACATTGACAGTTGCTGAGTGTAAACTATATATTTCTGCAGTCTTTCCCTCCAGTATCTCATTACTATAGTCTTGTTTGCATAAGTCTCTTCAAACCTCAAAATACGTTATAGATACTTTAGTTTAAATTATTTTTCTTTTACCTGACTGGTTGATATTTACCAGATCAAGAAAATAAAACAAGTTTTTAAGAAATTTAAAAAAAAAATTAAATAAGCTTTTATCGGGTGATGGAATATAAGATCTATTAAACATGAAATTTTAAAAATTACATTTACAGGGACCTCTCTCATTTTCATTGTAGAGGAACCATCTTATTTACAGTATATTCAAAGTTTTCTTGGAAAAATCAGTGTACTCTCCTGAGTTTTCAGAAACTGTCTGTATAGAGAAATAAGCTTAAGAAATTAGTTCCAAAAAGAATTAATGTAGATTTTCTTTTCTTTAAACATTTTCAGGTTCAACAACATTACTAAAGAAGGTTTGATTAATCACAGGGGAGGTGGGTCCGGTGGATACTTAGAACATGTCATGAAGTACGCTGCCTCACACCTATGGGGACAACACATTAATGTCTTAGAGTACAAGACCCTGAGGTACACTTGCAATTCACATTGCATTTTTTTTTTTTATATTAACCAATATTACTAATTAATATTTTTTCATACTGGTTTGAACAAAAGTGCTTTATTTTCCTCTTTTATGTAGCTTATTAATTACTTTTATTCTTTTAGAACTATATGAGCTACTGAACAAGTCTTACATGCTGTTGACTGTCTGGCAGTGGTTCTAATTGCCACTGCAAAAAAGCTAAAAAATAACACCCATTTGTCTGCATTCATCAATTTTCTTTTCCATTAAATATGCACCCATTTCTTTAGGAGTATTTTAGCTTGTGAATATCATTTATCATAACATTTACTTTGTAGACATGATGCCCCTTGATCATTGCAGATATTGTATGAAAATCAGCCATCTCAGTTTGAATCATTTGTAGCTTACCAGTCTTCACTACTCAGCTATCTGTGCCAACGATAAACATAGAATGCTTATTCATGATATTTGCTTGTTGTTTTCTGACACACCTACTTATCTGTTCATTTTCCTCAAATACCCTTCATGGCATAGTTTTTCTTTGGAAAGAAGTACTCATTTTGGCTTGTGATGCTGTGTTTAAGTGGTGCACATGCCAATTCTTTCCCAGAAAGTATCATGTATTGTGTATGTAAAAGAGTTAAAATCAAGAGTTAGATTGCCAGAGGTGGTAAGCTACATTATTGAGTTTGAGTTAGATGTCACATGTAACAATTAGTGAGGTGGCAAGGAAATTTGTTGTGGACAATAAAAGAATTTGAGAGTAGACAAGCTGATGAGGGAAAGATGAAACTATGGACCTGTGCAAGATGACAGCAGCTACCTGGGGGTTGTCAGAAATTCAAGATACTGAAATAGATGAACAACCTTTTGACTGGTTTTCTGAATGCCATGATTGTGTAGACAGACAACAGGAAACCAGATGAAACTTTATCTCCGATGGCCATAGTTTTCCATGCAACTTCTGGATAGATTTGCAACTGGGTGAAGTGCTAAGCCATCTTTACCAGGCAGTGAGAAAACACTCAACATTCCACTGATACATTGTTAGAATATGACAATGCTGCAAGTACTTCATTGCCACTATTGGAAGCATGAATGAGACAGTTGTCTACTTTGACATACCGTATTTCCTCTAATAGACTGACATGTCGCACTATTAAAAACAGCTTGTATAATTAGGCATCGGTTTTTTTCTTTGTCGAGACTCAAGATCGAGATTTTTATGTAAATTTTGCCCAAGGTCTCGGAAATTGAGATAGAGTCTGAAGTCTAATTATATGGCATGCCACTTAACGCAGCGCATAGGACTGACCACTTGGCCATGCTGACACATACAGTTAACGCTATAATTTAATCTATATTCCAATATGAGAATTGTCGAATATTAAATAAAAATCTCGATCGAGTCTCAAAAACCGAAGCCTACTTGTAATGACCGTTGCTGCACATTCCTTCATCAGTGTTTTGTTTTGTTGTCGCTGTGCGTTGCGAGTGAAGATGGCTGATATTGAGTTTGTTGCTGAGCTGGAGAGCGAAGCAGCAGCAGCAGCGTTGGCACCTTGGAAAGGTGAAAAAAGAAAAAAAGTTCACTGTGGTGTTCAAACTTTCCTGTTTGGATGCCTGGAAGCAGTCCGAAAAGAATGTTTCGGCGACTGCATGAGCAAAGGGAATTGGATCAAAGTGGAAGGTGCTCTGTCTGGAAGAAAGCAAAGGTGGAAACAAGAGAGCTCATCTGGCTGCTGATGGTTGTATCAATGATCGCTTGCTGGACTTTGTTTGTCAGAAGCGCTCGCAACACAAGCCAGTTAGTTGGAAAAAGCTTATGGGTGAGGCAGCGAAAATCTTCAAAGAGCTTCAGCAAAGTGGAGAGCTGGGTTTAGAAGCCAAGTTCTCGGCTCAAAACAACCTCTCGTTGCGACAGAAGACAAGTACAGCTCAGAAGCTGCCTGAAAACTTCATTCCAAAGATCGTAGACTTCATGTGCTACATCCAGAAATTGCAAAAGAAGCACGCTTACAGTCCAGACTGCATCATTGCCTATGACCAAACCACCACTTGGCTGGAACTAGTTCCGTCGACAACCGTGAAGGAGCGGGGCTCCCGTGAGATCACTGTTCGTACGGCTGGATGGGAGAAGACTCACTTCAGTGATGCCGGCTGTGAAGGCTGATGGGACAAAGCTCAAGCCAAACTTGATTCTTCGGCGGGTTCGGTCTCTCCCAGTCTTAGAGAAGCAGTTTCCTGGGCTCCTGATCACGTATAATTGCAAGGGTTGGTACGACCAAGAAGCTACACTGTTGTTCCTGAATAAGGTGGTTGGAGCGTTCGCCTTCAAGAGGCGGCTCCTTATCTGGGACTCCTTCCACTGTCACACCTCCCAGGAAACGAAGGAGGCCGTCCAAGGATTGGGAATTGATATGGCGGTGATTCCAGGCGGTTGCACAGGACTGATCCAGGCTGCAGATGTTGTCTGGAACGGGCCATTCAAGGCGAAGCTGGTGGAGCTCTGCGAGCAGTGGCTGCGAGAGGCCGAAGAGGAGGCAGCCGCTGGGAACCTCCCTCCACTGAGCTTGGAAGACCAGTGCTGCTGGATCGTGAAGCCTGGAACATGCTCATTCCCGAGATGATTCGACACTCATTCCAGACCTGTGGTCTGAACTTACCCTCGGATGGGAGTATGGATAGGCAAATCAAGTGCTTCAGAGAGGGAGAGAGCTGCTTCGCTGCACAAGCGGACCTCGTCGTGAAGCTGCAGCAGATTTGAGGGGATCCAACGAGCCCAATTGTCAATAACTTCGGCTTGGAGGACAAGGACGTCAGTGAAGACGAAGAATAAGTGTGCGTGAGCAATGTGATGCATTTGTTGTTAAAACATAGGTAGAATGTAGGTAGTAAATATAACCTTTATATTGCCCTGTTGCTTTTCGTGAAAATACATACTGTAGTTGTGGTTTAGAATTGATATTCGTTGAAAATATAAACTGACAGTCAGTTTAATAGAGGAAATACGGTACCTGGCATTAAAAAGGAAAAAAATAAGTAAAGTTCAGTGTAATGGCCAATGGATGGAAACTAATCTCATTGTTTTGAAAGGAATATGAGAATTACGCTTTGTCAGAATGTGCCCAAATGGTTGGCTGAAAGAAAACCTTGTTCTCTTATGGCTGCCATGACCAATAGAAATTTCTTGATTGGAAGTCATTTAGGCAGCACAGGACTGAAGCATGGGTGGGTTGCACTAGCTTGGTAAAAATGGTTGATCTATTCTCGAATTGACTTTTGAAGCAAAACATTCAAGATAAATGTAGTGCACATGAGAAAACCAGCTGTATGGAATTCCCTATCTCCTTTGATCAGGAAATGTTTCAAGAAGCTGAGCATATCCAATGCTCTAGGTGGCACATTGATTCCAAGTCAGAATGTGATGAATTGGGAGTTTTTAGGGTTCAGGGATGTCAGACACAGTACAAGTGACTAGACAAGATGTTGAGGATGAAGAATTAAAACAACAGATCTATTACTGTATAGACTGTTGTTGATCAGAGGTTTGGGTTTTAATGTTTTCAGCCTCCAAAAATTGTCCACAACTCCAATTTTTGAATTTGAAGACTCAAAAGCCTCCTGGGTGGCAATTATTTAATAATATCTACTGTCTTTTGTTTGTTTTTTTTTTAAGCAACTACATTTTGAAAAACTCAAAACCTAATTTCTGAAATTCCATTTATTCAAGGAACCAGGATTTGAAGGAAGTCACCATTGAACAAGGAGAAAAGTGTCTCAAAGGTGCCTTAGTTTATGGCTTCCGGAACATTCAGAACATAGTGCAGAAGCTGAAGAGGGGAAAGTGTCCCTATCACTATGTGGAGATCATGGCCTGCCCCTCAGGCTGTAACAATGGGGGTGGTCAGATCCGCCCTGTGAACGGTGATACCACTAAGGAGCGGCTGGCACAGGTGGAAGAACTCTATAACTCCCTAAAAACCAAGTATCCAGAAGAAATGTCAGCAGTCCAACAAGTGTACAGGGACTGGCTTGGGGGTTTTGACTCAGAGAAAGCCAGGAATCTGCTGCACACGCAATACCATGAGGTGGAAAAACAAACTAATGCGCTAAATATCAAGTGGTAAAAATATCAGCTTTGCACACCCTAGTCAATGACAATCGTTAAAAGGCTCTCTAAATGTTCCTGCCCTTGTGGAAAGATGCTTATATGTAAATATTCAGAGAAAGGTTTGTTTGTTTTTTATTTATATATAAAAAACAAAATGTATGATTTTTTAAATTGAAACTAGGGTGGTTTTTCTGCACTGCACTGCACTAAACTACAGGTTAATTTTTGTACTTGTTAGCTGGAAACTTCCACTGCAGTGATGTATATTAATTTTTACCTGTGCTTCAGAATGAACCATCCTAACATTAATGAAATAAAGTGGATTGGAACCTTCATTTATAAGGCTAACAATATCCATAAAGCCAAGCATGTTGTAAGGCAGATTAGAATATTTCTATTTGTTTAGTAGTCCAACCTAACTATTAGAAAATTTGTATCATTCTTTAAAAAAAAGAGAGAGACAGAAGTTGTTACTCTATTTAAAACATTAGAAATAAAAATTTTAAAAAGCATGGGTTGTAACTATCATATAGTAAAATTAGATAAAACTGTTGCTGAGCATCTGAATTTAATAGTCTGTTGGGTACTATGACAACCTGCCCAGGATCCTAGGTTCCTTAAGTTGCACATCTAATTCCAGGCAGACCAAGTGTTCTATAGATAAGCAGTTTATATTTTAAGAAAGAAATCTTCAAATACAAAGGTAGCTGCCTAAATGTGCGTATATATAGTCACTAGGTTTATTATCTGATATCCTTCAGGCTAATAGAAGTAGACTTGTATAAAGCACTATGGACAACTAAAAGATTCAAATAAGCTATATTCTCTGGATTACCGTAAATGGTGAGAAAACTGATTTTATAAATCACATTACATCTAATTCTAAGGAACAAGTAGAAGTGATCTCAGTATAAAAACCTGAGGGACCTAGTCCAACTATTGATACAGTTTAAATGTTGCCTGCAGACTTGTACTTGATCTGTTAGGAACCTTTGGGTTGACCCTTCAACAACAAAGTCACCTTTTGAACTTTCTGGCCTTTACTGTTCAGCAGGTTGCTTGAAGTGGCCAAAAGATTTGAGGATGACAGCAAATCCACAACAGAAACAGAAAACAATTTTCAGTTTTTGGCCACCTACAAGGCCAAAAAATTCACTTGACCTGACCTCCTATTTTAAACTGGCAACTAGAAAATTTTAGAGCTCCCACACACAGACATGCATTTGGCTATAGCCATAGCCAAAAGTTTTGCACAATCTTAGAAATAATAACAAAAATCTATGCTCAGCTGACTGCTGTAGCCACACCACCAGTCATGATTTATAAGGTCTTTTTGGAAATCATGTTTGCATGTTAGATTTCAAATTATTGCATTTTTCAATTAAGTATCTAGAACACTACAAATCAGTATGTATTCCAGTACATTAATGAAGCATTACTGTCATACAAATTCAGTAGGTGGAGTGATGCAAAACTTTTGGCTATATGTACACGGAAAAAAAAAATAGTTTTACTTGTAAATTTGAGATTTGTTGGAGGGGGAGACTTGTTATTAATCTCAAAAATGTACTTTAGATTCGTACTATAGCAAAATACTTTTACATTTTTCTTTCAGGGGTTACTTCCAGCACTTTAAATTATGTTTGTTTTTAATTCTCAAAAAATTAAATTATAAACATGCACCAATGTGTTTGTTAGGTCCACTTTTTTGTAATAAAATGAAAGTTTCAGTGGATGAATGAAGCATTACTGGCAGTTGTGTTCAACATGACAAGGAAACTAAATTTACACTGTCAAGATATTTGAATACAAATGTCATGGCAGCCATTCATCTTGAAAGACTGGTATAGGTACTGTAGCAGTTCAACTGACTATCATCATGCTACATCTCTGAGAAAATGTTGTGCATTTTTTACTCAGAACTATTTATGGATGTTGGATTAACTAAGATAAATGGTTATTCAGTTTTGTCATTTTCTTCTCCCCTCCACCTTGAGAATAGAAAATGGCGTCAAAGTAATAAAGTTTGTATTGGGGAAGATGAAAGTGTAAAATTTAATTTTTATCACCCACTCGAATGAATGAAAGTGTAAAATTTATTCTAGTTTTTGGTTAAAAAGAGCATATATACATATTACATACCTTCCAAATCAGATAATATAGGCAGTGTGCACCACATCTCAGACATTCTGATGTTAGAATTCTATAAAATTCCTATTCGTTTTGGAGACCCACCACTTTATTTTGAAAACCGTTTTACACTAAAATCCTCAGTAACTTTTTGGGATAGAATAATTTAAAGCTATAACATTCATTTCCATTTAAAATGTCAGTTTTTTTTTTTTTTTTTTTTTTTAAAAGAGAGATTTAAATTTTACAGCAGAACTAGTGAGATGTAAGGATGTTTTACTTGGAAAGTAAATTATCATTTATAATTTAAATTGAGCTTTCAACTGTATGAACAAAATTAAATGTAAACTATAAATTTTCTTTACATGGTTTCAGCTTTTATTACAAGAAAAACCTACTACCATAAGTGTTTATGAATGATTGAAAATTTTTTTCTGAATTTTCATGATTTAAATGTTTTTTCTAGGGTCGACAAATTTTTAAAGTGATAAAAGGGTTTTGAATTTAAGTTTGAAAAAAAAAACCTACATCTGAGAAAATATTTCTGCCCTTTTATTTACTAATGTCAAGTGGGCTGGTGTAAATGATTTCAGAGTACTACCACATCCGTGCACTTGTGCATCTTTGGAAATTACGTACTTTGCTGATGAGGTGGTGGATTAGTGAGCTGTTTCCATGTTCATCAGTTGGAGTGCTTCGCTTATGTAGGTGCTTGTTTCGATTGTTGAGTCAATTCCCACAAGGAATGCCTTTTCTAGAATCACACTGCCATGTTCTGTAAAAAGTAGAGACACAAAAATTAAGTATGCATGTATGCCGGCAATAGATTATCACTTATCTTAAACTGCAGTAGTACGATCCTTTCTTTTATGGCAGGTTAAAGGGTGTAGACATCTCTATAATCAGAGTTACCCAAAATCTATTTGGAGATTAAGATTGCTGAAGAGTTCACAGAGTGCTCTACAACCCAAATGGAAGAATTAATCCCCAATGGACTGCATTAGTCAAACCACTACATTTATTCACATGTGACCTAGTTGCTGAGATGACATACCTTGACATAAAGCAACAAATTCAGCTAGGTTCCTGAGAGAACTGTTCACTACGTCTGGTGACTTGCTGCCTAGACATTGGAGAAATACTGGAACAAATTCTGCAGCACTGCTGAAAGTTTAACCAACAGAAATACGAAATGAAAATTTTTTTCAACTCAGTTGAAACATTTTGCATAATTATTCTGATTACAGAATGCTTGTCACAATTTCCCCTTTCTCTTATCTTTTTGGTCTTTCCTTCAGAAATGTATCTTGCTTCATCTGTATTTTTAATCCAATTTTCTACAAACATTTTTTCAATGAATGGGTAAAATGAAAAATAAATTAACTAAATGCATTTTCTTCACTTTATAAACAACTGTAAAGACTAAGTAGTAGATGCTCAAATAATTATCACTTCAATTCATTGCAAAAATAACCTGTTCACTTGGCACCAGGCAATGTGCTAAATCTCTAGGGCAACTAATCAGCAATAAAACCAACATCTACTTACTTTGGGTTTTGTCTGATAAATCTCATCATCATATTATAGGAAAAATTACGACATTCATCATTGAGATCAGACATGAGCCGTTTTAAGTCCTCCTATAGAAGAGAAACAATGTAAGAATGGCTATAGAACATGACAATCTAGGGGTACCTGTTTGTTTTTTGGGGGGGGAGGCTGGTATTTCAGTCAAATAGAAAAAACAAAAAGAAACAGTAGATCACTTAACCTGGACTGGATGTAACAGTATAATAAAAACTCCAACACCTCAAGCAAAAATGTCAGAATAAATAAATTCAAGGATAATTAAGTTATGGATGGCCTGTTGTCAACTATAAACAATGAAAGCAACTTGTTTACAAAAGTTATTGGTTAATTCAGGCTTTTCCCCATCATCTTAATAATAATAGAATTAACTCAAGTTTATTTATTTTACTACTAGGGTGATAGTAAAAGCCCATACTGACCCAGTAACTTATGTAAATAATGTATCATTAATATCTTTTGGTTCTTATTTTGATAAATTTGTCCATTAAAACTGAAATGGTTTGTCGCTATCAAACTTCTTTTCATTTTGGATGTACCCTTAGACCAGATAAACCTGACTACGATGGTTTCTAGGAGTAGACTAGTGCAAAGAATTCTGAAATAAACTTTGTAGGTACTGTATAACCATCTTATTTTGTTGCTGTTTTTGAAAGTGATGAAGAACATTATACATTATTTCCCTCTGAAAAAGTGGTGGTGGCATGATCCAAGCTAGACTGATTTTTTGTTGATGGCCCTAGACAGGTACCTAAAACCAAGCACTGATAAGAAACTTCTTCCTCTGTTGCACTTTATGCATTTAATGCAAGATTCTATCTTGGAGGAATCGGATCCTGCAAGTTCAGATGATAAAACTTAAAAACTTGACGACAACTTACAGAATGAAACAATTCTGGTTGACTAGAAAACCACAAGCCAGTTCTTTTTTTCTCTATAATCATAGTTAGTTAAAATCTATTTGGGAATTTGCATTGCTAAAGTAAAACAAATGTAAGAATAAATCTCCACTTTTCCAATTTCATTCTAATTACTATATTTACATAAAGCATGTTTCCTCAGACATCTCATGGTTGATGCACAGCAGTTTTAACAGCTGCGTGCTCTGAGAAAACTAAAAGTCTACAAAAGCTCCACATCAACACTGTTCATGCCAACTATTCCTTCACTGAAATTAAATGACTCAAATAGACTGCTGTGAATTTTGTTGTTCATTCATGTGGCAAAACAACCTCTGACTTCACCTGTATGTGGTATTGCTATAATGAAGGAAATTTCTAGAAAGAAGTCCAGAGAATTGTCAAATTGTCCTTATCAATGGACAGAATTTGATATAGCAGCTCTGATTGGGAAAAAAATTTTGTTTAATTATCTTGCTTTTGAATTACAGGCATAAAACATTGCTGAAAAATGAGAACTAAGTCTGTTTTTAAAAACATTCATGCTAGGTTGTCATTGAAGTAGGAAAACATGCTGTACATATAAAAACAGAATCCCAGTATAAAGGGAAACAGTTTTAATAATATTTTTAAGGAATAATTGAAACAAATTTCATAGAACTGTAGTCACTTAAAAAAAAAAAAATCAGTTTTTGCATTTATTTTCTTAAAATGGTTTTTCTTTCTTTCAGTTACTCATCTTGAATGAACACAATGTAAAACAAAAGCAATGCTATTTCACAGCCCTAGCCATCTGGTTCATTTCATCTTTAAAGTTGTGAACACTGATTAATACCTGAAAGTGCTCTAGTATGTCCACTTTTCTTTTGGATGCCTCATCCAGATCGTGTAGAACATCTAAAACATCTATTAAAACAGAAGAGAACACACAATCAGTTAGACAACTTTCACACTTAATGTATAGCAGCACCACACTACCCTTCAAGTCTATTACTCAGCACTGGCCGAGTTGTGACACATGGTAATATATAACAGCCAATTGTAACAACAAATTCATGTATGTTCCAGTCTCGTGTTTTTGCATTGCCTGTGTTGACTAAATATGCAGCCAGTCCAACAAACACTAACTAGTGCTTCTAGGCTGGTGATATAAGTGAGGTAAAAACTGAAGGCGGCTTAAAAACATGAAACCAACACTCAGCACTACTTGTGAACAACAGTCAGCTAACTTACTGACAACTGAAGAAACTAATTTCGAGATTTTATTGATGGGAAGGCCTTTGAAATCGAATCTTATTTTACCACTATAATAAATCCAGTAATTTTAGTAAAAACCATCTGGTAAAATGAAAGTTTCACAGAGATCCCAGCATTGTTAAATATACATGGTTACTCTGAACTCAGAGACAGTTTACAATGTTTCAACCCTGCCCTGCACTGGAGCTTTTAGTGGCAAAAAAAGTCCTGTATAATACGTTTTGTTCACAGTGTGAGAGGAGAACAATAGCAGTGTAATCAGCAAGGACTCAGAGTGACTTAAATAGTTTTAGTAAAAGCTGTTAAACGCTTACTGGGAGCTTCAGGAATGAAAAATATACAGCTTCATGTTAATAGCTAATATATATACACATTTAAATGGGTGGCAGAGTAGTTTGGTGGTTAGCCTACCGGACTACCAAGGTCAAGGGTCAGAGTTCACTTCCCATGAGGAATGGCTCAGTTTGATAATCTTCCTGACATCAACTTTCCCACTCTTCTTCACCAGCTGGCCATGTGAGTTTCCTCTCACATTTAAAAATGAAGAATTCTAATAGGGAATTTTGATAGGTTCATTAGGGGAGCCAAAGTTTAAGTGCACCAGGCACTTTTGTGCTTGCCTTAGTTTCTGATGACATGACCCCCCCCCCTCTACCCCTACAATGGTGATCAGGAGTCATACATAAATCAGAAGTGTGCTAGCTAGAATTTGTAGTAATGTATAAGTCTCTCAAAAAATAAAATAAAACATTGCTGATATTAAACCAGTTTAAAGAGTCACTAACAATGCAGTTTAGTAGAACTTTGGTAGCAAAAGATATTTTAAAGCACATACAAAGAAAGAAAATTGAGGAGGAGGAGACATTTTATGTATGCGGTAAACTGGCCATCAAAGAGAAAAAAACAGAAATGCTGCACTTACCTTCCCTTGGGGAATTCTTACTTATCTTGCTAAAGAATGGAGCAAGTTGTGAAATAGTCCATGGAGAAGTCGGTCGCACAGGCACAAGCACTGGGGTGGTGTCTTGTTCTGTGACAGCATTCACCATTATCTGTCGGGGCAGAGACAGGCCAGCAAGCAGTGACTTCAACACAGACAAGTCTGGGTAGTGACTGGACACACCACTAAAACAACAAAATGACCCGGTGGGGATTTCAAAAATTAAGATTATGCTCTTAAATGTAGAAAAATAATTTTAGAAAGTGAAAGCCTTATTATACATTTATTTAGAAAAGAAAAAAACTTACCTCAAAAGATCCACATATTTCTGCAAAACATGGACAGCTCTCTGTGGCTCATGGATCACAAACTGCTGAAGAAATTTGATGAACTTAACAATGATCGAAGACAACTGCTTCTGGTCATGGCCATGAGCCTAGATTAAATAGAGAGGTCATAATAGTTGGCAAAGTGACATCCACCCATAATGCAATGCAAATTTCTCATCAGCATCAAACTAAAGATTCACTAAAATGATCATGTGATAAATAAATTCACTGTAACCTGTTTATGGTAATATTCAGTAGGAAAGAAATATACAGTCTTAAACAGTGTTACATTAATAGCATTTAAATTCATTTTTTACAATTACAGAACTCAGAGACAGATCCAGGAGTGTTTTTAGGGAGGGTTTGCTGAAGACATCCATGTTCACAGATCATGAAAATATCTACCACCAAGTCTTGGTTGCATTACACTCATCTTTTTTAATTTTTCAGGTCAACAGCATCAAGTCCATGCGCTCAATACCAATTGATATTAAGCACCGTTTGATCTTTAACATTATGGTCCTTAGTTTTAAAATTCCACCTTTCATTTTGTTTCTTTTTTTCCAGCTAATGAACTTACTACATCCTATACTTGAACATTCATGATGTCCTGTGCGTTTGTTGTTTGCGCTCCACCAACATCCTTCCTGATGTTCGGTTTTGTTTACCACTGGTTCCAACACTTAGAAGCTGTGTCAAATTTAAACACTGACTCTCATGATGTAACATGGCCAGAATAATGTGACTAAACTCGGCCTGGCTCCCACGATTCACTCACTATCCAATGACATCTCACCATGCAATCACATGACACTTTATTCTCTATTATTGGATTTACTGGTATAACATGTCCACAAAAAACTTTTCATGGAGGGGGGGGGGGCTGGATCTGCCTCTGAAAATAAAAAATTCTTTGAAATTAACTATACATTAATTATTTAATAATGCAACATCTAAAATCCACTACTTTCATGAATATTGACCATAATGCTGAACTAAAGTATATCTTCAAAGAAAACATTTCATTGTAAACTTTTATAGCAAAAAGGTATCTAGGGGCCACATTCAGGCTTGGGGCACTGTCTGGAGACACCCCCACCTACTCTACCATTTATTAATCAACTCTACTATATATATTTTGTAAAGATTGAAATAGAATTATCCATGTTAATATCTGTGGAATAAAATGAACAAAATGGATAAAAATGATTATTATTTAAATTAGTGAAAAAAAACAATCAAAAAGATCTATAGAAATACAAACAAAACACCATTCACGATATTTAGAAAGCTCGCAAATTATATGAATGACTGGAACAGTTAAATAACTGTTACTTATGCCTGGCCTTGAGTGGCCCTGAGCCTCGGGCTCTGTATGTATCTGAACCCTGACCGTTTTAGGTTACAGTATACTGGCTAGGTTAGTGGTCAAGTAGTGAGGAGCTTGTTTCTTGTGTGTTCCATTCCTGCACACAGTTGGTGCTCAGCCAACTGCCCACATTACAAACTAGGATTTCAAAGTGGTGAGGAAAGCTACTGGCCCCTCTCACCTCAGAACTCCAAGGACAGTTGGTATGGTGCAATATTTAAAAGGCGAAGAAAAAAGAACATAACAGAATGCCCATCTTTCAGATTATTCATATAATGAAGAAACCTCAGAGGAAAATGTAAAATTATTGGTACCAGTCCTCAAAACAAGTAAATATAAACTGCTGCATATAGTGATTATACTTACTTTGATAAGACAGAAGTAAGCTTCCAGCACATTCTCCAAAGCCAAGTTCTCTTTCCTGAAGATGTGTGGCTGTAACAACTCAAGTAACCCAAGCACATGCGTAAAAAACAGCAGGTAGTTCCTGTGTTTCATTTCCCCTAAAGTGAACTGGGTTTTTCCCTGCAGCAGAGCAGCAATCATAGGAAGTTGTCTTAAAGAAAGGAAACGAACTATTTAAATTAGATCTGCCCCAAAAATTCTGTGTATAAAAAGAATAAGATAATAATAACTCTCTTAAAAGGGGCAAACAAAACTGTGGACAAATTAAAATACTTACCTACAGAAAAAAATAATTACACAAGGCTAAATTAAAGTCAATGTATAACAATTTTGACAGCAGAAAATGCTAGCTCACAATAACACAGAAGATCTCTTCTTGCCTAAGATATATACAGTTAGATCTTGTTCTAGTTTTAAAAACAAATTTCTCATCAAGATATTACCAAAATGATCTTTTATTATTATTTATTTTCTTAAATTAAAAGTTGTCTTGGGGAAAGAGACTCAAAACGAAAATTTGGGCTTTCTCCGTTTCATCTACTGCTCCATTATTGTATTTGTCTAACTGCTGTGTTAGACCTACACAACAATGTTTATCCTCTGTTGTCAGTGACACTGTGGCAGCTTAAAAAAAAAAAAAAAAACTACAATAAAAATTAAATAACCCACTGCTCATTCTAGGCAAAGAAGAGAGTTTACAAATACACAAAAATGCACACTGCCAGTCTTATCATAGAAGCTGTCAACATGCTAGGTGGAAGAACTCCATTTCCTTTTAAAACTATCCTAGCCAGCCAAATTTCAAGAGAATATCATTATTTTACTAGAAGGCCACTAACCTTAGAATGAGAAGTGGATGTTCAGAAGCCAGCTTCCTGCAAGAAATATTGGCATCATACATCCTGTTACGTGACACTTCCCCATGAACAGCATTTCCCAGACTATTTAGAATTCGATGAGATATCAGATCCAACTAAAACAAAAAAAAAAAACATTATATACACAAACCAAAACAAATATTCATAAATCCAAATGAGAATGCAGAGGACTATATAATTTTAGAATTTTAAAATGATGTACTTGTAATATACACAACAAAAACTGGTACTACTTCCGACACATTCTCAAAACATTGTGATATTTAAATAGTCTATGGTTGTTAAGGAATCATAGGAAATAACTGGTTTCACATCACACATTTATGTTACATAGCAATCATATCTTACTGGGGTTTTTTCCAAGGGTTTATCAAATATTTATAGCACCATAAATTGTAAAGGATTACATAGCATCAGGTTAAAAAAAAAAGCAGCAACAAACAGTCAAATTTAAATGATTGTTCTGCAAAACTACATATTATTGAAAAATCTGTAAATCATTCGATGTCATTATGCACTGGTGATTAAACATGACAGCCATGCATCTGTGCTAGTTTATGTTTAGAAAACAATAAAAAATAAAGGTGACAATTTTGGAGACTTAAAAAAGAAAGTAATCATGAAAACAAGATTCTTTATAATCTAGAAAAGAAAACTTGTGACATCTGAAGATTGGAGAAGTGGTGGTAAGAAAAAAAGCAGTACTGAGCATTCTTCTCACCTGACTAATACTTTTCTGTGTTGTCTGTGTGTCTGTCAGTAACAAGTTGGGATCTTTTAACCAACCTAAGAGATATGGATACTGGAGGTACAGTTCTAACAGCAGATGATGATACAGGCAGGTGTATGACCTGCAGATAATGAGAAAGGAAACAACACAAGATTAATAAATCAAGATGTCATCTCTTTCTGATTAAGTAACTCGAAACATTGTAGTTTCAGTTTTAGGATAATCTGGGAAGAGACTTACTCGTTCTGAGTCAGTTTCCTTTGTAGGTAATTGATTAAACTCTTCAGAGTGTCATCGGTAGTCCCCAGACAGCACTTAAGCAGGTCTATTCTGCTGCCAATACAAGCAGTTACTTCACTGGTTACTTTCTGGTCACCCGAATCATTTTTGGTGCTGATGATTGCAGCTTCTTTGATGATGTAATCAACCAATGTGTAGAGAGGATCCAAAGAGAGACCCAGAACATCTTCTGTGATCTGGTTCTAAAAAGAAGGTAGAAATGGAATTATGTAATTCATCATTACCAATAAAAATTACACTGGATCCAAGAATCTCCTTTGAAAAGAAAGAAAATAATAATAATAAACTTTTATATAAAGAGAGGTTGCAGATTTATTCTGCTTCAATACCGAAGGATGAAGCATTTCTTTAATTTTGTGCAGTTAATTTCCCGTTCAGAGAGATTTTTTTTTTAGAGAAATCAACTGCACTTTGATTTTTGAAGAAATGTAAATATTTATTTAGAAAACAATTCATTATATTTAAAATCACTCTTCACCTGTTAACATCTATAATGCTAACTATTTTAAAACCACTTAGTGAACTAAAACAGAGATTTATTAGAATATTAAAAATTTTAATAATAGGCTTCCTAAACAAGAAATGAACTTAGCCTGGTGATATTGCAAGGCAGATTCAGCCAATCACAACCCAAGGGAAACAAAGGTTTGGCATGAGGTTAGAAACCCTAACCCTATAAAAACAACAGAAATGAAGAGAGAGAATGAAGCTAATAGCAAGAGATGAAAAGCAGGCCAGCCTACTAGAATGAGAGAGGAAATTCCAAGAGCAGGGCAGGGCAGGCTAGTGAGAAACAAAGAACAAACTCTTGTCATTTGAAACAAAAAAGATTTGGCTGAATAAATCAAAAACAGCAAATGCTAAGTAAAATTTAATTTTAAGTCAATTAATTTACAAAACAAAAATTTTAATTATCTAACAACAGTTGTAATACTAATTTATAGAATATATGATTAACATTCTATAAATATTTTGAAGTAACCAAAATATAAACTATCATAGTGTGTGTTGGTAAGTCATTAGCTAAATCTAATATTAAAAACATAAAACTTGCACCAACAGAATACACAAAAATATCATATGTATGTAAAGACAAGAATTTTTAAATGTATACCACAGGGATGTAAAAATGTGAGTACAATGTAGCCATCATTAGTTGCATGGTAAAATCACAATGGTAGCTCAGGTCAAAGCTACTGCAAATTTCAATGTTTCACAATTAGTCATCAATAAACTGTATATGCAACCTTCAAGCCAGTAATGTCAATGACAAGCATTATGAAAATTATCCCTATTATTACAAATGACCAGAAGAATGGCTTTGCTGAACATGGTAGTCACTGCTGCACAGACCCAACTGCTTGTTGGTAATCAGAGCTTCAGCCATCCAGACATATCATAAAACAACTTCATCGGGCAGCCTTTGAGCAATCATTTTATCACTATTCTAGATTAACAACATCACTATGATAGATAGGCCAGCCATATTCCTAGATCTTTGATCATTTCTTGGATAGTACATGCATATAGCTCACTAACCCCCCACTACAGACCAACACAATCTGGCATGGCTTTTGACCCAGGAGAGGAGAGGCAAGCAATACCAGATGGAGTGATCAGACAGATATCTTATTTCAAGCATACAGAGAAGAATATGCCAAATGCATAGTCCTGGAGTTGCCACACCCAATACTGACTATGCCAATCATGATGTGATTTTTTTTTCCTTTAGAGAAAGTGCATGCAAATCATGAAGTCATTCATTAATTAACATGTAATGAAATCCATAAGCTTATTTGAAAAAAGGAGAAAAAAAAAGTTTTCTGTAACTTCCAATCTCTGTATTTCTTCACAAGTGAAATGAAATATGCTGTCAAATTCTGATGTCCATAGTTTTTTATGCCAGTATAATTTAATAATGCATGCATGTTACCAGGTATTCAAAAAAATTATTAATAAATATTTTGTTAAAGAGTACATAAGTAAAATCTTTCATTTGTAGCTCTAACCTTAGTTAAGTTATTTCTTTAAGCATTTAGTGACACAAGAAGGGTTTACTGTATTTGGCATGTTATTTTTCAGTTAATAAGTTATGCTTTTATTCATTCATTTATTTTATTGTCAAAAAAGATTAGTATACATTTAACCATATTAACTTCACATCTAGACTGGTTGATTATAATTTTTAAGAATATTGACAATAGCAGTAGTTTGTGTTTCCAATTTAAAACATTAAAAAAGGTAATCATGTACTATACTAACATGATTACTTCCCTTGTCAAGCTTTATATATATATAAAAAAAAAAACAAGGTAACACAAAATTCCTTAAGTTTCATTAAATTTCTTCAAACCTTTTTTCAATGAACTCATTCTTGATTAATGTGTTTAAAACAATTCATACTTTATGCCTGCAGTTTTCCTATTAGCATTTCTCAATGAAGTCATGAAAAAGACTTAACCTTTACAAAATCATAGGTATTGCTTGGATTTATAAAACTTGGGAGAAAGCTCTCACCTTATGTCCCTTTCTCTCTTGACCCTGCCAGATTTTAGGAATGTGAATGCAAGCCCAGAGAAAATCCAGAACTGAGGTAGGATCATGACTGAAAATGTAAACACCAAGAGTTAAAAAAAAATGATTTATCGTATAATGAAATATTTTTAGTAAAAAATATCTTTTTTTTTTTTTGTTAGAAGACAGGAGACTGGTGATAAATGGGACTCATCAGGTCAAACCAAATTTTAGCTGATTAGTAGGGTGGGGTAGCTTCTTGACCATGACTACTGACAGCTAAAATGTGATTTGTTCCAAGGATCCCAAATATCTGCCATTCTGTTCTTGGTGTCATACTGACCAAAGCCAAAGGAGGTCATCTTACTCAGCTTGGTTTTGTTTGTCCAAGAGTTTGTCAATACAGTGGTGTAAGGTTTCCCAGTTGCTCTGGTGAGTAAGCAGGGCCAGCAGATAGGCCTGGTTCCGGTAGTGGCCATGCTCAAAAGCATCTGTGTTCTTTTTGGCAAACAGCAGCAGTAACTGCAGGTCCGGGGCTGTGTGGATCACCTCTGGATCAAGAAGCTCCAGCCAGTCAATAAACAGGCAGGCTGCTGATGAAGTCAGTTTAGTTCTGTTAACAAGAACAAATTAAATTCCTCAGTTTAGTGTAAAAGGCAAAGAAAAATGAGCTTAGAATTAGGTGCAAGTCTCTGAGCCATTGGGAGACTTTGGTCTAGGAGATCCAAGTCAATTTATCACTGCCACTGATAAGGAACCATTTGAAGAGATGCCTGGCAGTGAGACTAAATTGTCCACCACTAATATAGTCATAACTGCTCCAAACTTCATGTACAACATAAATAAGGACAACAATGATCTTCTTTAAAATAGTAAGGTTCATATTGTACAGACATCTACAGATGCTGCAGTTCCTGGAGAGCACAGCAACAAAACATCAGTTGTTTTGGATGGAAAATCATTAATGAGCTACTTTACTTCCAGGGGGTGCAGTTTGACTAGATTAAATGCAACATGATGATTCATTCCTGTCTCAAAAAAATTCATATTGGTACTAGTTTTTTCACCATGGAACAGGATCCTCAGTTCATGTGTTTGGGGCAATGGATTACAAGAAACATGGTGTTGAATTGATAGCCATGTTCACCAAAATTTGGCCTGTATTAAACAGCACAGTATGATTTTGGCAGCTTAGTTTAGCAGACAGGAATAGCCATTTCAAAAATGCTCCTTAACAACTGGAGAACAGTGTGATTTCAATGCAGGCCAAGCACACAAGAACAAGGAACTCTACTCACTACTGTGTTTGTGTGTGCTAAGATGTTAACACCATTTGAAAATTAAATAAAGCATCATTCTTTCTTCTTACTGCATCTTCCTTGATCTTTAGAGTAGGAAATGGCTGAATGCTCCCCTTCAACTTTGTTTCTTTGTTAATTTTTTTCTTTTTTAATTTTGATCTCTTACATTCTAGTAGAAACCATTCAAATGCAAAGCAGATTAGATAATAAGTACATTCTAACCTCTTTATACCTCCACACACACTTCATGCTCATAAAACTGAACAGTGTGACTGACATTACAAAAGCATTCCTGTTATTTTTACTCATTTCAACTGGCCCTTTTCACTTTGGTTTACCTGTTAAAAATGAAACACCCACACAGAAAATTTCTTCAAGATCACCTCCACAAGTGGTATAACTTATAAAACAGTTGTGGATATCATTAGTTTTAAAAATTTTGTGACAGATGAAAAAAATAAAGATCGGAAATATTTTACTCAAAGAACACCTCAGTTGTGTAGACAGGCATCCAGTCAATTCAGCCTTCATGCGGCAATATGATCATAAACTAAACTTATTTTCTGGCTCTAATTATGCTTTAGATGCCACCAAACTTTGCTTCAGATTTCTTTTAGATTACATTTAAAAAAAAAAAAAACTTTAAATAGGTACTAATTTACTTGCTTCTTTAAGACAACAAAAACAATCCCAGCAAACAAATGTAATCCTAATATATAAAATTCTGTTAGAGGTAATTTGATCCTTAAAACTGGTACCTTACTGCACCTGTAAAGCACCCACCTCGTCTGTTCATCAAGCAGCACCCTTGACGTCACTCTGGCAAGTTTGTCGGTCTTATTGATTTTCATTGGTTCGTTCATACACAAATGGATCAGAGTTTCTAACCTGGGATCTCTGCCTTCACTCAGTTTTATCAACTCTGCATAAAAGATAAAATAAATAGCTGACGCCAATTGTCTTAACTAGTTCTGGTCAAAATGCCAAGCAGCAAAAACTAGACATGAAAATAAGTGACTATTTCTAGGAAAAGGACTCTAGACCAGGTCAAGACAGACGTAGTGGGTAAAATATCAAGTATATATAAAAAAAAAAAATTAATTGCCTAACATTGTAAGGTAGGTAAACAAACAAATGAAAATTTCTTTTGGTTTTAATATCTGAATAGTAAAAACACAAATCATTACTATGCTCATGTGAATACCAGTACCTTGCTTTCTATTGAAAATAGCCCTTTCAGAGCAGGTCAAGAAGCATTGTTAAAATTCACAAGTTAACCCCAGTTTAGCCACACAATTATCTAGTTTTAAAATTATTATCTGAACAAGATAAAAAAATTATAGGTGTTAAATAAAATTGCATTAGAACCCTTTGAGAACATATTTTTGCAACCTTGGAAACATGCATTTACAGGATTACACTCTCTCTCTCTCTCTCTCTAAATATACAGATACATTCTTTGAAGAGTTAAAAAAAAAACTACTACTCAAAGGGTTAATCATAAAAAAGTGATTTTGTAAACAAAATTCAACTGAACAAAAAGAGCAATGTTTTAATTCTGAGATCATAGATATACAAGTAAATCATTAACTTCCACATAGCACAAAGTGCCAAAAGTTCTTGGATCCTTTTTTAAATTCCAAATAATAACTAATTAAATGTAACTGCTGAGGTAATTTTAACAGAGTACAATGCAAAGCTTTTACATCTGCATATTGTTGCTTGTATTTTTTTTAACCTATCAATTAACTGATTTCATTTTATATTCTCTCTCTCACATACTGGCTTTTAAAAATACTATGCTTACAAATCATTAAAAAACATCTCAAGATTAGCATAAAGGGGAAAAAACAATCACACTTTATCTGCCCAAGGATATATATATATAAAACAAACCTATGATTGTACAATCATATTCCTTACCAGAAACTGCTTTCTCTTCATCTATCTTACTGCTGGATCTCAAACTTTTAGCCATGGTATGAATGTTCTGCTTCAGCATTCCTTTTTGGGACATCTTTTTATTTGATGCCATATACTGATTAACTATAGCTGCCAGTGGTGATCTCTGACCTGCTGCTTTTGCAGCTAGCTGTTCCATTACCTGACTCAGTTCTTCTGATGAATGTCCCTGGTTTAATAGTAAAAAGGGAAACGAAAAAATAATAAAAGTAAATAAATGGTGAGTGCTGGAGAGAAATTTAGCCAACCTTATGACCAGATTGACTAATGCTAGACATTCCACAAGATGACTAATAAGCTCTGTGCAAAGATGGTGACCATTAGATCCCTGAAATGTTGGGGAACCCAAACAGGTTCTTGAATTATTACTAAAAACTGGGAGCTGCTAGATTTACATTTTTCTGTTCTTAACAGAGCTATGTAATTGGTGCATCTGTGAAATAACTGATGGTGATTATCAACCAATCAAAATCAAATGCACATCTCCACAAAAGTCATGTAATTTTTAAAAGCATGGTTTTACATACCATAAAAAATATCAAGATATTAAATACTGTCATTAGAAAAAGAATTCAGCTTTTTCCAAAATGTTTCATATATTTCTCACTTTCTTTACTCTCCAACCATTCTGAATTTATGTCAGCAGCTCTGACTGGCTGAAACAAGCCCCATTGTAATAGAGAAAAATCATTTGTCATAATTAGAAACTCCCAATTAGGAAAATGGAAAGTTTATTATGTACACCAATTATACAGCAATTCATTGCACATTACCAAACTTTTCTTTAAAAAAAAAGCAGCTCAGCAAACTCCCTTTTGCTCTTGCCAACCACACAAGTGCAGCAGCTCTGTTCAGACTGCATGTTTTTAAGATGTGATAAGGTTGAACATGATAATCCAGAGAGATTATCATCAACATCCTACAATCTGAAAGCATCAGAAGATGGCCTATTCACACTTACAAAAATGCTTAAAGACTTCCTACCTTGTTCCAGCAGTTTTGTTTAATTAATATATATATAAATAAAAAAATTTTTTTTACCACTTTTGATGTAATCAGCCGAATCACTGAGCAGGCTTTCTGAGACATATGAAAAAGATTGTCTGTAAATTCTGCTGCTTGAGGAGATGATAAAATCTGAATGACAGATAATTAAAAAAAAAAAAAAAATGCTGTAATTCCTTTGTGTTAAGCATTGAAAACTGAACAAATTAACTATGATCAATCAGGTAATAAACGCAATATACTGACCAGAATAACAACTAACTTACATTTCCAAATGCTTTTAAACTGTTGATAGCAAACTCTTTATTGGTTGAAAGCTCCTATAATAAAATAAAAAAATAAAATATTGGGAAAAAAATTGCAAATAATGCAAAATTTTACTTATTTAATTTGTATTCTATGAAAGAAATAAATATTACATTCAAATTATTTCCTTCTGTTATTTTCATTGAGAAAAAAAATTTTTTTTTAATTAAAAAATAAAAGCAAAATTTCATTCATATAATTTATATCCTGAATTAAAATAATGAAAGCAGTGACAACCAAACAAGTATGTGGAAGCTTTAAGGAAAGGTTAACACACAAAACCACACTACCACTAATAAAACAAAAGCTGTTTCATCTGTTAATTCTCTTCATTTAAAAATATTTGTTATTTTTCAAAATTAGCAAAAATTAATTTTAACCACAAATAATAGTTAAAATATTTAAGCTTGACTAAATTTTGCAAAGGGAGACAATCTACTATGTTCAAACAATGGTTACATGTCTGTGCGATGAAAAATTTAGATAGAGAGCATCACAACACTGGTAAAAAAAAAAAAAAACTTCAAAAGACTTTTACAAGTTGAAAGATTAAAATTATTTTTGTTGTTAACGATGTTCACGTTTTTTTTTCTTTTTTTTTTTGTTAAATATTATTTTCAACTTTTGTTTCTCCATTGTTGGATATAAGTCTTTGCTGAGTTTTCCCACAACTTCTGGTCTTTGGCTGTCTTTCCCAACATTACACCTAATTGTTGAGATATATATCACCTGCCACATCTCTTTTGTCAGTTTCTGTTACTTTAACACTCTCTAAAAGTCCATCTGGAAACTCGTTTGGTCCCATCCATAATCTGTTAGCCGTGCTATGTGACCAGCCCTTCCATTTCAGTTATTTGCACATTATAATGTTAAAAGTTATATTTAAAAAATACACAGAAAGCTACTGCACACAGCAATGGGCTAAAATGACTTTACCTTTATCAGTTTTTGGCAATGTTGTTCAACCTGAAAATCTGCAGCAGGTTCTGGGGTAAAAATCTTTAAAAAAAAAATGGTTTACAAAGTTAAAAGTAGTCTGCTAACCAAATCAAACATTACATCCCAAATGATAAATATTTTGATTAAACTTAAAAAATATCAAGAGTTTTCTTGTTTTCCAAATACACCTGTAAATGCACTTAAAATAGGAAGAAATAAAGACAAAATTTAAAATATTAACCCATTCACTCTTAATTAAACTAACAGACTATCTCCTGTTGGTTTCTTCAAGATTATAAGAAATATTGTTTAAAAAATTATTATTAAATTCTTTTAATAAACAAAAATATTACTGAAGTTTTTTTCATTAAAAATAGAAGCAGAATATACCTGTGTGTATACTACTTCATGCAATGGTGCCAATGAATGGAAAAATGGGAATAGAGAGAAATTGGTGCTAAATCCTTAGAAAAATGTTCCTATATTACTACCATAAAGCAGCATGAAAGTGAACTAGCAGGCTTGCAATTTTTCAACTAGATCTAAAACAAACAAGTAAATAATAATAAGCTAGTGGGGGGAAAAAGTTAATTAAAGACAACTTACTTGAAGATATAAAGCAGTTAACTCTTTCTGGTCTGTGGTTAAAGTAGGGCACAATTCTTTTTGAAGATGTGACCAGATAGGCTGCACGCTGGCTGGAGCCATCTCCACAGACTCCTCTACAAGTAAATAATATTCATACTGCATTACCTGAATTGTAATAGAGAAAACTACAGATGGGAAAATACACCTTACAGAAATTTTCTATGCAGGTTTATAACTTTGCAGTGATAAGAAATAGAAATAGTGAGAAAATCAATAAAAGCAGGCATAAATTGTGAATAACTAAAACAATCACAGATAAAACAGAATTTAATCAATTTAACTCTAAAGCAAACAAACAAACTTCATACTTACCCTCCTGGGGTGCAGGTGTGCTGCCGTCTGTCAACAGCTGATAGAACTTGTCCCCTCCTTCAGCTCCACGCAGCTTTTGAATTTGTATGAGTTGTGCCAGGTAGGTTTTGTCTACCCCTGCCTGCTCCACAGTGAGATAGTTCATGTCCACGGCACTGTCGAGGCAGCGAAGGAGCTTGCTCATGCTCCGGATGGGAATCCCAAAGGACTGGACGAACAGAAATAGTTGAGAGGGCTCCAAGTCCTGAAGAGCTGGAAAAGAGGGAGGAAAAAATAAATGCAACACAGCAAACATAAGAAAGTAAAAATAATGCAAATTATTATTGTTGTTTTATTCACCCTACTACTACATAACCTTAATTAAATTTTCATACTGACTTCAACTATTGCTTTATTGGGATTTTTTTAGGGGAAGGTTAATTTGACCTACCAGTTCTCATCGAGCTTGAAAGTTGCAAGATTTGTTGTTTTTTTTTTTTAATCCTAATATTTTGTGGCTTTTCCTAGTTTAGACCATGAACATGTAATGAAAACAAACAACTTTGTGTGTTTAGTTTTTCTACCACTGATCTTGCAAGCAAGCACTGTGACCCCAAACATAACAGATGTCAACAATAAGAGGGTTAATTCAAAGCCAGCTAATATTTAAACAAAATATCTGATTTTAAAAAACACAAAAAACTGATTACAGTAGTAGTAAAGACATTAACAAGATGATCCATTAGCCTATTTATTTAAAAGAAACAAAAAAACTACATTTTGATGGTTATACTGAAATGTAAATAATCCTATCTGTGTTTCACTGATCACATTTAACTCTCCTTACTTGGAAACTCACATTACTATTTTTGTTCTTACTGAACAAAAGAGAACTGACCATCTTTCTCCATCCTCAGTATCTTAAAGTACAGTCCAAGTAAGCAAAACAGGAATGATACTGTACTGTAAAACTGAAGAAATGTATATTTATAATAAAATATTTACCTGGACCACATAGCACACTGCAGTTTTCCTCATTGCAGACTGATTATTTGTAATACATGACATCCAGTGAAAACACCCAAACATTATATAGACTAATTATACTCCAAGTATTTCTTTAATTTATTTATCAAAGTAAACAGTTAAGTCTTAAAAGTTCCCAGCCTTCTAAAAGTCTATACTTGCACTAATAATAATATAAAAACCTATTCCAAAAATACACGAATCTTTAAAAAACAGTTTTTTAAATATTAACATACTAAATAAATAACATTCCATAGAATCATGTAATTGAAAGTTAAACTATGGGAGATCAATCCATAAATATTAATAATGGTCACCTCTTGTAACCAAAGATAGCCATTCTCAAAGTACAAGTAAACAACTGGGTGTCTGAGTTTGTTTGTAGTGTAGGAGCCAATATCTAAACAGAAACCAGACTTTTAGGAAGTTTAACCTGTGGGTCAAGAAATAACCAAGAACCCAACGTCAAGAGACAAAGTGATGAACTAACTTCTACACAACCTTTAAAACATATAATTTAAAAAACTTACTGTTTCTTAATTATGCACCTTTTCTTTTAAGATTTTTAAAAGGGCACATAAAATAAGCTTTTTCTCTCTTTTTTTTGGCTGTATTTTTGCATCAAATTTCAGCAGGCATGGTTTTGGGATTCTCCTACAATGAATAACTTCACTATGTACAGGTCTCAACTATGCACTGTGGACCTTTTGTGATCTATTAGCATATCACACAACATAGTAAACACTTTACCAATTCTTCTCTATCAGCATATTAAGAAAATACTAGTAACAATATAATCTGCTGCCACTTAGCAGCTTATTTACAATTAACTAACATTTTTATAGAGATAGCATCAAAGTCCTGCAACCACAACTATGAGGATGCCATTTAGATACAATGCAGTTTTCTTTAGTTAAAATTTTCCAAATAAAGAAAGGGATTTTATGTAATATTTCATGTAAAATTAAAACATAATATGGCTATAAATATCCAGCATGCCATGCACACTAATTCAAATGGTCTCAGATACATTTCTTCAACCATTGACTAGAAGAGCCTAAAAAGCATAATCCACTTGCTCAGTTAGTAATAAGCAAGCAGTCAGTCACATGCTGATTTGCATATTTTAGAGCTATCAACTACTGATAATATGAAGCAACTTTCAAATTAAAAGTGTTACTTAGTGGGAAAAATATCAATTCAAATAAAGAATAACGATACAGCATCTTAAAAAAATTTCAGTTAACAACTAAATACCTGCATCAACCAATCTGTCAATACTTGACCGAATCATTCTTAATTTCAGCCAATCAGGGAGCAGCAGTGCCTCCTCTGATGTATCCAAAAGAAAGGCTGATGGTGGGCTGCCCTCTAGTGGAAACCAGGTTTCCAGTAGCTCATCATACTGATCATTTCCTGTCAACAGAACACAGTGCATGTAGAGCAAATGGTAGTTCAGTCATTATCATTACTTTCTGGATTACAATTAACTAATAGTCAAATAATGAATATTCATCAACCATGGACTTCAATTAATTAAACTTGGCACCAACTTTAATCTTATGAATATGGCTTAATTAACCTAAGACTCCAAAAGTGTAAGTTTGTGAACTAATGCATGCAAAAACATTCTTGCTTGCTTCTTTTTGTTTTTAGCTGCAATAAAAATCAGCCTAACACACAAAAATACACAAATAAATGCTTAAACAAATACAGAAAGCAGTCTGATAGTAGTTACTATTTTTAGCACTCATATTAACTTGAGTCCTGCCTGCAGTCTGGGAAAATACCCCTGACATCATAGCAGTCTTGGGCAAAATAACTTTCCTATTTTTTCATTGGTTAAAACCACCATTTGTAATGGTACAAAGTCAATATATCGATGACCAGCACTGTGTGTAATGCATTCTGGGGATCATTTTAGCAAAGACCAGCACGCTAAGCAATTGATCGATATAGTGAGTACTGGCAGGACTAGGGCTACTTTATTTTTATGGTACATATTTTGAAAACTGGTAGACAGGAAGTAACCAACCTTCTGGCAGTCCGTAGGTAAGGAGAATGATCATTGAGTGAACAACTAAAACATGCATTGTGGCTGAGTCACCAGACTCCCATTGCAAAATGATCTGGTCTTGGGTATTAGACTGAAAACACAAAAGAACTTGAATCACAAGGAGTGACCTGCAAAAGTTTTGTAACTGGATCTACTGGAACTGCACAAATGGCTGAATAGATTGGTCCAGCAACAGCAGACAACAACAACACTATTTCCAAATCCTACTCACACAGCAAGAGTTTTTAGATAGAGAGGCCACAACTAGCTAAAAGATCCTCCTGCCAATACAGGTTCTGCTGTAATTAAAAGAAACCTTAGAGAAACTAATTCAATGATAATGTGCGTCACTTCTGTTCATGATTTGGTTTTAATCCTGAAAATGACTAATGACACATTTGCAAATGCATATCAGAAATTACTAATTAAACAGGTTCATGTAAAAACTTTGGAGAGCTCCATCTTACATTTATAAGCTCTTTTGAAGTAATAGTAGTAGTAGTAATAATTATGATGTAAACAGTCAGAAGAGCTATGGCCTCACCTATACATGTTTAAAAAGAAGCAAAAGTTTACAATCTACACAAATTCTCTTAAAATCAAAAGATATTTTTGAGTCATTACAGTCATGTTTTTAGTTATAAGGCAAATTAATTCCTATTTGTTAATTCATTAAGCTAAAGTAAAAAGGTAAAACAACTCTTCAAAATGATAAAACCTTGTGCATACATTAAACAAAGTTAATAAGTTTACCCAATCATAAGCCTCCTTGTCTGGCTCCTTTGCTTTCCGAAGATAATTAGTATAGAGGGTGACGAGAGCCCTTAGAGTATGATTGGCCAGGTCTGATCTACTATAAACCTGAGGCAAAATATGATTCATCACTGTGGTTCTTTCAACAATCAGTTGGGCAATATCCTAAAATATATAACGAACTAAATCAGTCACATGTCTAAAAACAAAATTTTAAGAATTTATTTTTAAATTAAAAGTTATATCCAGACAATAATCCCCTCTCTCTCTCTCCACACCCCAAATGCTTCCCTTCTACTCCTTTGACTAAAAGGAAAACAATTTGTCACTAAAGAATAATGCAGTAAAAATATTTCCTTAATAAAAAATTTTATAGATATTTCTAGATTTTTAAAATTATCAATATCATTTAAATTTACAGATAAATTGATTTTATTATTATTTTTAATTCTCAGCTACTTCTGTCTACTCCAGATTTTCAAAGATCTTCTGCATCAATAAAGGTTCTATAATTGCCAAGCGAATGAGTTCTTTTGTTGTTTTTTTTACACACACAAATATTTCTTGTAGCAGGCACAAAATGTAAATCAAAGGTTAGAAATTGAGGAAAATCTAAAAAAACACTGACTGTTGTATTAAAAAATACTATGGTAAGAACAAAAATCTGTGAAATGCAATGAAAAGGTCTGTCTCTTTTTTTTTGCAGAATTAAATTCTGTCATAAATGAAACCTTGCTAATAATATATATATATAACCTTGTTTCAATTAGGTTTTGTAACCTTTTGTCACACATTTTTAACGACACCAGATTGGTTTTAGTATTTGGATTTTCTTTAGATTTGTTTGCTGTTACAGATGGTGTAACTTCTGACTGAGTAAAACCTTGGAAAAATTTCATTTACTATACCAGAACCCATTTTGATATCTTCACAAAACTTTTGTTTTCTCACCAGTTAAAAAACAACAAAACAAAAACCAAATAGGTGAAATGTTACACCATAGTAAGAAAAAAGAAGAATTTATTTGCTGGGTTAAGTTAAACTCCCTAATGTGCAACAAAGGGTATAATTTACCTTAAGGTTTAATCAAAATACTAAGAGAGAGAGGTAAAGAGATATGATGTAAAAACATGTTTAACATAATAAAGCCTTATATTGTGTTATTCACAGAGTCTCTTCATGTGATGATTTCTTGTGGTTATGAAGTTACAGACTAATAAAGCTGTGAATTTCAGTGAGTGCCCACTTTTCAATATTGTTCTGAAGAACATTCTTTTAGCAGAAGAAATACATAAATGATAAGAAAAAATGCTTAAACACTTTAATTACATATACATTTTTAAAATTTTAATTATTTCAGGTGATACAGCAATTTTATCCATTACTCAACCTAGGACATCCACACAAATGGGAGAACAGCTGTAACTACTTACCAAAGACAAATCATCCAGCTCGTGCAGGTTCTGATCCTTCACGTGTTTAGATAAAAAAATAATGTAAGCACTCACAAGATTTGGATCTGTTTCAACCCGACATGCCTTCAAAAGAAAACATCAATATATATAAATTCTTTAATCTTACATAAATTCTCAAAACAAATGTTTAAAAGACAACCAACAATTAAAAGCAATTATTAAAGAAACACTCACACACTGATATACACTTACTTACCTGTCTAATTGCCAGACAAGCTTGTGGCTTTACAGCTTCAAAAAGTGGTAACCTTGGGAGATAGATGAGAAGCCATTTGTGTGCTGGAAGCATCTCCAACAGATGCTCATCTTCAGGAGACAAGTCTGTCTCTTCTGCATCTTCAGGAGACATGTGCGACTTAGATACAACTAGCGACAAACCCTAAAATATAAACCAAAATAAGTTTTGATGCATTTGTTTTTATCTAAACAATAAAAAAAACAAACAAAATTCAGCCAATAGAACAGATGTTGATCCTATTAACTGTCTCATTTGTTCATAACCGGTATTTACTTAGAGATCAAAAGGTGGTGTTTTTCCTCAAAATAAAAAATATTTTCAATGAAGTACCTCAACCAGATAAAATTAGGAATTATCTACTGCTCATAGAACAGAAAAATCTTGATACCTCACCTGGATTTGGATGCAAACAAATTTCAAATTAACAAAAAAAAAAGTTTTTTTTTTTAAGTTGCACAAAGATTGCTGTTGCAGCACTTTGTAACAGATTTTCTACAGAACAAAGCTTCAAATTATACACAAATCTTTCTAGTTCTGCTGAGTCTGTAATGCTGGCAATTACAGAAAAGTTTTTTTTTTCCACTAACAGAAGTTGTCAATATGTGAAAATAAATACAAAATGTGGAAAAGCCAACTTAAAAATTCTTCTTTCATGAGGTTTACCCCAGATTTTCTCAGAACACAAACATCATTCTAAAACCAAGATTTTGCAGGCTTTCCTGCTGTTGTAAATGTTAAAAGAGATGGAATTCAATAGAAATAAACACTTGATTAACTTCTGAAAAACACACACACACACTTTGGTTATTGCATCTTTTTTCTTTTGCCTGCTAAATGGGATAAAAATTTTAATTTAGTATCTTTGATATTTTTTTTATATTTGTAAGAAATTTCATCCAAATCTTTATCCTCTCAAAAATAGCATTTCATTCTATGCAGATTAGAAAAAACAACGATTCATTGTGATATATTCTCATTAATTTGTATTTGATAAACATCCAGAACAGAATGCCACACCTATTGTCAGGTATACAATGAATAATAAGAATTAGCTTAGAATGTAAATGAAAAAAAAAAAAGAAAAAAGGGATGAAAATTGAAAATTCAGAGCAGAAAAGCTCCTGTTTTCTAATAAATCAGTAGTTGGTGTGCCAAAGAACAAAGGTGTATTTCAACTTCCAAAACTAAACTTCAGGCTAAAAGGATCAGAAAAATGGAAAGTTGCTGGTTATACCGCCACTATATTTCACTGCACTTTCTATCAGACAATCTCCATTTGGAATGTGAAAGATCAATCAGCAGGCAAAACAAAACAAAAAAAAACAGCCTAGAAAGATAAAGCTGCCTTAGTAAATTGCGTAGGAATGGAGTTCCTACTAGCCTTGATTGCAAGCATCCGACTGGCAGTTTGGTTTGACGAGAGTCTCTTGAAAAAATAGTCCAAGACCTCAAATGTGGTCCGACTGTCACTTGCTGGACTATGGACAAGCAGCTGAAGTTTTGCAAGAAGCTGCTCTTGTTTCTTCATTTTCTAAAAAAAAAAGAACATTAGTTAAAAATAAAATATGAAGATCTATGTGATAATTATCAGAAAAGATAAATATGTATTTCTGTGAAATTTATGAGCATTTCAATAGTATCAAGAAAATACAAAATTATGTTAAAAAGCAGTCAGTCAAAATAATGTTTTGTAAAGCATCCTGATGATAACAACAATAATAGTTTAGCCATCACTTATTTACCTGCTTCTTTTTATATTTGTCACCTTTGACATCTTCCTCCTCTTCAAAATCCTTTCCATCCTGTGGCTCATGCAGCAGAAACTCACACAGACACTGCACAGGCAGAACATCTAATGAACCCTCATTAGATTCCACCAGCTCTGCCAACCAAGGCATTGATTGTCTGGTCCCCTAGCAACCAACCAAGATAAAATAGCAGATGCTTTTAAACAGGGGATATTTTTATGTAAGGTAAAATGTATCATATAAAAGGAAACTTCATCTTTCTCCTAAAACCATAAACTTTGCACATATCCTGTACCTGCATCTAAAAGTAGGAAGATTAAACCTAAAGTACCTGTAAATACTAGAACCTTACAGTTTCTGTACATTTACATTTATCACTCTTTGAATTTCTAAACAGTATTAACAATCTGTATTTTTTTCCAAAGCTGGTGTCAAGCAAACAGACCTAAAGACAACATATGGTGCTGTAAAGCTATTCCATTAATTAATAAGCAATTATTATTTCTGCATTAATATTGAGCTTAATATTATTAATGCCATTTTTCTTGTCATCTCATTATTATTTGGTTCTTAATCTGCTTAATTAATATCTTAATTCTCTTGACTCATTCAAGCACAATTTGAAAATAGCTGTAAATCCCAAACATTCATGCTAAGTAATAGTTTTTTTCTTCAGCTTAACAAACAAGGTGAGAAATACACAAGGTAATACATTCTTGTTTCTACGTTCCAATTATTAACTTTTAAAAGAGGGTCATATAAAAAGTTGGACTGTTTCTTCAAATGGTCCGGTAAAATTTATTACCTGTCTCTGAATGATGTCTAAGAGAAAATCTGGATTTCTGCTTCGACACAACATTTGTCCAATCCTCAGAGACTGGTTTAACAGTTTAAGCTGATCAAGCGCTTGTGATGGTGGTTTTCTGGCAATACCACTAAAAAAAAAAAAAAAAGACCTTAAATGTAAATACAAAAATTAAATGGGAGATTAAAAAGTTAAAAAAAGGTGATAATTCAGTTTATTATGCCATCATATCAGCAGCTCAAGAGTGAAAAGCACTGAATTATTTCTTTAAATCAGAGACTTTTTTCCTGTCAAATTTTTAGAGTTTCAATTTGTAAAAATTTAAATAATACATTTTTGAACAGGTGAAAATGATTAAACACACAGTAAAGGTGAGGCTTACAGCTTTGCCTTCCTGTCAGCCTTGAAAGCAAAAAATAATATTATATATCAGACAAGTCTATAGAAGGTCTGCCTGTCTGATGCTTTGGATGCATGAAATCGTTTGTTTAATTTACATCTGGGGCTAGCAGATTACACTTTCAGGTTTCTATTGTTCACTAAGATTAAAACTTAGAGAAGTAAGTAACATCTGTGACATCACAAAACAACAAGCATGAAGCAGAAAGAAAAGTACAGAGAGCAATGATAAAACATTGCTGTTTTGTATGTAATTACTATGCTAAAATTCTACTTAAGTCTGGAATTATTTCAAATGATTTCTACGGTGGCATTGTGATGCAAGCTTTTTCTTATAAATCTAACAATGCAACCTACCAATAACCAAAACTAAATAACTTGTGCTGAAAACTTACAAAACTCTAATCTAATTCCATTCTCTTCATTGGGTTCCCTTTTAGCTTATATAATGGTTTTAACGTTCCCTTTTTTTGTGTGTGTTGTAAATTTTCATTAAAACCAACTTGTGCTAATTATCAAAGATTAAGAATTTTAAATAACTTTTTTTTGGAGAAAGAAAGATGACTGATTAGGTTTGCTCAGGTGAGACATACAACCGAACTGAACATTCCAATACAATGTATAAAATTAAAACAGTGAGAAGATAAAATCATATAAAAAGATAAGTAGTTTACTGATTTTGAAGTTGCAAAAAAAAAAAAAAAAAAATCCCTACCCACACAAAACAGCATAAAATGAACTACCAGCTAGCGATCTTACTTGGGATCCATGGAGGTTAGCTGAGCAACCAGCAAACTGTTGCTCTCTGTTATCGTCACTTTGCTAGTGGCCGCAGCAAGATGAGACTCAAACTCCAAAATGTCATGCTTCTCTTTTTGTGCAAGCTATTAAAATTTTAAAATAAAAAATACATATTTCTTAAATGTTTAATTTTATATTGGTAATACTTATATTGCAATGCTACAATATTTTTTTTTAGATTATATCTTAAAAAGCAGCAGTAATTTTTTTAGCGAGTAAGAGTGTGTGTTTAGGTATGTGATTCTGGTCTGTGGTTAAGAGGATGCAATTTATTGGGTAGGTGTGCATGAGAGGAAGTAAACCAAATAAAATGTGAAAGAAGAAACTACATTTCCAATCAAGCTAAAAAGTTTCAAATCTAAAAACATTGCTCAAGGACTTCATTAGTATGGAAATATGCAGTCTTTCTATAAACTCAAATTTTATTTAGCAGTGTGCTTAATATGAAAAGCCTTCAATCATATTTCCTCAAGAAAAACATTTGTAGGTAATTTCTATAGTTCTCCTTATGCACTACCAGAACAAATTGTGCACAGGTTTTTTTTTTTAAAATCCATCAAACAAACCAACCAACCTGACATTCCTTCATTCTGATTTCATCTATCACCTTTTCTTCAGTAGCAGTTGTAGGTGGTGGAAATTTGTAGTTACTGTGAACAAAGATGAAGTTTTATCTTTAGAAAACGTTTCAATTAAAAAAAAAAAAAAAGATTTTTCCCATGCACATTTCCAAAGACTTTAATATGCTGATCATTAATCAAGATTTTCCCAATGTTAATCATTTGAGAAAACAAATAAATACTAATATTAAAACTTACTTTGTCATGACCATTTCCATTAAGCATTTTAGTGTAGGATAGTTTTCCCAGGCTGACAATCCTTCAAAGAAAATAATATACAAAAAGTTAAAAACCATAATAATTTTTTTCTAATCTCTCTTTTCAAAAAAAAAAAAAACAACTCCATCCAGCTACATTTTATTTATTCTTCAGTGTATTTGAATTACTACTATTACTTTTAGTATAATCAAAATTGAATAATCTTCAGTCGTAATAATTACTATATCTTACAAAATAAATACATAAGGTAATAAATACTAATTTACACATTGAGAAAGTAAAAACAGATATTTACTTAAAGAATACATACACAAACAGAGTCCATATAAAGTTCTGACATCAAGTGTATACTTTATATTTATACGTGCTGATCAAAACAAAAAAAAGAATACTGTGATAAACTATACAAATGTATTGAGAATGAAATATATTTTAAAAATTCAAAATTAACTATAAAGTTTTATATATATAGTCCATTTTGTGTAATAACTGGACATTGCTTGATGTATTTAGTGACATCATAGTGACAATAAATAGTCACTACATACCATAAAGTCACATGACCTTTAGTAGCATGCATGGCCACTTTTGGCTAGCACTACAGCAATGCAACTGCAATTTATGCTGTTCTGTTTGCCAGGCAAAAGACAGTCTTATTGCAGTGCATTTCACTCTTCTAACATGGCTTGATGTAGTTACAGAATTGTCCTAGGAGCATATGAACACTGTCCAATGTACCTAAAGAGCATATTCCAAACATGTTCTATGGGATTCTAGTGGGGGGAGGGGGCAAGGAGAATAAGTAGGCCATGGTAGACATTGGATATTTTTCTCCCAAATGTGATTTATGACTATTTTTACAAAATGGGCTTTTGCATTATCATCAATGAAGTTTAATGACCTGTAACAACTCCATAAAAGAAAATCCATTTCACTTTTGTGGTCATGTGACACAATATCCCCCAGTGGTCTCTCTCTGACAAGTGATAGTATTAAAATGTTGGTTTGGGTCCGATGAAGCACACATAAGACCATCAGTAAAGGGAGACCTAACTCATTTCCAATCTTGCTTTATAGTGCATTTGTTGTGTTATGGATGTGTGAAATGCCAGATGTCTACTGCATAAATAAGCAGTGTGTGGTCAGTTGTGTACAGTCTGGTTGGAGTCCCACAAACCTGCTACAATTCATTCTGGATAAAATGTAGTGAGATAGTGTGATTAGTTCAAGCCAGACAGGTGACAAAATTTATCATAATGGTCAGTACTGCTGTGATGCCCCCTTCAGAATTTTCATGAACCACTCTCTCTGTGTACCTTTGCTAAAGTTGGCTGATAAGACTGCATTATACAGCAAGTTCTGCAGCCACATTTCCTAGCAATGGTAAGTTTCATTGCTCTTAGTTAAGTCATTGAAGCACTATTACTTCAGTAATTTCATTATGTGAATACAGTATCATCTTATAAGGGTGAGACTTTTGTGGGATATAACCTACCCAAAGACAACAAGTTATAAATCAATACAATTGTCATATGACTCAAACCTTGGGTTGGATCGTACAACACCTACAGTGGCCAGAGTGAATGTAGTCATACAAAATATCTCTACAGTTGTTTAGTGTATGAAGCACACACACTCTCTCACTCTCAATGCCAATAATGCCCATGCCAATTAAAAACAGTATTTAAAGAAAAAAAAGTAAACTAAAAAAAATCTCTTCAGTATATTATCATATCTAAATTCAAATTAACAGAGACAGCTAACAAAAACAAATGAAATAAATGTGAAATTTTTAGATAATATAACATGTATCTTAAACACAAAGCAATCCTTTTTCTTGGTCAGCTGAGATTTGTTTGAAGAAGTTGCAGGAACTAAAGATGTCATAACCTTTTGTTTACTACTGCAGTTTTTTTTCTTTTAACTTTAACTGTCTTAAACCTGATGTTAATAATTTAAATTAAAGCAAGCATGCGTGCACACAAATATACACAGTAAAAGCAAAAAATAACAAAAAAGGTAAAAACTAATGCTCTATAATTTTAAGAATTTATAAGTTTGATGTTTTGAAATGAGTAATTATTTGCCACCTTCACAAAACAATACATGCATTAAATATACAAAGTTGGACTGGTAAAGTAAACAAAGATGACAAACAACACATCGAAGGATGAAAATAACTATAGCTCACATGTCCTTATACAACTGCAGCAAATGATTTATTTGTTACTCAGATGATGTCACTTTACTTGGTGCAATGTGTACTGAAACAACTTCTTTATATAACATGGTATTTAAAAATTCTGCAAACAGTAGGCCAAAAATGGAACTTACCAAATGTACTTGGATTGAAAGCAGCAATAATAAGCAACATCATCCAAGCTTTCCAATACAGGTTGGAGATAGCCAGCGTGGGTGGCTGATAGCTGAAAATTATCAAAACAATACATTTCAGATGTGAGTAAGAAAACCACAAGACTGAATATGTTAACATTAAACGTGAACACATTAATTTGAAAAAAAAAAGTTTCTTTTCAACCCAAAACAAGACTACTTCAAATGTTAAAATATTAACTCTCTCTCTCTCTCTTTTTTTTTAAACTAGTCTGAGTCTGGGAACTAATTCAAACTATTTTCTAGTTTTGTTAATTTTTTCTGTAATAATACTGAAAAGTTTAGACTTTAAAACACAATTCACTACAAGCATATTTTTAGCAGAAAAAAAACTTGACACTTAAATATTCCAAAAAATTAATAAATGTGTGCAGTAAAAAAAAAAAAAACTACAATTAATTAAAAGAATAATAATGTCATCAAGAACAACAATACCTTTGTTTTTCCTAAAACTTTTGCACACCTGCCTGTCAACTTTTCTTATGGTATAAAGGTTTATAAATCTCATGACAGCTGTTTCATCTGACTTGCACATACATATTCAGGTTCAGTAGCAATTTGTTCTCCACCTTGAACCCCAAATTAAACAAAGTTCAAAGGTGCTCATCTTCTGTTACATTTTATTTTCCACAATGGAAAACACTAAATGTTTTCTGTGTAATAAATTGGTTGATATCATGGTTATATTTTCATGTTTCTTCAGATTTTCTTTTGTATCTACTTGTGAAATGCTCAGGAAACTGATGCTGAATTATTCTGTACATTATACAGAAAAAATAAAATTGTCAATCAAACATGTAGGAGGATTTATTAACATACTTAGGAATAGCAACAGGTTATCAGTGTTAATGTGCAGTGGATTTTCGTAATCTCAATCCAGCCAGATGTACTGTCAGAAACAACGTCAGAAATTATAAAGCAACCATAATTCTAAATTACAGGGGAAGTTGCACTTTTTCAGCATTCAAGGATCAGTTATCATTTATAAATTTCATTTCTTTTTTCCATTTCCATAAGCTCTTCTGATTATATCTTATGAAAAAGATATCTTGGCAACATCATTAAAACTATTCAGAGCTTTATATTACTAAATAATAAATTATTTAACTCATGATTTTTCTACTACTTTTAGGAATAAAAAAAACAATGACAAGAATTTTTACAAACCCTTTAGGTAGTGCTATGTTCTCAGGATGTCGATAGGCACACAAATTCATCAATGCATCTATTAACTCTAACCGCTCAACTCTCAAAACATCAAATCCTACAAAAAACAATAAAGTTAACTTTTAAACACTATGTGTCCATCTCATTCATGTAAATTACATTAAGGGTGTCATCAATTTTAAGTATAATTATTTAGTATTATTTTTTTTTTAAATCTCATTCAGCTGAAACAAACAGAATTATTTTTGCTAACTTTAAAATATCAGATACGCTGAAGATACTCCTCAGCTTTAGTAAAGCTGATGTTACAAATAGATTGTATACAAAGATGTTTATTTAAAAATAAGAGACCAGGGTAGATCTAAGTCAATCTAGGTTTGATTCTTAAACCTCCCTATACCACATCACTTTTTAACTTATACCACCAGCCTAGAAGCAATAATTAGCATTTATGGTGAAATGGCTGAATATTTAACCAACACACTTGTACTGGACTGGAGCGATATAAAAATTTGTTGTTAATAAAAGTACTACGTGTTACAGCCCCATATGACTCTACCTGTGCTGAGTAATACAGATTTGAAGGGTAGTGAGGTTCTGATGATGTACTTACCATCCATGTGCAGCTTAGCAGCTCTTTTGATGAGCTGGTCTGCAAGCTCTACAGCATCAGCAGAACTGAGTGGGAGGTCTCTAGACAGGCCTATTACAAGTATCCTCATCAGCGTATCTTCTAATACTGGAATCTCTGATGCAAGGCGCAGCATATGGCTAAATTATTTCAAAAACAAAAAGAATACAACATATTTTTCTAGCTAACCACTCACTGTCCATAGTTTTTTGTAGACTAAATTTTTTTTATGTTGTGAGGTTACTTAGTTTTAATTCTTTATTTTTTAAAAAAATGTAATTAATTTTATGATGTGTAACTCAAACCTTTTTGTTTTCAATGAATCCTTGCTCCACAACCCTGTTGTTTGCTTTCTTGTTTTAGTTAACTGAAAACTCATCAAAATTTCATATCAGATAAACTCCTGAATACGTAAATATTTTCTTTATTCCTGGCATTGGGAAAACTTTGCTGTAATGGTATTCTTACTCCCTTATAGCACCTAAATTAAACTAAACTAAAGACCCAGATCAGAGTGGCAAATTTTCTCTCTGTTTTCTTACTCTACTGGAGCTAACTTATTAACCACTCTCTCTCTCTCTTCATCTTCTGATTCTTATCCAAGTATTTAATACACAGTAACTTACATTCTGTCCCCTTCTGGTGGCCAGTTGTCCTTGTTGTGATAATGCTCAGCATTTTCCATAAACAGAACTTTGTGAATGCTAGAAATTTTAAAAAAAGAAAAACAAAAATAAATAAGATGATATGTTTTGATTTTCAAGATTCCTAAACCCCAAGTTATAATTAGTAAACTATAGTTAGTAGTTATTCCAAAATTTAAAATAAAATACCTGAAGTGGGGGGGCTGGGAGGTTTATTGCAATCTGCATTATAAATGTTGTTTATTCTATATAAACATTAAAATCAAGCTGATGTAGAGCACAGAATAAATTCATCCATATTACCTGTAATAGCCTGTTAGTTATAATTAGTTAACAAGTTTAAATGATGGAAGAAAGTGAATGACCTGCACAAAGATGACCACACGAAGGCAGTTCCTATTTTACACTAGCAAGATTGCTGCAGCAACACCATATCAAACGTAACAAGTATGAAACAGACCAGTGATAATCATATTCCTTATGCTAATTAAACAGGGTGTCCAGGTTTTCCAACAGTAAGTTACAATCACCAGAATAGTGCATGATGCCATATTTTACAATTGCTGCAGATTGCTTAACTTACTAAAAACAGACCTGCAATGAAAAAAAATGCTGTAACAGGAGGCTAACTCCTCTCCACATCAATGTGTGTGGAAGCAGGTTTCATCTTCAGTAACATTCTGCACATAACAGTTCAATACTGAAATTTCAGTCAATTTACAATACACCTACTCACAGATAGTTAAAAAAAAAAAAAAAAAAACAGAAAGGAGTTTTAACAACATGCTATTTATTGCTGATTCTCAAAACTTGTATTTTCTATGATTCCTTGTTTAAAATTCACCTGTGACAGTCCATCTCTGTGCAACTTTGTCTGTTAATCCAATTTTACAGCTGGCAAGTGGTTGATAAAGCTAATGTTCAAATAATATAATGAAGATTGTTTTGTAATTGTAATTCTATTTTATTCTAAGACAATACCACTTTTGTGACAGTGTGATAATAAAGTGGCTGTAGCTTTTCATGTTCACACTTAAGATTTCAAAAGCTAAAAAATAACAAAAGTTGAACATTTGGTTTCACTTTGTTAACAGCACCAGGTACAGCCATCATGTTCAGGCAGCACAGGTACCCTTCAAATATATCAGACCACACCTTCGGCAGTTCTCATACAAAACATGATACAGCACTTAAAATAAGGCCAATCTGCTATCATAAATTCACTCACTCACCAGTGAACGTAGTCATTTGCCTTCATTTCGAGGATTTTTGGTACAACAGTATGCAGCCACCAGATGCTATCTCGCTGAATTAGCGACACTTGATGCTGGTACTGATGAAGACTCTCTAAATCTGATTTTAAAAAAAAATAATATTCAGAAAAGTTCAATAACTTGCAGCAATCTAGAGCCCTTAAAAAATTGCATTGCATAGGAAATCTGTTTTATTGATTACTAATCAATCTAACTTGGTGGCATTTAGTGCCAATGCAATGGAAGTCAGTAATATGCATTTAAACATTTACAACTTTATATATAATATACAATATGTTATTCAAATGCTACTGCATATTTAAGTAGAAAAGATGCCATTAATTTAATTTACATCCAGTTTCAAGGTGTCAACATTCTACCTAAAGTATGATCATGCTGCAAAGGGATCACACACTAAACATGGAGATATTTGACTTTTCCAGGCTGCTGCTTTGCTTTACATACCTTTCCGCTCCCCTCGAGCACAGGCTCCAGCAGCCTCTCTTACAGAAGGGGTCACGCCAAGAAAGATGCTCAAGGTGATCAAGTCAGTGATAGCCATCACAAAACGGTCCTATATCAAAACAGAATAAAATGGTCAGTAAAAAAAAAGTGTCTCTTTTGTTTATTCTTTTCAGTAGAATGTCAAAACGCCTCTTTAATTTTATGTATTCAATCCATTCAAGACTTAGAAGCTCTCTATCAGCAGCCACACAACGAAAACATGTGGGAGGGGAGAAAACTGCCTGTAATTCAGCTAACTTTGTCAGATGCAGTTTCTCCTCACTGAACACAGCAATGTATGCATTAATAACTGAGCTTATCTCCCAGTTCATTATACCATATGCCATGTTGATCATGCAAACAGCACCAATGACAATCAAGTCTTTCCTACAAGTTCCTTACAGGTGGCTATATTGAGGAAGTCTCCACCAACAAAATAGGTAATCAAAGCCATAGGTATCACCAATCATCACTCTGGAAAACTGACAGTTTGTAATTTTTAAAAATTAACCACCATTAACCATGTTCTGAATTTTTGCTTATTTTGCTTTCACAACTGCAACATACATTTATCTCACAACTGTTATATCATCAAATTTAAACTAAACTACACTAACCTTGAAAGACTGGTCCATCTCAGTAAACTTTGTTTCTGTTCGCTCCTGCATTAAACCCAAACAAAATGCAACAATGTTCATGTCATGCCGGAGAGCTCGTACAATTTCCCGAAGCAAGGCCCTTAAAGCCCGTAAATAGTCATCTTTATTGGAAAGTAAGTCCTGGAATATGTCAGCCAATATCTAAAAAAGCAAAAATTGTTTTCCTATAAACAAACAACCATTTTAATTTGTGTCATGTATCAGCTCTCATGAGCATGCTCATTTGTTTTTCAACAATAATGCCAGAGATACTGTGAAACTGAGATAAATAACAGATATTTATTAAATAAACAACAGTATAAATTTGTAATTGAAAACCAATTAAATGCATCAACAACAGAATCCAATTATGATAAAATGCCATAAAAAATAACGGTAATTTTAATTATATTCTAAATAAATCTATCACATAAAAGGAAAAATGAAAAAAAATTTAAAAACTTTAATTCAACATTTAAAGAGGGATTTCTAAGGAGCATTTAACTGAAGTTTACAAGCCAAATCCTATTCCTTTTATTGAAAAGATACAAAAATCACATTAAACTAAATATAAAACTTTACAAAAGCTTAATTATTGCTGCCCCTCAGTAGAAATTGTTTCCAATAAAAAGCTATAGGTGACCAAAAAAATAACCTTTGAAGGAGAATTGAAAAAAAAAAAAAAGAGAGAGAGAGAAAATAATAGCATTATTAATAAATTTTTTTTTTAATTCATACAATAATAACATTTTTTTTCAATTATATCATCAATATTGTATTTTTTACACTTTAAAAGTGGGAATTCTTTTATTTTAAAAAAGTATATTTTTTACCCTGGCTGATGCTTCCGATGAATTCTGAAAAATAGTCACAAGAAGAGCCATGTTGTTGGGATTCCGGGCATTTGACAGTTCATTGTAAATAGTGTGGGTTAGAATTATTCGATGATTATCATGATGTTGAGTAAGAAGTTCCCTTTAAAAAATTTGAAAATAAATATTAATAATAATAATTATACACATCCAGGAAATCAGGATGAATTATTCTGATAAAGTGGTTCCATATCATCCACATTGTGCAAACAAGTTAGAAAATTTTCATGCAGCAAGTTACTCAACACACACTAAATAATGCAGATAAAAAGTGTAAAATATAGATAAATAAGCCCTGCACATATTTTTTTTACAAATTCAACAGCTTTGTTATTCAGTCCACTAATACATGGAACAAGTGTGTTACAGTACTAAAAATTCTAGAGCTGATAATGCTAAGAGTCAAAGCAATCAGACTCTGTATAAAAGAATCAGATATTTCTGAAAAAACTGTAAAGCCAATTACAAATAGCAACTTAAGAAAAATGGTCAGGATGCAAACTTTCTTTCACAAGTACACTTGGTTACATCCCCCCCCCCCCAGTATTCTAAACATTCAGTTAGCAGTGGTTACTAATTTTCAGGAGTGTAAGTATAGGTAGTAACAGTTAGTGATTTTTCAGACACCATCAATGATTTGCGCATGAATCAAATGGATATTATAACCTGTGACTTAAATGTTTAAAACCAAATAATTCAAGGCAGGCAACTCTGCATCAACCTGCAATTACAATGTCCATACAATGCCACTAAATTTGTAGTAACTACTTTACATCCTTTTATCAGATCAAGATTTGAAGTGCTGCAGAATCACTGCACATAATCAAGAAACTGTTTGTGAGTGTTTTATGGCTCAGAATACGAAACAATGGGTACTGTAAGATTTTTTTATTTGAGGAGAAGAGAGACTTTTGTGGTGTGAACACAGTTAAAGCCATGCAGCAAAAGAATGAAAATTGTCAGTCTTATTCATCTTTAGCAAAACATGGGTGCATTAATGCAAGGGTATAACTGGTGTCTCAAAAAGAACTTTAAGAAATTAACTTTATTTAACACATTTATTAAGAAAACATTCAACAACAAAGAATGAAATTTCTAAAACGTCCAATGTCTACTTTGACAAGTATTAATGGGAATAAATTTTCAATGATTCTGGGTGGTTTCTGAAAGTTAATCTTATATAATTCACTCATTTAAAAAAAAATTTCATCTTAACAAATAAAAAAACAAATCAGCAATTAAATTCACCTTATGCAAGCCATGTAATGATTAATCAGAGGTTTAGTCTTCATCCTTATCTTTATCAGCTGGGCAATGGTCTCCAGATCATTAGCTGCACTTTGGTTACAGTTCATGCACACAGACATCAACAGGTCTTGAGCTGAACGTGCCAACTGGATAAGAGTAACAGTGTAGATCATACATGGAAATAATCCAGCTCAAACAAATAGGTAAGCATGAAGCCTGAATTAACAAATGAAACTGGGAAGAAAAAACAATCAAGATGCAATGAGACCTCAGGTAAAATTGAGGCTTTCTAAAAGAAAATCTAAAAAAAAAACCCCACACTGGCACCACTGTAAAAGTTTTGGTAGAATTTCATCTTTCCATTACAAAGGTAAATTCAGCTACAAAATATCAAACAAAAAAAAAGCTCAACCAGAAACAATGCTACAAAGCAATGTTACTAATTTAAGAATTGGGGAAAAAAGAAATTGTCCAGGTTATGCACAAATACAAAAATGTTGATTAAGATCAAAGTCTCTTGTCTTTGAAACTTTTGAAATTTATCTTTGAAAGAAATTAAAGCATTTGACAAAGTAATAAATAAAACTAATTTGAAGTAGTAAACCATAAGCTAAATGAAGTTAGATATACTTTACTGATACATCTACTTTATGCAAGATCCTCATATTGACTTTTCAATTTGCAACTATTAAGATAACTTTGCTTATTTTTAATTGATCAAGAATAATCATCTTTATTTCATGACATGATCTATCTAGCACAATGAATTAAACATTAAAATTTATACATACTTTTATGTAAGCATGAAAAGATTTAGTGATTGTAGAAACTCAAAAGCAGGTATAAAGTTTACCTTTGGATTCTGAAGCCACATTTCTAATCGCTGAGCAGCAATCAAACGTATTTCTCCAGATCCACACGTTGCCATGATCAATCGAATGAGATTTCGTGTAGATCCATCCATTGGCTGTCTTTTGTTTAGCTGATCCTTGATAATTTCTACAACTTCATTTTCAATAACTTCTTGCTGGTATGTATATCTGTGAATAAAGCAATGGCAAACATCTTACAGTTACTGCACCTGTACAAAAAAAAAAAAAAAACAACAGGCAAAGTTTTCAAATGCTCAGGATTTCAGGCAGATATTTTTTTTCTTTCTTTTACTTGCCTAGGAGACACAGCACAGTTCTCTATATCTCCTATCACAGTGTTCACTTTTTCTTCTCCATCCTGACTTTTATCGTCGTCATCAAACATACTCAGAGAGGGACTTGCTGCAACAAGAAAAAGGGTGTGTAAGTACTGGCATCCATTTTGGTTTCTTTTACATATCCCTAACATAATGTAAGCATAGTGTTGAATTCTGACCATGTCTTGTACTGATTTCAACTTAGGGGCTATGGAGGTCTTTGTCATATACTATTAAAAAAATATCATTAAATGAATAAAATCAATCTATACTTCTGTTCATATTTAAGAGAGAGGTTTTTTGGGAGGCCCAGTAATATAGCTGTAATGAGACATTCAGATACAAGGTAAACAAAATTCAGACTAATTGTATATAAGGCAGCATCCTTCTCTTTAGAGTTGTGGTTCTTTCAGTTTGAATTCTGTCTTTGTTTGACAATAAACATTTAGTTTGAATTTTTTTTTAAGTATGCCTTTGTTAATTATCATTTGTTGTTCTTTTTTTCTTAAATATAAATGTTTCTCATCTTTTGAATCTGATATGAAAACAATATTTTAAAAAATATATATATCACTAGCCTTTTTTCTAACCAACAGATCATTGATAACCATGTAAAATAGGCATATACTGTGGTGTGACAAGAGATCTGGAGTTTGGAGGCAGTCCTGACAGCCAATACATAAAACAATAACCTAATTTTATTACCACATGAATAATATTAACTTACATGACCCTGACTGTTCACCAGAACGTGACACAAGATCAAACAAAGCTATCAGCCTGTTTTTATTGGGCAATTTGGTGTTGAATGCAGTCTGAATATTTTCTACAAATGCTCGGCAGTCATCTCTATCAACCCAGATTCGTTCACCCAGGGAATCTTCCACATAGACCTGCAACAAAAATATGCACTTCATCCTAATGAACAGTGAGATGCATATGCCTTGCAAATTAGCAATTTACTAAAATTGTAATACATTTAAAGCAAAATTAAAAAAACAATTCATACAAAAATAAAACCAATATTAAAGTAGTACTTCTTGTTTTAGTAGGTTTATATCTTTTTTCTCCAGTCATAAACTTGTTTTAAAAAAAAATATCTTAAAATATTCAAATGGTCTGCTAGAAATTAAAGCAAAACCCTTTGTTACCAAGAAATACCCCAACATAAGTTTAAATAAATAAGTGCTGAAACAAAACAAAGTTAAAGAAGCGAACTCTTACACATTGCTGATCATAAACTAAATTTTAAAAAAACATGGTGTATTTCTTTAGAAAAAATTATTTATTAATAATATGATACTTACTCAGTTACCTATCACGTCAAAAAAACAAGAAATTAATTTAGAAATCAATGGGATAGGTTATAAGTTAAAAAAAATTTTGCATGATGTTAATGTGTGACCTTATTTATAGATTAAAGCAAAAAAAAATTATTAAAACATAGCAGATCATTCTATTTTGAAAATAAACACTGTTCTTGTTCTTATAAAGCAATGAGTGGCAATTTAAGTGCTTGCTTCTCGTGCTTATTTAGAATAAGGCTGTAAAACCACAGACACTTTGAAGATTACCTTGACAAACTCATCAGGCCAATTGTCCTCTTCACTGTAAGCAGTCATGAGAACATTACAGGCAAAAACTGATACCAGGGGATTGCCTTTTGCTTTGAAGTTCAGAGAAATATCTCGCTTTAGCAAGCTACAAAAAGCCTGAAAGTAGAAGTATTCAAATAAAATTAACACATTTCCCTTTTGCACCACAGCTGACTTAATGCTGGAAGAAACAAAATCTGTTCTCTCTGGACAAACTTGTAGAGAAATATACAGAATTATTTTTGGTTGGTTTGGTTGGTGTATTTCTTTTTAAGTGTTTGCAGAAAAAATTAAAGAATCTTCTAGTAATCAAACATTAGTTTTCATTAAAAATAATTATATAACTTCCATTTTTGTTTTTAAAAATACTTTAAAGTTATTATTTATAATTTTTTGTATGTTTTAAAAAATTCAAAGCCCCAATATAAAATTTATGAAATGATTTGATTTGTATTAAACCATTTTAATTTAAAATTTTTCTTTTATGCCAAAATACAGAAAGGCACAATTTTTTAAAAATTCATAAAAAAAATAGTCATGATACACACCTCTATTACAGTGTCACTGACAAACAAAGATGGCTGTGTCTTTGAAAGATACATGAAGCTGAGATAAAGAGCAGGATCAGGTTTTGATCGATTGGCACGCAAACTCTTCACTGCTCCACAGATCAGACCTTCAACTCGATCTTCATCATCAATATCAAGAGCCTCAAGGACTTGTTCTAGAAAGTCTGAAGGATCAACTATAAAAATAAAAAGCAATCTAAAAATTATTATAAAAGATGATTTGCTTTCATTTTTGAAGAAAATATAACTAAGATTAAATAATTATCTAAGAAATGGTGTTGTGTATTTCTGTCTTTGTAAGATTTGGAATGCTATTTATTTTTTTTTTATTCTCATTAAAATGTTTTTGCAACAGTAAAATTACTGACATAACACTGAGAATTTTTTGTAGCACAAAGTGTATTCTTATCCATTTCAGAAATATGAACAGCTGCATCACATGAGGGACATTGTTCATTAATTCTTTGTACCTGAAGTAAATATGTGCAATGCTCTGCTGAGAAACAGGAATGAAGGTGAAAAACTAATAGCTTACCGTCTATGGCTGACTCCTCAAACTGAGGCACAAAGACAGCAGGGGAACCTTTTCTTTCTGCTTCAGCTGGCCTTCCCAATGGTGTAAAAGTCTGAGCAATTAACTTTGGCTTCTTGGAAGTCAAGCTGGATGAACTTATAGGAGATGAGGACTCACGCTTTCTGTCACTGGAGCTAGAAGAAATACTGCTTGACCCATGCTTTTTGCTGTGTGATGTAGAGGACCGAGTGTCTAGTTCTGTACCATATTTGTTTTGTTTTCCAAGAGCTATAAAATCGCCAGGTGGAGGCAGTGCTTTAAAATATTTTTTAAAAAATTTAAAAAATAAAAGAAATAAAATTAAATTAAAGCAATAAATCTTCGAAAAATATAGGAGTTACTCTGGTACACTTCTGTTGTAAATACTAGATTCTATTTACTCATTTTCAATGTCTCCACTAATACACTTAATAATTTATTCTTACCCAAAATCAGTTGTTTCCAAAAATATCAAACAAAAAAGTCTGCATTTATTTATTTGTTTTCTTTCTATCACTGTTGTTTGGACTCTAATTAGGTTTTAAAAGATGTTAAAATTGGACTTTGTCGAAGATAAGATGATGACAACACCCAGTAGCAACACAACCTATTCCATGCTGGATGGTTAGTAAGAGATGAACCTACTTTAAGATTGTTGCCCAACTCCAGCCAATGCCACACACTGCTGATAACACATTTACATTACAGTAATACTGTTTATGGGATAGTGATTTAGGTGATGCTTATAACGTTCCATTTCTTTTAAAGTTCTTCCAGTGGTGGTTTAGATCTCTACAATTTGCGCACTAAACTACCTCCTCGGGAAGGTCGTTCCAATGACTGACGACTCTGATGTTGGAAACAGTTCTTTCTCGATAAAAGATCCCCCTTTTTTTTTTATTTATTTATTTATTTGGAGAGTTGGTTTCGTAGATTTTTAATGTCTCTCCTCGTCTGGTAACCTCAGAAAAGTTAACAAAACAAGGGGAGATAAATAAATGCGTTCCTGCTTTGTTAATCTTCCGCATACTACGTCTGTTTTACCTTACTTATTCCATCAGCCCGGCAGCACTGAGCAATACAGATTTGAAAGGTAGAAGGTTAATAATAATAATAATAATAATAATAATAATAATAATAATAATAATAATAATAATAATAATAGCGAGTGGCAATTGATTTTAAAAAGAGAAAACTAGGATTAAATTGTAAACTAAAGGACTTTGTCTCTGGACGGGAAAACAGTTACCTTAGCCCACTAACTTAGAGCAGTACTGGTATATTAATTAATATATGCACTGTAATCATACATTTATTCCCTCTGCCCTCAGAGGTGTAACGTACAAACAACAAGTCGTACAGGCAGCTAGAGACCTGTTCACAGCTTACCTTTAATTTTGCTCCTCTTTCCACTCCCCGAGGTTTTCATATTTGGATAATTTCCAAACGGTATTGTAAATAATCGTTAATTCATCGCTTTTCATCCAATTCCACTCTTTTTTCTATCGATTTTTGTTTGGTTTTTTTTTTTTTTTTTCCTTTCCCTTTCTCGTATTCGTCGCTCTGGCTTCTTTTTTTTTTTTTTTTTCCCCTCCTCTTCACAAAGAGCGGAGCTGAGGGAAGATAACTCCTGATAACCCCCTCCACCCCCCCCCCATCGTCACGCTCGAAACGCGGCTTGTGACGTCATCGATCAAACAGCCTCATTAACGTCATTTCCTTATGGCGCCATGACGATGCTGGGAGTCGACCGCTTTTCCTCGTTTGTGTGGAGGACAATAAATACGGCGAGGAAGGAATGACTTCCAACTGGAAATATCTTGTTGTGCACCGAGAACCCAAACAACGCCAGTGATACGCACAGTCTGCTATAAACCCTGCGAGGTAAGTGCGAAACATCTGCCGGGGCGATGGGGGTTGGTTTGTTGGGTGGAGAGGGTTAAAAAAGGGGCCGTTTATGTCTTTAGCTTTTTATTTATATCCCTCAACCCAGGGGGCGCGGGCCGAATCCATCCATCCATCCATCCATCCCTCCCCCGACCGACCTGCTGCTGATATCGGCGATCGCTCGCTAATCAGATTCGGCCGAACCAAATCTGGCTGGGAGGTAACTTTTCTTCAGGGGGCCCGGCCCCGGCCCCGGCTGGCTGGCTGGGAGGGAGGTAACTTTTCTTCAGGGGGCCCGGCCCCGGCGGCTGGCTCGCTGGCTGGCTTCCGCCGCCCCTTCGCTGCTGCTCCATTTTCCGTCCGGTTCAGGTTTGAACGCTGCAGCAGCAGCAGCCGGTAGTAACTCTCCTCCTCGGTCGGTGCACCCCCGACAACCAACCTGTAAGCGGAGCGGCTAACTGGTGTTTAATGATAAAGTGTGCGTACACACACACACACACACGTTTACCAACTGGAAACGATTCCTTTTAGAATTTTTCCTTTGAAGTGGAGATACTAGGGTCCAAATTAGTTCTCCCCCCCCCACCCACACACACACACACACACCTGGATTTGTAGATATAAAACTGTTGTCATCAGATTCTCGAATATATATATTTATATATCATAATAAAGTAAAATTGAGAAGCTTTTCTAAATAAAAATCTAGTTGTCATCACACACACACACACACACACACACACACACCTGCCTCTTTTTCCAGAGGTGATTTTAGTTGGGTTATGGAATGGATGTAAAACTACACACACACACACACACACACACACACACCTGCCTCTTTTTCCAGAGGTGATTTTAGTTGGGTTATGGAATGGATGTAAAACTACACACACACACACACACACACACACACACACACACACCTGCCTCTTTTTCCAGAGGTGATTTTAGTTGGGTTATGGAATGGATGTAAAATTACACACACACACACACACACACACACCTGCCTCTTTTTCCAGAGGTGATTTTAGTTGGGTTATGGAATGGATGTAAAATTACACACACACACACACACACACACACGTTTTACGATATTTTAGTTCCTGCTTTCATGCTTGTTACTGCTCCGACCAAATAGCCTTCAGTGGCAGGATCTCTGTTACAAAAGTTAGGTACAAACTTGTCCGGGTGAATCTTTGACGGACAGTGGGAAGGCACCTTTCTAGGTGTTTTTTTACCAAAGATACTACCACACCACTTTTAGAGGGAGACGTTTATGCCAGAACTCTTCGGTTAATAAAAGGAAATGTGCGTAAGTAATGTTTTTTATGTGGTACTTAAAGAGATTTTCTCATACTTTAGCATTGTTCCTGGCATTAAGCCATTCGGGAACATCTGGCACACCATCAAACGAATGACTTGCTTCATTTAGGAAAAATGATGCAGTCTGTAATTTAAAAAAAAAGAAAAAGAGGAGAAAGGAGGACAAATAAATTAAATGCAGTAGGAAAAAAGGTAACATGCAGTAGGTATACTATGTTTTCAATTACTAAGATTATAGGGGAAAAAAAACAGTTAAGATTAAAATGTTTTGCTCAAAACACTGAAGGGACCAGATATTTATTATCAGTGATCAAAATGTTGTACACACTTGTTTCTGAAGCTATAATTTTTTCACCTAAAACCTATTTTTCTTCTCTTTTGTGAAATTTAAAGTTTATAGCACATGAAAAGGATATGGGAAAATTAATAAAAATGTGCATGTCTTTAAAGTAAATAAATGTATACTAATTGTTTACAATGATGCCGCTTAACATTGCACCTAATATAGATGACTGATGAATAGATACTATAAAATACACCAGAGATTAAGTAATTAATCACTCATGAAAAGCACTGCTAATCTTAGAAAGCCATGTCTGCTTTTGATCATGGCTGAAAATGAAAGCTTAATAAAACTAAGGCAACAACCAATTGCTTAGCTGAATCCACTCTTCTCTCTATTTTACTTATTTTATATATGTATGACTCTGTTTGATAGTAACTTTAGATATTCAGCAAAGAACTCAATACTTACTTGAAATATTTAATATCTCTGCAAATTAACCAAGGTTATGTGAAGGAAGTTAATGCATGCGTGATATTGTTTTAGCATCAAAATGCGGATTAACATTTATAATAAACTGCTTTGCTTCCATTCATGGTTTTCTTGTTATAAATCTTTTGTCATGACATGAATCACAGTCTGGTTTGAAATTAGTTCTGGAATCTGTTGTAGGTTTTAGGGTGCATTAGCACTAATTTCAGTCTAAATTCTAATGACACTTGACAGTAATTATTCAATAACACCAGTAACTCTTTATATGTAGTTACTCAGTAGGGTTTAATGAATAAATCTTTGGAATATAGTGGCAAAAGGTAACATCTGATGAGAGTTTGTCTGCCTTTTTTTCTAGCTTTAATTTTAAATCTAGTCTAAGCAATTATAGCAAAGAGCCTCTCTGATATATATATATATGTATGTATATATGTGCATGTGCATTGGCATGCACTCTGTTGTCTTACACCATTTTTAATACTATTTAAGATCTTAAACTAGCATTTGATAAATACTCCAGTCTTATAATATTATGAATGATTAAATTGTTTATGTATGTAACAGGAAAATCATTGGAGTAAGAACTGAACCTTTGGACATAGCTAAAGTATTGTGCAATGTCTGTTCATGCATGTTTAACCAGGAGATTGTTTGCTATATTTGAAAACTTGCCAAGTTTGCGTTTTTCATTAGTTCTACCTTAAAAATGTGTCAGTGTTTAATAAAAGGACAACACTTCTATATTGTTGTTGTTTTGTTTTTTTTACATTATCTGATACACAGAAATTGTTTAATTGAAGAGGTATTTCCATTACTTCAGCTTTTGGTAATCACATCAATTTTGTTCAACGGAAGTTTTGAAATGAAAGCCTAAACATCCTCTTCTGCCCAGACATCATGGCCTCAATTATTGAAAGACTTCTGCAACTCATTCTAAGTTGTTGTTTTTTTCTGTGTCATTGTTATTTTCATTTTTTAAATCTTGTAATGCTTGTTTTAAATTTGTTTCACCAAAAAGCTTTAATTAAACTTATCAAATATGTAATATTAAATTGCCAAATTTAATTTTGTCTGGATTTTAATTGGAGAAAAATAAGCAAAATACTTGCTTTTAACTAATGTAACAGCATTTAGACTAATTTTCACTTCCGCTTAATATCTGCTATTCAAGTTTTTTTTCACACTTAGATATAGCCTTTAGGCTACATGTCATCTTTTATAGACCATAGACTTATATTTAGGTTAAACTTTTCGACATGCGTTGAGCATAGATGTGATAATATCAGCAATTCCAGTGAAAAGATGAATGCAGACGATAAGCAACAGATTAATTACGTGTGATTTTGCTTTAGTTCCAGTAGAACGTCACTTAACAAGCATCTTACTCAAGCAGCCACCTCATTAATTGTACTGTTAAAAATAGCCTTGTTTTTTTAAAATTTAAAACTTTAGTAAGCTCTCCTGGTAAATGGCCATCTCATGTTTCAAATTTACAACCCCTTTGTTTAATCTAGATCTGTTATAATTTCACCCAGAGAATTTATCTTTAATCTTTGCAGAGGATTTACTTTGCATGTTCAAAATGACTTTACAAGTTAAGATGAAGGATTTATCATTGTGAAAAAAGAAAAGTGATGGACAGTCAGCACCAGTTTGGAATAAGTAAAACCTAACTTTGTACATTTTGAATAGAACAACTAGATATCTTGGTCAGTGTTACAGCTAGGTTTTCAAACGGGCGTGGTAAATATTATAAAACAGGGCACATCGCGTGCAGTCACGGTGCGGAAGCATGGTATTGTGGGCACATTTATTTGCATTAATGACAAGACAAATTTGATAAATAACAGTTTAATACTAGTATGATGTAGGTGTTAAGTGAAGTATTACTAACTTATGCAATCATACAAACCTACAAGTTCACATTTATTTGCAACAAAGTCAATGCATGTATATATACATTTACAAGTTCTCATAATATAATGAAATGCAATAGCTTTAATTGACGACCTTGAATTAGGCTAGATTGTATGTTAAAACGTTGAAGAAAAATACTCTTAAGACTGCCGCTCTTTTGTTAGGTCTTTTGTGTACTCGTGCTATGCTTCGAAGCGTAAACTAAATGGCGTATAATGCGCACGCGCACAAGTTACAACTCCGCAGAGCGGCTGGAAAATTCCCGCCAGGGGATGCTCAAAAAGTTCTGCATGCGGCGGTTGTATACCTGTACAAAAAGGAAAATCGGGCTTTGTGTTTTGCACCATTTGGGGCATGGCATTGTAAATTTAGGGCATGTCATTGTACAAAGAGGCATGGCGTGGCGCCATGCTAAAAAGGGCTAGCTGGAACTCTGTTGGTGTTGTAAAGACAAGGAATTGACAACAGGAAAACATTATTTATTCATTGTGAACATGAAGAATATTATAGAAGACGTAAAGTATGGAATGGCTGGTTAAAACATTTAAAATCCAGGCACATTTTCTTTGTGGTCATAAAAAAAAAAAGCAGTGGAAAACATCGCTGAAAATTTGACAGACATTTGGAAGGACAGACTTTCAGATATGCCTCAAGACATTAACATTATGTGACTGTTTACTTGAAAATATAACATGTATTCTGCAGCTACTCAATCTCAGAACTATTCAATCTTCTGATTAGATATATTTAGATGTGTTGTAGCTTCTCATCAAGTTATATATTTAAAAATTGCAAAATTTATTCACTTTGTTCTTTTTTTTATTTGACATAGGGAATTAAATGTGCACATGCATCATCACAACATCTCTTTCCATCCACAGTGTCCATGTGCTACACTGTAGGTCTTCCTTGCTTTTGTGAGTATAGTGTATAGAGCTTGTACAAGGCAACCTTTATTATTGAGCCTCCTTTTAAAAATAATGCAAGCTTATATTTTTGAAACTGTTACTATGCATAGCATTGTTTAGCTCTAATATTAAAAGTGGTATAAGCTTTGCCTGCATAAAATTAAATCATGCATGGTGTATCATTGCACACAGTCAGGCAAATAAATGGCTATGCCTTGGTTCTGGCACTAGAGCAAGGGGTTGGTGCATCTGTACCTACCTTTGGTTTTCAGCCCATGTTGTTTGTTTAGTTATGAAAAGAAGATTCCTTTTTTTAAGAGTGTAATACCTTCAATAACTTCCCTGATATTTCTTGCCTTTAGATGAACTTTTCTATGGGTTACCAACTTGCAAATATCACATAGATAATCATCTTCTGTGTTGCTTAACACATGAATGTGTCTCAGAAGAATGTAGCTAAACCATTAACAGTCCAAATTATTTTAATTTTATATAATCATTTTTAATGAACAACTGGCATATTTTTTTAACTTTACCCGAGTTAATTTCTCAACACATTTTTCTCACTTGAAAAACATAGTGATCACATTGATTGAATGTGTTGGTTTTTAATGGCATGGTGTTCCCCCTTTCATCCCATAAATAGTAAATAATTTTGTTGGTTGGCAAATTTTATAAAATGTATGTCTAATCTTCTGTGATTCTGAAATGAATAATAAAACTTTTTGGATTCAATGTGTAAATTAATGAGTCAAGTCCAATGGATCAGTGGAACTGGTGGTATTAGAATATACAAGATTACATCCACTGCTTTGTTAAGAACTTAGTAATATATTCCTTTCAATGTTTCACTGAAATTTAGATTTTAAAAACTTGTAAACTGGTAGGATTATACTTTTCTAATACTTCATGAAAATCCAGGACCAGACTGAAATTAATATTCTGTAGTCATCTTTAGTCTTGTGCAGTATACTAGCTTGTTTAGGTATCTTTCTCAATTTTTTTAGCTGATTAACTTAATCTCATAATCTGTGTTGTTGTGCAGTATGGTACTATACTTTTTTCTAAATTTGATTAGCAAGGATAAATTAATGCTTTCAGATATATCATTTACATTTGTCAAATAGTTTTTATATCTCTATAAGATACTGATCCTGAACCAATATATGATTTTTTTTAATATCATTTTAATGTCTTAGCTTATTTATATTATCTATAGATATCTTTCCTCTCTCTTGGTAATCATTTTGTATTTATTTTTTATTCTTTAAAATCTTGTAATGGATTGTCTTTATCAAATGGTAAATTATACTTAGCAAAATGTTTTTCATTTATTAGTGGGCACACTAAAGTTTAAAGTAACGTTGGAATGGAATACTGATTAGTTACAAAATTTGGCAGCAAAGTGTATTTAAACTGGCTTACACAAGGGGTTTTACTCTTATTACCCTTCTGGCATTTTGAAATCCATCTTTATATTAGTTTGTCATAGTTATCTCAAGCTGTCAGAACTCAAAACCCTGTACACACTTGAACTTCATTCAGTAATAATGTTGCTAAATAGAACAAAGAAAGAAGTTGCAAATTCATATAGAAAAACAGCTTTAAAATTAATAATATTGTTTCTATTTATGCTGAAAGTAATATTTTTAAGGGCAAATTCTTAAAATGATAAATTAGCTTTTGAAAATGTTTATAGAAGTCATTTTTGGAAGTAACTTATCTACATTATATATAAATCAATATGATTAATAACCTCATTTAGCTAAAAAAAATTATTTATGTTAAACAATTTAATTTAATTTCAAATTAGAAGAGGGCATCAAAGTAAAACTATTCTTTAACCTTGTTTAAAAACCAACATTTAATGTGCTAGGGCCACATTTCTGAAAATCATTTTCATTTTAGGGTATTTGTTTTGACAGTCAAATGCTTGTCTTTGTGCCTTAAATTGACTAATGTTAAATAAGCATTTTTGAAGAATTTCAATACACATTGGGAATTGGTTTATTCTAAATATTAACATCATTACTGTAAATCAAAAGAGCAAAGACTAAGTAGACTTTAATCTGCTTTTGCAAAGATTTCACCAATAGATTTACAAATGGATCCATCAACATTTTGGCTTTGTTATAAAATTAATCTGTTCTGTCAGCTTTTTAGCAATATTGCAGAGAAAACACTGACAGGCCATTATGATCATATGATATAAAATCAGACTTTACGAGAGTTCTTCTGTATCTGTTACTAGATGTGTAATGAACGATCATGAATAGGATGTTAACAAATGGAGTTTTGGATTTTTGTGATCTGCTTTTGAACATGAAATTAAAATATTTTTACATAAATGCTGAAGTGATACTGAAAAAAGCAATGTAGCATCAGTTTGTTATTGCTTCATTGGTTATTTCCATGACGAACATTTTAGGCAGTGGTGTGATGGCCGTAATTGGTGGTTTAACTAGAAATGCTGGTTTTACACAAGAGTTGCATGTGAACTTAGCTTTTCATTGGTAGAATTTGTCCCCTTTTTACTTTTACAAAGCAACATGGAACAGGAAATTGATTAGTTGGCTTTTAATCTATGTAATTATTATTTTCCTCAGAATAAGGATTCAATCTTTTCTTCTGTTGTTTTTTAGCCATTAATGAGATTGTTTTAACAACACATACTTTAAACTGACTTTCCGTGTGTGACACCAGCCAAAACTGGCTGGCAAGCTTTTGTCAGGTAAATAAAAAGTAAACAACAAGATTTATAAATGGCGGCTCACTCTGCAGGTGATGGCATTTGTGTTCAGAGTTAGCCAGGTAGAAAGATTGCTTGCTTGTATTGGCATTCCATCTAAAATCTGCTAGATTTTTCATGACATTGGTATTTGAATAACTTGAGGATTATTTCTTAACATTAAAATTTGTGTGTTACACACAGTACAAACACACACAATAGGATGGTATATGAGGTTTTTGTTGTTTTTTTTATCATTAACTTCATAATTTTGGAAGTAATGCAATTTTGTGTGTATCCATTTTCAGTTTGGTTACAAATAGTCTTAAACTTCCTTTATAATATATTTAATTATATTGTTATTTTAATGTAGGTTTTAAAATAATAGACTGCTTGTCCTAAGGAAACTAGATTTAGCACATCACTGCTGAATTTAGATTAGTGTTTGTTTTTTTTTTACTGACAGTAGATTCAGAGTAGACAAGAACAGTTCAAGTGGCTGAAAAATGTCTTTATTTTATTTAATCTGTTTTTAAAAAATAGCCACTTTCCTATGTGTTTATGGTTATAACAATTGTGTACATGTGAAAATAGTGCAACTTTGAGTAGATTGGTTCATGTGTATGAGAGAAATTTTCAGACTATAAAGTGTGGTGGGTTATAAGACAAACCTTAAAATGTAACCCTATTTTCATCTTCAAAATATGATGAAGCACATAAACAAGATTTTTTACTGTTTACAATTGTTGTTGGAAATATATTGGTTGCCTGTCTGTCATAAGAATAAACTGTAAATTAGATGATGATTTGTTATACACCAGTCTTAACAACAGAGATAACCCTGGTGAGGGAGCATCATGCTAGTGTGAAACCTACATGACTTGCTGATGAAGAAGAAACCATGCAAGGTAGGTACTGCCAACCAGGAATTTTTTAGCCTACCAGAGTGTAGGTTAACCACTTAGCCACTGCCCACCTCTTTGAACAACATGCAAGTTTTATTTACATAATTTTTCATGTATACCTGTCAACAAAAATATGGCAACATTATTTATGCAAGGTAAATATATTTGAAAAGTTACCTTAAAGAACCCCAAATAATTACTTTATCATTTGGATCATTGGGAGTAAATGCGAGAAAGTTTTCATGCTCAGTATCTGTATGAAGTAAAGAGATGAGCTCAAGTCTAGATGGAGTACTAGATTGTAATGCTGCTGGAAAAAATCTGCTCTCTCTGTCAACTCTGCTTCCAGCAATTCTTTGAAACTGCTTTAACCAGATTTAAAGATACCTATTTTACATTTGATATTTATACACATCCGCCAGAAAGATAAATCATTATTTATAAGATAAAGTGAAGAGCACAATTTGGACTGGAGAAAGAATTGGCATTGTGTCTGTGCTCTGATTATGGCCTTTAATTTAATATTATGGTGTGTCCATATGTAAATTGATACATTTTTTAACAGTTATCTAGGCTACGCTGTCATTTGCCAAGACACTTGTTTTTGCATGTTTGTGCAGGTCCATGTTCAATAGCTGAGTTCTAGCATATTAAGTAGAAAGCAGCTAGTTTGTTCAGTCCAGTGCTAAAAGTTGTTAGGTACATAGTCAGGCATTAATGAATAAGCATTGAATTACTGTCTCTAACAACAAAGCAAATAACATAAATTGCTTCTTTAATTTCATATCATTATTCTGTCTTTTGTACATTCTCTCTAATAGAAGATATTAACTTGACCTAGGTTTTTCCTGTTTGTTTTAGTTAAGACAATATCACAGTTTAAAGTATAAGATGTTTATAGTGCACTTATATATAAAGTTTAGTGGAAATGTATACATAAAACTAGCATACTTCTATAACCATTTCGTGAAACTATCATTTTGTAAATGTGAATTGGATGTACCATGTATGTTGGCTGTTATGTTCTGTGTTCAGGACCCAGAACACTAGCCAGGCAGGAAAAGTGGGTTGGTTGTCTGTCACCAGAAACAATGGCTGGCATGATAGATGATAGAATTTTAACTTGGTTATCTTAAGTCATTTGAAGCAGAGCTTTGCATATTACTTTTAAAGTCAGTGGAAGGTAATCAAGGTTCAAGTGAAAAATAAGAATAGCGAATTATTAAATTTTATGTATGTGAAGCACAGTTGTGAAATGACATTCTCCAGTATCATTAAGGGAAGTGTCTTAAGGCCAGTTTACAAGCCACAGCACTGGCAGCCATTGAGAAAAGAGGTGGGTGCAATAGGCTAGACTCTACAAATATGTATATAACAAATGTATAGCAAAACCTGAGCTGAACCAGCTATATCTGTTGTCTTGTCAAATTGCAGTGAATAGTAGTTACTCTTTTTAACGTGATCCATAAGTTGAGATCTGCTGTGTCATCTATGCAGTGTGACACAGTATTATTTGAAAGAGGTGTAAAGTCAAATTTTTAGCAGCTTTTTCATCCAGTATAGAATTTACCTTATCTTTTGCTGCTGGTAAAATTAATTTTTAAACCGTTGTGAGGAGGTTTTCCTGTTTTAACCACCCTTTAGCTCACAAGATAGGCGGCTTTAAGTTTATTCTTGTTTTGGTCACAAGCAATAGATTGCATAGTGTTCTGACTGGTTTTCAATTGTTCAGTCTTGTGTTTAAAAATTGTACAGACTTTTCTTTAAACTTGCCGTGTTGAGTCTCAAAATGACAGCGTAACAGGGATGGTCTAAGACAGTTGTTCGATAACACTTCAAAACATAACACACGCAATGGCTGATGATATTCAGAGTCTTCTGTGAATGTAAATCCAAATTCATTGTACCTTTTGTCGGGGGGGGGGCTCATTTTTTTCATCTCTACTAGCATCCGCTGTACATCTTCTTTGTGGAATCTCATGGATGAATGATGAAGCCATTATTTCAGGTTCTGTATTTTATTGGCTTTAAGCCTTTGATCCATGATTAAATGGTGCAGTAATTTTAAAAAATGAAAGATGTACTTAGCACATTTTGACTTACATTAATTGTCACACAACAACAATGAGACAGACACTGGTCTTAAAATGCATGGTGCTTACTAGTGTCACAAACACCGACTGGACCAGTATAGTGCAGCCACCCACCGACTTCAGATCCTACTCGCTCATCTTCAATGTTTCCAAGTGTGGGAAAATGTCTGTAGGTACGGGGAACTTTTTGCATAAAATGGATTTAGATGAGGAGATAGGAAATTATTTTTTAGTATAAAATTAATATGGTTGTAAAATAATTTCCTAAATAACTTTTAACTAAAAAAAAAAAAAAAACTTAATTTTGAAAATTTTTGAAAGCATGTTGTGTGCCATTACATAAATTTTCTCATATATCCCCTTATGCCTATAAGTGTACCCCAGTTAGAGAAACCCTGGGATAGATAGAGTACAGTCTCTGTTATTTGACTGACTTTTTAGACTTAGTGGGTAGGTGGTAACTGTTCTTACCTGTCCATGCTGTCTAGTTTGAAGTATGAAAATGAGGGTTGAAATTGCGACTTAGTTGTAAATTTAAGCAAATATGGCAATCTAAAAACAAAAAAAAAAAATTGAAATGTTAAGTAGAAAAAACAATTGTATGTTTGTGTGTGTATCAGTCATTTGTAGACAAAGAGCAGGAAGTGAACTAAGAAAACATTTAAGCATTTTCTACTTTTTCTCCTAATTTTAATTCAGGATATTTTGATCTAATTATCATTAGACATATGTTTGATGATGGTTTGCTTAAAAGAAAGGGCCAAAAGTCAGCGAATTATAAGTTCTTTCCTTCTGTTTGTTTGTTTGTTTGTTCTTTTAAGCACATTGATTAATCTTGTAGAATTTTCAGCCAGAACAGGAATCAGTTTTATATCTGGAATCAGCAACTTTAGTGGTAGAGGGAGGAGAGGGAGAAGGTTCTTCGGGTGTCATGAGCTAGTATTTATTTCAACATGCTTTCATGACTATAGCAGAGTTCTTTCCTTTGCGGCTGCACATTGATCATGTAATATCATGCTTGCAGGTTCTGGGTAGCATAGAATTGTCAGTTGGACACTTGACATAGTTTCTTATATGTCTATCATTCAAAAATATCCCACATCTTGATTTCAATAGAGTATAAGGGGATTGTTTTAACAGGTATATACAAAGTGTGCTTAAAGATTAAAAAATAATTCCTTAAATGTTTGTATAGTATTTTAGAACTTAAAATTTGTCTAACTTCATGAATAGCAATATCATCATCTCTTATGCATTTTATTTGGTGCATGTTAAAACATAATCCTTTCAAAGTATTATTTCATAATCATTGTTATGGTACATATGGGTTCTATTTTAGCATTTCCAAAATGAGAAACCAGAATACCAGCTAATATTTGCTCAAATTTTTAAAATTATTTCATTATCTTTTAGGTATGTGAAAAGACAGTTATGATATAATATCAAAATGGTAGATGGCAGTTCTCAATAACAGCAGAATATTGATCTGAACTCTTTCTACTTTCCAATAATTGCCAGATACAGATCATCTGGGGTCAACGTATTGTTTTAATGGGTTTTTTTTCATAGATGCAAATGAAAAACAAACTGTACTTTACAACAGTACAGGAAATTCATTAATTGAAGGTTTTTTACATCAACACTGACGTGATTTCATCAATTTTCACTGAGCTTATTCATTACATAATGAGATGTCCAGAGAAATATTTTCTCTAGCCATAATTTTTTTTTAAAAAAAAATAAGCAATATTATGCTTTCAAAATGAAAAAAATTAGCACATTGGTTCTACAAACAAATTTGTGAATGACTTTGTAGAGCAGACAGTTGATGCTGATGCTCCATCATACGCTTATATTACGTTCCTTTATTTAGTCAATCTTTTGGACCCCACATTGGTAATAGTTGGTTTTGTTTAAAATCAGCCTAGTGTTTGTCTAAACTGGAGATGCATTACTTGAAATGTTTAAGGACAATGGCTTGTTTGAGCAGACTTTTATCAATGCAGATTGAGTTATTTTCTTCTTCCTTTTTTTTTTTGAATTAAAGGAAATCTCATTATGCATAGTGATATGTTTTAGGGGTATTGGATAGAAATATCTATACTTCCAGATATGATCATTTATTTGTGAGCTGATTTGTAATGTATTAAGTAAAACAAACAAGTCATTTTACTTAAAAAAAAAAAAAAATTGAATGCAAAAATTTTTAATTATAGTCTTTATAAAGAATATCAATATTAATTATTCTGCAGGTAATTTCTTCAGTAATTAAAATGCCAGTAATTTATCAGTTATTTGCAAATCTCATATTAATCAGAAGATTGCTTCTATAGTTTAAATCATCCAGTTTAAGCTATACACGAGACACCAGAATCAATGCATTTTTTTTTTACCCATACTTAATAATTACACCTCAATTTAATCACTAAAAGTAAGATGGCTTATGTGTGTTATTTATTAATAATTGAGTGGCCAGTTAATGATTTAGTGAAAAAGAAATTTTATGGGAAATGCTTTACCCTAATCTCATCCCATTCCTGGTACATTTGCTCAGAGGAGGTTATTTGATTTACTTTTATATACCATGTTGAGGCTGGTCTTTTTAGAAATAGTATCCAATAATTGACATTCATTTGATTGTACGCATACAGTTGAAATCATCAGCTGAACGTCTTTATCTCAACTTATTTTATACAAAAGATTAGCAATAAGGTAGTGTACTATGTTTATTTTGGTGACTTTTTAATGTAAATCATTTATTTGTTTATTTTTTAAAGTTAACACATCAAAAATTTAATATGGATTTTATGAAATCTGGACCTGTCAGGACCATTAACAGTAAAGATAAAATTATTGATCTCATAAACGTCACTTACAGAATAGAATAAGTGCTGTCTGAAAAAAATGTATATATATCCTCCAGGGCAAGACAAATCATACATTTGTTAACATTATACAAATTGCTTTTGCTACAGCTGCCGTGAGGATAGCAACATTTTACTGCAGCTGTTCATGTGAGGTATTGGCAGTTCTGCATTGGATTTCAGATATCGTGAGCTGCATGTTTTATAAAGACTGCTACGTGAAGGTCTGGAGACAAAATAGTCATTTGATTCAGAAAGATTGTAATCCACCATTGATGCTATGCGCTTAATGATTTCTTTTTCAACAATATTGATACTGGAGGTAAACATTCCTGATCTGCCTGCAGTCATGATGATTTCTGTTCTGTGTTGAGGCAGAGCTTAGCAAGTGGCATCTCACTGCATTATTGGAGTAGTAGTATGGTTAATTAAAGAGATTCTTCGATTTATGGTGACCTCTAGCAGGTGCGTTATAGCTGCCATGCAAACCCAACTTTGTCAGTCTCTTAAAATGTAACTGAAAGGCACCACTGTAGCTTAGTGCTGTTATAACTGTAGAAACACTGATTTAAAACAACTAATATTTATTTGTTTTAGTGGCAATTATACATTATGTAATATATACATATGAAATACTTGTATACTGATGTTTTTGGAGATTTCTTGAAATGAGAGGAGAAAAAGCAGTGATGGAAGAAATAATAATGTGAAAACCAGAGGAAAATTTTAATTAGAATATGGTCAAATACTTAAATTTGCTTTAAAAAAAAGAAGGAAGATTTATTTACTACATAACAAAAGAAGATATGTTATAATAATACTTAAAGATAAATTCAGTGAATTTAGACTCAATTTTTTCTAAATGCATACAGGTAGTAGTGACATAGCTTTCTTGTTGAGAAGACGACCAACAACTGTATGCATGGTGCTGTATGATATTTGGGTTCTGATCTATTTACAATAAACACATTACTTACCACAAGCTGATGCTTACAAAGCGTTGGTATAAGAATATTCTATTTCTTAATTTGTGGTTAGTAATTTTAACATTGAAACCAAATTGTTAAAAACTATTATCTTAATCTGAATTGTGGCATTTTCAAATTTTAAGTTTGCCCTGACTATTTTTGGAGGTTCATAGATGAGGCAGGCCCTTAAAACTAGCACACTAGAAAGTTCCCACCAGAACTCTATTTTTAGACTTGGGGGGGGGGAGGCAAGAAGAAATCATACCATGGAGGTACACCAAACCACACCAGTCACAACTGGAATATGAACTTGGGCCATCAGCCATGGAAGTCCATTAAACTGAACATCAGCCCAATGAGTAGCAGTACACTACAACTTTGTGGACATCAGGGTTCCTTCTCATAGCTTTTGTTTCTTTGTTTTTTTCAGAAGATGAATACGTCATCTTTCATGGATGCTAGCACCCAAGCCATTTTATCAACTTCTACTAGCAGAAATGTGTCCATCACAACAGCTGCCACACTTGGGTCCACTCCAGGCAGCACAGCAGAGACTGTGGTCAATTCTACAGAGAATGCCACTAGACTGCAGCCACTGATATTCCTACAGACTGCTGCTGCACAAGGCATTGCTGGAACATTTGCATTTGCTTCTATTCTCATAACTGTGTATCAGGTAAGCATTAGAAATTGTGAATTTATAGTGCCTTTTTTCTTCTTTTTTTAGGTATATGGACCTAGAAATTTGTCGTATTACTGATGCCAACATCAAAGCTATTTTATCAAAAAAAAACCCCCAAAATTTACTTATTCCAGGAAGCAGGGTTAGTAGGATTATATCCTAAACAGTAGACAACTTGCTCTATTTTATTGCTAGAATTTAGAAATTATCTAAACTAGCATCTTTTATCTTTCTTCAGTATTCAGGATTCTGATGGTTATTATTGGCACACTTATGTAGGTTTTAAAAATTCTGGCTGCCTGCATCCTTAGTTTCCAAGCATTCATTCAATCAGGGTTGAATGTTCTAGAAGTCAACACCTGGATCAGAGTTTGTTGTTGTTGTTTTGTTTTTTTTTTACCTTGCACATATTTAATGGCACTCGTATTTCTACTGACTTTGCTTTTTCTTTCATTTTTATGGCATAATCTTCTAATTTATTTTATTTTCTCCTTGATCTTTGGCGCACACACACAAATTTATTTAACAAGTTTTCATATTACTTGTGTTTATTTTCTGAGCTTTAGAATTATAAGATCTTATTGCCAGGAATGCTCATAAGCCCACTTTGTTTTTACTACTATTCTTTTCTTTTCTTTTTTCTCTTTCATTTTTTTACAACTCTAGTTGTACTGATTTTTTTACATTCAAGTATTTAAGAATAAAATGGTATCTAACGATCTCATGATGTCTTCTCTGTTTCTGTTGCTTATTCAGAAGAGGGTTTGACGAAGTGGCTGATAAAGAATCTTGGGGGGAGAGCTGTAGTATAATGAGGTGTTCCCTTTCTTGCCACCTGTAGGCCCTATTTTGCACCAGGTACTTGTTTGTAAGGTGTGCGGGGGGTCTCTTGGAGCATCAACCATACATGGTAATTGAACCCGTTTCACTGTTATCTGCTTTTGTATGACTTAGTTCTGTATAAAGAAAAACCTATTAGAACTATGAACAACATTTAAAACGACGACACAGCCCACAATTTGGTTCAAAACAAAACAAGTTGTTCACATTATAATGTCTGTGAATGTAATGTGTATTTTTATACCACTTGTTACATGTAGCAGGACTTAGATGCATTAACTTAGGGATCATAAACCCAAATGGACATTCTACATTAAAATGAAAGTTTAAAAATGATAATTATACTGGTTATTTATTAACAGTCATTTAAAACAGAGTTTTAAAAACTGCAGTGCAGATGCATTAATTTGTTTTCATATTTTAATAGTGAATTGCTAGTTACAGTATTCGTCACACAGCAAGCAAATTCCAAAACATTGCTTCAGTCTTGACAGTTCGACATGTAAACAAGCTAAGTGTCTTGTCTTATTATACCAAGGTACAGAACATGGTGGCAGCTAGCATGTGATAAATTATTTGGTGAATTATTGTGACATGTTTCCTATTGATCTTTCGTTATTCTCTGAAGTGGACAAGTTGGATACAGAATGGTAAAAATTAGAATATTAGCAAGAAAACAGATTTAAGTTCATCAAAACATTTTAAAAATGAAAGCGATAACTAATTGACTTTATGGTTGTGTGTTTTTTTCTTAATATGTTAATTATTTTCTTTCTTTGGTAACTCCCTATTTAAAGTAACAATAATTTTTTCCCCATTTTTTGTAATTATTACAAACAAATCAGTGGAATATATATATATTTTTTTAATCATATTTCAATTCCAGTTAAAATATGACAAACTCTGTAAATAGCTACTATGCAGTGTACAGTGAAACCTATCCAAATCTACCTTTTCAAAAAAAAAAAGTACAAAAGGTAATTTAAGAAAAAAATCTGATTAGCTACTTTAATTTAACAAATTAAAACTTTATATGAGTAGTTTGGTTGGTTGGTTGGTTCCGGTATAATTTTCTTCATGTTTTGTTGACGAACAAATGCCAAAATTCAAGTGCATTCTGTTCTTTTGGTTAATCCTGCTGCAAGGTGATGGAATGAGGTAAAGCCCCCTAAATTTTTTACCTGTTAATAATGATTTTTGTTCCATTTAATAAAAATACTGCCCATATTTTTCTCTATTAATGTGTGCTGTAAAGGTGGGTTTATTCCTTGACTATGTATAGGTTTCTGAAGTACTAGTCCATTGTTTGGTTTTGTTCAGGTCATTCTTGTTAGTCTCCTTCCCAGACTTATACTCTGGAGATATAGTAAATAATCTATTGTAATGTTGTGCACTGAAGCACATGTTTATATTTAGTAGAACTTTGCTAATATTCAGATTTTGAAATATGTTGTTTGTTTTGGACTCCTGATTATTCCAGAAGTTAGTTTCTCCTGTTGACCTAACCGACAGTGTATGATAAATTTTAAAAATGTAATTAGTTCAGGTTTCCTACCAGTCAGAAAAATTTAGATATATATATATGTGTATTTACTTCTCATAAAGTTATAGATGAACATTTGTTTTCTTGTATAGAATTCGTGTTATCAAACCGCAGAGAATTCATGATTATTCAAGTTCTGCATTTAAAAAAATTTTCATTTTTTGTTGTTTTTTTAAGTTTTGTCTAATATGTTACCTGTTTAAATAGATGTTCCTTACATGAGCAGAATTTAGTGGCATTCAAAATGTAACTAATTAAGCAAAAAATAAAGGGCTTTTACAGGAGAAAGCTTCAAAGCCGCACAATATATTCAGTTTCCTTTGTAACTGTGACTAACATGTCTGGCATATTTATTTGTGATGTATACAGAATAGACATACAAGAAAGGAGTAAAGTTTATAAACTTGTCAAAACTTAACTAAAAATACCACAGACAATATAAATGGACAGTAGTGCAGAGAATAAAAAGTTAGAATCTTTTGTTGAAATTCCATATCTTTGAGATTTAAAAACTTTGTAACTTTTACACTTCTATGTATGACTGTAAATACTGATGTTTTTATATTAACCTTGTTCTTGTATCTAAGTGCATTTGTTATCTCTAAAGCAGGGGTTTTTGGCATGAGCTACTTTTTGTTTGGAAGTTATTTACTAATTTACTCACAAGTTAGAATGCAGAAAATTTATTAAATCACACACGGCATATAATATGTATACTCACATGCAACAGTATTCAGAATTGTTAATAAAATTGAGTGTAAACTTGTAGAATTATAAGATGACTGACACTGATTCTCATCTGCCAGTTTGGGAGTGAGTAGAACATCATGGTCAGCCTGATGCTGTCATCCAGGTGAGAATCTGTCATTCTTGTACAGTATTTTAATTTTATGAATTTAGAGTCAGAAAAAATTGATTCACATATGTCGAGCCAAATAACATTTACAGTCACGTGGCAACATTCTTTAGGATTGAGTATTTTATTATGTCAACAAGAGTCTAAGAATCTTTACCTGAAGACCCCTATTGCAGTTGGGTATTATTTTGAAAAGAGAGCACTTCAGTGCTTTCTGATATCTTTTTAATGTCTATCACAGAAAATGAAAATGATAGAACGTGCTCACCTGCTCAGTATCTTTGAAATTTGTTTAAATGCCTATCAAACTGACAGCAATTCATTTATGTACAAAATAAATTTGTCACTTTTATACTGATCATGCCTAACGGTTCTAAATCCAACTCATTTAATTTACCGGTAAGGTCTGTCAAGAACGCTACACTTAAAAGCCACAAACTATCATCAGAGTTCTTCAAAGTGATTATTTCTTGACTGCAAAAATACTTTTACATTAGGCAGAAGTTCTCAGAATGTCTATAATACCTTTACTTTGCTTAATCATTGCATTTCTGTAGGTAACAATAGCTCTCCATAATGGAAATCAAGCCTGTCAAGTTAACTTTTAAATAACTTTCTTTGTAAAGCCTTTGCACACATTAAATTAACTATTTTAACTACAATACTCATTACAATTTTTCAAACAGTAAATGCTGATATAATGAACAGTAGTAATGTAAAAAGATATGAAAATTCTTATCTCTTTGGCAAAGTGATATAAACCAACTGTTGGCTCTGCCATTGCTATAGCACTATCTATTGTAATGGAAACAAACTCCTTTCCTTGTTAATATAATCTCTGAATAGCATGTAAATGTTCTCATATCTTGTCTTTTCCTTGAGAGGGAGAATCTTCGCTAACTTCTCTTTGATGAAGCAGTCATTAAACACTATTTTGACAAAAAGACAACTGTGCCTTGGCAGTAATTTGTTGACTTATCCAATTATAATGAAAAGTATGAACAGGAGTTCACATTGGATTTCAGCTGTGCTTTTTTTTTAATTCTTCTTGATGGTCTTTCTTGGTGACAAAAGAATCTGTGGCTGACAGTATTTCTGATTTATTTTTAAATTCCAACTAATATTAATGTAATCCTTGCCTCGTTTATGTTTGTTTCTTTGCATTTTGTGCGGTTTATCATTTGTATGTTTATTTACTAATAATATCCTAATTTTTTTTCAGAACTGGCTTGAAATGTTTGTTCTTTTTTACCTATATTTGAAAATATTCTTATCAGAATTTAAGAGACAAATAAACATCACCACAAATATTATAAGTAAAAATGAGAGAAAAAGCTGAATTTATCTGTTATTTATTTTTTGATTAAACAAGTGATTTATAAAATGCATAATAAATTTAATTACTATTTTTGTTGGTACAGTGCAACATTTACTAGTTCAGAAATTTGTAATCTGGAAATAGCAGTTATTTGGAAGCTTTTCTAAACTCCAATTAATTCTGATGTTTAGGAAAACATAAAAAAATACATGAATGTTCAGGCTTTGCATTTTTGGCACCACCAGGTCACTGTGTCTATCCACTACCTTCCATTTTTTACCTTCCGTTCATTAGCAGTGGTACTTCTGAGCAGACTCAAACACCTAAGATATAGTTAGTTTATTTTTAACTCTCATCATGGCATCTGAGAAAAGATCACAAGCAACTTACTCTTAAGATCTTGGAAAAAGTGGAAATAAAAAAGAAACTAGATGAAGGAGCTTTAGTAACAAGTTTGTGTGAAGCATGTGGCATGGGTGTCTCAAGAAGCAGAGTGAAAATCTATTTAAACTATGCAGAAAGTGACAGTCAAAGGAATTAGTGAGCATAGGACACTGCATGGTGCTATGTCTGCTGGCCATGATTGGTTCTGACAGTGTTGTATTGAAGGGGGGGTCCCTATTTCTGGGATGTTGCTTATGGAAAAGGCTAAACATTCACATGCTGAATAAAAAATTCATTCTTTACATGAATATTCAAGGTTGGTTGCACAAGTTTAAACATAGGCATGGGATTCTCCATTTAAAGGGTACAGGTGAACAAACTTCTGTTGATAGAGAAGCTGCCATTTGTTATGTAACCAAATGATGAAGTTAATGAAGGATTAGAAATTTAGCCTCAAACAGATGTACAGAACAGACTAGACAAGTTTTTCTGGAGGTGTCACAACATGGTTGCAAAGACTCAGAAGAAAATTAAGTTTCACTGTGTTAACATGCACCACTGGTGAAGCACACATGTAAACTCTTGGTTATCAGTGAAAGGGCTAAATCTCATGCTTAGAAAGGGATAACAAATATGCCAGTGCTTTACAAGGCCAACAAGTGCACATGGATCATCCAGGAGATATCACCGGTAATTGGTTCCACAATCATTTTTGCCTTCAAGGCTTATGTGCACTGTAGTCAAGTTGGATTTGCTGCTGATGGCAAAATTGTGCCTCCTTTGGACAATTATTCAAATCATCCACCATTGAAACAATTAGATGCTGACAATGTCTTCTGTACATGTTTCCCTTCTAATTGCACATCTTTAATTCAGCCAATGGACCAGAGATTTATTAGATCAATGAAAAACCAATACAGCAGCAGTTTTTTTAGTTGCCTCGTGAACAGCTACAGTACTTGGGGTGATGATGCTTTCAACGAGGCCTTCCTTATTAAAGATGGTGTTTGGTAAATGCATGGGACAGCATCACTAAGAGGACCTTGTGAAATGCTTGGCATAAGTTGTCTTGTATCTGTGTTTAATGATGAAGGTGCATGGGGAAAACATTGAAGATTTTAATGTAAACAAAGACAAGACATAGACACCAGATCTACTAATGCAAGGTGACTTATGCACTGACATTGATGAGGAAGACATTGTGACATGATTGAATTGTGATGATCATGCTCCATTTGTGGAACAAGTAACAAATTCAGATATAATTGGAGCAGTTTTACACCCTAAGTCTGTGGATGGTGGTAACAGCAACGAAGATGTTCCTGAGGGGAATATTTCTATGGAAGCGGGTATAAACCTGGCCACCCACTTCATTTGCTTTCTAGTGCATTGAAGTTTATAAACCATCAAGATGTGTCACATGCATAGGATTCAAGAGAATCTAATAAAGGAGTGGCCAAAATACATGAAACAAATGATGCATTACTAAGTATGTTTAGTCAATTCTATTTAATGGTAATAATTCTTAAAATTTGTTACATTTATGCATTTTAATCTCTTACCTATTATTATTATTATTATGTGGAAGACATTGACCATAAATCTGTGAATAGATGATTTGTTTTTCTCAGGAAGTTTCAGTCAAATACCAATGATATTTCTCACCTATTTTAGTATAGTGGATGCTGAACATCTGAACAGCACATTTATAGGTATTTGTTATCTTTAGCCTTGAAAAAATAAAGGTAAAACAATAATCAACAATGCTAAGTCTTGTTAACCAGCATATTGGATGAGATGCAAGATCCAGAATTAGCTGCTTGTGCTTTTGATCATTAGCCACTTTTACACCCTTACAACTATTAGTGAAATAAAGCAGAGCACGACATCACCTGTTTTCTCAATATCATCAGCATAAGATTCTGCTGTGCTAGCTTCTACATTTTCTAATATATCTCCTCATTCTCTGCCAATCAACTAATTTCTTATTTTTACTCTAAATTTTCATACTTTGGAAACAAAATATGAAAGATATTTGTGTAAGTAAACAAATTATACTTTTCTGTTACTTTTTATGGTGTTTTTTCATCACTTAATGTTTAAGGTAAATATTTACATCTGTGGCTTTTCCAGTTCATGAACTTGTGGTTAAACATTTTGAAGTCATTCTGTTGGAGAATTCCAAAACCCAGAAATGGCTTGATCCCAAGCATTCCAGACTCTGGAGGTTGCTCTATATTTATGTTTTTGGTATATGTAATGTTTTGAAGAGCACACATCATCTTGCTAATAATAAAAGAAGAAGAAAGCTGGCTAATGGTATTTTAGTAGATTACTGCTTGGTCCTTTGTTGCCAAAATCGGTGCTTGTTGAATTTCTCTACTGCGAAGAACAGGTCTTCATATTTGATCTATTTTATTCTCTATAGACAGTGTGTAAACTTTATTATTCAGTATACATTTCCAGGTATAAAAACTGGAATAAAATAAAAGGCATACATTAAGTTTTTTTTTTTCAAATTACTGAAAAGTGTTATGTATTCATTTGTTACAAGTACCATTATTATTTGATTTATTGTCTTTAGCATTTCATTAATGCATAACAAGCTGGATTTATAAGCAATACCCAAATGTACTTTGTTTCACATTTTATTCAAACTACACCTAAGAACATGACCTTCATTTAAGTAACACGGTCTGCCACCGGATTAATGCTCCAGACAATCTCCATGACATTTCTACCCAAACAACTTTGCATCACTGAATCATGATGACCCCTGAGAGATTTGATTACAGTTGTTTTTGGCTGGCATCAGCAGTTCACCTTCTTTCAGTCATTGAAAATAATCAACCCTCTGAGTGGTTTTGATCACATTGAACTAAAAAAATATTGATTTTTGTTCGTTATATTTTGGTCTTTCAACTTGTAAATAATGTTTATTCAGTTTGCTGTAGTTAATTGCAATTATTGTATTTGTAAGAACTATTCTGAAAAGGAACTTAATCAGAATCTATTTAAGAAGACATTGTGGTGCAGTTTGTTGTTTAATATAAAATGGTTTGTTTTCACACTGGGAATTACTGGCTTCTTTTAAACAACAAAGAATGCTGGAAAAGAAAGATTTGATATAGAAAATATACTGATAGGAGAAAATATTGTCTTATTCTAAAATTAGCAATGAATTACATTTAGTAGTGAAAGCAAAAGTTTTGTTGTGCAATTGAAAATTTTAACTGTAAAATAGAACTTAAACATACATATAAAATGGCATTCATGGACAGTCTGGTTACCAAAACTTTACATCATTTAACTCTGATTTAATAAAGATTTTTTTTCAAAAATTAAGACTTTAAATTATTTTTTTTAATATTCTTGATATAGAAATTTTTGGAAAGTGCAAACTATATAATTATGGAAAACTAAAAATAAATCCATTACGTGGATCTGTTTTGTTTGTTTTGTTTTTTAATAGATTTCTTTAAAACATCTTGTATGTGAGATTTCTAAATTCCATTGTACGCAGGTTAGATGATGCATCATACAAAGATATCCAAGAAAAATTATGTTGGCAATTCTACACCAAATGTTCTGAATGTGTATTGGTTTATGCCAAAAATTTATTGTTCTGTATACTTAAGAACTATTTTAAAGGGGGGGGGAATTGTTATTTTTAATTATTCTGCTAACTCTTTATTGGTTCTGGCAAAGTATATTAACCATAATTTTGGTTAAAATTTCAAAATTAAGAAAGACGTTTAATGCATAGAACAGTTTGTGCAAGCAAGTGTGGGTTCTAGTCAGTTTTAATTTTATAAAAGTAAAGTCTATATTATTAGCAAAATCTGGCTTCTAAACTCGTAACATGGTAAATCAAACATATGGTACAGCAAAACAATGGTCCTGCTTTCGCAAGCAAGCTCTTGCTGAACATTATTGATTTTTCCCAAGTGTTTTTGATAAGCACAGTGGATTATAAATAATAAATCTGTTTCAAATCTGAAAGCCAGCAGTACTGACCATTTTATGACCCTTTTTTTTTTTTTTAACCTTTAACAAATTTTGTTAATGGCAAAACATCTGTTGATATCTTACTACTGGTGTCATACACGCACAAAATATCTTAAAGACAATTTCTGTACAGAATAGACAGCTGAGTCGTCATATTTTAATCAGTGACGTTTCCACCCTTTTTCTGTTGATGTTGAGGCAAATATTGTACAACAGTCATTTTCTTGAGTTGTAGAGATAGCGCGGTAGTTTATTTGCAAATCCATCTGACACCTACTTAGAAATCTGCGTCCAACAGAGATACATTTTGTGTTTCAAGTTTCATCTATATGACATTTCAGAAAACCAGTCAAAATCTGTGGATTTACTCCAACATCTCTGCTTTTAACAACCCTCAAGTAGTTGCTTTCTCATCTTGGGCAAGTCCACAATCTGTTTTCCCGCATCAGCTTGTTGTATTCGCTGCCAAATTCTTTTCTTTTTTTCTAACCACACCAAATTTGCTTGCTGCCTGAACACTACTTTGTAGTCATCCATTTCCATCATTAACTTTTCTACAGGCACAATCCAACATGCTTGGTGTGAAAACTTTAGATGAATGAATGAATGTAGTGGAAAATTGGTGTTGAGATAGAAAGACCTAATGCAGTGAAGGCACCACAGCAATGATCTAAAGGCAGTATCACCCTGTGAACAATACAGGTACACAGGGTAAGTACGCAGGTAGGGAGATGCGTCAACAAACAAGAAGCAAGAATGAATAAACAACCTTATGCTTATGGCTGGGGCAGATACTTCAGTGATGAAAAGATTTGAAAGTTGGCTACAAAGTTTTTTTGGGAGATCGAGTTTGGGGTGGGCTGCAGGTAAAAACGATGGTTAGTTTTGGGATATATGTATCCCAATGTAAAACTGTTAAATACTCCTGATCATTGATTTTACAAGAACAAGTCGCAGAATTGTTGGGTTTTTTTTTTATCTTGGCACACTGACATTTTTCCACTAATTAAGGAAAAAATCCAACTTCATTTATTATTTGTTTGTGTGAAAATTGATTTCTTACCAACTGAAAAGTTGTGATGTTTACAGATGTTAGTATTAGAACAGCTGTCACACTTGCTGAATTAGTTAATTCTTCACTACATACATACTACATAAATACTTACCAGCTCTGCCCATCATGGAATTACAACAAAAGAAGGCAATGGCACACCTGATGTTGTCGCAACATGCATGATGAGTATTAGAGGTGGTGCCACACCACCGTCATGATAACCGCTTATCAGGTCTTCACTTTTCCTTAGTCCGGTTAACGCCTCTTCCATTTCATTATCTATGACCTGGTCTTTAAGGGAAATCAGTATTTGATTAGAGAAACTTGGCCTAAACTGTCTGTTATAATGATGGAATAACATTGGAAATGTATAATAATTCATCCATACTAATACAGTGGTTCTGGTACACTGAATGTTTAAAGAGATGTTGGATCCATCATGTTTAAATTTTAGACATTTAAAAGCAGGCCTGATGTGTGGACAGGGAAATTATTTCTCAGCAATTCACAGTACTGGGGATCATTAAAAATTAGCTAAGATTTTGGAATGATGAGATATCAGAAAATATCTTTTTTACCATTGGACTTGATAATGATAGAGTAGTTTTAAGTGTTAGTACTAATGAGTTTTAGAGTATTGGTGCCTCATACTCTTTTGAATGGCTTTATGCCTCTTCATAACTACTATGTGAAGCTGCTGAAGGACTAGCTAGCAAGCTCACTCGCTCTATCTTGTGACTGCTTCACTGTGCAAAATCTCTTACACCAGGCATTATTATAGCATAAAACTATTATGAATGCTCTGAACTAGCAAGATCAGAAAAGGCCAATTACCCATAGCAACCAGTTTTATGGAAGTTGGAGATTCTGAGCTTGTATAATCACATTTTGACATGTCTTCTGTGACATGACAGTACATCAATAGCATTAATTTCTAGCATTCTATTATGTTCTTCACAAAAAAAGAAGAAAAGGCAGAGGTACATATAATTCCATTAGCTCTATTCTGTGATATTGCTATCAAGCCTTTCTGCCTGTATCCCCACCAGGAATATTGAATGCTGCAAACTTCTTATGCATGTGTGGCTCAAATGAAAATTAATGAAGTGTTTCTTATCTTTTCTACTTTAATTATTTTTCTGATCTTATGACTTCAAAATTGTTAAAACTTAGGTGTACGGAGTACAATTCATGGAACTTTTATTTTTCAGTGTGTAAATAGACCTTACCTTCTTTTTCTGCAACTTAACAGCCTACCTAGGGAGTTTCTCTTGTGTGTAGATTGAGTGGGCTTATTTTCTTCATATAGCCAGTTAAACTGTGACACAACATATCAATCTTTAATGAGCGGAAGTGCTACCTTACCAGAAATGAAACTCATCTAATTAGGGGATAGTTAACACTACAGAAGAAATGGTTTGAACTTCATATATATATATATATGATGATGTGCATCTGTATTGATCCTGGTTAGACATGAACCTTGGCCTGTTGTGTTACAAAGCACACAGGCAGCATTATTTAGGTGAAGTTTTAAAAAGTCAACTTCTAAAACCTACCACTGTTGTTGTTGTTGTTATTAAACCCAGTATGAAGACATGGCACGTGGCAGCCAAAATTGAAAGTTTTGTTGAAAAAAGCACTTTTAGTCGTCTTAGCACTGATCTATATAAATAATGACATGACCATTTTTTTTTAAAAAAAAACTGAAAAGAAAAACAAAGAACAATTGACTTTAAAGCTTTTTTTGAAAAAAGACAATTACTATAGTAGGTCCATGTGATCTTTATTCAGATGTAAGAATAGTAATTTGCTTTTTGCGAGTTTTTAGAGCAACAATATCTTGACACAGATAGACCGCACTAGCAGACATCTTTAGAAACCTGTGTGAATCAATCCTGTGTAGGAAAAGCACTAATTTTTTATAGCTTATACAACCTCCTTTATATGTAAGATAGATGTGTATTAAAAGGAAGGAATTATACTACCACAACTTAATTTGATCCTTTCATTGCTAAGAACCTAATTAACTTAATAGTTGATGTGACGAGTTATTTGAGGTTAACCTGCACTCTGTTTTAGAAAAATTTGAGAGTAAAGTGAAGTTGATCAAACTTTTCTTATTTTTTCATGGCATTCTCCACTGCATATATGCATTTCTCTTATCATTGATAATACCTTAACACCAGAGCATAGAAATCTTCAAAGAGGTATGCAGCCATTCCAGGAACGTCTGCTTATCTGTTTTCATATTATCATCAGTTTGAAACTCTCTGCCACCCAGATATTCTTTGATTGGTTTGAAGATATGAAAATCGCTATGAAAAATCTTTCCTCCAAAGGAGGTGGCTAAGCACTTCCATCTCTGCAAGGGTTGAGTAATCACATTTCTAGCTGACAGATGAGTCTTGAGTTTGTTTGGAGGTGGAAACTCAATATTACTACTGCATATTTTACCACTTTGACTCCAAAGTGGTTTGATGGTTCCACGTCTCATCACACCATAATGTTGTGCGTGCTTTTCCCCAATAGCCATACAAACTGCCTTCTGATCAAATGAGTTTTTTGGATCAACCTAGCATGTGCTTTATTGAATTTCAGGCACAGATGAATGATGTTTCCCACACTTTTAATAACGATACAGTTCTGCTGTAGTATCATGCACATAGATGCAGTGATTATCAAAAATCAACTGTTCATTATGAGTAGTGTTTGTGAGAGTCATAACACTTGGTTGCACACAAGCATGTTCATTATCCATTATTGATTTACATCCATTTTTAAACTTTCTGTGTCACTCAAACACACTTCTGCAGGAAAGACACTTATCATTGATTTGTACAGCTGGTTTGACATTTTCCACCACCAGAAATTTCATTACACATCACCATTCTACAGAGCATGATGCACTACTTTCCACCATCTTGGAAATACCCAGAGTGCTTTGTGCAACTATGGTGTAACTTTGCACAGGAGTTGGCAGATGTTGCTACTACCACTCCACAAACTTTCAGTATGCTATTATTCGTTAGCAATTATCTGGAGCCATTAGTGCAGATTATCCTTTTTAAAAGAATGTTACAAAAATGGCAGAATAATGTTACTACAAGAAAAGTTTTTGTTCTGTCTGGATTAAGCATGGTGTCTTTGTTTTTCTTTTTTCCAGATATACCTGCACCTGAGATATTACTCATGTACCAATGAGCAACGCTGGATTGTGCGTATTCTTTTCATAGTTCCAATTTATTCATTTGACTCTTTCCTCAGCCTAATGTTCTTCAACAATGACAACTACTATGTCTACTTTGATAGTATCCGAGATTGTTATGAAGGTAAGATAATGCAATTTCTTTTTGTTAGGTGGTGAAAAATATTATCCTTAAGAATTTAGCCAAGATGAAAGGAAAAGTTATGCAAATGTTTATAGTTTAGAACATGTGAATCAGATCTGAAACATGTTTCTACTGTATCTGCTGTTAATAATAACAAAAGCATAAGCAAATTCTTCTTTCTACTATTTTTTTCAGTCATAATCCAGGATCTGCATCATGAACTATTTTTATTCAAACTTCATATAACTATGTTCTACTTCCTGAGCACTATGTCAACTTTGGTAGAGATCTGTTATGTTAGACATAAAACCTTGCACAGTGTCTCAGCTGTGTATGAACCAATTGTGTTGATTTGAAAAAAATAATTTATTTGCAGCTTTTGTTATATATAACTTCCTGAGTCTGTGCTATGAGTACCTTGGTGGAGAAAGTTCAATTATGTCTGAAATTCGAGGAAAGCCTATACAGTGAGTGATTAAGAGCTTCTGTACATTTATATTTCTTTTGTTGTTGCTGTTTAAAATATTTGGATTTCTAATTTTAAGAATATTACAAAATATATAGATTTTTAAATAATGTTAAACTAGTTAAGTTTATTTTCATAATTTTATATTTTTAAAAAAATGTTTTATATACCATTATTCATAATTTTATAATCAATTATAGCAAATTCTAAACTTTATTCTTTAGCAAAATGAATTTCTCGCATTGAAAAAGTAAAAGGTGACTTGTAATTAGCAAAACATTTTCTTCTTTAATATAATGTGAAGTAAAATATATTTTGCTTCAGTCAGAGAATATTTCTGATGGAAAATTATAGTGATTTTCTTCCTTTTTCCTTCAACATTTCTCTTATTTATTTTCTATCTGTATTATTGTTCAAAAGAAATTAATTTTGATGTTTGCATAATGGCTGCATTAAAAAATAAGAAAAGAAATTGAAATATTATGAAATATATTAAATACATGGCTATGTATTAAATAAACACTTGTCCAGCTATTAGTCACAATTATCTTGATTCTTTGCCCTATTATCTGTTGTTGTGAACCTCAGTGGATTTTGGCATGAAATACTTATAAAGTAGAAATTCTTGGGTTTCTATTACTAACTGTTGCCATTGGCTAGTTGTCTGCTCCATGTAACAGCTGTGTTTGATGGCATTTGTGTCTGGCAGCCATAGCAGTTTGAAGAAAGCACTAATGGTTTGTTGATGCTTGTGTTTGGAATATAGGCAGTGGTGAGATGTTTTAGTTTATTCAGCTTGAAGTTTTAATCCATTATCAGATATACCAAAAGGCTTCACAATTGTTGAAGGCCAAAGGAAATTTGTTCATATGCAAATGGATTCTTGCAACAAAACCACTCGGTCGACTGGGTCACTTTATGAACTTTTCTTCCATTTAATTTGTAAAGAGCCTTGGATTATTCTATCACTTTGTCTTTTAACGTGGTTTTAATTTGCACAGCTCAAAATAATTCTCTAAAATATCTCTTTCAGAACAATTTTTAAACTGCACAAAAAAATGTATCTTAGTATCATTTAATTATTATAGGACAGAATAGAGAGACTCATCTAAATGATATTTGCAGATTAGTGTGGCCAGTGAGAGCTGGGTGGAAACATGTTTCACATTGATGTGTTAGTAAGGAATGAAAAGGGAGATCAGCGTCTGAGGTTGGAGAGTTTTCCAGTTGGTAGCGGGGATTCTGCATCTGAATATGTTTATAATAAATAAAAAATTTTTTTTTATCTTTTTTAGTATAATTTGGTATAAAACAGGTGTATCTGAAAAAATATAAACAAGTATATATATATATATACATTTTTTCATATGTTGAGGAATGCTTCATAAACTGTTGATGATAAATAGTTGGGGATTTCCAATTTTAGTAGGTAAAGGATTAAATTTTAATGTTAAATTTGTAAGATTTTTACTTTTTCCTAACTTCAATATTGAAAAAAAATTATGGTGGTTCAGGCAATACATTTGTGTAAGAATGAATGTGCTGTTGAAGATATGGTAAATGTCTAATAAATCTATGGTAAAATTATGGCCAAAAATAAGGTTTACTAATATAGAGACACGCTAAATATATTATAAACCTATAGTAGCAGACTGAAACCAAAAATACGGCTTTTACTAGCTGGAAGCAAAAGCAGAAAGCTTCTTGAAGTTTGTTGAAAACCAGAATGTATATTTAGACATCCATACACCATATTTCCTTGGTAACATTGATGAGGTGCCTGTCATTTTTTTATGTACTGCCATCAAGGACTGTCAAAACAGAACTCATCAACAGTCAGCAGCATGACTATGGGACGTGTGTGCTGTCCTGCCTCATTAATGTGACCAAGATCAAGTTGATGGTCATCTTCAAAAGAAAAAAACACTGCCCAAATAGAATTTCACTGCTAACATTTTTGTGAGGGTGAACAAAAAGAGTTGGATGAATGAGGATGAAATGGAAGAGTGGGCTGAAAGCTGCTGGAGGCAGAAACCAGGGACCCTTCTTCATAAAAAAGAGATCGCTCTTAGTATTGGACTCTGGTCGGCCCATAAGTGCGACTCCATTAAGAAGAAATTGAAAAACACTAATACTGAAATAGTCATGATTTCTGGGGGACTCTCAATGAAACTGCACCCACTTGACCTCGCTATAAACAGCGTGTTCAAACTGAAAGTTCATGAATGTTGGGTACAATGGACAATGAGTTATAGAAGCATGGATTGCTGTCAAAGTATCAACTATTCTGAATGCTTACAGTGTAGTCTGACTTCTGGAGAACAGGGGGGTAAAAGCGATGATGATGTGGATTGAGACACCTACACTTGCCAACTCAGATTCAGCTGTTCCACAGTGACACAGAAGATAAGGACTTCAGCAGCTTTACTGAAGACAATTTACCAGTAGCTTTGATTTAAATAAAACATTGGCAAATTGTTGGCGTAAGTTCATATATTTTCATTTGGAAAATGCTTTTATTTTGCAAATTAACATTCTCTTGCTACACTTTGTACAGGGAAACTGAACTTATTTGGAATAAACTGCATTGTTTACTAAAGTCATAAAATTAGTTAGTTTAAAATTAGACATGTATGTAACCTGTGTAAAAGTACTGTAATTAAAAATATTACAATTAAGTTTACAACAAAAAGCTTGTATCTTATTGAGAATTTAACTCAATCGCCTGTGGTTGTGGAGATAAGTGAGACCTGTTTGTCTTGGAATCCACAAGCAACTAATTAGGGCATAATTGTAAATTATTCAGAAATGATAAATACAGTCAGACCAGAGAATCAATGTGCTTGCAGACAAATGTACTTATCAGCCAAGTGCTAAATCTTTTTCCATGTTGAACAACAACAACATAAATATTCAGATACCAAGTTACCTGCACGCAAGTATACCCTGCAGTTGGCACTTTTGAAAACTAGTTTAACATATAGCCCACAGATTATTTGCATGAAAATACGGTTGGTTTCAGCACATAAACTTAGGTAAATTATCAAAGAATTGTTATATCTTTACATCTGGGGGAAGAAAAAAAAACTGACATGTTGGAAGGTCAAAAGGTCCTCTTTTTCTTTTTTTCCCGCAAAGTGTGTGTGTTTATCTTAGAAAATGGGGCACATGTGCACGTGAGAAGTTTTACATTAGTTTTAATTTACTACACTTAGTTTTCTGGTTGATTAAGTAATTTTCCCCCACTTTTTTTTCTAGATCTAGCTGGTTGTGGTGTACCTGTTGCTTAGGTGGAAGACAATATACAATAGGATTTCTTCGATTCTGCAAACAGGTACGCTCTGTGTCAAAAGTGGCTTTTGTTGACAATTGATGTTTGCTGTTGCTGTCATTGAATATTTACTCTCAAGCCATCTAACTATTTAGTGTTGAGTAAATATGCAAATTTAAAAAAAAAAATATGGAATCAAGTTGTAGGTGTTTATAATCTTATTCATGAATTCATACAGTGGAGACAGATTTTTATATCATAATTTATTTTAGTTTGTAGTAAACATTAACTATTAAAAACAAGACTGATAAAATTGTTCAGCAAGTATGGAATGAAATATCTGTAACTGTTTAATTTTTCATTGGGATATGGAGATTATAATTGGCAGGTGTGTAACATCTGTTTCTTGAAAATAAATATTAGTGACGTATAATTTATGGGCATTAAAGGGTCAATTTGAGCTTTCTTTTTATCACCTTAATGCATGTAACTAATTAACCTACATTCTTTCTATCTTCATCAAGATCTAGTGTTGAGAAGGATCATTTCTGGTATGCAGTATTGTTATTTTTGCAGTGAGCTTTTCTTTACCCTTTTCTGGTCATAGGATGCAATATACTAATACCCTGCTTAGCACTCAGGAAGGGTTCCTGAGAACAGAGCTCTAAACGAATCAGCTCTAAATGGGGTCATTTTAACATTACATATATGGAGATATGTAACTAAAGGCATTGTTTTTAATCTGTGAATTATGTGTAAGTGCTTCATTTAGGTACTGGTAAATATAGATTGTTACAGTACATTATTAGTTAATGGAGTGGTGGTCTTGGAAGAAGCTTTTATCTTATCACCATTCCTTAAAATTGTTCCGATGGTCGACAGAGCCAACTTCAAAGAATGAGCCACATCCACCTGCCACTCACCCACTTCAATCTGCCATAACATCTGTATTTTCACATCCAAATAAATGCTTTTTCCTGACACTTTTGGCACATCTGTAGCAGAATCACTTATGCGCCTTTTCCCAGTCATTTTGGGTTAATAATGTTCAAAATATTAGGCGAAAATCTTCAAACAAAGGGAGACCACGGTGCAGCAGGGACAATTTATAATGAAGAACACGAGCACTGATTGGCTGTGAATGTACAGAAAGCGTCGACCCCCAATGGCTGAGCAATGTAAACAAAGATGGCAACTTTCAGCAAACTGTATGTGTTCAAAATCATAAGCTTTGACTATGTTTATGGATTTTCATAATTCATTTTCTCTCTCATGAAAAAAAAAAAACTCTCAAGGAGACAAAATAGCTGTATAACAAATCAGCTTAAAGCAGGGTGGCACTAAGTGTGGTCTTACTGTATTTAATATGCACAAAAGGTCAAACATTTTCCAAGATGGCTGCACAAAATGCACTTACTAGATTAAGATTATTAAAAACACATGAAGAACCTAAGGAATGATTCAGATAGCACAAATGACTTAGTACACAGTTTAGTCATCTAAATGAAATGGAAATATGCCCAAAAAGTGAGAGGAAAAATTCTTTTATAGTGCAGAAAGTAAAATTGCCAGGCTATTGTCACAGAGGTGCCAATATTGATTCAGTTTTCTTGAATCTGTCCACTGTCATTATCTTTTGACACTAAGTCTGTCATCCTCAGTTTATAAATCATCGGTGGAGACCCATAATTATGTTTACCACTAAAAATGGTTTTGTCTTCTCCTTGGTGGCATCCATCCAGGTGTTGTCAGCTCTGCCTGTTTTCCTCTGTGTCCAAGTAGTCTCCTCAGCCATGTAGTGGAAGAAATCCACTGGTCTTGCATTATCAGGAACATCATCTCTGGGCCAGGCCACAGGTTACTCAAATTCTACTTTTCCGCTTGATGGCCTTGCGGTAGTTGTCGCTCTCCACCTTAGAGGCATTTCTTGATGTCCCTACTTCACTGTTTGACCAGCTAAATGATGAGATTCGAGGTATGCACACTTAAGATCTTCGCATCATCAGAACAAACTGATTTGGTCAGATTCCATCATGTAGCAAGTAGATGGATCAACTAGGTAACATGTTCACACAAGTCTTCACTAGTAAAGTAACTTTTGTGGGAAAACAAAGCACTAAATATAGGTGGAGGAAGTGATAATGTGGACCAGCACCCTTCTACATGTACTATTTACAGTATAGATGTAAGTGATCTTTAAATGACTTGTCAATACAGCTGTTTTAAGCTAGTTTGTCCAGAGCTGTTTTGGGTGGCTTGCACATTGGATGAACAGGGTGATTTTTGACAGCTTGCAAGGAAAGGATTAAGGAGTTTGAATGGCTTGAGCTGCTGTTGGCTAAAACATTGGTCAAATTGTGACATCCAAAAAACTTCACAACCAATAAGTCACAGGTTTAAGACCATGTTGATGCAAATTGAACATTATGAAAATAACAACACTGCACTCCAAAATGAGGATGTGCTGATTAATTGGCTGATTATTAAGCTTCATAACATTGAATGGATAGTATATTTTTTAGTCAGAATTTACTATAATATTGCTCTTCTGTGTTTTCCATATTACACCAAGTTTTATCAACAGATCAGTTTATCCAGATTAGCACACAATCAGGGGCACTGATCTGGCTTAAAGTTGGTATACTGCATAGGCATATTATTGTCCCCTCAACACGCGTGTAGCTTCTGTGCACTTTAGTGCAAAGTTAGTTTTTTGTTTTTGTTTTTTAGGGGATTGCTCCTCTTGGAACCCCCTCTTCCCAAGCCCAGGATTGATGCTCCTGCACCTAACTAGTTGGAAGCCAAAACACAAAAAGTAACACTGGTCTAAAAATAATCAAAATGGAAAACAGTTATGAAAGTCTGTGCAAGTGCCAAAAGTATCACTTAGTAATTAAGTCAAAAGCTCTTAAATTATAATGTAGAGAGAGATCAACTTTCTGGATCAAGGCAGTTTCTTGTTGGATGTTCACTTCAGCCTTCTGAAGTGGAGTGTATTTCCTTTTCACCCTAACAAGCTATCTTCATGCCTGGGTGGCAGGGGCAAGTCAAGTTAAGTTCTCAGTCTGTCGCGATAACAGCAGTGTGCTTGCCTCTGCTTTACTTCTTGAAGATCTGCGGTTTGCTTTCCTGTAAGAACTAGCATTCTGATCACTCAGCTTGTAAATATTTTAAAGAACAATTACTTGAATTAATGATTATTGATCAATCAACATGAGTGATGTTACTAAGAGTGAATAATTAGACAAAAAAATGGTGGGGAGGTTTTCTGTATCATGAAAATCAGAGTTTAATGTTTCACTCTTTGCTTACATTTGAATGTACAAAACATGCATATATTCCAAATCAAAACATGAAGTTTTGTGTACATATCTCTCCCAGTGGGAAAGAGAGGCCAAGCCCTTTAGACCTATTTGTTTTTCTGCTTCTGATGATACTCTGCATATAGAAATAAATTCCTGGCTTCCCAGTAAGAGCAGGAGGCCAGAAATTCTATTATGAATTTTACTGATTGATGACTGGTCCTTTTGATAATTGGCACAGAAGAATTTCAGAAATGTATGTTGGTTAACTTAGTTGTATCACTGATTTCTTAAAAATGAATAATACAAAGTATATTCTTTGTTGGTAAATGTTTGCGTGGGGCATCTAAAATTTTACTTTCAAGCAATGTCCATTCAGTGTGCTTAATTAATTTTCTTAGGAATCAAATTATCTATTGTTGCTATTTCAGCACACCAGACAATCTTTCAGAATAATAATCTTACACACAAGCTTCAGCACTCAATTTGCTGTATCAAGAAATCTTTTGTTGTGAGTTAATAAAACTTCGGGCTTTGTCTCTTATTCTGAGCAGATGTATCTAAATTTACTAGTCTCTTAGCAGCTCTATAAAAGTTATTGTGTTGTGGTGCTTTATATATAAAGTACTATTGTAATTGTTGGTTAAAATAATTTTACAAGAGTTAATGTAAAATCTAGTGTAATGGCACGGCTACAGGAATATGTTTGGGCCAATTAAGAATTAAGTACCTGTAAAAATTACAGCAAAAAATATAAATAAGATAGATCAATAGTAATATTGGTTTATCTTTAAGGCAGTTTTCAGCATTTGTTTTTGTTTCTTTCCATAGGTAAATAGTAAGTAAATAATGGTGGTTGGAACATCTGCAGGCAGACAACGGTAAACTAGCCATTTGCTTGAACACTGACTTTTCCTCTTTTTTTTTCCTCTAGGCCACCCTTCAGTTCTGCATCATTAAACCTGTCATGGCTCTCATCACACTTGTCCTCCAGGCATTCAGCTTGTACAAGGATGGAAATTTCTCGTAAGTTACAGACAGTCAGATCATAGCTCCAAGTTACATTTCTTCACAAATCACCAATCAATAATTTTTACATATACAGTTATGATCTAGAAACCCAAATTTGCCTCGTTGTCTCAGAAAGTGCAGTGTAGGTGGATGGCTGTTAACTTACAAGTTGTGAGTAGAACTTATTCCACGTGTAAAGATCCCTTGGTTATAATAGGTTTCTGTGGTTCTTGCACTACTTTCTATGATTACAGATCCCCTGGTTGACTTAACCTGTATCTTGAATTATTTTATTTTTTACTGACCAAGATGGATTTTTGTTTTATCTTTGTGCTGTCACTACCAGAGTTACAGTTGCCACTTTGGAGGATATGTTGCCAAACGGAAAGACCAATCATGGAGAGCTTCCTTGCTGCTAAGAGTGAACTAGTAAAACATAAGTCATGTCTGGAATTGATCTTGCAACTTTTGCTGGGATATTTTTAATTAATATAAAGTTTGGTATTCGCCAGTGTAATCTGTTTATCTATCCGTGTGTGAGAGAGTTTTAGGGAAGAGGCTGCAAGTGTATTATCCAACACAATTACCACCCACGTAATTTTTCTGGTAGATTACTGGTTCTTTGAAAGGAGCTGCAGATGTCAGCAATTAAGTCAGAAGTCTTAGTTATGAGTGTGGAGGAGATACTGTAACTGCTGGTACAGTGCATGTGAAGAGCCAATTAAAAGTGGTCTATTTTTAAAAACTTATCTAAGCCGTCAACATTTATTAATTTATAAGAATTCTGAGCCTACAATTAATGTTGATTTTTTTTTTTAATAAACTGGTTGTACGTAGAACACAACACCTCTCTCTCTCTCTCTCTCTGTTCTGTATTTTATATGCATTAATATATTAAAGTTATGTTTAGAGAGAGATAAAAGGTTCTTTCTATACTAAATGGAGTATACAGGTGCATCTCAAAAAATTAGAATATCGTGGAAGAGTTCAATATTTTTTGTCATTTATTTCAGAAAGTGAAAATTGTATATATCCTAGACTCATCATTACATGTAAACTAAAATACTTCAAGCATTTTTTAATTTTGATAATTACAGCCTACAGCTAAAAAAAAAATAGAAAAAACATATCTCAAAATATTAAAATATTCCATCTTGAGTTTTGAGTAAATCACTATTTATGCAGTATAAATACCATGAATCTCTGTCTGGTTCAGTACACACAACCACAATCATGGGGAAGACTGCTAACTTGACAGTTGTCCAGAAGACTCTCATTGACACCCTCCACAGAAGGTCTTTGCTGAAAGGGCTGGCTGTTCACAGAGTGCTGTATCAAAGCACATTCATGGAAAGTTGACTGGAAGGGAAAAGTGTGGTAGGAAAAGGTGCACAAGCAAGAGGGATGACCGCAGCCTTGAGAGGGCAAAGACGATTCACGAACTTGGAGAAGCTTCACAAGGAGTGGATTGAGGCTGGAGTCAGTGCATCAAGAGCCACCACGCACAGACGTGTCCAGGAAATGGGCTACAAGTGTTGCATTCCCAGTGTCAAGCCCCTCCTGAACCAGAGACCACATCAGAAGCGTCTTACCTGGGCTAAGGAGAAAAAGAACTGGACCGTTGCTCAGTGGTCCAAAGTCCTCTTTTCAGATGAAAGTAAATTTTGCATTTCATTTGGAAATCAAGGTCCCACAGTCTGGAGGAAGAGTGGAGAGGCACAGAATCCAAGTTGCTTGAAGTCCAGTATGAAGTTTCCACAGTCATTGATGATTTGGGGTGCCATGTCATCTGCTGGTGTTGGTTCACTGTGTTTTGTCAAGTCCAAAGTCAACGCAGCCATCTACCAGGAGATTTTAGAGCACTTCATGCTTCCATCTGCTGACAAGCTTTATGGAGATGCTGATTTCCTTTTCCAGCAGGACTTGGCACCTACCCACAGTGCCAAAACTACTAGTAACTGGTTTGCTGACCATGGTATTACTGTGCTCTGTGCTTGATTGGCCAGCCAACTCGCCTGACCTGAACCCCATAGAGAATCTATGGGGTATTGTCAAGAGGAAGATGAGACGCACCAGACCCAACAATACAGACGAGCTGAAGGCCGCTATCAAAGCAACCTGGGCTTCCATAACACCTCAGCAGTGTCACAGGCTGATCTCCTCCATGTCACGCCGCACTGATGCAGTGATTTGTGCAAAAGAAGCCTCGACCAAGTATTGAGTGCATAAATGAACATACGTTTCAGAAGTTCAAAATTTCCATATTATTAATCCTTTTTTTTTATTGATCTTATGAAATATTTTAATATTTTGAGATATTGGATTTTTTGATTTTCATGAGCTGTAAGCCGTAATCATCAAAATTAAAACAAAAAAAAGGCCTGAAATATTTCACTTTATGTGTAATGAATCTAGAATATATGAAAGTTTCACTGTTTGAATTAAATTACGGAAAAAAATGAACTCTTCCACGATATTTTAATTTTTTGAGATGCACCTGTATACTGTGAGCTGCCTTCTCTTTTTATGCATACAGAAAAGTTGGCAGGTGGTATATTGATAATTTTTTTTCTTTTCTCATTCTGTTAGATGATATGCAGTAATTTTCAGTTTTATATACATAAAAGTTGGTGAAATTAATTGACAAGAAAAGAAATCTATTTTAAAATACAGAAATAAATTAGACCTGTGTTCAAGTAGAATATTTCCCAGATCTCCAGGAATAGGTGCAGACACTCATTTTGACTATCAGTGGGTAGGCAACATGGAAACTGTCAAAGAAAGGTGTTATTGATTATTTTTTTTTACACTACTGTATGCAAGATAAATTGTGTTCGTTACTTTTTAAAATAGAGTGAGGCATAATAAACAGCTAGAGCAGAAACAATTCAAACTCACTGTATCCTTACTAGAAAAGCAAAATGCAACAGCATTAGCAAAATACAAAATTCTGTTTTAATTATTATTACTATTAAATGGTATGTCTATCTAATTTTGTAATTTTTGGGGTAATTCTGCTTATACTGGTTTGTTCATTGAAGGTAGGATTATACGTTTGTTAAACCCTTTTGTCAGTTTCTGTGCTATCTGGCTAAAATTCTTCATGGGATAAAAGCTGCTTAGTTGTAGGCAGAAATGGTTGTAATACAATGATGGATGGCTTTGATTCTTCCCTGTATAGTTTAGAGTTTGTCTGACTTTTCTCATTAGCTGGGGAAATGTCTGCAGCTTAGATTAATAATGTTTGTGCAAACTGACTTAACAAGTCTGTTTTTTGTTACAGCTTGGTGAAACAAAATTGCATTATACTGTATCATGGTAAATGTGATTATGGTCTTTAAATCCAAGCTCAACTGCTGCTTTCAATATAAAACATTTCATTAAAGAAAACAAAAAAAAAACCTGATATTGATTTTGCATTTGGATGAAAATATAGTGCCATTTAGTAAATTGAGATGACTTTCGGGAATTCATTTGATGCATAATTAGCTTCTTTTTTTTATCGCTGCCTAGTGATAATGTTTATGGTTCATGCTGAATACTATAAGCATTCATGGTGAACACCAGGCAATCTCCATTGTATATTTTTTGTCAGTTTGTTGTTGTTTTTAACACTACTTTCAAAGTGGCATGGAGTGTACAGGTTAAAACAAGTTTTATAAAGGCTTACCTTTACTTTCAAAAGGTAACTTGTAGAAATGTCTTGTGCTATTGTCGAATTCAGTTTCATATGTACTTTTATACCAAACTTGTAAACCTCTGATTTGTGATGATTGTCAAGTTAAAAAGTATGTATGTAAATCTTGATTTTTGTATTACAGGCCAGCCAGTGGTTATCTGTATATCACCATCATCTACAATTTCTCTATCAGTCTGGCTCTCTATGGCTTGTTCTTGTTCTACTTTGCTACCAAAGAACTGCTGAGTCCTTATGAACCTGTGCTGAAGTTCTTTACTGTCAAGTCTGTCATTTTCCTGTCGTTCTGGCAAGGTAAGTTTCCAAGTTTGTGTAACTACTATTGATGGTGAAGAATCGTTTTGGAAAATCAACGTTTCTTTAGTTTATGGCAAATTTGAATTTGTTCACCTTGCATGCTGAAGCAGTATTCATAATGCAGAATGAAGTCATTTTATTTAAATTGGCTACTTTTTTAAGATCACTGGAGAAAATCCAATTTTATGTTTGTTGCCACTGTCATCATCAGGTTGGCTACTTCTGTGGAGAGTCCAGGCCAGCCACCCTCCCACTGTCTGCTTCCTCTTTGAAAAATAGAATAAAATTTCAGAAATTGAATTTTGATTTCTCTCGCGCACACTATCCAAGACAGAACTGTTTTTATAAAGAAAACAAAAAAAAACCGATTGTACAATTTAAATAATAATTTAAATTCGTGTCATGTATAGATGTTAGTTCGTAGATAAAACAGTTTATAATTGGTATCTCGGATGGTCATCCTTTACAGGAACAAAGGAATTATGTGATATGCCTACCAGGTAAACTTCATGTTGCGGGATAAGGAAACATTGATGTATCAGGTATCCATATTTTGTGTCTAAGACTAATAGCTGAGTGATTGGTAACCTAACAGAAATTGAGATGAACAATTTAGATGATGCTGCTGTTTCTCTCTCTCTTTTCTCTCTCTCAGTTGTCTGATTTGTTTCCATGCCCACAACTTATAGCTGGTGACAGACTGAATGCAGTTTAGCAGGCTCAATAAAATGCAGGAATAATTTTTTAATGTTTGGCTTCTTTGTATTAGATTTGACTTATTTAATCTCCCCTCCTGTGTACATGTTTTAGTGCTGGAGACATACATACAAGGTGGGGGGGAGGCAAAAAAAAACATCAGCTGTACTAAGTTTTTAAAAAAAATTTTACATAAACTTAAATTCAGAACTTCTTTATGGAACAACTAAATCAGGGTTTGTTTGTTTTTTAGGTGTGGTGCTGGCAATATTTGAAAAGGCTCACCTCATCAGCCCCATCTTCTCAGAAGATGGACATCTAAGAGTAGGTGTGGGTACTGTGTCTGCTGGATGGCAAAACTTCCTTATCTGCATTGAGATGTTTTTTGCCTCTATAGCCTTGAGGTTTGCTTTCCCTCACAGTATTTACAGCACAGGACCAACATCTACTCACGGCCGAACCGTCTCACTGCAAAGCATCTCAAGCAGCCTAAAAGAAACCATGAATCCTAGAGATATCATGCAGGATGCCATCCACAACTTCCACCCACAGTACCAGCAGTACACCCAGCAGGGAATGAAGATACCTCATGAGGAAGAAGGCATGGAAGCTGGATGGCCTTATGACCAACAGTACCACCAACAGCAGACTTACCCAAATGGAGCTATTCCTACTTCTAGATCCCATCCTGGACCAATCACTCCCAACAGACAGAAGTTTAATGAAAAAACTACCCTTTTGAGCTCAGACGACGAGTTTCAGTGATGACTTTAGGAGTACTGATGTAGATCTGAAAACAGCAGCCCATTAGATGCTCTACTGCTACAGATACTGACACTACCTGTGTTGATTGTGTGTGTGTGTGTTAATTAAGTAAATGCATTGTGCTCATCATGAGGAAATCCAAACATTTTAATGCAATCCATCTAACAGAACTAAAAATTTTAAATGATAATTGCTGTTGGCATAAAAGAGCCTGTTATAAGCGCATATCGACCCTGTGTACATACTCTTGGAAACATCCTTTTTTATTTTTGTTTTAGGGGTCTGTTTTGTTTTGTTTTGTTAAGATCCTGTTTATTTGTAACATATCGCTTCAGCAAGCACCAGTAATTCTGTCATGTTGAGAAAAGAGAGAGAATTATTTGTGCCATGTACCGTTTGTGGTGGTTTAAACTTGTCGTCGTACGGTACAACAGATGTTTTTCTGTTCCTTTTAGAATAACAAAATAGTATCTTAGTTGATTTTATTAATACTTGTAAATACTTTGTCATGATTAGCATTCAGAACAATTCATCAATGAGTGGATCTCCGGACAGCTCAAATTATGATGAAGTTCTTTTGTTTGTTGTTTTCACTGCAAAAGATGACGAAGAAAAAAGTACATATTAGATTTGAATCGGTCAGTGCTGGCCCAAGCCAAGGTATTTATTTATTTTGTTGCTTGCAGTCTGTTCTGCATGCAGATTTAGTCTTTCTTAATAAGAATTGAATATTAGTTGGATTATTTTTGTAAATAATATTGAAAAAAAATTTTTTTTAATCGCTGATATTTTGCGTGAAGATGATGTGCAACTTTAGTTTTTCTCTTTTTTTTTTAAATATTTTGTTGTCACCAAATGTGTTAGTAAGCACTGACTAGTGCTTAATCAGTCAGTAGTTTTAGTTAGTATATGGTATGTAGAAAATAGGAATTTATGATATCAAATTTCTTTGGTACCAGCAATTTTGTTTAAAACCATTATCTGTGCTTCAACTTGGAAAAGTGAACTTGACATCTATAAAAGATGCTTTAGTATAAAGATTAGTTTCCACTCTTGTAAGTTGTTTTTTTTTTTAATGAAACTTATTTAAGTTAAGGGACCATGGTGTTTGATACATTCATTTGGTTTTCCATCTTTATTTTCTTTTATTTTTCCAGAGAGAACCACAATCAGCAGCCAAACTGGCACATACTAAAGGGGAGATAACTGATTTGCTCTGAAGATTTGTGTCCAACATTTAAAATTTATCTTAAAGTATAATCTTTCTATATGTGTAGAGTAAAAAAAAAAAAAAAGAAAATAGAAGATATTTTATTCCTTGAAAGTTTTTCTACCTTAAAAATAATTTGACATAGAATGACTTTTTTTTTCCTATGGACAGTATTGATCAATATAATAATTCATGTAAACCATATCAAGAGAAATCTGAGGTATCAGGTGAGCACGGTATTTTCATCTTAGTGAAGCCAAATAGCTTTCATTTGGTTTCCATAGTTGCATAAATAAACTTCCTGTTATATTATATATGGATAAACAAATATTTATATGTGAAATAAACGACATTATTACAAGTGATTCCCCCCCCATTAACAGTTGATCTTATCTTAAAAGAGGAAGAATTACACAGATTACTCTGATTATTCACTTTGAAATGAGTCAATATCCAGGTAAACAGAGTTGCAAAATCCAACATGCTACAGAGTGGCTGAGTGAATGTCACCGCTTTCTTCTGTTGTAGGCATTGAAGCAAGAATAAATAGTTTCTTTCTTATCAAGATAATGTTACATCTAAGTATTTAGTAGGTAATTTATTGTAGAAACTTAATCATAAACAAAAACAATTTGAATTGCTTAGTGTTTGTTTTTTAAAATTTTTTTCTAAATTGACAGATAACTAGATAGATGTATGCTATCAGCCTGCTAATACTGTAGTAGAAAGATTTCTTAACAACAAAGAGAGAATATCGATAAAATTGGCAAACTATCATGAATCAAACTCATGAGTACACTGATAATGTTCTAAAAGCTAGATTGTTAAAAAACAAAGCTTTTTTTTATAGCGTCATGTGGTTCATTATTTAGTTTTGTAATTAAAATTTTAATTTATATTTAAAATATCGTTTAGATATTTTTTTTTACTTTGACAGGGGATATCCAAAATGAGATTTCAATTTTTCTTTTTTTCTTTTTTTAATATATAATCAAAGGGAGATAACTGTGATATCAGTTAATGTAACGAGTCCAAATTATGTTACTAAATCAAGATTTATATTATCTCGTTAATTTGTATTTTCTATGGAAAGTTTTGTTTTGTTTTTTTTTTAAAAGGTTAGCTAAACATTTTAGTATGGCGTGGTGGTAGAAAACTACTGTTACCAAAAATCAAAGTTATCGAATTGAATAAAGTTAATAGTGATTGTATGGATCCTTGCTTAAGCTGTGGTGTCTTCTTGGCACCTTGTAATACCTGTCTAGCCAGTCGTAGCCCAGATGCTGATGCTAGCTGCAGCTTTGTTGGATTCTTCAGTTTGATAGCTGTCAAGACAAGCATGCAAATACCTATAGATCAATATTTTGTTTCAACAAACTAAATTTGTTGATTTATAGGGACAACTTCATTTTGTTGGAATGGTTGAAGACACAACAGCTTTCTTTATTAATGTACTCTAAATAAGTTAGTTGGAGAATAATTTCTTATTCTAGAAAATGGAAGTTTTTAGAAATGTTTTACATCCAGTGATCCTTAGAAACTATGTTAAATATTTCATCTGGACGATTCTTTTTATCTAGATTTCATTCAAATGTCTCTGGTGTAAAATAATCATTAAAATGTAGCTTTTATTATCAAATTTGTTAAAATATTAGAAGTGATAAAGCAAAAAAAAAAAAAACTAGATTTCAAAATATAGAATCATTACAGATATCTACCATAGAAGAAAATATAGAATTATATTTTAGAATTATGCAGATTATCTTGTTTATAATTTCTCATATGAAAAATATTTTCTGTTTATATGCTGCTTGAAGATAGCTTACACAGGTTTGTAGAGGTATTTTTGTTTGTTTTTACATTTATTACAGCGGTACATGGAGATTCAGCCTCCCATCGTTTTTGTGTTTACTTATAATTTTGTTGTTTTATTTTTCTTGTGGCTGATTGATGAAACTAAAAGCCAAATGAGGATGTAGATTTTGTATTGAGAGGATATAAAGTTTAGTTTCATTATGTACAAATTCTGATATGAAGGGCAGGACCTCAATACCAAGCTCTGGTGCTGACGAAATTCTTCCTACGTCCACTTAGACTTTCTTCATGCATTCAGAATGGGGGAAGGGGTTGAAATAAATCGAGGTTCATGTGAAGTAATAGCAGCTTTAATGCACTTTTGTTAGATGTAAAACTGGAAGAATATGAAAAAAATGCCTTATTTGTGTACATGCGTTTTGGTTTATACTTTTTCTTCGAAAAGCAGCTTTGTTTCTAAAAATGTCCAGATAACCTTGAGAAATAAGTAGGGAAGCTTTTGTGCTAATTTACAGCGAAACCTGTCTGTGTTGGCCAAAAAACCCCACTGGCTACTAGAACAGCTAGCTCAGACAGTGTGCTGATCTATTGTTGACTTTCTCTTTGGTACAGATGGAAAACTATTAACCAGTGGACTCTTGAATGACCACCTTATTGTTGGCAGCTCTTGTTTTTAGCAAAACACTTTTCATAATATGGGTATAGTATCACAGACGTGTTGCCAGGCCCTCTTAGTCAGCTTCAGGGGGCGGCCTCAGGATTTTGCTAGTGTGGACCAGGTTTTTCTGCAGATCTGTGGAATTTAGATGCCTGAAATTAATTTCTACTGCCTGTCTAAATTTTTATTTGCTGAAAGAAAAACCCCTCTGGCATTTTTATGTGATGCCCCTTTATGCAGCAAGGACCTTTGCTTTAAGTGGTTTTGTGTTACTTTAATCTTGTGGCATCTCAAAAAAAAATAAAAATTGTAAAACTTTCCAGTACAGAGGTATGTGGGTATCATCTAGAATTCATGAAGCCATTGCCGAAAGCTGCTTTTCTGTAACCTGAGGGCAGTTTTTGTGAGGCCATTAACCCTGACTTAAGCTTGTCACCCAATCAATGACAGGTGCGATGGTTGTGTACTCTACTGCTGAATTACATCAAAGTCTGTTAAGAATAGATTAGTTTCTTCATTAGAGCCTAATTTTTACCAGTTCAAGCCCTGCATGGGTCACTAACTTGGCATTGGCATTCTAACCCTAACCAGTAATTGTAAAACCTTTCAAGGTTTTCATAAACCAACTACTTAGAGTTTGAATTAAACTAAAACTCCCTTAAATACACATGTCCTTACAGTTGGCTTAAGTTTTTATTGCCAGCAATCTGTCTTCTGTTTGCTTGGTGTTCCTGTCTTAACTGTTTTGTTCCATGTTATACATTCACTGGTATTCTTTAACAGGAAACTCATAAATTTAAAGAAGAATGTTTTTCATGAAAAGTCCTGTTAGTGTGTAAAGCAAGATTAAAGTTGGTGGTGATGATCAGTTTGTTGTTTTTAGTCAACAGAAATCACTTCATCAAATTTCATTTAATGATGTGGCTTCTGAAAGCTGCTAAGTTAGCATCTTATAATATATATATATATAGGTGGAAGGCAAACAAAGCCATGGGACCAGAAAAAACTGCTTAATAGAAAAAAATATTTTTACATTGTGGGTTTTCAAAAATTTTTCGTAGGGGCCAACAAAATATGAAAGAATCTGTAAATACATGGTGCCTTTTTTTTCTTTTGTTTTTTTAATGATAGGAAAACAAAAGAACCAGAGAAAGGGGGCCAATTTTGATAAAATGTTAGTCATAGACAGGTTTCATTGTAATTTAAACAACTGTAAGCACTACAACTGTTGAACATTGCTCTAATCAACTCATTTTTCATTTTCTATGACAATTTTATTCAGCAAGCAATGACCATGTGCATTTTTAAAATTAGACCATTTTTTCCTGTGTCGATCAACAATTGTCAATATAGAAAGGCTGTTTAGTCTATATTTAACTAACTGCTTGAATTTCCATGGCTTTACTTATCTGTTCACATTTCTTCAGTGTCTTCTTGCCGTTCCACAAAAGCATCTTTGTTTTGTCATGTTAGATTTGTGACTGAATCTTTTGAAAAATCTGATATTTTTAGCACACTATGTTAATGTGAACATGTTTGTACAGAGACCTGTATCTTGTTTGTTGTTTGGCAGTTGTACAAATAAAAGCCACCAATTTAAATCAGAACCCGTCTTCCTTTACACCTTATTTTGTTTTGTAGCAGTTAATAGGAAATGTTGCTGAACTCTCAACTTATAGTGCGTGTGTGAATACAATTAATTTCCTTGAGTTTAGGTGACTTTCTGTAACCATGTCTATATAATTCAGGTTACATGCAGGCAGGTTTTTGTTTTTTTTCCCTGGTGTCCTGGCCTATCCACAAGTTAACAAAGAGGTGAAGTTGGAATTGTTTAGATGCAGATATCTGGCTCTAAAGCTTCTTTTTTTTCCCTTTCTGTATCTAGTATAGTGGACAGTCTGGCTTCTATAATGTGGTGGTGGGTGCAATTTGTGCCTGAATAATGGGTGATGTTAAATACCTAATTTTAATCTACTGTCACAAGCTGGTGAATAATCAGGAATGTTGGGGGTACTTTTTCAGATTTTTGTTTTCATGCAGAATGTGAAAAGATCCATCAACAAATGGGTACATTTAGTTCAGGCTGTGGTAGTAAGAGAAAATCAGGAATGTCATTAACCAGGTGATCACTATGGTGGGTTGAGTCCTCCATGATAGATGGAGAGCAGAAGTGAAGACCCAGAGTTTAGGTCAGTATATCTCTGTTAGGAAGGTCAAAATTACCTCCAACACCCCCCCCAAGAAAAGATAGCACATGGCTAAAGTGTTAGAGTGAGATATCCAAAAAAACTTAGTAAACAGCAGTTTACAGGTTCAAGACCGATTCAAGTCACTTGAAGACTCAAGAAATAGCAACATGGCACTGATGATGGAAAGATCACAGGCGGGAGAGTTAAGGTGACTGGAGAAGCCTACATCACCAGTATTCAAGACCCAAGTTTGTGCAACTTGAATGGTCTTTTAATCATTTTGAATATATTCTGCTCCCCCTTTAAAATTAAAACATTCCCCTTACAAAATCTGAAATTCAGAGACTAGCAAGGCCATAAATGGCTGCCAGGGTCTTAATTCAGCTGACCATGGATTTCTCTTGCCAACAAACATCCTCTTCGAGCATTGAATCATCAATTTTATAGCGCGAGGATATAAATAAACCATTTATTTGTATTTTCGATCACCGGGGGATCGATTCTCCTGTTAAATGCGAAATTAAGCAGCATTTGTATTTTAACGTTTAAAAAAAAAAAAAAAAAATTTTAGCGATGCCCCGGGTGAGGATCGAACTCACGACCTCCAGATATCTATTCATCGAAGTTATGATTATGAGACTGACGCGCTGCCTACTGCGCTACCAAGGCACGCTGACGAGGTGTTCAAATTTCTTCTATTTAACCCTAACCGATGACTTCTTGATTTAGAATTAGTCTTTCGTTCCATGGTCTTTTCCTCGCGCCCTGCCGCCGCCATTAAAACAGCACAACGCGATTCTCGGCTGCTTTGTAGTTTCGCTTGATTGACACATTCAGCTTTCTATCCGTTTTTTCTTTTTAAATAAACAAAATAATGTCTCATTTTAAATATTTAATTGTTACTATCGGTGAAAGAGTATTTTATTTGAAGCCGAGACTAACCAGTCTGTTGCTTAGCAACAGACGCAGCATAGGTTCCAGTGGTTTTATATGAAGCTGATCATGAAACTTGGAAACAAATCAAAATAATAATGCTAAGGTGTGTATGTGTATGTATATTGCTGCGGGTAAAGATATTTTCTTCATTTATAACTAATTTTTTTTAAAAAAAAAAGAAAAGATGAATGAAGGACAAAAGCCAAGTATGCTAACCTAGAGGACATACACTAGGATATACCACATTACACTACCACAGAGCCAAGTATGCTAACCTAGAGGACATACACTAGGATATACCATATTACACTACCACAGAGCTAAGTGTGCTAACGTAGAGGACATACACTAGGATATACCACATTACACTACCACAGAGCCAAGTGTGCTAACGTAGAGGACATACACTAGGATATACCACATTACACTACCACAGAGCCAAGTGTGCTAACCTAGAGGACATACACTAGGATATACCACATTACACTACCACAGAGCCAAGTATGCTAACCTAGAGGACATACACTAGGATATACCACATTACACTACCACAGAGCTAAGTGTGCTAACCTAGAGGACATACACTAGGATATACCACATTACACTACCACAGAGCCAAGTGTGCTAACCTAGAGGACATACACTAGGATATACCACATTACACTACCACAGAGCCAAGTATGCTAACGTAGAGGACATACACTAGGATATACCACATTACACTACCAAAGAGCCAAGTGTGCTAACCTAGAGGACATACACTAGGATATACCACATTACACTACCACAGAGCCAAGTATGCTAACCTAGAGGACATACACTAGGATATACCACATTACACTACCACAGAGCCAAGTATGCTAACCTAGAGGACATACACTAGGATATACCACATTACACTACCATAGAGCCAAGTGTGCTAACCTAGAGGACATACACTAGGATATACCACATTACACTACCACAGAGCCAAGTATGCTAACCTAGAGGACATACACTAGGATATACCACATTACACTACCACAGAGCCAAGTGTGCTAACCTAGAGGACATACACTAGGATATACCACATTACACTACCACAGAGCTAAGTGTGCTAACCTAGAGGACATACACTAGGATATACCACATTACACTACCACAGAGCTAAGTGTGCTAACCTAGAGGACATACACTAGGATATACCACATTACACTACCACAGAGCTAAGTATGCTAACCTAGAGGACATACACTAGGATATACCACATTACACTACCATAGATTGTAAATTTTGGATCGGATTAGACTAAGCAAACAACCCGACAGCACCATGAGGCTGTATCCTTTAACTAAGACCTGGAATAACTAACATTCAGAAATATGCACCCCCACCCCCTGTCTTATTTGCATGGACTACCATGATGTTTGGATAGGCAGAGACTAGTGACGGTATCAACTACGTCGATAGCAGCCAATTCTCTCATCTGAGTTAATGTCTACCCAAGTTTACACCTCCGAACTGGTAAACAATTCTTTAACAGCTACACAGAAATATGCCATGACATTTTTAATTTAAAAGAAATTGAAGCAATCAATCAAAATGTTTAGATTGATGACTCAGGTGGTGGTGGCTTGGAAAACAACTTAGTAGAATCTCAAGAACATCAGTACATGAAAGTGTTAAAATGGTGGCTATGAGAGGAGGAGAGAGAGAGAGGGAGGTAGGGGGAATCAAATTACCTTACTTTTTAAAAAATGTTTCCAACTGAACAAAGGAAATCAATGGTTACAGTTAATGAGGTAATTTATCCACTAAAACACACAATTTTAACTTTTATTTTTGAGGGGCTGAATGCATTAACCAACCATCAATTTATGTAATTGGAAGTTTTTTGTTTTTGTTTTGCTAATGACACAAGATATATATACACATATAAGTTTAGAAAATTATGTAAAAGTGCCCATAAAGGATATGATGAAAAATTGATTTAAAAAATCTATATAAACAATTTTGGTTGGGGTATTTAGTGCACACAAAAACATTGAAGCTATTTTCATGAAATTCATTACAATTATCTGTTATTTTTTTTTACAGGTCAGTACTTGATGGTGATGGCGCAGACATTATCACTGGCTTGGGTAATATTTTCCACTGTTATATCAATCAGTGCCTGGATAAATAGTGAGCTGTATCTAAAAATACAGCAATTTAGATAATTCTATTTTTTTTTTCTAAGTAACCTTCTCATTGACATCTTAATGACTTTGGAGGCCCCTAAGCACACTGCATATTAGAGGGGGGATTCTACTCTACCCTATCACAACAGAAAATAAATAGTAATTGTCTTCAAAATTGTATTGAGAGCCAAAACAGAACGGTGCTAATAAAAATGGTTCACAAATGTATTCTACACATTCAAAAGCATCACTTACAGGATTTGCAGACAACAAAGTCACAAATGACATCTGAAGAGGCAATTTCCAAAAACACATTGCTCCAATAAAACACCAAGTCCGGAGAAGTCGTCATTGACTGAAAGATACAACTTGGTAGCTAATTGTTTTTATTTTCTTATAGACCCAGCCAGGATCATTACAATGTTTATATTTAAAAAAAAAAATAATTCTGACAACGCATTGCTGCTGGGGACCCTGGGCAGGTACCCATTTTGTCCCGCCTTCTACTAGTAAAGAAAAAAAAAAAAAAAACAAATTTATCCTTTCCATGAAATTGGGTTATAAGTTAACCCTTTGCATTTACTAATCTCTTCCCACGAGAATTTATCTTAGGAGAACCTGCAGAATCCAACCATGACAGTCCAAATCAGGATTTCTTCAGAAACTCAAACATACTCGTTATGATTAAGCAGGTGTATCTACCAATGACTTTGCTTTTGAAATCTCTGCGAAGTTTCCACTATGGCTAAGCAGGTAGTTTGTATAATTAGAAAATTATAATGCAAATTAACAAACAAACGGTAAAACAGTTGTGCCATTGTGAAAATAGCAGCTGAAGATAAAACAGTATGTGTGTAATAAGAAGCTCTTTTGGGATTAATGACATGATAACAGCAGGTAGGGGGGGGTGCTGAAACCAGAGTTTATTACTTCATTCTTTTCCTCTTTCTACTTAAACAAATAAATGAATTTGAAAGATGAAATTTTCTGTTGACAGTAAAGTGTCAAAATGCTTTAAAAACTTTAAATGCTCATCAGTTTTAAATAAAAGTTAATATTATTTATTATTACTATCTATCACACAAAATACATAAATTTAAGATATAAGATAAGATATCTTATTAATCCACAAGACACCATAACGTAACAAACAATTTTATTTAAGTATGATCACAAGTGGTTTCACATTACAAAGCATCTTCCATTTTATTCTGTGCCTTAAAAAAATTTGAAATAGGACACAAGGTAGATTATGGATAAAGAGGGCATGCACTGTACCACATCCGTCTGTACACTCAGATCAACCCAATAAAACTGAGATAAAAAAGATGTCACTACACAAAATTTTGTTTGCTATTTTTTCTTAATGCTTTCAAAATAATGGCAAAAATAAAAATTAATGACAGTAATGGTTTATATTTTAAATTCATGAGACAATATCTCTAAAGAAAAAAAGAGAGGGGGGATTTTAATTATCAGAAGTACTGCACTTAATAAATTTATTATGCAAAATGTAATTTTATTTTTGGATAATACAACAATACATTGGCAGAGAATCTTGAATTTAATCAACATCAATTTGAGTGAGGAAAATGTTATTTTGATGCATTCTCAAATTATGCTAAATTAGTTATTGTTTACCTCAACTAAAATGACGGAGAAACACACAAAATAAAGTTCAGAAAATGTTTTATCATTTTTCATAACTCAGATGTTTTCCTAGTAAACCTCCAGTATAGTCCTACATAGAACAAAGATGATGGTACATCATTAAGGAGTGTGGGCGGGAGTGGTTCCTTTAACACTGAAGAGTGAAAATGTTGAAGCCAAGTATTACAGATCACTTCCGATATTGCTTACATTAAAGGGAGGCTACTTATACATATGAATGTAAGATTAACTTCTAAGTTTAAAAATAAATTAAACTGGTTGTATATAGTTTTGTCTTTTTAAAAAAAAATAAATAAGCCACGCAATCAATGGTTCGGTAAAAATAACTGCTAACTTTTCCACTGAAAAATCATTTTATTGCCATGTTTGTTATACTCTGAGGTAGTAAATATCCTCTCCCCCAGCTCTTCAGGTGGTGGTCTGCTGGACTCTTAATCAAGCTGACTGTTGAGACATCATAACAAATGCACAAAAATGAAGTGCTGATTGAATATCTGACTTGGTTTATAGGCAAATCAATGCAAAACATTTACCCTTTTAGACACACACATCGTCTCCAATACAACCTAAACATCATTCACTGATTTGAATTTATCTAGAGAGAGTAGTCTATTTTTTCCTTGATTTCTATTTACTGCACATCATAAAGATAAACATTCTCTTTTCCTTCCTTCCTTGAATTTTGAAGTTTACTAAACATTTTGCACCTTTGAGAGAAACACAATATGGGAAGGGTTAATGAAAGTACATCCAAACAAATGAAATTAAAAATACTGACTGTAATACCAAAGTGAAATGGCTTTTAAGTGTGCAGAGGTACCCTTTTAAAACATCCTTCACTCACTGTATCATTGTAATCTAAATCATCCCTCTAAAACTGAATAACTTCAACATTTTTCAAGCAGAAAACATTTACTGTGTATATTTCTGTGGTAGCAGTTTCAGATTATTCAAAACTTTGATAACACAACTTTCAGAGAGAAAAGTCATACCAGCAATCACACCCATTTGTTAGACTGTACCTCTGCAACCAGCAGAAACATTGCATAACCATCTGCATACCAGAAAGAATGTATTTTCACACTACTACCCTTCACAGGTTGAGTCATAGGGTCTGTGACACATGCAGTATCTTTCTCATTAATACAAGCCTCTGTGATGACAAATCCATTTATCGTTCTAGTTCCATGTTTGTATTTTTTTTATTACAAGCGTGTTGACTAAATACAGAGCCAGTTCAACACAAATACTAACTAGTGCTGCTTGTATAAGGGAGGTAAAAACTGTATGAGGAGAGTTAAACATTAAAATAAATGTTGATTACTATTAAACTTAACATGTCTGCAAGTCTTAAATGACTAAACCAAATCAAGTCACATCACTAGTTTAAGTTCAAACATTACACAAATTTGGTTTTTTTCAACATAAGTTTGCTCATTCCTGACCAGAATATCAAGTACACAGCAAAACTAAACTTCATATCACTTCTAACATTAGAAACCTTTAAGAAACCAATGTTTATTATTTTTTTAATGCTGATTCAAAGCTAATTCAGATATTCCTTCCTCCAAGTATCAAAGATTGAGGAAGGAAGGAAAACCGCATTGAAATTTGCTTGTATTAGTGTTAATAAAAATATGGTGATGATGAAGAGTACAATTACAACCTTTATATCAATGGAAGATCACTGACTAGAGAGAGAGAGAGTGTGTGTGTGTGTGTGTGTGCGCGTGCGCGTGCATCATTCAGTAGGGAACCTCACAACATACTGAACAAATAAAGTATTTTAAAAAAAGAAAAAAATGCTAATGGAACTGAGGTATTTTAATAAAATCTTGTTTCATAAAAAACCTAATACATTAGTAATGCATTGACCAACACAGGCATGACAAGATTGTTTTTTTTTTTCAAATAAGGATAAAAATCTTGCAAAATAACATCTATGTATCTACAATAAATTCTCTTTTTATTTCTATTAATATGTATGTATGAAATAATATTGAATTAATATTTCTAAAATAAAGATCATATTAAAAGAAAATCATCAGTGCAAAATACTTGGTGCTCTCAGTAATCATTAAGCTGCTGGACCAAATATTTTTTCTTTTCTTATAAAATCCTTTCAACAAACAAAAAAAAAAACATTAAGAAAGAAATCAGACAACAAATATCCACAAGAAGTCTGAGTTTTGTTTATGTTTCCATGTCTAATTGTCTGATATGCTTCATACTTGTTTAGGATCATCTCCAAGATTCATTCGTATCTGCTCAAAGAATATAAATGTGAAAACAGTGTGTGGCCCTAGGCGCACAAAGGCTGGCAAAAACCCCTGAAAAACATATTAAATAGAAAATAAATAAATAAACAAACATATCCACTGGCAGAAATAACTGGGTTTACCAAGAGAATAATTCACCAAGCATAGAGGAGGATACTTGAATGAAGAGAGTCTCATGTACATGTATCATCATGAAAAAGGAAATTTCAATATTCAAGAAATTTTTTAAAAATTTGGTATGCCCAGATTTTCTTTTTTTTTTTAAATCCATAAGAGAAACTTGTAACAAATTAACTTATAAGAAATTGTGAACAAAACGTAAATTATAATGGATGAAGAAAGAATTGGTTCCCTGTGCGCTACACTATTGTGTAAAGTCAGAACTATTTGGAAGGCCGCCCAGCCTTCTATAACAAACATAAAACACATCCACGGCAGCATTCAGTTCTTCCTCATCCTTTTCTCTTCTCAAAAAAATGTCCCACATCCTCACCAAATCTAAACTACACCTGGAGTACTGCATTTTTGCATCATAAACAAACAATACAAGCAGTGTCCAGTTGAACACATGATTTCTAAACCAATCTCACATCCCTCCAAATACCAAGCAAGCTCACTTGTTTTTTTAATCTCTAAAAAAAAAAGAAAAGAAAAGCAATTACAAAGTAACTTGTTATAATTTATTCCCTTTCATTTATATATGCATATTCCTTTTCTAATTCTATTTTAATTATTTAGTTTACTTTCTAAATATTATATCATCAGCTGAACTAATCTGATCTTTAAAAAGTATTCTAAATTTTTGTTACCTTAAAGAACCCCATAGGCCCATTTCGTCCAATGTCAACAGCACAGTCTAGAAGACCCTAAAATAGAACAAGAAAATATATATGTTTTACCATTTAAAAAAAGACATCAATATGAGGGGCAAGCAACAAACAATGATGCTATGGAAAAAAATGTTCTTTTACTGAGTGTTAGTATATCTAGACCAGGTGTGGCCAAACCCGTTTAACGTAAGAGCCACATACGATAAGCTTCAGATGTTTGAGAGCCGCAAGACATGAAAAAATATTACATACACGTTTTTACTCTTACATGCACATTTTGTTACAAAAATTTCATATAAATATTAAGAAATACATGTGTAATAATATTTATTCATGTATGCAGTTTTTAGACTGTATTACTTTCAATAATCAAAAAGTACACATATACATAACAAATATTTTCAAAATCCTGACTGATTATTGTGAGTCTCTATCTTGGCTGTGAGTCATTGAAAATCTGGCTGATATGTTGTCAGGGCTGTATGAATTAGCTCTGTCAGGCGTTGATTTGTAAGGATTGCATGATGCTTCAACTTCACAAACTTCATAACAGAGTACAGTGATTCACAGCAGTATGTTGTGCTGAAAAGTGAGATGAGTCGCACACTGGTCTTCTTCAGTTCAGGATATTTTATTTCTGGAACTTGCTTCCAGAACTCAATTGTAGACTGGGATTTATGGATCATCTTTAGACCCAGGTCCTCCTGTAATTCCATTAGTTCCATTTGCACAGCAGATTAATCTGTAACCAGAGGGCGGAGAATTGGACAACCATCATTGATCACATCAACCATGAATGGATTTACAAGAATGGCGAAGCAGGGTTTTCAGCTTCTACACGTTCTCAAACTCAAACTTGGCTAGGAAATTATCAAGCAAAATATCTTTGTATTCTTCCAGTTTGTGGTCTTTTATTTCAATATCAGGGAATGCATTTACTCTCCTTTGGAGATTGGGAAAGTGACTTAAGTTTCTTGACAATATGTCTCTGAAAAACTCTTATTTTATTCTGAAAGCTGAAAATTGTCTAAGATCAGAAACAATCCTATCCTTCCCTTGGAGTGCCAAGTTGAGAGTTTGTAGTAGATTCATTATACCAGTAAGGAACATTAGATCTTGCATCCATTCCTCATTTTCAGCTGAGGATAGAATCTTTCCTTTTCTTCAAGAAAAGTAATAATAGGCTCCAACAGATCCACAAACCTACTCAAAACATTGCTGGTTGACAGCCACCTCACACTGCAGTAGAAAGAGACATCTCTGAGTTTATCTTCAAGCTCCAGTTCTTCAATAAAATTTTTGAACTGTCAGTGGATCTTACCATCTAAGCATATGTAATTGACAATTTCAAGGACAGATTTCATAACATCTACTAAGCTGAATGCAAGTGAATGCTTTAAATAATTTTGCATTTTGCCTGCAACATCAGCACTGATCTGGAAGATACGCCTCTCTGTAGTGTGGTATGAAACTGGTGTTTGTGCTATTTGTCGCTGAAGTTCTGTGTTATTTGGATCTAACACTGCAACAACTTCAGCTATATTCTTCTTAACAAATTCTCCATTAGAATATGGGCGTATAGCATGAGCAATATTCACCGATATAACGAAACTAGCTTCAGTCATTGTATCGTCATCCTTACTGAACATTGTCAACAGCGTCTGCTGGCTATTTAGTGATGATTTTAACACAGTTAACTTGCTTTTCCGTAATTCTGATTTAGGTGGATAATCAAACGAAAAGTTCTTGTTTCATAGTGGCGTTTCAAGTTACTGGCTTTGTAATGACTCAGTGACACATTGCAGATAAGACACACAGGTTCACCTCCCTTAACAGTGAATGGAAAATCTTCGAAGCTCCCACTCTGGCTTAAAATTTCTGTTTTCATCTTCATACTTTCACTTCTTACAATTTGATAACGCCATCTTCCTTCACAAAATTTTCACAGATACTTGTAACAAAATTAATGTGTAAAGAAACAATAAGCTACAACACGTGGAATGCAACCAAACTCTACAGCGCCCAGAATCACACTAACACTCCGCTAATTCGACTGCCCGCAACACAGCCAAACATGCCAGAATCACGCAATCGCAAGCCACGCCCACTAAAACTACCATCGTGAGCACCAACCCATACGATTCCTGTCTCAGCCAACATATTTCCACGAGCCACACATTATATGTCAAAGAGCCACGTGGCTCACGAGCAGCGGTTTGGCCACCCCTGATCAAGATAATACTAATAAAAAATGGAAGTTCATTCATTAGTTAAGAAAGCTTTATATATATATATATAGACAAGAATTACTGTAAAGTGCCATATATTATATGCTATTGTACAAGATCTGTCCAAAAAGAAGCCAAACTTTTTAAAAAACAAATTTATTACTTTATTTACGATTTAGTCAGACTTGTCTCCTTAAAAATAGTTCCCTCCACTGTTGATACACCGCTCCCAACATTTTTTCCAGTTTTGGAATGCATCCCGGAATCCGTTTTCAGGGAAAGTGTACAGTTCTTGTAGTGAATTTTCTTCGATCTCTTCTGAAATCGGTGACCTTTCAGGGTGGATTTCAACTTTGGGAACAAAAAAACATCCGCAGGAGCCAAATCTGGAGAGTAGGGCGGCTGGGGGACGAGAGTAGTCTCATGCTTTGCCAAAAAGTCACGGATAAGGATTTGTTTTTCCATGCCTCAGGCCTCCTCCTTCGCACTGCCTCTCTCAACTGCCTCAGGACATCCAAGTAAAACTCTCTATTGATCGCCTGACCACGTGGAACAAGCTCATGATGAATGACGCCCTTCCAATCAAAAAAGACGAACAACATCACCTTCACATTTGAGCAACTCTGACATGCTTTTTTGGTCACACTGATGATTATCCAACCCACTGTGAAGACTGCCCTTTTGTTTCGACATCGTAACCATACACCCACATTTCATCACCTGTTATGACACTTCTCAGAAAGCTTTCATCAGCATTCGAACGATCAAAGAGCTCCTGAATGACTGTGTTTCAGTTCTCTTTTTGTTCATCTGTCAGCAGACGCGGCACAAATTTTGCGGCTACACAATGCATGTTCAATTTTTCTTTTAAAATCATGTGGCATGAACTTTTACAGATAGCTACTTCTTCGGAAACTTCACGGACAGTCGAGAAACGATTTCCATGGATCACAGCATGCACTTTCTCAATGTGATTGTCATCCAGATTTGGGATTGTCTTCAGTGGATGTTCTTCCTGATTTGAAAGCTGGTACCACTCGTGACATTGCATATGGCTCAAACAATCCCCCCCCCAATAGGCCTGTTGCAACATTAGAAAAGTCTCCGTAAAAGTTTTTCCCAATTTGAAACAGAATTTCACACAAACACATTGCTCTTCAAGATCCTTCATTGTTCAACTTGCGACAAATCGCCAAGTGCACTAAACATACGTTCACTCTAGTGCGTGTAGATCGATGACTAACTGACGTAGGGTGATGCAGCCATTATTAGACTGAAGGTCAGGGTCACCGATACACAGCACTGCAATCATGAGCATGCTGCACCGGCTGGATGGCGCACTGTTTTAAAAGTTTGGTTTCTTTTTGGACAGACCTCGTATATGATACGCACCCCAATTTTGATTTGTAATAAACCCAGAAAACATATAATTCCCATTATAACATGCAGGCACATTCAGCTCATATTTGAGGCGCCATCAGATTGGGCCAAACTGAAGGAAAACAGGTGTTATACAACAGACAAATGGCCATCTTCAACTTAAAATCATCTGAAAAATTACGACACCTTTCCTCTAGTGGGTCCGTCCGGAATAAACTAAATGTGGAGATATTTTATGGGACGTATGCAAACGTTTCACAAAAATCAGAAAATTTCCCTCACTCAGCTGCAGCAGTGACGACGTAAACCAAGTCATGGGAGTGCAGATCAGGTTTTCACGAATACTTTGCGCATTATGCCATGGCGTTCAAAGGTCTTTGCGAAAAAAATTCCATTTCAATTACTATGCCACCCATGTTTATTACGCCACCTCAACTAATACGCCATGGCGTAGTGACTGAGGTGTTACGGTAACGTATACATAAACTCTGCATGGGAATAACCTTCATTCAGTCTCTGTTTCTACACAGTTACATACAACCATGCTGCCAGCACGACGTATGAGCTACACTGCCGCAGTCCGAAGGCTGGGAGTGAACAAGGCCAACACCAGGTCCTGGCAACATTCTCAGAAGATTGAAGGCATGTCATGAGGCCAGGGTCAGCTTATTCCAAGCTTGAGGAGGATGTACTTTCCTTCGTCATTGAAAGGCACATGCAGGGTGTGGGAGGGGTTCCATTGCAGAGATATGCATGCACGCACTTTCTTTCTTCAAAACTCAATCTGTGCCTGACTTTAGGGCATCTCATAAATGGTGTGCACGTTTCATGGCCCACAACCAACTGAGCATACGCCAGTGGACCACCACTGACCCAGAAGCTACCTGATGATTATGAAGGTCAGCTGTTGAGGTACCAACAGTTCGTCAACCAACCAAGAAAACAACATGACTACCCCCCAACCAGTCACATAGGGAATGCCGACTAGATGCCCATGACATTCGACCATCCCTACAACAACACAGTGGATCCCATTGGGTTGAAGACCATCACCATGAAGACGACTGGTCAAAAGAAGACCTGCTTCAGTCATGCTGGGGTATATGGCTGACAGAAGTAAACTTTCGCGATACATCATCTTCAAGAGAAAGATCATGCTAAAGGACCAGTTCCCCAGTAGTGTCCATGCCAAGGGGTGGATGGATGAAGCCCCCACGCTAGACTGGTTGAACACCTTGTGGGGCAGACAGGGTATGCTGCACCGCAAGCTCCTGTTGCTGGACACCTCCAGATGCCACTGCATGGAATCTATGAAGACAGCCCTGAAGAAGACTCACACAGACCTCACCATCATTCCTGGGGTTATGACATCCATGCTGCAGGTCATGGACGTAACTTGCAACCGCCCAGTCAAGCATGGGGCCAGCAGAGGTGGAATACATGAATGATGGAGAGTGAACACACTTTCACCTCCCTGGTTGCATGCACCAACCCAACATGCCCAACCACTGCCACCTGGATGAGATATACTTGGGAAGTCAACCCCGAGACTGTTAAGAAGGGCTTCTCAGGTGCTGCCTGTCCAATGCCATGGACGGAACTGAAAATGATGTCCTGCGGTCTGAGCTGAGGGATGACAAGGCAGTAAAAGCATCAGAGGGCAATGACAACAATATCTACCATGACACAACCGCTACCATGACTGATGAAGAGTTCTTGCAGTGGAGAGAAAAAGACAGCAGGGATGAGTTTGGTGGGTTTTAACCTAGATGTACATCATATCAATGCATGTCACTTATCCTATATTATATTTATCAATTTCATTGAATTTCAATAAAATTGTGAAAAAAATATTACTTGCATTTTTGTTTTTGTGGTTAAATTTTACACGGAGTTTCAGTACGAACTCCTTGTTCTGTTTCTACCCATTTCATTGCTAATCCAGTGACATTCAGTACTCATATCCCCCAAAACACAAAACAAGACACAAACAACTACCTTTTATTGATATTCAGTCTAATTTCCACATGGGATTTTCTAATGTATAACTATGCATTATCGTTCTCACTTATCTGTCACCGGCGATGGCTCCCTTTAGTTTGGGGAAAAAAGTCTGCGATGTTTGATATTTTGTATAGTACGCACCCACTTTTTAAAGGCTAAATTTTCTTTAAAAAATCGCGTGTAATACATGGCCCTTTATGGTAATAATAATAATAAAACCAAACTGCATGTTTCATTCTAAGAGTCAAGACAAATCTGTTATTAAGCATTCAAAATAACATTATCATTTAATGTGTATCCACCATTGTGTGAAAAAAAATCATGAGACGGATTGATGCAGAAACTTTTTCCACTCACGGGCCGCTGTTTACAATCACATGGCAGGTTTTAGTCATACAGAAATTCAGAAAAGTTTTGTATTTGACGGTACTTCCTAAATGTTGAGAATTTGCATATTTTATTAATTCATTTCCTTTAGTAGTTTCTGATGCCTATTTCATTTTTACAAAAAAAAATGGCATCGAGGTCTGTTGAAAAAGTATCTGACTTTATTTTTTCCTGTGGGAAGTAATGACGTTAGGGAGGCAAAAGTGTGCATAGTGGAGCCGCATGCGTGGTTTTTGGCGGGCTTGCTGGATGCGTCAGTCGCTGTCAGGCAGCCAGCGTGTGAGGTGCTGTACTACTTACTTGTCGCATTTTCATTTCGCCCATGATGACGGAACATGTGGAGCAACGATCTTGCATCAAGTTTTGCCAAAAGCTTGGATATACCCAAGCGGAAACAATTCACAAAATTCAACAGGCTTTTGGTGACAATGCCATGGGTGTTACCCAAATTAAAGAATGGTACAACAGGTTCAAAGAAGGCCGCACATCGGTGGAGAGTGACCAGTGTTCCGGGAGGCCGTCAACAAGCCACAATGCAGTTGTTATTGAGAAAGTGCGGACCTTGATAATGGAGGATCGTCGTTTGACGGTGCGGGAAAGTGATGAGGTTGGGATCAGTAAAGATTCTGCACATGCAATTTTAAAGGGGCTTGCGCTGTGCCCAAGCTGCTTTCTCAGGAACAACAACAACTTCATCTTGAGGTTGCGCAGGACCTGCTGGATACTGCCAACAGGGATCCTGAGTTCCTGAATACAATGATAACTGGAGATGAGACGTGGGTGTATGGGTACAACCCGGAAACCAAAGCTCAGTCATCACAGTGGAAGCACTCAATGTTGCCAAGGCCCAAAAAAACACATCAGGTCCGGAGCAAAATCAAGGTGATGCTGACTGTTTTCTTCAACTACCGAGGCATTGTGCATCACAAATACACACCAAAAGGAGAAACAGTTACAAAGGAGTACTATCAGGAAGTCCTACATCTTTGTGATGCAGTTCAGTGCAAGAGACCGGATCTGTGGGCCCCGCAAAAATGGCAGCTGCATCATGACAATGCCCCAGCTCATTTGTCGCAGCTGATCCAAGGTTTCTTGGCAAAGAAAGGTATTTCGCTCATTCGTCAGGCTCCCTACTCTCCAGACATGGCTCCTTCTGACTTCTGGTTGTTCCCAAAAATGAAGATGCCACTGAAAGGCTCCCACTTTGAAAGCCAAGAGGACAACCTGCGGCATGCAATGGTGGATCTGAGAGCCATTCCAGAAGAAGCATTCCAGACATGCTTTGAACAGTGGAAGGATCGCTGAGCTAAGCATGTGGAGGCACAAGAGGCCCACTTCGAAGGGGATTAGCAATTGAACCCCACAATGTATGTAATTTTTTTTTTCCCAGCCTAAGGTCAGATACTTTTTCGACAGACCTCGTACAATGAGTTACATACAATCCAATGTCAGAAGGGTGGCTGATGGCAAAACCAAAACATGGAAATTATGCATTGCTAGGCCAGGACTGAATGTGAATAAGAAAGAAGATGGAAACCTAGCAGAAGCTATTGGTTACTTTACAGAGGATCTGGTATTACCATGCTGCAAGAGAACACCTCCACTGTTTACTTTACTTTAGTGTTTACAAGATCAATGCTAAATATTTATCAACACAGTTATTAAATAGACTTTATTCCATTAACTATATCCACCAGTAATTTGTTCCATTCTTTAACAATTATATTGCAAAAAGATGATTTGCGGTATTAAGCCACATCAAAACTACCACCAACTTCTAATTATGAACTAGTGCAAGCAGAGGTTACAGTCTGTGTACTCAAAAAGTTTAACTAGTTTAAAAACCTCTATCGGGTCTCCTCTTAAACATCTGTATTAGGGAACTACCATTCTAAGCAGCAACAATGACATCAGTCTTGGCCATATACGTTTTGGTTTGAATTAATGCAAGCATTGCATATTAATTGAAATAACTCAGCAAGAGAAGAGTTTCCTTTGTTGTCAGACAGGTGAACCAACCTGGCACTTGCCACATCTTTCACACTTGCTCCTTTAGTTAGCATCCTCAAAGCCAGTATACAGAAGGTTGAGACAAGTGACCACAAATGAAGCTCTTCACACATGACAATAGCTTCAACACCAATCTGCCGATTTTTAGCTGATTTTAGGTAGGCATGAGATCTGCAGCTGCTCATTTTATTCTGAGGTTCATTTGGCTAGCCTTGAATCTTGTGACTCCTTATACACTGAGATAAGCAGTTATCCCCCCTCCCAAACATATTCTCCACTGGCTGTTACCCACCTTTCATTAAAAAATCATGCATCTTACAGTTTCAATTATGTCCTTGTCTCGTGCTACAGAGTAAAAATACATGTAATAGATGATGCGTGACCAAAAAACTGCTCAATCATTGACCAAACTTTATTAACATTTTACTTTCAAAAATGTCCATATTGTTTTATTTAGTCTTTTTAGCTTATTAATATTCAGATATCCTCAAAAGTATTTTTTAACATGATATGAAGAATCTTTTATATAAACTATTTTGTGCATTTCAATTCCATTAAAGTATTGTTTAGAAGTTAATCTTACTTTATATGTTCCTTGTTTGGCATTCATCATTCTTGTCTTCATCACATCTAGCGGCATTGTCAAGAATGTAGCAATAGTGCCCTGAGAACACACAACAAAATCTAGTTCAATGTCATGCATGTGCAATAACACATTCCCTAGACTGTGAAAAGTAAAATAAAAACAATGCAATGTTACACATTACTGTTGTTGTTATAGAATATCGCAAAGTGATGGGCTGGTTAAAAGATGTTAAATATTTTTATCAGATAAGTTCAAGAGCTGAACAAAGGAAGAGAATTTAACTTTTGGTGCAGCCTTGAAATAGAAGTAAGAGAGTTATTTTCAGCTTCTCTCCCTTTCCCTGCTTTAGGAAAATCCCACCAGTATTATGGTGGTGGATGACACCTGCAATAACACTCTTACTTCTATAAATAACACATCATCAAAACCTTTCTGATCTTGGCCTTGAAACATTTGACAACAGCAAACAAAATGACTGCAATTAAAGTAAAAAAATATGTATATAAATATACATATATACCTAGGTTTATTCCTGTTCTCAGAAACTAGTTTCTACTACACAGACTTGACATAAGTAAATAGATGCCAAAAACACCTGCTTATTGAAATCGTACACAGCAATGGCAGAATATGAGTGGGATTAATACTTATGGTGCAGCCTTTTGTAAAACAGCAACATACTAGCAAGATGTGTGACTGAGACCAGCAATCCTGGTGTGTGGGATGAAGGCCCAATCTTGACACAGAATCATTTAGGGGTTCAGGAACATTCACCGAGATGGTAGATAGTCTACTGTGCTCAAAGAAACTCATGTCATTTTGACTGCCCAGGCCAAGGCAAGATTTTTGATTCTCTGACTTTCTTTTCATCTTTGCATTGCACAGGTGTGAGAGATGGAGGGATATCTTCAATGAAAACATTGCCTTCTTTGGACAAATAACTCTCAGTGGCACACTGGCAGACATTCCTCTCAGAAAATGGTGATACTAGGCAGATGTTACAGTGTCTTTGCAGACCAGCCATCACGTCTAGTGGCCCAAATTGCACCCGCCCCAAAACCATGGCAGACTTCCAAATTCTGTCATGGTTTGCAGACAGTTCACTGAAAATTCCTGTACTGAATGGTGCCACACCCACACATGACCAGTCCGAAAATTGTGGAAATTCAATGAAGAAAAAGACGGTGTTCCGAAAGAAAGAGATCATGGTAGAATCTACATTGAACATTGAAGACAACAACCGATACTGCATGGAGTTGAGAAGTGATTTGTGCCTTACTACTTTCCCATCAAACTCTATGCTTTGAAGATAGTGTCTGACACATTAAGCCAGTTGACTGTCATAGTTCAGTTTCTACACTCCCTTCAAAGTATGAAGTTTGCATTTGGTTGACTTTTGGGATCCAGGATGTAGATGAACAGTTATCTTGACTTCTGTTGAACTGGACAATCACCCTGTTAACAGCTGACAGTGAAATATCCAGTCTGGAGATTTTTCCATGCTCCCATGAATCTCTTGTTCATGACAAGGCTCTGTAGACTGAGGTTTTCTCTGACCCATACCTATTCTTATAACTTAGAATCATGCTCATCATATGTAACTAAAATGGCCTATTTGAGTCCTGAGGGTGAGGTGTCTATTAACTTATGTCCAGTCTCTGTAGTATACAAGAAACAATTTTTCTAGTCAAAATACAAAGCATCTTAGCAGTTGCTGCTACTTACCGCTAACACGCTTGCAGTGAAATGCGTTGTTAGGTTATCACTAAGGAAACTGGTTTTCAGCAGGAGAGTTTTGATTTGGTCATAACATGCCAGCTGAAAGAGAACGTACACAGGTGGGGTTTAGAAAATGCCACAGAAATCTTGGTTTGAGAGACACAAGTAAATACAAAATGTCCTATTTTCAGAAGTAATCTTTAACAAGAATTAGGGGTTCCATAATAGAACTCTGCAGATTTTACAGGAACGCAATATGCAATAAGTTGTTTGTTCATTAATTACTTCTTTTTATAATTAAAATAAAGCAAGCATCCTACTTTTCCATCTCTTTAGACAACAGATCTGATTAATAAAAAAGAACAATGACAAAAACTTGTTTTATTTCATACACTGATGCCTAGAAGGGAAATAAACTCCTCCCCCTGACAAGGGAGTATAGTGCTGCAGTTGACTGCTAGAAAATGTCCAGGCCTGGCACTTCTGACTTTGGCAGGAAAAAACCCTTACTATAACTCTTCATTTTTTATTTTAGATGTAGGAGAAAATTGGAGGGACTGGCAGAAACCCATGCAACCAGCTGATAAAGACAAAGAGTGAGAGGAAACCAGAGAGGTATACCAAACTAAGTAGGTCCTCTGCAGGAATTAAACACAAGCTCTCACCCTTTCCACCCTAAAAGTGATATGTGAATGCATTCTTCACAAATGAAATAAAAGACTATAGTTGTGGATAACTTGCCTTCAATGCTGCTGACACTGAAGAATGATGGCAGTGTATCCCACATGACATAACAGAAAAACATATCTGATTGAGAAAGCACTTTCGCAGCTTCAGCATCATTACTATTTGTAGGAATCACCAATTAGCAGAAGCACAAAACTATCTAGTTTTCTTTCCTTAACATAGAAACCTGCTAAGAATGGAACTGCTATCCTTCTGCGGACTTGACCATCATTTTGTACATTTTAATAAAATATCGCAGTGTTACACTGTCTGAAAGTCATAATTTCTTACTTCCCAAGATCCCACCCTCTAAACTTAGTAGTTTTCCAAAAGTGAACTCTAAGCAGTTACATTTACCACATCATGACATAAGGCTAGCAAGGCAGATGGGAATAATGCTCCAATAATATAATGAAGACTATTTCAACTTCCCCTAATTAACAACTCCTAGTTCCATTTTTCATATTCCTTGCATGAAATCAGAAACTATTTTTCTTCATATCTTAATTAAGTTTGCTATATAACTGTCATTTCAAATTACCTTCTGTGTTATACAAATGTTATTTTTCCACACATACTGTTGTTTGCCCCCCACCAATGGTAGAGTTTCACTTTCTTATTCTGCATCTAGAATGCAGTTTACTCTTTCCAATCTCTAATGGGTGAACTAAGTAACATCACTGTGCAAAATGTAACAGCTGAGATCCAACAAGCTAACTTGATTAGCAAACTGTTTCAGATCGGTAATTACAGTTGTATTTCATGAAAAGTAATCAGTGAATCACTATGCAAACCAAGCTCATTGTCATGCATTCAGGTATCTTGTGCTAGAAGAGGATTAAGCAGTAAGAAACAAAATTATTTTAAGAATATCTATTTAAACATTTTTTAATGTTTCTTTTCTGATCAAGTGAAGTAGCTAATATGGCTGCTTGATGAGCAAGAGTAACTAATCTATGTCAGATAAACTGTTGTCATCATCATCGTGCCCCCTTATCTAGAACACTAGCCAGAGAGGGAAGATCAGGGCTTGACAGCCAACTTTAGCCAACCTATCAAAAGCCCCTACTAATATTTTCAGATTCAGGAGGAAACCCAAATAGCTGATCCAGTGCCAAACCACTTGAGTGGGTCAAAGCTGAAATTCGAACTCAGGCCCTCAATATTACTAGTCCAGTAGTTTGGATACTGTTGGACCAGCACAAATAATTTAAGAAACATCAAGTTAATTGAGTTAAAACAATTTAAAGTTTATTAAAAAAAATAATAAAATGCATCAACCGTACACTTTATTGTATGATTACATAGATGAATCAGTTAGTCAATGAGATGAATGTAGCTTGTTTTATGCTTATCTGGTGAAATCTACAGTACCTGTCCAATAGTAACCAGAACTGCTCTGGAGCTGGCCATAGTAGCTCCAGAAAACATTCGGGTAGGCCCTTCATCCCTGAACACTCTGTACAGCCCATCTATGGCATGCTTGTAACTGTGGAAAGATGTTTACTAATACATTAACATTTTGAGAAGTTACCATCACCAAAAGTCACAATGGTCCCTTCTAATAGAGAGACCAGATTACAGAGCTAGCACTAACAATAAGATCTGCTCAATTATCAACTAAATCTTTAAACAAGATCTACAAATTACAATTTCAAGAAACTAATGTAAAATACTTAAGAGGAAAGTCAGTCTGCACAAAGTTCACAAAAAGCAATTTAATGTTAGCACAGGCCAAAACGTCAAAATCAAAATGCTGTGAAGAAATAACTGTCAGACCAGCATTACGTAGCTAGAACATTAAAAGACTTCACTCAACACCCAGTCTGTTTTTCTTGTGTAAATAATAACAGTACTTACTTTCTTCTTTTCTCAAAAGGCAGTTTGATGTCATTCTGCATTCTGAAATATAAAATGAATGATACATCTATAAATCAAAAATTCTGTGAAGTTCTCATGGAAACCTATACGGGTGCATCTCAAGAAATTAGAATATCGTGGAAGAGTTCAATATCTTTTGTCAGTTATTTCAGAAAGTGAAAATTGTACATATTCTAGACTCATTACATGTAAACTAAAATACTTCAAGCATTTTTTAATTTTAATTTTGATAATTACAGCCTACAGCTAAAAAAAAATAGAAAAAACATATCTCAAAATATTAGAATATTCCCTTTTGAGTTTTGAGTAAATCACTATTTATGCAGTATAAATACCATGAATCTCTCAGTCTGGTTCAGTACACAACCACAATCATGGGGAAGACTGCTAACTTGACAGTTGTCCAGAAGACACTCATTGACACCCTCCACAAGGAGGGTAAGCCACAGAAGGTCATTGCTGAAAGGGCTGGCTGTTCGCAGAGTGCTGTATCAAAGCACATTCGTGGAAAGTTGACTGGAAGGGAAAAGTGTGGTAGGAAAAGGTGCACAAGCAAGAGGGATGACCGCAGCCTTGAGAGGGCAAAGCCGATTCAAGAACTTGGAGAAGCTTCACAAGGAGTGGATTGAGGCTGGAGTCAGTGCATCAAGAGCCACCACGCACACGTGTCCAGGAAATGGGCTACAAGTGTCGCATTCCTAGTGTCAAGCCACTCCTGAACCAGAGACAACATCAGAAGCATCTTACCTGGGCTAAGGAGAAAAAGAACTGGACCGTTGCTCAGTGGTCCAAAGTCCTCTTTTCAGATGAAAGTAAATTTTGCATTTCATTTGGAAATCAAGGTCCCACAGTCTGGAGGAAGAGTGGAGAGGCACAGAATCAAAGTTGCTTGAAGTCCAGTGTGAAGTTTCCACAGTCATTGATGATTTGGAGTGCCATGTCATCTGCTGGTGTTGGTCCCCTGTGTTTTATCAAGTCCAAAGTCAACGCAGCCATCTACCAGGAGATTTTAGAGCACTTCATGCTTCCATCTGCTGACAAGCTTTATGGAGATGCTGATTTCCTTTTCCAGCAGGACTTGGCACCTGCCCACAGTGCCAAAACTACTAGTAACTGGTTTGCTGACCATGGTATTACTGTGCTTGATTGGCCAGCCAACTCGCCTGACCTGAACCCCACGAGCTGAAGGCCGCTATCAAAGCAACCTGGGCTTCCATAACACCTCAGCAGTGCCACAGGCTGATCGCCTCCATGCCACGCCGCATTGATGCAGTAATTCGTGCAAAAGGAGCCTCGACCAAGTATTGAGTGCATAAATGAACATACTTTTCAGAAGTTCGACATTTCTATATTATAAATCCTTTTTTTTTTATTGATCTTATGGAATATTCTAATATTTTGAGATATTGGATTTTTGATTTTCATGAGCTGTAATCTGTAATCATCAAAATTAAAACAAAAAAAAGGCCTGAAATATTTCACTTTGTGTGTAATGAATCTAGAATATATGAAAATTTCACTGTTTGAATTAAATTACGGAAAAAAATGAACTCTTCCACGATATTCCAATTTTTTGAGATGCACCCGTATATATATATATATATATATATAGAAATTCACTTACTCTTTCTGCAAGTCATACACAAGTAATGATAAATAATGTCCCTATGTTCTGCTGCAAATCTTTGGCATATATCAAATCATCAAGTACTCAATTTGTTTAAATAAAAGAAAAATAAATAATATAATAAGAAAAAAATTTTGAAAAGTTACTTGAACACCAAATATATATATATATATATATATATATAACTATATGTTCAAGTTAAATCCATTAAATACTTATCAACTAAAAACCAAAAAAGAACCCAAAGAAATGTTAAATGTTTCTTCTAACCAGGTAAATCCTTTTTTTAAAAAAAAACACTAGACTAATTAAGCAAATAATTATAAATAATTACTAACAAAATCTCAGGATTTTTGACAAATGCAGCCATGTAAAACAACAACAACAAAATGATTTTTACAGATGTGTAATACATGTAGTAGGAACATATTATAGGGTGTTACATATATAAGTGAGTCCTATACACAGGAAACATTATAAATATTGTAGATGTAATGTGGGTATGTGTCTCTACATGAACTAATATGGTAACTAAATATTTAGGTTTACCAGCTGTAAGTATTAAATTATGAGTGATTACCTGACATTTACCAGATCAGCAGGTGTTCCCACCAAGCCTCCTGTGGCACCAGCAAACCCAGCCAACAGAACCTTCTGATAAAATGGCATCACTTGTCCGTCTTCAGTGAGATATTTCTTCACAGTTTCATAAATGGCAAATCTAGTTAATGAATAGGTAAACTGAAAAGAATAAAAGAAGAAAGTTACGGCGCAAAATGGATTAAGCAATTTTAAAAATCTGCAGTTCAGTAAACTGATCTCAAAATTTCTGCTGCTGAAAATTTTAAACTATATAAACAGTGGGAGAGAGAGAGAGAGAGAGACATATCAATCTAGAAATGATGCCATAAAGTCAAAACCTGATAGAACTTTGAGCAAAATGTCATTTACCTTAATATGATTGATGCTAAAAATAAACTTAATCATTAACAATTTAACCATAGCAGCTTATATTTCAAATGAATGTCTGCAGCCAGCAGCCCTAAATGCTAAGGCTCCACATCACAGATGCTGTTTGATGTGATGTAATTTTTCTGTTTTGACAAACCTCTCTATGGGCTGCAGACTAACATGGCCAGTATATAGTCTTGAGAACCGAGTCTTGTCTGAGCAGGCTTTTCTTCTTCCCAGCAGTAATGTTTCACCAGCGAACTTACCGACTATTTACTCTGCACCACAATTAAAAAAAAAAAAAAAAAAGATAGTATAATATTCTCACCTGTCTGAGCAGCGATGCTGTAAGCCCATTATACAGACCGAGGACTCCGTCGTTTTTCACAATCCGTACCACCATAGTCATGGCCCTCACCTTTTCTTTCTGCTGTGTCTGAAGGTGAACCTAGAGTAAAATGAAACAGCATCCCACCAGCCATTATCCCTGTACAGGTGCACACAATTGGAGGGCATCCCTTTTATCTATCTATTTTTCTGTCGTGGTGTGGATGGAGAATTATTACCTCGTGTGCGCTCCTCCCTTCTCGAAAGCCACCCCTAGTTTTGAATCCCTTTCTTTAAAGGGGCGAAAGGCAACCACAAAAACCTATCACAGCACTTACTAATAGGTAAAAATCGTGACGTCACTGTAAGACCTCGAACTGCAGCCAGACGGGTGTTTACCTGCATCGAGAGATTTCCAGGTCCATCACAATCCCCAGTTTGTTTGTTTGTTAATGTCTTTGTGCTTATTCCGACAGGAGTCGGTCTCGGTTCGTTTTGCCGACTTCACTGCGATACCTGTGCCCCCCCCCCCCCCGCTCTCTCGTCTTTCTGTTTTCTTTTAATATTCCCCGAGTTGAGCGTGAACAGCCCCGATCACACACTTTGTGATGTAACATAACAGGTGGGTGGGTGGGTGGGGAGGGGAGATAAAAAGGGCATTATCATTATCATTATTGTTGTTATTTGTTGTTACTGTTGTTATTATTATTGTTATTGTTGATATTATTATTGCTGTTGTTGTTATTTGTTGTTGTTATTGTTGATGTTGATATTATTATTGCTGTTGTTGTAGTTATTGTTGATGTTATTATTATTGTTGCTGTTGTTGTTGTTATTTGTTGTTGTTATTGTTGATATTATTATTATTGCTGTTGTTGTTATTATTATTATTGTTGTTATTATTATTGCTGTTGATGTTATTATTATTATTGCTGTTGTTGTTATTATTATTATTGTTATTGTTGCCGCCAAGCAGGTAACAACAATAAGAAGTGCGAATAACCCTGACTCGAGATCACAGAGACGATCGAACAGGACCAAGCATCAATCAGTAGGCTTCATTCCGGTTTGGATCCCAGTCGCAGCTGATTACGGTCCGGGAGGAGGAGGAAGGTGATGGTGGTGGGGGGCGGGCGGGCGAGTTGTTCTTTCTCTTATGGAGAGTCAGGGTGGAGTTACCCCGGTTCAGGTAAAGCACACGCACACACACACGCACACACACCTGGCCGGCTTACCTTCAGCAGATCCAGCGGGTGGGTGCAGCATGCTGCCCCGGCACTGGCCAGGCCCCCAAAATACCAGCGTCCTACCCGCTTCGTCTTGTCGGTCGCCGGCTCTGCTGGGAGATCGGACATGTTTCCTCCTCCCTCCTACACACGAGCTAGCTGTCCGTTAGACCTCTGAGGGGCTGACTGCAACACGCATCCCATCAACCGAAGTCCGACCTCTCTGCCGCAAAGTGACCTTCGCACTCCCGCTAATGGGAAATAACTGCGTGCGCCCCGACCCAGTATTAAAACAGCCGCCAACAATGCCGACGGCAACAGAACCAGGTGAGTTGCATATGTGTGGCCGGCAGACGACACTTAGACATTTCATTCGTATGTCCTTCCAGCTTCAGCCGCCGAGAGTCGAAAATAAAATTAATTAATAATAATTTATTTGTTTTGTTTTTTTTGTATCGATTACTTCCCCTTGTGGAGAACGACTTCCCTTTATCTGTGAAAACAAAAGAACTTCCCAGAACGCTGGAGATACAATTAACCCCACGTTGTCTACATTACAATGCTCGGGGAACACGGCGCCTCCTCCCTCCGCGGAGGAGACCGCATTTTTTTTTCTTATCAGTTCACGGGGACCATGAAAATCGCGCCTCTCCATAGCTTATGGGACACTCGAACTTCCGCAGGGGTAGATAACTCTCCGCGGAACCGCACGTTCGTGTTCGTTCCTTTTTGAGAACTTTCATCGGAAATAAGGTTTGCTTGGCAACACGAGCGCCGCCCCGGCGAACAACGACAACCGTCTGAAGCAAGAAGCCACATCTTAAAAATATCAATTAAGAAGAAGGTGACGGTTCAGGGGAACGACAGAAGATTAGATGGTAATGGTGACCACAGTACCGTACGAGAGCCTAAGTTTAGCAGACTAATTATGAGACTTTCTCGGTTTTTGGATGATAGTTGCATAACCCCTGGCGGATATGGGGTGAACTGAGCTTTTGTTAACTTTATATATTCAACCTTGAAAAGATCTAGTTTGTTGCTGGTTTTTTTTTCCTTTCGGAGGGGAGTGGGTTACCGAAATGTCCACAAGCCCTCTGGGGCGGTGTTATGAACCCCCCCCCCCTCGGGACCATGCTGGTGATCGGCTCCCTCACCTAAGGGGCTCTCCCGTACAAGTCCCTAGACGCCAGGCCCATCGAAACGACAATGCTGACTCAACGGAAACCTTAACCCCTCCTCCAAAGGCAAGATAGCGGGGACTGGTTGGGGGGGGCGAAACCACCAGAGCGCGCTCTCATCTGTTTTTTTTGGGGGGGTGGTGTGGTGCGAATTTTTGTGGGGTGTGTGTGTAAGATGGCGTTTGTGTGTTGGGAGCTGGGTCGGTTCCACGGCTGTTTACAAGTGAGGCCTTATTTCGACCTGTGTTTTGTGTAAGTGGCCCAAACTTTCCCCCTCAGCTTCTAAGGGGACACAGAGAGAAAACGCTCTCAGAGGCCATGTATCCAGATATATGGATCGGTAGGAAGCGATGTTTTAAAAAGTCGAAACCCCTTGGATAAGTACCAATATTATGAAATTTCGCTGGTGTTCGTAAGATTCTGTAAGTGGAGAAGAAGACAGTGTACTAACAAGATTCTAAACCCAGATGGAGACATCCACCGAGCATTTGAAAAGACGGGTGGGGGGAATTTGGGCATGGTCACGTGTTTAGCGCATAGGCACTAGGTTTTAGGTTACAAGTAAAATATTTTGTAGTTTTAAAAACTATCTGGAAGGCTTTCGGACATGGCCTTCGCTTTATTATTGCTCCATTTCGTCAGAATTTAAAATAAAAAATACGCGGCTCAAAGCTAAAGACCCGAAACCGCAGGGTTAACCCCTTACAGGTAGCTCGGGTCGCCCCCCCCCCACACCACTGATCCTTCTCTAACCCCCACACCATCCTACTGATGCATTCATCGATTTATAGCTTCGAGCAGATCTCCACAAGAAAATCCAAAAGATACTGGATTTATTGTGTTGGCAGGTTGCCATGTTATCGGTGTGTGTGTGTGCGTGTGTGTGAAAGGAGCTGATCCAGTATTTTGGAAAAGAAAGGACCAATGTCCAACAGAACAAAAGATTATAGAATTATCAAGTAAATTAACAGTAATTTTATACCTAAACATTAAAAAAATATGTATGTCAGCCCAGAAAAGGGGTTTTTTGATTATATATATAGAAAGAGAGACACAAAGACACAAACGTGATTGGAATAATACAAATAACCGGTTTCCTTCATTAACATCTCTCTTTCGGATGCTGCAGTAAAGTTGGACAATATTTACAAACACATTAAAGCAGCCTCATATAGCATCAGTCATTAAATGTTCTGCGGCAATTTTTTTGCCACCGCTGAAAACTGTTGTTCGGGCATGTTATTCCACTTGTTCCTTTTTCCAGACACCTATAAGGGCAAAACCTTTCAGCTACGACACCGAACAGCGTGAGCGAACATCCATTCAACTTTAATTCTTCGTCACATGTTTGTCGGCGCCGGCTGCTTGAATCTTGAATAACGGAGTGTAGAGAGAATAGCGAACAATGAAACTCTGCGAGCAGGAGAGTAACCAGAGTGAAAATACTGACGTCATCTCTCTCTCTCTCTCTCTCTCTCTCTCTCTCTCGTTTTCAACGTGGAAAACCTTTTCTTGACTTATCCTGGAATCAAAGCTATATATCAATGAAAACCTTAACGAAAGCTATTTAGATTGTCTTTAATTTCGTCAAGAAAAATATTGCTTTTTAGTTTTTCTTCTCCTTTTTTTAAGATCATGACGCAAACACTCAATAAAATAAAATAAATAATACGGTGTAAAATCAGATGTACCTACATATCAGCAAACAAGACCGGCTTACCAAGTTTTTGCACATTTTCGCCTTTAGTGCCACAAACAAAGAGGCAAACCCGCAATGTTCGCGTAGATTTTCAGGAAGAGAGCGTCTCCAAACCGTTTTATTGATTGAACTAAGTTGAAAACAAGACAGAACACATCGCTTACAATCGACCTGGCTGACAGAAGCTGGTCAGCGTATTCCAGTTTTCCATTGGTAGTGGGATCAGGCTGCTATTATGTAGGTGGTGGTTTTACAACTTCAGCGGTGATTGTCATATATATGAAAGGTTTAGTAAAGGTAGCAAGAGACTAAACTTCATGCCCCCTTTTAATGTCAATCCTCAACTTACGTTTCAAAGTGAAGTTTTATAATGGAGAGAGAGAGAGAGAGAGATGACGTCATTACACAGAGATAGATGATGTTCATTACAGAGAGAGAGAGATGACGTCATTACACAGAGATGATGTTCATTACAGAGAGAGAGAGAGACTCGAGTTTTTTTTGTTACGGTAAGGCTTTTGTAAGCCTTTTCCGGGTAAGTCTTGCATTCCAATTAACAGGTTCACGAACACGTGATTTGTCTCGATGTGTTACATTAGTTTAATTAGTTTCAGTGCTGGTCTTTTTTGTCTACACTGTCAGAAAATCGCGTGCATATCAGAATGTCGTGCATCGTATGTGAGCCGAATCTTGGTCCTCTCTTTTGGCAGTTCATCCATAACATAGGAGTTGAACGAAAATTATTTAACAAAAAAGTCAGAGGAGCCAAACTCGATCCTGTATTACCGTTGTTGTTGTTGTTGTTGTTTTGCTATTTATAACACAATTAAATAAGATACATCCGCCTGTTACTAATACGAATAAATTCAAAAAATTGTAACAGAATCCTCCACGTTCATGACTGCAGGTAGTATTGAGCCGGATTCACGTTGCCTCCGTTAAACATGTCGCCGAGGCTGCCCCATTCATTCTGTTTAGTAACGCTGAGGTACTTGGTACTTTCGGGAGCTATGTCACGTAGATACGAGTAGGATAATCATCAACCCACCGGCCGCCCCAAACAGGTTTCTGTCTATCGACAGTCGAATAAAACGTCCTTCAGTGCATTGCAACAACGAAAGCTAACCACGATGTCGGCTGCTTTCAGCAATAACTATCAATTAAAATTATTTATTTATTCACGCTAGTACATAGACTCAAATCAATTACTTTGTAAGGTTACCTCGTGTTATCACGTGTGAACTTGCACGGTATCTAGCGCTGATCGAACGGCGGATGTTGTTAGTTCCTTAGGTGGCGCTGCTGTAGTTACAACATGGCGTCTACAGACAGACAAGCTACCACCACCATAAAGAATACTTGTTTTTATATCACCAAAGCAAGCACTCAGCTTGAAAAGCAGATAAAGTTTAAGATAAGGTAACATACATAAATAAAGAAGTAAAAGACTGAAAACAGGCAGGACTGGAAACCATAGACAGAACTACAGTAGGTTATTCATAAAATTTAAGGTTTGGATTTTGCAGCTCATGCTCATTCCAAAACTGCTATGGCCACATCAGTATGACCAATGTGGAAGCACTAGAGGCGAAGGTCAACAGGTTCACCAGAAAATGTCTTCGAATATACCTTCCAATCCATGGTTTGTTCAGTGTTTGCCAGCAGGCAGAACGAGACTTATGGTGCTTAAGAAACCAGATGATCTGGTCTGATCAGTTATTTTGTCACTCAAAACAAGAAAGAAGTGGAAAGTAGAAAAAGCAGATCATCGCAGTTAATGAAGATTGTTGGAGCCACACAGAAAGTGTGCCAGGAACTTGGCGACGTAGAGATCAGGAGCAATAAAGAAAGAAGAGACATGGAGAGTGTAGAAGTAAAACACGGAGAACGATGCCTTGTATGAAATGATATGTGGCACATGGTATCAATGAAGTTCAGTTTCATTATAAAACCAACCTACGATCAGTTGCCTACAAAGGCAAACTTGCTAAAGTGTCAGAAAAGTGATGAACAATGCACGATAGCAATGAAATACATTCTATCGTTATGCAAAGTGGTTGGTAGAAGGGAAAAACAATTGGAGGCACAATCAGCTCTCGGGGAAGCTGGAGGCAGTTGTGGACATGCGAGATTTAATGCAAAAGGGAAAAAAAATGCTTTCTTCAAATTCAACAAACTTTCTTAGGGAAGGCCAGTCCAGCAACCGGACATAGGCAGACAGTCTGATTTGGAAGAGATGAGGAATACCCGAAGGTAGTGTCCAGGACTCGAAAGAAACCAAACTCGGTGCTAACATTAGAAGAAAGAGAGATGATTGTTGCAATTGAGTTGACTCTTCCATACGAGAGCGGGATGAACGCCAGTCACGAGTATTAGTTGGCGAAATCTGAAGAGGTAACGAAGAAGCTTCACTCACAAGGATTTAAAACGAGGTTGTTCGATGCTGGAGACGAGGTATGAGGTTCTCAAGCAACTAAGTGTCAAGCAAGAGCCAGCCGCTCGAGAGATCTGATGGAATTAGCTAGAGTTGCCGAGAAAACATCTTTCTAGATACAGATCCACCCAGAGAGACGGCCCTAACAGTTAGCAAAGAGCTACAGAATTTTCCGCAGTAGCTGATGGGTGAGTTGTCGTTCACACATTAGTGGGTAAAAGCAGGAGAGAGAGCCAGACCCGACCCACATGCCAGCAAGAGATCGCTTGGACAGATAATCCGAGTGCAACTCCGCCTATGGAGGGAGTTAAGGACCGAAACTGGTGCACGACCTATATATGTGTGTGTGTGTGTACAAAAACAGAATACGATATATTTTATGGCGTATTTTGATCTGCATGAGATGTCAATAAAAAAACCAAATTATCAGTCAGAAGCCGCACCTCCTACCCATTTGATCGTTATTTAAGCATTTTTTTTTATTGACAAAATTTCGTGAGCAGCCGCATGGCGTACGCCTTTATCGCTTTTGATGACGGATACTTCCTGCCATAAAGAAGATTGCACTTTGGGCCTTTCTGAAAACTATGTTGCTAGTCAACTCCACATCTTGCCCGGGTTCTCTCTCTCTCTCTCTCTCTCTCTCCTCTCTCTCTCTCTCGCTCTCTCTGTGTACGAAACGTCTCTCTCTCTCTCTCTGTGTACTAACGTCCTATCGCTCTCTCTCTCTCAGCTTTCTCTCTCTCTCTGTGTCTGTCTCTGTGTGTGTAACTAACGTCATCTCTCTCTCTCTCCCTCTCTCTTTATCTCTCTCGGTGTACTAACGTCATTCCTCTCGCTCTCTTTCTCTCTCTGTGTACTAACGCCATCTCATCAGCTCTCTCTCTCTTCTCTCTCCTCTCTTTCTCCTCCTCCTCCTCTTCTTTCTCTCTCTCCCTAATCTCTCTGTGTACTAACGTCATCTCTCTCTCTCTCTCTCTCTTTTCTCGCTCTCTCTGTGTACTAACGTCTAACGTAACGTCATCTCTCTCTCGCATCTCTCTCCACTAACGGCACTCTCTCTCTCCTCTCCCCCTCTCTCTTCTCTCTCGCGCTCTTCTCTCTCTCTCTCTCTCTCCTCTCTCTCTACTCCCTCTCTCTCTCTCTCTCTCTCTCTCTTCTCCTCTCTCTCTCTCCTCTCTCTCTCTCTTTCTGAAACCAGCGAAGAAACCAGATGTTTTATGGCGACAGTATGGAAACTTCACGACGATGCAGTTTCCTGGACGTTTTTTCATATACAAAATTGCCTCTAACATTAGATGTAATTTTTTTTTTCTTTAATATCACGGTAATTGCTCCTTGGCATTTCAAACTATCGCCAACGTTTATACGAAACGGAATTAGAACACTTTCAGCTTTCTGCTCAAGCTGCCACATAACCGACTATCGGCTGTATCGATGAGAATATCTGTTTCTTCATTCTTTCATTCTTTAAAATTTTCTTGAACTGTAAATATAAAGTAGTTATAATCACAAGTTAGTCATCCGATTAACGCAATTTCTCCTTAATTGACGACTACATCCGAATACAATCTAGTTTTGGAGTTGGCAGAGGTTCAAAGCGTCGATGGTCGCCCGCGCAGTGTGCGGTCTCGCATCGTCGTGCCGCGACATGCGCCGCCGCTGGGGGGCGTCCCAGTCGTTTTACAAACCCGTCCACCCACTCGTGCACTTTCTCTTTCTGTCATTCAGTTCTCCTCCTCGGTGCTCCAACATTCTCTGGTAGACTGAAATAGTCGGCGGAACACCTTCGGCCCAGGAACTACAGATCGCTGCTCTACTCTGGTGCCCACTAACAGCCGCGCGGCCATGTCGCCCAGTCGCTCACTAGCGCCACGAGTGCGCGACACGCGAACTAGAAAGCACGTTCGAGTAAATCAATGTTGCTTGCCGGCCTGGCGTTTACCGCTCTGTCGCACATAGAAAGCGCTGATCTGAGCATCCTCCTTATTTTCTGAAACATCCCGGTTTCAAACGATAACAAATCAAAACTTTTTTTTTTTTAATTCAGTCATTGTTAATACGATATTAAAGACCATTATATTTTTTCCTCCGTTAAAATCTTTCGTTCTAATTTAGCGGCAAGAAATATATAAACTGCTCGTTGGGTTAAATTAGCAAATGCCGTCACGTGAGTGTGACGTTAGAATTCTGGGATATGCGAGACGAATTTCGTGAAATCCCGTGTTAGTTTAAAAATAGATTAAAAACGAAAATCAAATTAACTGTAATATTATTTGTTTCACTATTAGTTATTCTTAGGTTTTTTTTTATTATTCTGTTCGAAAATAAATGCCAATATTTAAACCGATTTTTTTTTAAGGTCAGAAGGGACGACAGTCTTAAAGCCAAGAGTAGACTCCACCCCCCACCCCCCGGAGGTTTGGACGATTCTCTGCACCTTAAACTTGTCCTACCGGAAATTTGTCGCTAACATACATTATTTTTTCTGCAGTGTGGTCAGCAGTGACATTTCTTGGTGCCATTGATTATCCGTTGTATATATTCTTGTGAAAGAAGTCATGACTTATCTCGGCCTCTCAACGCATGGAGACAGAAGTCATGACTTATCTCGGCCTCTCAGCGCGTGGAGACAGAAGTCATGACTTATCTCGGCCTCTCAACGCGTGGAGACAGAAGTCATGACTTATCTCGGCCTCTCAACGCGTGGAGACAGAAGTCATGACTTATCTCGGCCTCTCAGCGCGTGGAGACAGAAGTCATGACTTATCTCGGCCTCTCAACGCGTGGAGACAGAAGTCATGACTTATCTCGGCCTCTCAACGCGTGGAGACAGAAGTCATGACTTATCTCGGCCTCTCAACGCGTGGAGACAGAAGTCATGACTTATCTCGGCCTCTCAACGCGTGGAGACAGAAGTCATGACTTATCTCGGCCTCTCAACGCGTGGAGACAGAAGTCATGACTTATCTCGGCCTCTCAACGCGTGGAGACAGAAGTCATGACTTATCTCGGCCTCTCAACGCGTGGAGACAGAAGTCATGACTTATCTCGGCCTCTCAACGCGTGGAGACAGAAGTCATGACTTATCTCGGCCTCTCAACGCGTGGAGACAGAAGTCATGACTTATCTCGGCCTCTCAACGCGTGGAGACAGAAGTCATGACTTATCTCGGCCTCTCAACGCGTGGAGACAGAAGTCATGACTTATCTCGGCCTCTCAGCGCGTGGAGACAGAAGTCATGACTTATCTCGGCCTCTCAACGCGTGGAGACAGAAGTCATGACTTATCTCGGCCTCTCAACGCGTGGAGACAGAAGTCATGACTTATCTCGGCCTCTCAACGCGTGGAGACAGAAGTCATGACTTATCTCGGCCTCTCAACGCGTGGAGACAGAAGTCATGACTTATCTCGGCCTCTCAACGCATTGAGACAGAAGTCATGACTTATCTCGGCCTCTCAACGCGTGGAGACAGAAGTCATGACTTATCTCGGCCTCTCAACGCATGGAGACAGAAGTCATGACTTATCTCGGCCTCTCAACGCGTGGAGACAGAAGTCATGACTTATCTCGGCCTCTCAGCGCGTGGAGACAGAAGTCATGACTTATCTCGGCCTATCAACGCATGGCTGCTCTTAGTAAACCCGACCGTTCCGGTGGGGGGGGATCTGTCGGTGAACGGGCTTCTTCGTTCTGGGAAAACCCACAAGAATAGGTGCCAGCCACCTACAGCTACCCGAGAGCACCCTAACCTACCGTACGGACAAAAAAGATAGACTCCGGGGGTCCGAAGGGAGCCGGGCCTCTTTTAGAAAACCGCGTGGCCGCTCGCGCCAGTTTTGCCTGCTGATAACTTCTTTTATTATTATTATTATTATTATTATTATTATTATATTATTATTATTATTATTATTATTATTATTATTATTACAAAGAAAAGTTTTATTTTTTGAAAAAAAGAAAATTTTAAACTTATTTTTAAACTGCTTTTTGAGTTTTTAGCTGTTCGGATGCGTGTTACACACACACAGCTCTGTAAATCAATAAGGGAGACGTCATTTTACAGGCTGGCTGTTGCTTTTGTTCTTTTCTATTCAAAATTCGATTCGCTGTAGACAGACGCTCGGAGTTCCTTTGCATGGCGGAGTGCTTTCCGCTAGACAATTCAACTATGGCAACGGGCTGACATTATTATTATTATTATTATTAATATTATTATTACTGAGCCACATAAAAACACGAACAAGTCAGGTGTATGTATCGATACATTCGACAGATGCTAATCGAAAAATGGCAAAGACTTAATTAAATATTCAACGCTGTTATAGTTTCATCCGAGCTCCCATTCGTATGTATATATATATATATCTATATATACACACACACACACACAACTTTACTGCTGCGGGCTCTTGCCGTCAATGTTGTCAATATTGATCAGAGACACGCCGCACGATGCATACTTACCACCAGAGAGGACGACAGCAGCGATGCTCCGCGCGCCGTCAGGGTTGACCCGCCGCTCGGAGCTCTGACGAGCGGGACAGGGGGAACACTGGGCAGGGAGGGAGCACCGAGCATGCCACCTCGGGATGACCGACCACGCTGTACGATAGGTTTCGGGGGAAAACCATGGAAAATTCGCTGGCGGAGAAACCGACAGACAGGCGGATAAAGCTGAACGTGGGAGGCGTCTACTTCGAGACGTGGTCGAGCACCTTGGAGAAGGTGCCGGGGACACGGCTGGCCACGCTGGCCCGCCTGCAGGAGGCAGACGTGACGTGGAACGAGGAGAAGCAGGAATTCTTTTTCGACCGCCACCCGGGGGCGTTCACCTCCGTGCTGCACTTCTACCGGACCGAGGAACTCCACACGGACCACAACATCTGCGGGAACGTCATCCAGGGGGTGAGTAACAGCGGGTCGCCCCATCCGGTCGGCGCCACAGCTCCCTCGGGGGCTTTGTTGATATATTCTTACATAGCAAAACATTTCTCTTTTTTTTTTTTTTAAAGTTTTTGCGAACAAATTCTTTAATCTTTAGGAATGTCCCCGACTTTAGTAGACTTCCTCAAAAACCAGCACGGAACACCGTCACTTGTTGTGACTGCTGGGTTCGAGTCCCGGTCAGGACCGGCTCCGGTCGATGCATGAATTCTTCCAGCCATTTCCTCCCGCATCTGAAAATGAAAAGTTCCAGTGTCCCCCCGGGGGGGGGCGGAGACTTTTGCTGTCTCCCATTCTGCGCAGCTGCGGGAGGAGTTTGGGGTTAGGGTGATCGGGCGGCCGCCAGCCGACCCAAACTCTCGTTCTAAGGGATCCGCGTTCCTGTTTGAGACTAATACCCGACCCCCCACCCTTTCCAGACGGGGGACCGGCACAGTGGAGTTTCCATCCGCACTCGGTTGGATGTACGACCCCTTTTTATCACAAGGGAACCCTGTAAAAGATGGGCTTTTTACTGCACTCTTTATTCGTATTCGAGTTAAACATCCACGTAGTTTGTCCCCTTTAAAAAGTCGCTGTATATATTCGCACCTGGACACGATATATCACTACTCTTGATACGTGAATCCCAGATAAAGGGGCCTCCCTGACGAGGTCGATCAGGTTTTTTATTTAAATTAGAACTTTCGACATCCGACTCCTTTTCTTTCTCCAGTCTGTTCGCTTCACACCCGTTGTGTTTGTTTTTCTTCCATTCCATATCCGACGAGACCCCCTTTTAGAAAAGCGGCTAGAATAAGCCAGATTTACCGTCTTGTCGGGCAGCATTCTTTAAGAATCTGACGGCACCTGGACGGGAATGCGGGGCCCCCGAGTGAAGGATTCTCACTGATCGGACGTTTTACCATGTAACCGGTGCCCGTCCCTTTCTCTTGTTGTTGTCGCTGCTGTGCTGTTTTTTTCTTCTTAAGCGAGAATACACGAAATCTGGGAGAAACTCGCGTCTCTCCATAATTTAGGAAATCCTCTGCGACGAAAACTGACCAGAGATGAGTAGAAATCGGCTAAAAGATTGGCAAAAGAAGCAAACACCCCAGAGTTGATGGCGTAAGCCCCGGACAACCAGAACCACGGCGGCGCTTTTTAATTGTAGAGACGAGAGTGGATTGTTTCCGTGTCTAGTATGGAAGTCGGCGTTGTATTATGGGAACGTTTTCCTAATTATCAGCGGACGGGAACTTGTTTCAGATTTTGCATGCTTCGTGGTAACGTAGTTTTGTAGTTCATTTGGTCTGGTTTATGTTGGAATTTTGGATTAACAAACTACAATTTGAAAAGTCTGTTTTCTTTGTTTTCTTAGTAACATTTTTAATGAATGGGAAACATCCACGTGGGCTAAGCTAGGTAATAATAATAATAATAATAGTAATAATAATAATAGTCTTTTATTACTCAAAAAGGTCATTAAAATGGTAGTAATGCGTATATTTTCAAACTAGTTAACCCCTTTACGGGGGTTAGGGAGATGTTAAAAATCACTGCCATTTGAAAACAATTATCTTTTGAGTAATTCGAAATTCGTCTGAATTGTTGCTCAGTAATTAAGGGAAAAAAAGAGGAAGAAATATTGTTGTTATAAGGTGGTAGAAAAGTATAGAAACAAATCTTGGAATAAAAAATCAACACAAATTCCGCCATGTTTATATCTGCGGTCCTTAACTCGGAAGCTTCCTCACACGGTTTGTGTGTATATCAAATACGTTACGTCGACTTGCAGCCTTAAAATAAAATTCTAAAAAAACGGCTTTGGTATGTAGTGTTTAGTATTTGCTAAGATACGGTTTAGATTAACTCGACTTTGCGGCTGAATTCAATAAATCGTAATCCTTTCAAACGAAGTAATTTTTTGATTCTAGTTGTATCCTTAATGTAAGCTTTGTTCGTAGGTACTAGACGAAGACTTTACAGGTTTGGAAAATGATGGCAGAAGTATTCTCCAAATATATGAGAACGACTCCATTCGGAGCTGGCTTCAGATTGATGTATTACATCAGTCGATAAGAATAAGCGTGAGTGGGCGAAAGAAGGCTAAGGCTATTTTGCAAAAGTTCAATTATTCATGGTCAACATCATAAAGCTGAACAAGCATCATACTTATCAACTTCTGCTTTCTCTCTAATGACGTCATATCTCTCTGTAATGACGTCATATCTCTCTCTCTCTCTCTCTTATTCTCAAACATAACAGAAAAATTAGAATGACACAAAACCCAGAAACAAATCAAATGGACTGTTAGTCGTCTTGTATAAAACTGCAGTTCCCTGTCATAATGTTTCGGTCACCTGTAGTTGTCGTAATATGTTGGCTTGTTTCGGAAAATGGTAAATAGAGACAAGCATCAGATGGGAATTCTCTGTTAGTACGTGGTCAGGCCCCCATGCCCTGCTTGACAATGAATCAGTGAGATTTTATATCAAGGTCTGGTCAATCTCCTCGCGTGCTAACCACCCTCTGTAGCCGAGTCGATGCTGGGCTTTGTCAACACGAGAATTTCTACGGCGAGTAATGGCAGCGCACCAGAGCAGCAGCTCAATAAACTTCGCAAAATTATTGGCCGCTCGAGACCTTTGGCGATCTGTCGTTGACTCTGGTCAGTCTGTGGCTCGATCTCGGGAAACTACGACACTGCGCCGTGTTTCTCGGGCGAGACTTCACATCGAGCAGCACCAGTTCCCTGCCACACACAACAACACTGCGATGTCATAGCGTCACGGGTCTCTCAGAGCTCGATCTCCCCCCCCCAGCGTGTTTTCTAAAATGGTAAATAAAGAGCCCATTGTTAAAAGTGACAGCTTTACGGCATCGAGAAGATTCGATTGTAAGTCGGTACAAAGAAGAAAAAATCGGAAGTTTCGGAAACTTGCTGGCGCACAGTGAGATATAAAGAGCAAACTTACATCTATTATTGCCTTGTCTTCCATATTAGAATGCAGTCCTCCACAAGCGGGTGCAGTTATCCTGAATAAGAAAAATTAATCGCAGTCTCTCTTACTGGTTCTTTTAAGTTCGGAGACAAAGTTAAAATTAGTCCACTGCCGTCTGATTAGCTTCTGTGGTGTATTCTCCAAGAATTACCTCCCCCTAATGTGATTAGGAAAAGAAAACAAGCTTAACGCGATTTCTTACAAAGATCATTTAAAATATTTTTTAAAAATGTTACATTAATTTTAAAATGTATTTATTTTATATTAATATGACCCTAAAGATTCGCACTGTTTAAGCTCTGAATAATTTTGATGATTCTTATTTTAGAAATTAGAAAAAAGAAATCTGAATTTATAAGTCTCTTGTTTTCGTAATTAGAGTATAATTTTTTTTAAAAAATGATTATCAGACAACAAAACATCCATAAAGTGGATACGTATTAATGTAGAAGACTATTTCTTGTCCTCTTTGTGAACAACGTCATGTCTCTACTGTCAGGCATTCCTTCCAACCCACAGAGTTCCCCATAGTCGCACACATTTAGAATCTCCGTCAGCATCTATCTGCTTTAATAGGGTTCCGCGTTGCCAAGAATAAGCAGTACAGATGTTTGTCGCATGCTGAAGCATCAGATGACGGAAACTGAAACATCTGCATGTGTTTAAAGCTGTAGTGTCTGTAATTTCATTTTCAGATAATGGCTATTTAAAAAATTATGCATTATCTGGAAAAGGCGTTCGTACACTCTAACCGTTATCCATCATCTGAACGACCTCGGAGCAAATCTTGGATTTTATTTCACTGAATGATTGCACGATTTATCCAGCAGTAGTTATTACCTTTCTTCTTTGAAACTGCTAAGGGCCAAGCCCTTCCAAAGATACTTTTAAAAAAAAAAAAATTAGAAGCATCGCGCAGTTTCTTCCTCGAAGATGACGTAACGATGCAGAGACAATTGCATTTTATAAAAACCTGCTTAGAATTCTGTAACAACAACAATAAAAGACTGTTTGGTGTGAGTAGCTGCGAGCTGAGAACCAGGGCGCAGTCATTATTTGAGGTTTGGAAATGATATTAGCGCGATGAAATTATTTGTGGTCGCTGGATATTAGGTGACAGTAAATGGACTCTTACCTATAGTGCCGGACAAAAGAGGGCAGTAGGAATTGGCCATTTCCTGCCAGCTTTTCTCGACGGCCTGCCAGAATTGGTCTTGGTTGAGATTCTTGTGTTTGGCCACCTTAGCCTTCAGCTGCTTCCAGGCATTTTCGATTGGGTTGAGATCCGGACTTTGGGGCGGCCAGCGCATGACATCCATTCCTAGTTGGGTGGTGAGGGAAGTGACGACTCTGGCAGAGTGGATCTGGGCACTGTCGTGCTGGAAGATGGCGGTGACTGGCATGTTCTCGTCGATGTAGTCGACGACGACATCCCTCAGTAAATTGCAGTAGGTCTGGGCGATCGCTCTGCCCCTGATCAACTTGAGAGGGCCTAGTCCCGCCGCGCTCATACACTCCCAGACCATCAACGATCCTCCTCCGGCCTTTACCGTCGGTTGGGTGCACTTTATATTGTATTTTTCGCCATGGTAACGTCGAAAATATACTCAAACAGCACTGTGAATGTGCATTATCATCGTTTCGTCGGAAAAGAGAACTCTAGCCCATTGAACTTGGGTCCAGTTTTTGTGCGCTTTAGCCCATGCTATGCGGATGCACCTGTTCTTGTTGCTGATCAATGGCTTTTTCTGGGCGATTCGTCCAAAGAGATTCCCCTCGTATAGACGACGTTGAATAGTGCAACAGTAGACAACATTCACTCCACTCAGGGAGGCTCGGGTGGCCGTCGATGTCAGGAAACGATTGGCCCTGGATTTGCGACAAATGAGTCGATCCATTTTGTTATCACATTTTCGCGATCTTCCGATTCGCATTTTTGGTTTCGTGTTTCCGGTCTCCTTGTACTGCTTCAGAATGCGGTTTACGGTGCTTTTAGGGCAACTGACTCGATCGGCTATCTCCCGACAGGACAGATTCTCTTGGTGGTGCTCAACTATCAAGTCTCTGATTTCAGACGACGTTGTCTTGCCAGGCATGGTGCAAAAATGATCTTAAATGGTCTTAGATGATGTAATTCTATTCATTTGATCCTTTAAAAATGAATATATTGGGGAGGATAAATGTATGCACACTTTTTGTTCAATGTCCCAACTCTTTTGTCGCGGTACAAATTTGACTATGATAATTCAAATATTTTTTCCAGACAATAGATACACATATGACATTCGTTGTTTTTACACATTGTAAAGGCATGTTTTATACAACTTATGGACAACAGGATGGCTATCTGTATGCAAATGTTAAAACAAGAGAGCTCAAATATCAATTTCACAGCAAGTATCCAAACTCTTTTGTCTGGCACTGTATATACAGTTGCCGACGCCCACCTACCCACAACAGAGGATAACGAAGTAAACGATGGCTATATACTTATTTATTTATTTATTTATTTATTAGCCCCACCCAGGCATTGGTTAATGAAAATAGTTTATTTCGCTCTATTTTCGCTGATTACGTTAACTAGTTAAGTGTCGTATTACTCCGATGAGCTGAACCCAGGAGTTAATACATATATTAAAACGCAGCTGCCCTGCTGGTGGTCGGTCCGATAGCTCCATTGTGTTCATTTAGCGCCACGTTCACTCGCCTGCTAATGGACGGCCTTTTGTCGGTGTTTTATTAACTGATAGCTGGAGTGCTTCTCGAAACCCGTTAGCTTGCTGATTTACAAACCGAGTGCTATTAAGGTAGCCGGGTCTCCACAACGGCCACAATCAGCTGACCGGCTGGCCTCACGTGACGCCAGCAACTTTCTCCGACCGACCCCCGTTCCGTAAAAGAAAGGAAGTGTTCAGGGGCCGCGCTGTCGAAGACAGAACGTGGTACCGTGCGTCTTATAGAGAGAGAGAATTAAAAAGAAACAGGAAGCTGTGAACAAACTTATTCCGGCTGGGTTCGTATCTGAATTTTGGAGACGGCGGACATCGTTAGAGCGGGAGCCGGCGGCACGTGAAAGGCGACTGCGTTGCTTCACTGCTCGGTGAGGTTCCGCGCGTGCGGCCGACATCAACTCCCCCACCACCTCCTCCTCTCCGATTTTTTCTGGCCAGCTGCTGAAATACGAGTTTAAACACGAACAGGTCTTCGGTCCAAAAGAAAACGTCGACAATGAAATGCAAAGAAAGAAAAGGATGTTTTAACGATTAGTTATTCAGAATTTTTCCAACTTTTGTTCCAGTGTTTGCTTAGATTCTATCGCGTATCTCGGCGATCAATGGCCGCGCCCCGGTCTGTTGTTGGGTCGTGCACCGTCGGAGGCAGCGACCCAGCGTAAGTGGGTGAGCCAGAGAGCGCTCGCTGCCCGTCCTACGCCAGTACTCGGTCCAACCCGCACCAATTAGGGCTACCGAAGTCGGAAAGACGAAATCGGGCATTTTAAAGGCAATGCTGCTATATGGTACACTGTAAGAGAGGCGTGCCATTAGTAATAAAAGTACCGTGCGGTTAGTTGTATCGCTGCTGTGCTGTGTACCGTAGAATACAGCGCTAATTGTTATCAGGAATAGTCCATCCTGATTAATATGTCTCTTTCTTGTATAAGCCGTAACGGTTTCCTGTTTGGTCATACAGACTAAACTGAACCCAATTTCCTCTTGCTTCAAGAAATTATTTTTTTCCTTGTTAATATGCATTATATATATATATATATATACCCGCTCTACTTTGTACAACTAGACTTCTCTGCGGATTAATTACGAATTGGCTGCAAACGCTCCTTTTGGACTGTTCTTCCCATTTGTACGCTAAGAGATGGAATAAATTTAACTGCTTGGACTTTACCGTTTTAATTAATGGAGCTTAGGGCCGCCCTTCAATCGATGGATGATAAATCTAGCAGGTTTTCTTTTCTGTTCGTGGAGATTGCTGTTATCAGACACGCAGCAATATCAGGCTGGGTTAAATAGCTTGGTATCTTCGCTCTGTATTAATACCTTACAAGGAAGGTTATTTTCAAACTTTCGACCGCCGTTCTCGAGACACACACACACACACACACACACAATTAAAACAAAAGTTTAACTTAAAGTAGATAGAAATACAGACGTAGGTAGGGGTTATGGGATCCTTCTTCACGCGGACAGCTCTGTTGACTTTCGAGGTCTAAGAATGCCTGGCAGTAGAGAGCAAGAAGGGGACAGTGTAAGGTGCTAGCCTTGGTGACCAAGTCACCTATCTGGGCAGGTTTTGGGGCTTTTGAGCTGTAAGAAAGGTGCGAGTTAGTCAAGTTTGTCACCCGATACTGAAGTTATATTAACAACAATTATAATATTTACCTTCTTTCTCATGGCCTTTATCTATACTATATTGTTTTGAGGTGTTTTTAAACTATTAATTTTTTATTTTTTCAAAGATCTTGAATCTTTATATTTTGCTGGAGTTTTTTAAAACAAACAAACAAACATAATGCAGATAGAATCTCACTAACTTGTGGCGCAGGGACCCCTCATCCGTGTATTCCTGTTCGGGAGAGGCTGTTGAGCACCGTTACGATTACATTTCGCTCTTTACTGACTGAGTCTGAAACGTTCTGGTCTGATCGAGGTGGAAGACGTATATAATATTAAAAGTTGACGAAATATCCTATATATAAAGAAAGCAAGAAAGAAAAAAAAGTAAATGTATTTTTGACTTAGACAAACAATTTGAAAACCTCGCCGGCTTCTAACGGCACAAGAAATTACTTATTTTTTTTTATATATATACGCAGCAGCGGCTTTGAAATGAACTGTCATAACACAGCCAATTACATCCTTATCGAGATGAAGAGAGAGGGAGAAGCTAAGCAGCTGTCAGCGTTCGTGCTGGTACGATAAAGGTCTCTAGGAAACGGGCCGGCTGGGATTATCGTCCGTCACGGACATAAATCCTCAATGTTATTATCACAATATTTCGATCAGGAAAATTTTTCCTCAGCAGAGCTCTGCGATCGGAGGGATTTCTGCCCTGGTGCCTCCCCTCGTCCGCTGAGTCGGAGGCAAACAAAACTCGTTTAGTGAAAACTGTAAAAAATTACAGCCTCTGAGTAGCTGGGTCACTTAGTATTTAATAAACATCAGCTAGCGCAGATCAAAGATAAGTTATAAGACAAAAAAAAAAAAAAATGGTAGAAATGCGAAGGAAAATCTTATAACCATGTTCATAAATTCTGGCTTTGTAAATTGTAAAAAAGATACAAATATAAAAGTACCATAGACAAAACTCAGCAGGTGTAATAAAATAAACTGCATTATATATATATATATATATATATATTTTTTTTAAAAAATATATAACACAACATACTATTTTTGAATCAGGAAAACACAAATTTTCAGACAAACCTGTGGATTTTTTTTTTCCACAAAATGCAGTGTTGGCTCTACTTATTAATATCTGTAGTATACTCCACAGGTGGCAGCGCGGTAGCCAGGCTCTTCCATTGTGTTGAAGCCAAGAGCTGTAATTGGTTTCTTTATGATAAAGATTGGTAGCCCCTGAAAACATTCATGTGCGACTGTATAATATGTATGGTGAGAATTCAATGCCAGTTGTGCAAGTGACACGTTTGGGTTCAAATTTCTGATGAACGTTTCTTTATAATGGAGTTTGCCAACACCGAAAAGGGGCACTACTCTTGGGGGGGGCGGGGATTGAGTTATTCTGGTATTTTCTTGGATTTATTAGTAATCTCGCAAGTTCGTACAACACGCAGAATCCCGGTGGCACATTTTCCTCCTTAACTGTTCATCAGATATGAATAATTCTTTTTATTTTTTTTTAACTTTAAGGTAACAACATCAAAGTAATGTTTGCCCCATCTCTTTTTACTGACATCATCATCATCATCATCTCTCTCTCTCTCTCTTTGTACTGACACCATCATCATCTCTCTCTCTCCTCTCTCTCTCTCTCTCTCTCTCCTCTCTCTCTCTCTCTCTCTCTCTCTCTCTGTACTGACACCATCATCATCTCTCTCTTCTCTCCCTCTCTGTACTGACATCATCATCATCATCATCATCGTCTCTCTCTAGACATTTCTAATTTTTCAAAAATCTTCAAACGACAAAATTTCGCATATTAACCCCAAACTTACAAAGATACTGTAATCCTTCCATGAAAATTGCCCTTGGCTTACTGTGACCAGACTGCATTCCAAATCTGAAGGCATTTGGATGAAAAACAAGAAAGAAGTGCCAGAAAATGATAAACACCTTTAAATACCATATTGGAAGAAATGCATCAATAAGTAACTACAGGGAGATTCGGCACCAATGACCGACCCCTGCTTTCTCCACTTACGGTTCTTGTCCTTATTCTACCATGGCATAGCATTTCAGCTATTCGTATTTGTTAATCATTTTGATAAACGATCATCTTGCGTTTTGCGGGGAAAACTCGGCGTCTTGCAGTAAAATCGTGACACTGGCTGAGAATGGTAACAGAGACGCCATTAACAATTTACATACGCGGGTGACTAGAAAAATGGCGTACAAGAGGACACCCGTCGACTGGGTCGAGAACTCGTTATTATATAACTTGACCTTTTGTTTTTCTTTTAAAATTCAGTTCTTAAAGCGTTTGTCTGTTTAGTTTTTTGGCGTGACCACTCTTTAGTGAGGAATTTCATTAGAACCACGTTTTATCGTCTGCTGCTCTCGCGCCTTCATACACGACGCATGCGCCGCGCGAATCTGATGAAGAAAGACACCGGACGGGCGTAGAAGAAAGCTACGATGGCTGCCGGCCTTCGTGCAATAACTAGGCCGGACGGAGAACGACAGAGAAGAGCTTTTCAATCAAACATTAACTCGAAAAGACTCTCTAGCCACCCAAACGCATCTCCCCACCCACCCACCCTTCTCTCTCTCTCTCTCTCTCTCTCTCTCAGTCACGTGACTGCGTAATCGTCGCTCACATCCGCGTAAATAATTAAATCTTTGTCGCTGGAAGGATCATCCGGTTGGTCGGGGTCAGGGGACCCTGCTGGCTGCCGCCGCCATCTTTTCCGCCCAGCTGCTGAGCGAGGAAAGCTGACTTCTCCGAATAGCCCGACTTTCAATTATTCATGGCCCGCTTCCCCTTACACGAAGGCGGCACCGCGAACGCGCGTCCATCTGTCTGTCTCTGCCTCCCACCCCCCGGGGCGGCGGCGGCGTGGATATAGATCCTCCCCTCCAGGCGATGGAGTTCCTTCCGACAACTTCCCGTTTGGTTTTTCCACTGCTATTTTTAAATTATTGTTTCTACTGTGTTTTTTTTACGAGTTTCTCTCGAGTGCCGGAGTCTTAGGTGAGCCGGCCGTGGGTCCGGGGATACACCCACTCTTACCGCTCGCTCGCGGCAAGATGATGTCACGCCTCAGCCAGCACACGGCCTCCCGCGCTGATGCTGCTCGCTCTTTCAGTTTGTTTATCTTATGCCGTATGCCCAAACTTTTTTTTTAAAAGCATCTTCTATCGACTGATCGATGACGCCAGGCAGTTCGAATATCTCATCGGTGGGGTTTTCCTTTTAGCATCAGTTGGCAGAAATCGGAAAATCTTTCTCGGGTCTGTTCTGTTTCAGAAGGCCCGACTTCCGCCAAATTCTATGCATATCTTTGCATCAACTGGACATCATAATAATAATAATAATAATAATAATAATAATAATAATAATAATAATAATAATAATAATAATAATAATATAATAATAATAATAAGAAGAAGAAGAAGAAGAAGAAGAAGAAGAAGCAGAAGAGGAGGAGGGAGATGATGTTATTACAGAGAGAGAGAGAGAGAGAGACAGAGAGAGAGAGAGATGGCGTCAGTACAGAGAGAGAGAGAGAGAGAGAGGGCAAATAAAAGTTCTGGATATTGGACTTTTTCAGTGGAAAATTTAAAGAATTACCACAGTTATGAGCCTGTTCTCTGACGCGAATTTTCTATAGCGTAGTCAGAATTAACGCGCATGCGCATTTGGCTAGCTGCTCACGCTACTGTTGCTGAAGACGGTCTGGGGCACACAATCGGGTGTAAAAGGGGCTCGGACAGGCTTTATCAGTCATTCTACATCCGATTCACGCCATGATGGGTCGATGATACTTTTAAAAAAGTGAATGTGACTGTACTCTTCGTATGCTCGGAATGGCAACTACAAGATCGGCAATATTTCAATCTGTAATCAGTCGGTTATCGCAGCGATGATAAACAACCAGTCGGGAGGAACAGATATCGTTATGGTGATTGATTCATTGTGAAAAGAAGCCAACTTGTGATGGCTGCAGCTCTACGTCAGCAGTGACAGGTTTGGAGACTAACTTTTCACTTCAGACTGCGCAGAACCGCCTTTTGTGGCTGTGGGTTATACATCGTGTATTGGTCACGACTGACAAACATCGTAAAGAGAGAGATGATGATGATGATGATGATGATGATGATGATGCTTAGTTCTTGCACTACTAATGAGTGAGTGTCTGATCTTGACTTCAGGAACGACAGGACGTGTTGAGAAGTTACGCTCCTGCAACATTAGAGACTCGTGGTCGGTATGGAGAAAGATTAATGGCGTTGTTTGGCATTATGGGACGTGACGGATCGGAGATAGTCACCACCAGGGAACGTGCGCCGTGGTATTGTGGCACCACTTTCATATCGTTATGGTTGGGGATTAGTTCACCAAAATAATAATGCGCCGTGAGAGATTTAGTCTTAGGCCAATGGAATTGTTATTGTAATGGCCTGCCACGTTACCGGATCTCTCCCCCGATCGGTCGGACACGTATGAGACGTCCTTTGGAGAGCTACGCCCCTTCTTAGGCTGGCTACCAATTAATTTTATTAATATATCTTTCATATGGTGTCCTTAATGAAATGAAATAAATTTCAAGCCAGTGTGTTTGGCATGATCACCTTAAAGATTATTGCTATTATTATGTGTGAATATTCGTCATTGCCAGTCAAAAAGTTCAAAGCTTTCGTTTTTCCAGACATCAGAGCTGCTCGCATGATGGTGACTAATTTTTGTTGGTTAGATGTCCGAACCAGTCTTCTGCATCCATTGTTTCAGGTCGGTGCTGACTGAATTAGATGTTCCTATAATTACCGGAATGACCTCCATTTCCAGAGAGCTCTCAGCTAGCAGACCAGTTTTCGGCGTTTTCGCTGACGTTAGCACCATTGAGACAGACGACATCAATTGTTTGCACACCTTTTTCCCCCTTCTTGTCCCAAATGACAGTGTCTGACCTGTAGTGACGGGCTGTTGTTCTGTCCTCGGGTATTGGGTGATCGTAGACGTCGAGGGCGTCTTTCCGCTATACAGTTTGCTTCGGTCTGTGTTGGCACCAGTTAATCTTGACATAGTTTCTTAGGCTTTGCATCTCGTTAGAAAACGGTCCATGGTTTCTCGGTGTGTATGTCAGATTCTGCAGTTGTAATCCTTGGTCGTTAGACGGCCATTCGTTGATCATCTCCTTGGTTAGTGCTTTTTTCCCCTTTTTTCCCAAATCTGCTACGATGTTCCGAACGCTTTGGTTCCCGCTATGGCGCAGTCCGTTCTTCGGGCTCTGTTTTGGGTTATCCCTGGTTCCTTGGTCCCGTGTGTAATTTTTAATGAGCGTGTTCCCCGCGTATCTGCTGTTGCCCCACCCCGGTGTATTTCGCATCCAAGAAGTGTTTTCGCCCTGTTTCAGTGTTCCTTGATCGATGACAATTATGAGGTATAATAAAAACCATCTAATATAATGCATTACTTTCAATAAGATTCGCAAATATCGAAAAGAAATAGAAATGGACACCTGTAAAAGGTTTGCCTCTAAAACCCTATTTCGAGTAAAATGACTGTATTGTGTGCAATTTTTGGAGATGAATTATGTAGACTTGCGAAAGTCGAAGCGAGTTCAGTTTCTGCAAGAATCGGCTTAGTTTTCCACGTTCCCTCGCATAATCTCCCCACCCACACACACATATACCAATCTATCACGTGACACTCCGATCTGACCTTAGTTCAGTAGGTTAACGCGCACACGGATGCAGACATGCCGGCAGGATCCCATGAAGTGGCCCCCTCATTTACTTGCTGGGTGCCTCGTCCCAGGTAACCCTCCCCCCCCGCAGAAAGCATTCACTAATGAACATAACTGTAGACTCGCCCATAAACTAATTCATGCAAAATGAGGAACATTTCGATAAAATAAAGTCTTGCGTCACAAAAGTTCGTAAAAAATAACCCCCTTTTTTTACATGTATTGATTTTTTTAGCAGTCATAAGATAATGCGCATCCAATTTTATGCATCAATAAATAGATTTATCTATAAAATATGAGTTCATCCACAATTATGGCTCTCAGTGCAGGCAGGCTTTATGACAGGTTAGTGGTGTCACGAGGTCACGAGATTCTAAGTTCCTGTGCATTTGGTAAAAAGATATTTGGAAAGGTTAGCACCCAGTTGCGGGAATGGTTGCTTCGCATGCATTCTAAGCTACAGAAAAATATACCGTAAAAATGTGCTAAATGCCTCACGTGACAAGTATGTACTGTAGTCGGTACAAGCGTGGTTTTTGCTCTGGTAATGTTCTCTGAAGATGTTCCTTTAAAAGAATACAGTTGTTTTGAAATTGCCAAAGGTCTACGCTTATCAGAAAAAGTGTGCTTCAGAGCGATGGAGTTGTTGGAGTTAGGAAGGAGTCAAGCAGATAATGCAAAGCTCTGCTCACAGAAACAACGTATGGTCTTCTGGACTGGATAACAACAACGACATACGAAACGTGAGATCGGCCAAGTAGCTGATAGCCACGTGTTACGATGCTTCGAAAAGACTGCTGATGGAAATGGCCAACCTCGCAATTGGTTCCTTCTTGTAACAATGACGGCAGGGGATATCTGCGGAAAGGCGATTCGGAGTTGCTGCTTGAATGTGGACTGCGCCCCACCGCGACGTGGTGCTGTCGGGCGTTACTGTAATGTCAGCAACATCTGCGATGACAAACTATTCAGAAGGTAACCGTACTGTTTAGTGATGGGGCCAGATTTTCACTTGAAGCAAACGATGGCCGCAGACACCGATTTCCCCGTCCCGGAAGAAGAGGCAGCGTTATAGTGTGGGAAGGCATCACATCAACGCGCGAAATCTGACTTGTCGTTGGGGCTGGAGATATGACTGCTATGTATGACAACCTCCAGACCGTTTTCATCTCTTTCCTTTATTGTTAGGGTCCCGCGCACCATTATGGCAGCATGACAACGCATTGCCCAGCATAGCCAGGATCGTTCAGGATTCTATAGAGAAAAAAACAACACCCAATTCTCCTCACGGTCAGCGGTTTCACTAGATCATCTCCCCCAGCTGTGGAAGGACGGAATAGCGCTTACGCGGGCCACCTCGATGGTCCCAGACCTAGAAGAAAATCGGACAGGCGTAGGTCGAAGTTTCGAATGCAATCTCTCAAGCTTCCCTCTACTTTCTAGTTTGTCCACGAGGAAAAAAGTGTGCATTTGTCGCTCATCGATGATCTTGTGTAAGTCTAAGCGACTGACAGTTGCACTCCATATGCAAAATTTACTAATAGGCGTTTAGTGTATACCACCTCCTGCAAACATCTAATAGACTCTGTTAATAATAATGAAGCTATTACACTTTAAATCAATATGCAGAAACTTTTTCCTGTGGATATGTTAAATATTTCTAAAGCAATTTTGACTTTAAATTACTTTTATTCACTTCACCATGAACAACGGGATGGCCGATGCTGGCTGAGTGCCCGGATTCGAACGCTGTCTGTCGGAATGGGGGTCCTCCCCTTTGTTTAGCGCAGTTGTTGCTTTTTTGTACCAGTCCGTGGTCTTCTTCCGGGCAACTAGTCCGGTCTCCCCTCCCTCAATGCCTAACCGTGGAGTGCCGACTTTCTGCTTAGCCGCCCGCCCGCTCTCCCTCGTTGCAGTAGCTGGCCCGACGCCCTGTTCCCGTTGGTGGGAGCCTGAGCACCAGACTAACCACCTGGCCTCGTACAAAACGAAGACTAGCTACTGAAACGGAACCGGCTGGCACCGGAAGAGATTGTGGATTATGTATTAGCTCCCCTCTCCGACAGCGCAGAACTTTACTTGGGAGGGAGCGCGACGAGTTAAGGGGGTCGTCTGCGTGTTTTGTTTCCTTATAATCTCAAAAAGTAATCGATGCTTAGCACTTTCATTTTAAAATTACGCCCCTTCCTATTACTTTTAATTAATGATTGGGATACGCTGTAAGTTTTTATCACATGGCGCTCGAGGCTAAATATACCAAAAATAAATAAATAAATACATGAACTAAAGTGGGAAAAACAAGAACAAACAGAAAACAAAAAAGGGCTTTGTTTCCTGAATACGTCCGGAATCCATATAAAAGCCAAGGAACCATTTCTTACTAATTGTTAAATGTCACGCAAGCTGAGCATTTATCTCAAAGGTAGGTACGGTCAGAAACGTACTAGTTTCCTGTTAGTAATTGTATTGACTTCCCGCTCCTTTCTCCCCCCTTGTTCCGCTGACAGAAGCGCAAACAGAAAGTAACGGTCCAGGAGCGGAGAGCGCCGCGTGAAGAAGGAAAAAAAACACAGAACGAGCAAACAAAACCTCTCCGCAGAAGGGGAGCAGGTGGCGCATGCAATTACCGTTTCTTTTGAGAAGCTCTGGAGTTTTCCTAAATTAAGGCGTCAATTAAGGGCGGATCCGTTTGAGACAAGACCAACGTGGCTCACGGATAAACGTACTGTCTGCGCCAATAATTAGAGGGCGCTACCGGTAGTGAAACCAAGTGGCGCAACTATGGGGAAATAATCTGCCATTTAACTGCTTAGCAATAAATTATCAAAGATAAAACAGTTCGTTATCCACCCCCACCACCACATAAATAAACTGACAAATAACTTCTATTTATTTTTCCTTTATCGAGTTTGTTGGGTTGATTATTTTAGGGTTTTGTGGGGTTGATTATTTTAGGGTCTACGCTCAGGACCAGCCGGCGTCTGTCCGTATATACAAGGGAGCCATATCTCTTTTGGCTTACAATTTTACACCGATCTTCTCGATGGCAAAAAAAAAGAAAGAAAAAGGAAAGGATTCCCGGAGAGTTTCCAAACAATCAAATAATGGTGGCGCCATGTTTTAAAATCTGATTATATTAGGTTTGTGGAGGCGAGTTTAAGTAGGAGATGAAAGTTGATCGATATTTTGATATTCATAATAAATACACGACCAGTTCAGACTGTCAAGATTTATTTAATAGCAATTTTTCAGTAACTGCGAAAAGAATCATTTGTTTATTTAGCAAGTTTATAATCGAGAAACCGAGTTTGGCCCGTGAAAACTAGAGATTATGTATTGGCATGCTTAGTTATTGGCTCTATTTATAGTACCCGGTGTAGAACATCCATAGTGATATGCGCACCCTAGCGGCCAAAACCGTAGAAGGCATTAAAGTAAAATCTATTTCTCACACAAGTTAGTTTATTAGTGTCTATCGTTACCTGCAAATAAGCAATGAATGTTGGTCAATCTAAACAAATGTTTATTTTCAAACTATTGTCAAAAAATCTTTCTTTCATATAAATATTCTTTTTTGCTTGATAAATTATTTCATTTGCAAGTCTGTATAGCAGCTTCCTCAGTATATATACATAAACAGTCGCGCAGGAAGAAGCTCACATTCCAAGATCGCTATAAGCGGCCGAGCGCAGTAAAATGCCTCGTTATCCGGCCTGAAAGCTGTCCGAATAACGGATGGCTACATCGAACGCCATAGAAGTGGCAGACCCTGAAAAACTGATCCTCGGACCGATCGGAGAATCAAACGCCTGTCCAAAATGGATCGGCACAAAACAGACGTCCGTTGACAATTTGAGGGATCTACCGATCTCCGCGAGAACTATCCAGAGACGGCTTTTGTGTTTTCAAATTAATGTGGCGTGTTGCCAGGAAAATCTCTTTCTTTGTTGAATAATCAAAGGGCCCGACTTCAGTTCTCAGGACCATCTCCACTGGGGACTCTGGAAATGTGGGCCAGAGTGCTCCTGTCTGATGAATCACAGCTCCAAAAGTTTGGATCAGATGCTCGGATTTATGTGCAGCGAAGATCCGGCAAAGTTTCTATCCGAAGTGTACCAAACCAAAGATCAAAGGTGGGTGGGTGTTTCTCCCGAAAGGAACTGGCCCTATTCATTTTATCTAGAGAATAATGGGTTGGTTGTTTAACTGGAAATTTTGACCAATATACTAGGAAGCATATTTCGAGAACTTCCTTCTCTTCAAATGGATTTCCTGACATGATAACAATCCGAAATATCCAATCCATCATCAAGCAGTATCTCACAGATCAGAAAATTCCAGTTCTGAAGTGGTCGACTCAATACCCTGATTTGAATCTAATATAAAAACCATGAAGCAATATAGATAAAGCTCTTAAGATTTTTAAAGCCCATAATCTTGGATCAATTGCTCTAAATTATTCAATAGACTTGAATCGATATTCGCGTATTTGTTTTGAGGACTCCATGCATAATTACTGCCTGGCTGTAATCTATGTTTATGGCTATGCAATAAAATACTGATACTTCCTTGGTCTGTTTATCTCTTGTGATCTCTAAAAGTTGAGTTTTGTGACAAAATTGTGAATATGGTTGATTCGTTCGAAAACTTTTGTTGCCATGAAATTTCCTTATAATGTGATAAAAGTGGGCATATCCAAAATATTTACTGCTGATCATGTTGGTGTATATGTCAATGGAAAGAACAAGAAATTGCTTTCCGTCAGTGTAATGCTGATGTTGGAATGCTTATTTTACATATTTTACGTGTCAGTTTATGTTTGTTCAGCCATCATTCTTAAACTTTTGTTTGCCACTGTATGTACTCTCCACGGAAAATAGGCCACGAATAATTTCCAACCTTGCAGTACTTGGGTGTACATTCAGATGTGGGCTGCTCGCTGAGGAAAGAAGCCAAAAATGAAATTACGCCTACAACATGTAATGGCCTCTAGAACAGAGAGATCTTGGCAATTCACGATCACTTCTTCCACTTAATCTGCGTGCATCTTTGCATACGGCCATTTTGTTTGCAAACTGGCCACGCGTATGGTCTCATTTTACACCAAATAAGGTGGTTGAAAACATCTAGATGGTTCAAGAAGGTTCCCAGTATGATATTCAGCGCAGTGCCATTTCTAGGCCGTCAGAATGATCAGTTCAATGGAGACACCTGGCCTAGGTCGTCGAGGGATTTCAACCCCCGGTGAGAATTGATATCTTGTACCGTCGCTGGAAGAACCCATTTTTGAACAGCATGATCTTTTCGAAATTGGCCTCTAAAATGCAGCATACCAAAGAATTTTTGACACAGACAGTTTGCAGCAACAGACTTCATCCCTCTGGCTCAGTGGTAAGGTGCCAGTTTTTACCTTAATAGATGACAGTTGCCGTCAGCACCAGGCCCATGACATCACTAAGCATCCATCTCCGGACCTAAATCAGAATGGCGGTGTCTGGGGACCTTTGGGGAAGCGCGTGTTTGTAGTCTTTTGATCTGCCGGAAGTGGCCCTGGTCGAAGAATGCTGCAACATTTTACAACCACAGCTGGACTGTCTGATTTGATCGATGCCAAGACGTGTATAGGCTTGTAATAATGTTAGTGCTAACCACTCACGTTATTAAAGCTTATTTCTGCCAATGTCAGTCTTTTTGTGATCATTTTTAGACTGTCGCGTAAAGTTTAATGAGAGTTTTGTATTTACAGTCAGGAATATTCCATTGTGACATTTTCAAAGACTTGTATTCCGTAACTCTGGATTTTTTTTCCATATCTATTCTATTATATAGAAGGGGGGGAAAAAAGGAGTAAGCCTTTAAGCTTATTATTATTATTATTATTATTATTATTATTATTATTATTATTATTATTATAGGGTTGTAATAATGATGCTAAAGGACTGTAGAAAAATATTAATCGAGCTCTGTTCTAATCTAACATCTACAGCAGTGACATATCCAGTGACGTCGTGAAAAGAACCTGTTTTCTAACGGCAGCATGTAATAGATGTTTCTTCCGGCCCTTTTATTTGTAAAAGTATAAAAGCGATGTTTCTAGATCCAGAGGGACGTTTTAACCGAAGTATTCCATGTCATGTCAATCAATCGTCGTCGTCAAGAGAAAAAGAGAGAGAGAGAGAGGAGAGAGAGAGTGGGTCTGTCTGTCGGATTAACAGCCGGGCTAAACAATCACAACCAAACGTTGGTTACTCTGGACGGTTATTGACAGCGCGGAGCTGATATGGCGACTGCGTGGGTCCTTTTGTGTATTCACTTAACGATAGTCAACTCGACAAAAGTTCCGGCTTCCTCAGAGAACACAATGGAAATTATCGACTGATAGCGGGGCTGGCGTAGGGCGCAGTGCCTGTTACTGGCGCCCAGTGGGGTTGGGTCGGTCGTAATGAATGAAGTCGTTCATGAATGAAAGCCTATTTAATTAAGTTAGATAAGAGTAGGGAACCGCTTGTTTATTTACTCTGTTTGCGTTGGTTATTAATATTTATATTAAATAATAATGATGATGATGATAATAATGTGGCATTTAATTATGAGCGATGATAAACAAATTAAAATAGTTTAAAAGATGGTTCTCGAACAAACAAATCCAGAAAGGAAAGAAATACAAACAATACAAACTGGAAGTTCGTGAACAAAAAGGTTTTTTTTAAAAATAATTAAAATTAAAGTAAGAACAAGAAAAATTAGATTTCAAAAGTAATTATAATTGATAAAAAAAAAAGTTTTCAAAATTCGTTCTTTTTCGGTTAATGGTAATAGATTAATAGGTGACATTGCTACAAAAAGCAGTTTGCTAAGAACGTACGTCCAAGTGACCCGACGATGCTATTTCAGCCAGATTTCATCTGGACCTTTCTTATTACCTATAGTCTTCTTGCCTGCGTGCGTGCCTCTGGTGTCAGTTTTCTAAACCAAGAGGAAGTTAGCCGTACACCTAGCGCAGAAAATCACTTCCCGAAGTCTGGGAAGTAATCACCGACCGTGGCCGCCCTATAGTTAACATTAATTAGATGGGTTAAAATTATTAACTTGACGAGAAGTTAAGTTTGAAATAAGAGGTGGCGTCGTCATATTGGCAGTCGAGATGACTATGAACAAACAGCCGATTAAAATGCCGAACCGAATTAGAAATTATAAATGAAAATATTACAAGCTTCGGGGGTTAGGGTTAGGGTTAGGCGTGCGAAACAGTAGAAAATGAGAATATTTAAAATCTTTTTTCATATAAAAAGAAATGTCGTGGTTTTTTTTTCTCAATTGAGGAGGAGGAGAGAGAGAGAGAGAGAGAGAGAGAGAGAGAGAGAGAGAGAGAGAGAGAGAGAGAGAGACATGACGTCAGAGAGAGAGAGAGAGAGAGAGAGAGAAGCCATCTTTGTTTTTAACAACGGGTGAATGGTTCAAGGCCGCTGAGAATATGAATAATCAGAGCTACAAAATGTCAGCCCCATAGCTCATTGATAACAAGTTCAAATGCAAAAGATGTCCCGTGATATTCAAAAAAAGAAAGAAAAAAAAAAAACGTTTATTCTGAATTTCTTTTATATATTTTATAGTTATTTTTATCCGTAAAAAAGAGAGATGATAATCGTTAAGCTTTAGATGTGAGCAGGAACAACAGAAACTATGGGCTGACATACGATGCCCGCAAAAAATCTATAATGTCATTCCATTTTCTGGTGTTAGGTGAACGGCTGGATGAGTCGCAGTCCGGTCTCGTATTCGAATACTGTATTACGATCCCTGCCGACATTCAAACAAATACACCCGTGACCCGCATTCCCTCCCCAGCCCATATGATTCCCTTTGATGACTGATGAATCAGATTCCGACATGTTGCTTTTGCTATCGTTTTTAGCCTACTTATTTATTCGTCGATTTATTAATAATAAATGGCTTTAAATCATTTCTTTTGGAATGGGTTTCGCTTGTTAAATGATAGAGCAGGGTCTAACCCTAACCTCCTAAAATGATAAATAAATTTTTGCGACTTTCCCCATGAATAAAACTGATGATTTCATCAGGGTCAGAGTTCGGCAAGAAATAGATATACAGACAGGACTAGTGATTAAAAAAAATATTTTTAAAACTAATTCAATTACATTTCATGGACATTTGTGCAAATTGCATGCGTTCAGTATTTTTCTTTGTTGTTGTAATAATTTCATAGAAAATAAACTGAAATCAGATGTATCTACAAAGGCTTACTAAGCTGTTTTATACCGTAAGTCCGGAATATTTTTTCAACAAATCTCTCAGTCCGGAAAATTGGCCATGTCTAAATATACCACTAACTTTTTAATGGGAAGGATGAGCTTGCTTACTTCTACATAATTCTTGAAATCTCGGTATTATTTTCGAGACAGTCACTCTCATTTCTAGTTCCACATTTATTTTTGATCGGTATTTCTTTTTTATTGCAGCAACTGTAAAAAAAAAACCCTAATGCACAAATAGGATGTTGCAGACGGAATCAGTATTCTCATAGCCTTCTCTCTCAATAAATTGTTTTAAAGTAGGCAACATTTAAATTTGCAATTTCCATTTTACTCTGCCACAGTTCAACTTTCCTAATAAACGATTTTAACTTGTCATTGATTTGAAGAATTTTGTCACCACCACCTTGCAGTGAGGTATTAAAAGTGTTCGGCTTATGAAATACGTCACTTAAATATGCAAACTGCATATTGAAATCGCAGCCAATAAACATGTGTGCACTATTTACTATGCCTTTCCTCGGTTAGATACTGGTAAAGTTCATATCTCAGTTCGAAAACATGTGTCAAAACGTTTCCCAGAGACAGCCATCCTGACTCTCAGTAAAACAGTAAAGAAATGTGTTCAGCACCCATCTCTTCACAAAACCTTGCAAACATCTTTGCCTTTACAGGCCTGGTTTTTAAATAGATCACAACATTTATAGTAGTTATTTGTAGAACCTTCTCCAATGCTGGACTCGAATCTTTCGAAACAAGAGCTTGCCTATGAATCATACTGTATCCAAACAGCACTAGGAGATTTTTGGCATATTAAAACCTGAAGTCCTCTGTGACAGCCTGACATAGAGTGTGCTCCGTCAATGCATATCCCCACGCAGTTTGACCAATCTAAGAGATTTGCATCAATATAGCTATCAATAATACTTAAAAGGTCCACAGCTTTATCTGTCCTTGTAATTTCTTTACAGAAGAATAAATCCTCTTTTATTTTCCCCTCATCAACGAATCTAACGTAGCGCTATCTGAATGGCAAATTGTTTGTTTCTTATCTTTTGAATTAGTTGTTCATTTAGATCCTCTGCTATGTTTGCGATTCGGCGGGAAACAGTGTCATTAGACAAAAGAATACTTAAAAACTGTTTGGCACTACACTCCCCCAACATAGTTGTAACCATATCAATAGGTGCTGGAAGAATTGAATTTTCTCCAATTGTGTGGGGCTTTTTGCGCTGGGTGATTCTGTATGCAACTTGATAAGAAGCTAAAAGTGATTTTATAGGGACAGTTATATATTTAACTAGACTCACGTTTTGTTGCTTCGTTTCATCTCTTCTTCGAATGAAAAAGTCTCGAGGTTTGTTAGCTAAGTCTGCATGTTTCCAGGTGTCGTTTTAGTTTGCTTTGCCTCATACTCAGCAGACAGTATTTTACGACAAATAACACATTAAGGCCATTCTTCTCCAGTAACAAAAACACTTGTGAAACCAAAAGATATGTAACTTTCATCATACTTTCTTGACCTAGGTTTGCTTTTAGCAGCACTACCAGTAGATTGGTCATCTTTAGCTTTTCTCTTAATAACCAACAAAGAATTTTCCGTTTTGAAAGGCTAAAAATTAAAAATAACAGATAAAAATACTGATCATTACTAACACGTACACTTCTACAGACAATCTAAAGACTACGGATATAGTACTACACAATGGCGGAGACATCAATATTTTTGAGAAGTCGAACACGACTATCGAAGTTCAGTGGCAATCAATCGCCAGTATCCGATAATAGTTTGTCACACGATCAATAGGTGTCACTTATACTCTGCAGAAATGAGTTTTGTCCATTTTAATTGCGTTAAAAACCCCAATCCACGACATACATTACACCTACATCAAAGCACAAAACTTTATCAACATTTTTGACATAACGATGGATCTTAATGGATAAATTTAGCCGAACGATTATCATATTTGGTAATCGTTCGGCTGATGACTGGGACGAAAGTGAAATCAGGAAATTTCCCACCACTACTGCCAGTGACGTTGGAAAGTGAAATTAATAAGAAAAATAAAAAAAATAAACTGGAAGTAACATATTCATATGTCTAGGGGAAAAAAAGATATTTTATCAGTTTTCTATTCTCCAGTTTACTGGATTGTGTTGAGAGATCAGATCAATGTACTCTACACATTTGTCGAAGAAGTTTTCAGGATGTGGCTTGGATCTCCGGCAGAATTCGACCAGATATGAATTTATTAAATCCTCTTGAGTTCCTTGCATGTCGCGCTCTATTCTTATCTCTAGAATTTTTCACTGCCCCCAGCTTCCAAACATATGCGGCGGAAAATAATGTTGTTTAGTAGTAATTATTGTTGTTGTTTAATATTAAAATATCTTTACCAACTTTTCCAAACATATGTTTATTTAATAATAATTATTGTTGTTGTTTCAGATTTTCTTCGAAATATATTAAATATAAATATATTCCTTTGAGTTTTCTTTCTTCAATTCAGCAGCCCCGGAAATATGAATATATTACTTTCAGTTTATTTCTTTCACTTTTAAAATTAATTTCACTTTCCAACGTCATTTGGCGGCGCGAGATGCGACGGTGTCGGGGAACGCGAGTATAATAAGAATTCATTTCAAAATAACATAAAGCCACAATTTGAGCAGCCCTAACCCCATTGTTCCAGGTGGTAAAAGTGCACATCTTTTGTTCCTCTTTAGTCCGTCGAAAGTCTCTCAGAATTAAAGACTGCGCGTTATATTAAATATTGAGCGTTATATTAAAGACTGCGCGTTATATTAAAGATTGAGCGTTACATTAAAGACTGCGCGTTATATTAAATATTGAGCGTTACATTAAAGACTGCGCGTTATATTAAAGATTGAGCGTTATATCAAAGATTGAGCGTTATATTAAAGACTGCGCGTTATATTAAAGACTGCGCGTTATATTAAAGATTGAGCGTTACATTAAAGACTGCGCGTTATATTAAAGATTGAGCGTTATATTAAAGACTGCGCGTTATGTGACTCGAAACTTTTCATTGAGTCGCATCTTCTTCGCAATGGCAGTTGGTTTCTTTTTGTAAGCGTGTGTGGGGAGCTCACGATTCGAAGGAGAGAAGCCGACACACAAATACAGCAGAGCGGTGGTAGACGAGCTCCGAGCTTCGCCAAGGTATTTCAGAGATAAAAGCAGTGCAAGTTTTTCCATAGATTTGGATGGCGATGAAACCCCACCCCTATACTACTTACGTAAGCATTCCACCATTTTGTTTATAAAGATTTCTAAAAGAATTGAACAAGTGTCTGTTATGGAAATATTTACTGGTGCGGGATTTTTCTTGCTCTGTTTTCCTTTAACTGATTGCTGCGGTAAAAGGAGTTTGTTTTCGCCTTTTAAGGAACTGGAATTTTGGGGCCTGACGGAAATGGATATCGAGCCGTGCTGCTGGGGAGACTACAGTAAGTTCAAGGACAACAAAGAAACGCTGGCTGCTCTAGATGATAATTTCACCAACCAGATCGAGGAAGAACCTGACAGCAAGATCAGTAAAATGGAGCTATTTCGTCTAAAGATGTGGCGCTTTCTCGAAGATCCGGGTTCCTCTAAAGGAGCGAAGGTAGGCGCACGCACACGCACGCACGCACACACACACACACACACACACACACACACGAGATTCTCGTTTGTCTTTTGCCTATAAGAGAGAGAGAGAGAGAGAGAGAGAGAGAGAGAGAGAGAAGCTGCGTCGGCCATCCAAAGAATTTTTATCAAACTGGGCCGCCATTATACATAATGTTTCAAAACTAACAGTGTACTGAAAGAAATACTTATATTTCGTGCGGTTGTGAACTACAAATTTAGATGCTCGCTTGTTTACTCTCGCCCGTAGCTCGTATAATAATTGGGAAGCGAGTTGTGTTCAAAATGCCGTCGTCTCGAAGGTTAGAACTGATAGCGAGGCTGACCAAAATTGTCCTCTGTAAAAGTAATATTCCTAAAGCAACCCATGGTCCTTACGTTGAAAGCAAGAGTGTCTTCTTTTTGGTGCGGCACCGTTTCCATCTGTAGTGGGAAGTACACTACCGATGTGCATGGTTTGTTTAGGGATAAACTGGGTGAAGGACAACCGACTCGTCGAAATTGTGTAAAAGCGTCGATTGAAAAGTTTCGGGGAAACTGGTGGCGTTTCAAACGAGTCCCGCAGTGGTCGGCCCGAAGGTTTTGACTGGTGGCGCATTGAAGAATATATTGGTAACCGTTTGCAAAGAGGCCATGGAAAATCGTTTAGACGCCTGTCGCAGCCAGCCGGCGACACGCTAACTTCTCTGTAACAGAGCTGCATGGGAGAGTGAAGTTTTCTCCCTGTAAAGTGCGTGTTGTTCGTGAGCTTGCACTGCGGGATACAGAAAAACGGGTAAACGTCCGCCAGTGGTTCCAAAATTTTACAGAAACAGAAAAGGGAAACAGGATTTAGACTGTATCTTTTTTACGGATGAGGCATGGTTCCACTTTCCTGGCTATATGAACAGCCAGAACTCCAGGACTTGGGCCGCCATTGCATGATGAAAAAATTGTCGAATTATCTACTCTTTCCAGAAGGCGTGTCTTTGGACGAATATATATATATATATATTTTTAAATACCATAAATTCCGAACGGTACCTTAATGATATTCTTGCACCATATTTTCAAACAAACTAACTGAAGAGGAGAAGCGAGATGAATGGTACCAGCAGGACGGAGCAACTGTACACACGGAACTTGCACGTATGCACGCAGTACTGTCTTTGAAGATCGCATAATTTCTCGTGGTTTGTGGCCTCTCTGTTCTCCAGATTTCAGCCAACCGGACCTTTATCTGTGGGAAAAAACTCAAAAAAAAAAACGCGGTCTATGCAAACAGTCCCCATACAATAGGAAAACTGAAAGATAACATTTCAGAGGCTGTTCGTGGCGTCCAGGCTGATGAATTACAGCGAGTGTTTCGAAACGTGTAGACGCGTCCAACTTTGCCTAAAAAACGGAAGGGGAAGCCACTTTCAGCATTTGCTTTAAATCTGCTGCAAGTGTCCAAGAATATACAAAACTAAAATCGAGTGCGCTACCCCTGACATCGATTTTGCACAACAGCTTTGCTTTACTGCACTATTAGTTTCGAAATGCCCTGTATAATATCAGTCACCCTGACGTTTATGCTTAGCCCCTGGCAAAAACTGAGCAGTCCCAGACTTAATGCAGTTTCCGGCTGAACACTCCTCTTACTCGCCGCTGTTTCCGTAGACTTTACTCCGCCCTGTCAGCATTTAACGAGCCTCATTCCCCCCCAGCCTTTAATTGTGGTGCTTTGCATGCAATTTCTCTCCCTATTTTTTTCTTTCATTCCTATTTTAGAAGGTTAGGGTCGACGGACAACACAGTTTAACCGTTAATAATAACTTTCCCAATATAAGGAAATAGCAGGCTTTTAATGACTTAATAATGCGCAAGTTTTCAAACTAATGGAGAGAGAGAGAGAGAGAGAGAGATATCGGCATGGCACCGGTCGCTAGTTCGGCATCGAAACTCACTCGGAGCCGTCCGTGGTCAGTCGGAGTGGGCCGTTCATTTTCGGATTTTTCTTTTTTAAAAAAAAAATAATAATAATTTGTTTCGGAAATGGCGATAAGAATAAACGGAGTTGGCAAAGAAAATAAACCGAAAAGATTTATTGCCCGTTGTTAGTGTGCCGAGCGTTTCCGGCGGCGGCCTGTACTGCAATCGGGCAGACGGTGTTTCGTAATGGCGTCACTGCGGGTCCCCACAAGCCACTACTGTTATATCTTGTCGGAGATAGAAACTTCAAAATTTCCTCCTCCTACACAACACATTAGCATCCAAATGAAACGTTCGGGAAATATCTAAGCTCCCTGTTTCAAAATATTTCACCGGACGAAGGCCTATGCACCCCTAATGACTGGCGTAGAACAACTGATATAAGATCTTCACGTGACATTGACTTAGCTAATGTCACGTGATTTTCACGCAAGGTGTTTTTTTTTTCCCTTTTGGAAGAGAAACCCTTTCTGTCAGTCTTTAAAGCTGAATTAAAAGTAAGTTGGTTTTTTCCCCGAGCAGAAAGAATAAGTATAAAATATCTTGTCTTTATTTAGGTTTTGTTTATTATTACCTCTGCGTATGTATGATGCGGTGCAATTTAAAGACACCTCACACAAAAAAACTATTAACGAGCTCCCTTTATTAGAAAAGGTTAATTTCTTCGTCCATAACGTGCCCGAAGTATCTGTTAGTTTTCCCTTGTGGCAGATATTTCGTGAACTACTGGCTGTTTTGGCGAACTCCTAATATGCATTTAACAGTTTGGTTCTAACCGGTGCTTCGTAAAAGAGGAACAAGCATTTGACTGCACGAAACATTTATTCCTTTATTCGATAGTAATAGGACCCGTCCACGCCCGCTTTAGTGAGCGGAGCATTCCTCCGCTAATGTTACCTGAGCCGAAAATGATGTCGTCATCGTTGCAGATATTTGCTTCCGCGTGCATTTCCAGTGAAAACCGACATAGTCAGACCTCGCGCCCTGTCCAGAGGATTTTAATCACCTCATGGCGTCAATATCTTTCTCACTACCTAATATTGTAGCTGCCTGCAAATCGATTTCGAAAATAAATATCTCGGATAAACCGGTCTTTTGTGTGTGTGTGTGTGTGTGCTAAGGTTTGATCTGTTCATTAGACGATGGAGTCGGGAGGGTTGTTATTGTGTTACTGTTGACAGCGTTGCCATAACGCTGAAATCGCGTTGCGGTTAGTCTCTAATTGAGGGCGTACTGCGTTTTTGTTGTTGTTGTTTTTTTTTGCCCATCACCGGCTTCCAGCATTCTTCTCAAACCTCACCATGCTGCTGCTGCTGCTGCTAGCCTCTGAGCAGACGTAAACAAATACATTCCTTTTAATTCTTGGTCACCAGTGGCGCGTTTCACTTCTTCTGTTACACAGCACTGCCTGAATCGAAGAAGTAATACATCCGCCAATTCGTCATCCACTTTATCACGTGACTTCGCCTGCCATAATATTTACTGTGCGAAAATTCCACATCTTTCTTCTGTAAAGGAGAACGGTCGAAGAACCGCACTAGCGGAGAGGTATCCATCTTAAAAGCGACACAAGGTGCTTTCTAAAACAACTTGTCGCGTGAACAATCATTGCCAAATAACGTCAGCGAGGAACGGTCATTAAGGCTGCGAAACAAGGCAGTGCTTCTTGACACCGCTGTCTGACCTGGTGAGGTGACATTTCAATGATTTTCTTGAGTCCTAGACGATTTTTAATAAAGTTTCTTTATCTGCCCTGACACCTAACACGGCTTTAAAGATGAAGGCTTTCGGTCTGTTTTATTTCTTTTCTTAAAAGTTACTCACGCAGTTTCTGCTATTTGTTTGTTTCCTTATATATGCTGGCCACAAAAATCTGGGAATATTACAATTTGACATTAATCCCACCTGTGAAGAAATACACCAAGTAATCAAAAGTAAAAGGAAACAATGTATTTCTTAACCAAAATAACCCACGGATTTCATTGAAACCTGCCAGTCGAATGATGACGCTACAATTTATACCGGCCGCTTACGGAGTCAAAAATCAATTTTATTAGTGTAGTCAGCATCAGGTGAGACCACCACAAAATTGCATGCGTGAAATGAGACATCTGATCACCTCATCTAATACTGTTTGACATCCCGGGTCAGGGCCGCGCACAGTTCAGGTTCTGTGGAGATTGGCACACCTGAGCCTTACGCATGTATAAGACATGCCCGATTGGTACAAAATCTGAAGACATGGCTGGCTGCCCATCCAGTGTAGTGATGTGTTTGGCTTTATGACCCAACTCTATGCCCAAGTGTTGTCACCATGAAACTTGCAGCTAGTTGTCGGTGAAGAGTTAATTTCTTATCCAGATTTTTCTGACCATGGCTAGGATGATCGAGTGATCAAAATGAGACCAATATTAGGTGTCTGGTGCGTGATTCTGTATCATGAAGACGGTTGTGGATACTTTCTCTGGATGAACTTGACTGAAAATGATGCTGAAGTAAACTCTTGCATTTATTCTACCTTCTAACGGAACCAGGAAACCCAGGGTATGCCAGAAAAACATACTCCAAACTATCAGTTTACCACCAGACGCCTGGACAGTTAGGACTATACAAGAGGGGGTAGTGATTTGTGTGGCTTTCCTTAAATTGGTCTTCTCCAATTTGGGCAAAAAACACATGAAATGTGTGCTCCCCTCACATCGCATCACTTTTCGCCTGTCCTCTTCAGTCAAATGTCTGCGCTCCTTACACCACACGAGATATCTTTTCGTGTTGCTAACTATGATCAGTATTTTACGTAATGGTCTCATTCTGCCAGAGTCCATTCTTCGCAAGGTTGAGCTGGAGATGAGTGTGGACTGTCCTGCATTGAACGTCTGTCAGTTGGTCTGTTGTTTTATGATGGATGGACTCTATTATTCCATCTAATCGCCTTTCCCCTCTTTCTGTCAGTAAGTGTTTTCGGCCTCCCCCTCACACCCAACGTTTCTTCAACTTTTGTCATTGCTGATAAACTCGAATGATCGATATCTTGAAGCAGCCTAGCAACAAAACTCTCCTGGCAACCGTGACACCTTCTACATGTGCTCTCACGATCATGCTTCCTTCGAATCCTATAATATCCTTACATTTCCTCATATCTGTTAGAATGACTGAAAATGTGCTTTTCCAAGTCATAGAGTACTGCAAGGGGCATCTGTCAAATCATATGGTCCTAATTTGCATCGATAGATCAGGCCAAAATCTAAAAGGGCACACCATACGTCTTAATAAAGTAGCCACCCAGTTATATATTGTTTCCTGTTATACTGTTTTGGCAATCGTCTTCAATGAATGCTCGAGTATATGTAGCCAATATTATCTCGAAACGCACTGAGGCAAATGTCAGTTCTGCGGAAAAGTGATTTAGAAGGCTTTCAAAAGTGATACCCTGAGAAGAACGTGCCATTACTCGCCACGTCCGAACTCACCATTTATATTCTCGTGTTGAAATTGCCCATGCAACAGAAATGAGACAAAGAACAATCCAGCGTCACCTCCACCGACTAAGCTACTCATGGTGTGTAGCATGTTATAATACCCTTCTGTCCAGTAGAGATAAAACGCTTCGAAAAGGTCTTGTAGAGGACATGTTTGGCAAAACTCTCCAGTACTGGGGTCATATTTTAGCGATTCACGCCATGCCTGTGATTTAAAATAAAATCTTCTCAAACGTCTGCGACCTATGATCAGGAACAGAAGATGGGGAATGTCCTCGAAACACATCGCTTACCAGTGTACGTAAGATTCGATGCCCATGTCTTTTAAAAGGATGACCCGGTAGGACACTCCAGTCATATGATGATTCCCATCTGGAAGAGGAATCAGGGTGTCCAACTACTTTATCCTCAGGTATTCCAAAGCCCTGATATCGAGTCTTTTGAGAGCATCTAGATAGTCATTTTCTTGCCAGTGTGATGGAATTTTAAAAAAAGCGCACATACGGATGCTGGGGGACTCGGACCAGACGATGTAAAATCCTGTTGATTCAATACCATGCAAAATAAACATTCTTTTTGCTGTAAAAGGCAGCCTGGTCAGGTACCAATATACAAACCACTTGCTTGCTACAGAAAAAATAGCTAATACAAACAATCGATGGAGTGAAATGGGCAGAAGGGGTTTCTCACGCGCTTTGGCTCGTTCTGCAGAATGGGCACTCTCAACAAGAAATTCTTGATGGTGTGAACGGATGTGGCAGATAATGGCTCGTTCTTGCCGTGCCACTGTCGAAGGTCTTTCAGGTGACATATGTCCTTCACGATAATATTGGCCACAGATCCAAGAGCAAGTCGGGATGTCTGGCAATTTTTCGCTGACTGACTACATTCTGAACAGCCTATATATAACAGGGTAAGTGGGGGAACATTCTAAGATCGGCATGGTGACAAACCGACTATCTGCTCGCCTAGAGATTCAGTATATACACAATTACACCTGAAACGTATACATTCTGATCACTTTCATTCATGCACGGAGGTAAGCAAATTGATATGGATGAGAATTGTATGTGTACTTTTCAGAAACGAACAGCAAAAGTTTTCCGCAAAGTGTTTTTAACGATTGCGAGACCTAATTTATTAAATCAATAAATTTGTGATTACTAGATGTCTCTCATCAGCACGTCTACAGACAGGCAGTGGTGGTCATGTCGATATTGCGAGATATCCCGAGGCGGGAGGAGTTTCACCGGCTCGGGGGATGGCTTCATTAATGAGTTGGCAAATACCTAAGAAAGGCGGTCAAACTTGTTTTTTTTTTTTTTTCCCCGGACCATACGACGCGGCCGCGAGACGGCAGAAGAGGGACCGCCAACCTAACCGAGTTCTCTTGGAAAGTGCACTGCCACGCCCCGTCGGTGCCCTTTTACTTTACTGTTGCAGAGCTTCCGCGGAAACTAGAAAACGGGTGGCCCGGACCTGTTAATGTAATTGAGAATTGATTAAAACAGCGAGCTCCTGTACGGGGTGGAGGCGGACCCCTGGCTGTGATGCGCTGCAGACTGTTTACGGACCGCCGTCCATTGGTTCCCGACCGGCCGCTGACCGAGGGGTCTGTCTGTCTGTCCGCCGTGCGGAAATTACAACAAACCGACCGGGGGGCAAACAGGTGAGCCTAAGTGCACACTGATACCGTCTGACATCACTGGGGAAGGCAGACGACGCTTAATATTTCTTTGATAAGAGCGGGAAGCGCGATTGCTGGGTTTTCACAGGTGTTTTTGAGGAAGCGGCTCTCTGTGAAGAGAAGGGGATGGGAGGGAGAGCGCGAGACGGGGAGAAGGGGAATCGATTCGCTTGCGCGGGGGCTTGACGGTTCGTCGATGCCGGGGTCGGAGCAATTAAGTCAGGGGTTAGTTTGACTCGACGTTTCTAAGAAGTTTAGGAGTGGGGCGGATGGATGACGGAGGGACTGTAAATAGTAATTAAAACCGTCCCGAACAACTGGACCGCGGCCTGCAGGCGCTGACGGCGCAAGACCGGATCGTCGGGACGAAGTCGCACGCATGCGTAACCGAGGCCGCGCCCGACTTCACATTCCGGCGAGATTTGCTGACGGGAATTTTGCTCAGCTGGGGGCCTGCGTTGGCGAAGGGGAAGTCAGGGATGCGGATAAACGGGACAGGGATGAAAAAATCTTAGAAAGCCGTCATCTGATGCCATTAATAATCTCTTTAAGAAATGCTCTCCTCCAAACCAACCGACTTGTCTCCCTTGGACTGGAAATTGGATCGGGATGTTGGATTGCGAGTTTAGATTCCAGAAAAACAATCGGCCCCGCCACCGCGCCTTTAGGTTCTGGGGTCACTACTGTTTTTCCAACCCTCATCAAAAAAAGAACTTAAGATGGCGACCTTCGCAAGAATATTTAAACAATTACTAGATTTTAGAATTAATCCGTGGATCAGTAATGTAGGGAGTGGAACTAGGTCATAATCAGTAGTAATTCTATCAATGTGCTGACCTCGGGATCATTTTAACAAATCCAAAAAGTTGTTAGTAATAGACTTTTTAGGGAAAAAAAGGGGTAGCCTTGCTTTGTTTTTTTATTTCAGATTTATTTGTTCGTTTGTTCTTAGTGGGAGTAATTTTATGAATGATGAAGAAACTTGGCGAACCGCTGCCATGACTTTCGAGGTCTCTCAGGGCAGAAAGGTGTCAAGTGGAGTATTAGGCTTCGGTGACGAGAGAGAGAGAGAGAGAGAGAGAATTTAGGTATGGTTGGGGGCTCTTGAGCGCTGGTCAACCACATCCACCCCAAGAACTGTCTTTTTTTTTCAAATTTGAGAGAAAAGCAGAGTACCTGGAAGAAACCCACGACGCCGGCTGAAGCAAAATAGCGAGAAATTATGTCAGGGAGTTACGCCAAACCGAGCCGATCACAACGGGGACTCTAACTCAACCTAAACCTCAGCCGCAGCAGTTGTCTACTACTGGACCACCAGCAGCCTCCCCTCGAAGATTGAATGTAGCTAAATCGTTGAGACACCATTGTCAATAGTAAATAAGATGAACAAATGCATTCTCGTTGAAATGAAATCTTTAACCGCCTGCATTCTTCAGAATGTGGTTAGTGATATGATAAATCGCATCTTAAAACTAATGGGAAGCAAATGGCAAGACTAGCGGTATGGTTTTGGCGGAATGGATACACGAAGAAATTTGTGATTAACGTCACCTCTGGGTTATTTCGTTTGAGTCGTCGCCATGTTAGTTGTGGATTTTTTTACCGTTTTTTTCCCCTGAAAACCACAGCATAAAATAATTTCTTTTTTCGAGACAATCTGACAAAGAGAGAGACTATGTAGAAAGGTTTACGTGCTGCTGTCAGGTGGCCAGCTGCTCTGTGATATCAATTGCCATAAGAAACTACCGTTTCTGCATGTAAACCGGTCCGACACAGGCATGCTCTAAATTTTTATGAGAATAATACATAGCTGGTAGTTAGTATAAAACTCGATGCAGTTAAAAAAAGGGGGGAGGCATGTTTTGATGTTGTTATTACTTTTCTCCTCCATGGAGAACAATGCAGGTTCATTTACAATAGAATCGGGAGTTCCTCTCAGGAAAAATAGGTAAAATAAGTCTTATTCTGGTGTTTTTATTGATATCAGGCTTTTACTTTTGCTTATGCAAACGGTCCTGCAATACCCAGGTTTATAAGGCCTTTATATGAAGTAAAGTGGACAGCGAAAATGTTTTCCAAGAATTCATGCGCGTCAAAAGACTTCATTCTTAATGAACGAAAAGTCATTTTACGTTAATAACTACATTAAGGACCCTGTCGATTACGCGGCATTAGATATGATGAATGATACTAAATGGCATGTAAGTACCAAATAAAGAGAGCATTTCGTTATTCATTAAAGAACAAGTAAAATGCATTTTTACAATAATATTTGGAAAATAAATACTACATTTTACGGGTAATCCATGCTCACAGAGGCCACATTTATCAAAGTAAAAATGTATAAATGCAGAAAAAAATGTTTAAAATAAATAAAACTCTAAAAGCATCTAATATTAATGTTTATCTATTACATATTTTCAAGTGCTTGTGTGTCTGTTTGTTAGTTACTCTCTCACGGCCGAACCGTTGCACCTAGAGGCTCCATGTTTTTGGTGTAACTACCTCAGAATCTGGGCAAGGTTTTAAGCTACCACACGTTGGTCTTGAAGGCCGTTTGAAGTCATCAAAGACTGTTTTTAAAAAGATTTACAGATTACATTTAGTTCACTGCACTCATTCAAAATAGGCGACATAGTAGCCTCAAATTATAATGAAGGTACCTCAAGATCAAAGGATAAGCAAAGCCTGGCCTCAAAGGCCAACAAAGATCACCTTTCAAGGTTCAGAGAGTTGCTACAGATCACAGAAGTGACCACAGATTTCAGTTTTTCAACAGTCGGCCTTGAAAGCCATTTGAAAGCCATCAACAGCAAGTTTTGGTATAAAAAACAGTATTATTTTGAAAACTAAGAATACGAATTCATTTAGTAGTATGTTACAGGTTTGTCATCATCTGATAAGCCAGCCCCGTATTGGTCAAATAGATACCTTTTCAGATCCCTGAACAAGTCAGCTGAAACCAAACCATTAAGCAATTTTAAAAAACCCTGTTTCTCGTGATTCTCTTTTTAAAGATAAAAATGAACTGGGCCATTACGGGACAAAGTTGGATTTAAATGTACAGATTATAGAATGTTAGGAAATGTATCATTAGCATCAATTCAATATTCATTCAATGATTGTGTGTTTAAACAAACAAAAAATTTTTTCGGATTGATAGAAAATCTTATGTATAATTTTATTTTGACACTAAACTTAATCCATATACATTTGCTATTTTGCCTACTTTTGATGCCAATCAATTCAGTCCATCCTGACCTCACGATGCTGTTGCGACGCTTGTACGATGTCTACCGCACTTGTTTTAGTTCCACGAACAGTTATGGTGCCAATAACAAAAGCTTTCGATTTATGAATTTTCGCTGAATTATGATTTTCGAACGATTTGCTCACAAAATTTGACAAAGTGCGTCACGAGACGTTCTTTTAAAAAAAGAATGTGTAAACTTTTTCTCTAACACCCAGTTTGCGAGAGAGCGGGAATATTTTTGTTGGTCCTTATACAGAAACTGCAGCACCGGTTTTTTTTGATGACGGCGTTTCGGCTCCGATCGGCTGGAAATCCCCAAAACCGGACCCGTTTTTAACTTCTTCATTTACGTTCGTGAGAAGCGCAGGGAAAAAAAAAAAAAAAAAATTTCGTTGGTACAACGAAGCGACGTTTGATCACCAGCCAGAGGAAGTGCGTGAGCATGTCGTGTATACTCTGGAACAGAATCGACTGCTGATGTTACTTTGTACACATCTTCTTTTGTAGATAATGTTGTGGATTCCAACCTGTCTGGTGAGAGTGACTTTTCGTGTCCAGTGATGCTGAAACAGCAGCTGTTATAGGTTAACGGGACATAACACACGCTGCGTTGGTTCACGCATAAGAACTCACTTAAGCAGGAAAGATTATTTAATTTCGTGTTCGAGGACGTATCTCAATGTCTGATACCATTACTCCATTCGTACCACTAAACTCCCCCCACACACACCCTCCATGGTTAGGCCGTTCAACCCGCATATGGATCCTGCTATGGTTCAAAGGATATCGATCCATTCGCAGTGGAAACTGCTCAAATGTTTTCAAGTTGGCGAAGAAGATGAAGCAAAACAAAAAAGCTGGGACCGGGTCGTCGTTGATCTACCAGATCAACGACATTGTGTCGAATACAATGGCAGAATTACACTAGCGAATGCTCTACGAATCATCTGGGAATGGACGGCGTCCCGGACCAAATGAATAGTGCTCCTTATTTTTTTTGGACAGCCAAATCCAAACCAATTGGGTGGGGGAGAAAAGAAAGTTCGTGCGATTTAACCCCATTAACAACGCGCTGGTTCTATGGAGATCGGTACCACGATGTTCAAACAGCTGAAGCGATGTAACTTCTTTAAAAAAAAAAAGAAAAAGAAGCAAAACTATCTGTGATCTTTTGTCCGTTTATACTGTTTTAAACTCGAAGAAGGCAGAAGACATATCTGGAGGCACGACTAAAAGGTTTTCTCAACAAAGAGGCTGTGTCGCAAACAGGGTGTTAAACGCGTCATTAAATGTCAAATTCCCATTTTATTGCGCCCTGACCTCACATTTGGGTTAAATATTCGCCGTATTTTAAATCACGGGTTCTAAAGAAGACATTTTCGCTCGAAATATTAAAAAAAAAAACACATGCACGCAATTTGAATGCGTCGTTATCGAGTTTGTTTTGCCGTCTATATTCCTTTGTTATTGTTATATTTTTTTTTCCCTTTCTGTCAGGCCTTCGCTATTATCTCGATGTGCTTGGTTATCTTATCCATCGGCGTGTTCTGCCTGGAGACGCACGAGCTGTTCCAGACGGAGAAGAAGAACGCGAAAAGCTACAACGATACTCAGAGGACGCTGCAATGCTTCTGTCATCGGAACATGTGCAGCGAAATAATCCAGGTGATACTGAAGCGGGAGAAAGAACCGCACCAGGCCATGCGCTACCTGGATTCCATCAGCTTCGGCTACTTCACATTCGAGTACATCTCCCGCTTTGTGTTCTCACCCGGGAAGCTGCGCTTCGTGAAGAGCCCGCTCAATATTATCGACATCCTTTGCTTGCTGCCGCATTTCATCTCGATCATTATCCGGCAGGTGAACCCCGACAGCTCCACGAGCAGTGTCTTCAAGGCTTTTCTGGCCCTGAGGGTTATCCGCGTGCTTCGAATTTTTAAGTTGATGAAGCATTACAGCGCGTTCAAGATTCTTGTCTACACCATCAAGGTCAGCAGCAAGGAGCTGTTGCTTATGGTAATATTTCTCTTCAGCGGGGTGCTCATCTTCGCCAGTGTTATCTACTACATAGAGAAGGAGACTTTCACCAGCATCCCCATGGGGTTCTGGTGGGCCCTCGTTACCATGACCACTGTTGGTTACGGCGACAAGGTGCCGAAGACCGAGGCCGGTTACATCATCGGATCCTTGTGCGTGCTCTGCGGGGTTCTCACGGTCGCTTTCACGGTGCCCATCGTGGTGAACAACTTCACGCTCTACTACTCTCACGCGCAGTCTCGAATCAAGCTTCCGGTATGCAAGCGAAAAGAGTTGAAATTAAAAATCTTCAAGAAAAGCCAGAATTCCCTGGAGTACATACGAAAGACCTCAAAGAGTTCCCTGTTAGAAAAGGTCGTCAAGGAGCCGCCTCTGTCGGCGGCTACTCTGGACAAGCACGCGGTGAGCGCAGACGACACCAGCGTGGTGTCGTCTGCGCTCGATTGTTCGGTCGCCGCGAAGAGGGGGGAAGACGTCGGGAAGACTCCCAGGGACGTCAGAAACATCAACTTGGCCTTTGTCGAGTCAACTAAAGGTCCCCAATTGGACAAAATGCCCAGTGAAAGAATAAAGACAATTTCTGAAACGGTTCCAGATCATATCATGGAACTCCCAGGAACGCCAATGGAATCAGAAGAGGACAGGGTATGTGTTCATCTGATGGCGAGTTTTGGTTTTCTCTTAACTAACGTTGCATTACATGTTTTAAATGCTTCAGTAAGCACCGTTTGTTGTTTTAAATACAAGCATAACTTTACCCGACACTGATCTGTACAACCTGAAAACAAAGGCAAACATAGAAACGTTTTCTGTAGGGCGTCAACTTTAAGCTAACACCAAAAATCCCTTCTAGATCTAATAGCCAGAGAAAGATCCCCCGAAACCCTGATTTGTTTGAAAAAATTCCCGAACTTACCCCCTTTCCTTTTTTTTTTCTGTAAGCAACGCAGCGCCACCAGTTCTCCTTCCCTAACAGGTGCCATGCCTTTCGTCGTGTACAGACCGGAAGCGGCGCATTCCCACTCGTCGCTCGGCTGCTGTCACCTGTTCCGGGTCATATGTCGTCGACTGCCCCTGTTCTCAGACTTCCACAAGCCGTCCCTTTCATTTTCAGACAGGTAGGCGCACTTCTTCGCCGGCTGTACATAGAATCCGAGGGCGGGGGACTAAGTAAGTAGTTGGGATTTGCGGCACAATGTTCTAGGAGGGCTCTTTCTCCTCCCCTTTCAGTTGCTTCCGAGCCTCTTGGCTGAGCTGGTCGGCTTCAAAAAAGCCTCACAGTCCATGATAGAACATCCTACACCCAGTTTGTCATTTCCATCTATAAGCTGATGACACCTGACAAGATTAAGTAACGTGAACATGAAGTGGGGATGTATGTATATTTAATTATGTTTCAACAAGAACAGTTTCCTTACCAACTGAAGCTTTAGACCAAACGTTGGATTTACACTTATTGTTTGCAGAGGAGAGTATATTGAGATCAGGAAGTCTAATGATATTCTGCCATTATAAAAGTAAAGTGACAGTCATATTCCATCCTTCAACTGTCTTTCTTTAACTTTATAGTTAGCCATTGGTAGAAAAAAGTAAAAAAATAAAAACCTGATTTCACTGTAAAAACCCAAATGACAACATTCATGTAAGAGAGAATAAGAAATTAGAAAGATGCTGAGTTTAGGGTCAGTCTGTTTACCTTAGAGATTTTGAAACTTGATGTAGAGGAAAAGGTCTTTAATAAGCAAACTTATTCAAAACTGTTATAAGCCATGGAGCGGCACTGAGGTTGAGATGCCCATTCCACCACACACACACACACACAAGACTGTGATTGTGTTGCTATGGACCGAACTGACTCAGTAACAAATAAGTGATGTAGCAATGGAATGCTTTTATCCATTGTATCTTATTTAAGCATTTCAAACAAAGTGCTAGGTGTGTGAATGTACCTAGTTTCAAATATCTTTAAAAGGACATTTAGACAGTTTACTTACATGTGACGTAATCAAATCCATTACCATATTAGAGCATCCTTTCTTATGTCCAGAATGTGCATAAACAAACACAAACAGTTTGAGACGATCAATTGGTGTTAAGAATAAACTGATGTCTGTTTTGGAGAGGTGTCACCTTACAATAGATCAGAGCGGTGTTTTCTTGTTGTCAAATGGCTGGTAGGGGTGTGGCCAGCAGCATCAATGTCTAGAGGCATCCAGATTATATGAAAGTCCGCTTATAACACCTGTAATGACAAACCTTTGATAGGCACCGGAATGTTTGTCATGACACCTGTGATGATGAAACTTCAGGGTCTCCTTTCTTATATAGGAACCCTAATTTCCCCCCCCCTAAATTTTGTAACATAGAAAGTGAAACCTCACAACAAACATTTTCTCATTGGAAAACTCAAGTCAAAAATGATTTTAAAAAAAACCAAAAATGTTTGGCTTTGTTGCATTATAGACCTGGGTGGTGGAGAAAATCCATCCTGGATAAAACAGAAGAATTTAAATATTTGCTCTACTCATTATGTACATCATTCACTTCCACCTGGGCCAGCCATACTTGTTCCCCCACCACCTTTTTTAAACCTAAAAAAAAACCTGTAAAAAGTTCTTAATGGGTTTTTTTTTACACAGATGCCAGCTACAGCATGGCTAACACATTATAATAAAACAGTTCCTTTTTGTGCAGTCACATTGGATAATCTATATCTCAAGTATTTTTCCCACTAAGAATCCCTCACTAGTTGCTTACCATAGATAGGAGAGATGTAATTTGCCCAGGTATTTTCTTCAGAAGTACATTTTAAAATTAACATTTTATGGTTTATTACAATTTCTTAAAAAATTCTATTATTAAAAGTAATCTACTCTCATACTATACTACTGGATTGTCAGAATTACCTGAAATGCTCTAAATTGGTTAAAAAAATATATATATATTATTTAATTATTGTATTGAAGACATTTGTCTTTTTCACACATTATCACAGTTAAAAGTTTTCTCTTCTTTTCTTCGCCTTACTAGTAAGGGCAGTTGACCACTGGACTATTAGAACTGAAAGCCCAAGTTGAAGGGGCCTTTTCAGTTGGCATGCTTATCTTCTTGACATTTTTTATCTCACCAGCTGGTCATGTGGCTTCTTCCCATGTCCAAAAGGAGTTCTAGTATGGCCTTCTTTTCCTGCAAAACAACATTAGTATGATGGACCTCTAAGCAACTCTGGTGAGGGAAGGGGGTTGAGATGTCAGCTTAGCCTCTGCTACTCCCCTATTACTTACAAGTAACATAATAATAATTTTATCGCATTGGTCTAGGATGGCCCTTTTTTTAAAACAAAAGATACATTAAAAGATCAAATGCCAGGCACTTCCTGTTATTGTTTCTGCAGATGTATAAAATAAGAAAAAGAAAACAAAAACGATTATTTACAGTACAACTGGGAATCAAACCAAGTTTTTCTGCCACCCCACAATTTTTGTTTATTTGAGACATCTCCCCTTATCACCTCATGCATCTTTCTAGAAAGTGGCTGACTTTAATTAAGTTCTGCCACAGAATCATTAAGTTCAGTGGGCCTAGTTTTACCTGGGATGAAAGCATCTGGTGTACAAGATCCAAAGATAATTTACTATTAAACTTTAGAACTAAATTTTTATAACAAAAAGCACTGGTTATATGCAGGCGGGGAGGGATAGAAAACATCTGAACTCTGATAATTTCTTTCTAAAGCACTTAACCAAGATATTCCTAAGCATTTTATTTACTTGTCATGTTTATTACACTAAAATAATAATTCATAATTAAGTAAATTGCCTGTTGAAACCTTTTGATTAATTATTAACCCATTCCTCACCTGTTTTTTTATGCTGGTAATGTTAAAGAATTGAAAGAAATTCCATGTCATTGCTCAGATTCTTCATCTAGACCCCCCATTAAAAATAAGTAATATTGCTTGAATACTTAAAGGTGCTTGTATTGTTGTTTATTGTTTATTCCAAGCATGACCTTGAAACCCGGCAACTATTAACTGATCTAGCGGATGCCAAGGAAAAACTCAGAGAAGAACGAAAGAGACAGCTTCAGAAGTTAAACCAGAGGAGAGAAGCAAAACTACAGCAACGCATTGATGGGAAAACTCCGAGAGCTGCCATCACACCAGCAGCAGCATCTCATACAAACGGGTTAGTAGTGAAGCTGGCTCTTCATTTTTCTCTATGCCCAGTTGTGTATCTTAGAGAAAACTAAACTCTACTTATAACTTTGATTTCAGTATCTTGCTTTTTAAAAAAAAGTATTTTAATATAAATTTTGATTAATCATGAAATCCTAACTCTTCGTGGGGTATTAATATAAATTATATGGCTTGAGACTACAACTTTAAGTATTTTTTTAAGGTCTATGAGTTAAAGGTCCAAACCAAGTTTATTGGAAATCATCTTTCATACTTTTGTTTACAAGTTATGAAAGGTTTTCTAAAATGTTTTGCACTTTTATGCTTTGTAAATAAGAAGAAAACACAAAAAATAAAGTAGAAAGAAAAAGGGATAATCTAAAAGGCTTTGTATTTTAAAATTTTTGCTGTCTTTTATTTGTCAGGAAACTCCAAATTTCATCAATCACGCTTTGATAAGAATTCAGCTTTTAAATGAAAAATGTGATCAGCAGAATTGCTCTTTCTTGATACATACTTTCAATATTAACCTTTCTTATCAATATTAAAGAGCTAAAATGAATGATGCCAGGTGAAAACAATCAGAAACACACATCATTTAAATATTGTCAAAACATTTAATTTCATGGCTGCATTGTCTTTATATTATCATAAGTCAAGCACTGCTGGATTTCCCATAACATCTAACCTGCAGGACTCCTGTATGATCTGAATGCATTTCAAAAAATATATATAGAAGCAGCTTAATGTGACAAAGTACTAACATTTTGGAAATAAAAGATTAAATGATGGTTTTATCTTTGGTATTATGCAACATTGTGAAATGGCATGACAAAAGTAGATATTGGCTATTGGAAAAAATATCAGTGTAAAGTGTATCATTGGTATTTTACAGTACAAATGTTCTTTAATGTCCAAGAAGCCTAACTGTGATGTTCAATGTCAATATCGACTATAACCTTTCCTTGTGTAGGTGATTTTCTCATAGCTGCCCATAAGACACTGAACATATATCTCATGCATTCTCTGCCACTCATCATGCAATGTCTGAGCCAATTCACAAGATTTTTTTTCACACTAAACCCAATTTGATCCCACAGATTTTCTATCAGGCAAAATTCTTTTAGTAATTTTGTCGTCACAGCTTGGAATGCTTGGCCATGTTTCAAGAATAGATTTAGATGCCCATTTTTCTGCAATAAAAGCTTTATATAGGTTTTCAAAACTTACTGCCTCTCTAACTTTCTATGTCTATTTAATAAAATCAAGCTTATGATTGTAAGACATCTCCACACTAGGTCAGATCCACCATTACCAATGCAAAATGCAAACAACAGTCCTAGTGATGTTTCCTTGTTTGGAAGCTTGTTCACTATGTCACCATACTCTTATTTGACCATCGACACAGTGCAGGAGAAGCCATTCTTCAAATTCCACCAGATATGTTGATTGGCCCAATTAAGTTATTTCATAAGCTAGCTTATGTTCATCTGACAACAATGGATTTTTTACAGGGCAATGCACATGATAACCATCATTCAGTCACCTGGACACTATTCTGGTTGATGACACCCTGTTACTGGTTTTCTAGAAGTTCCTGAAATTAATGCCACTGGTGAAGGGATTGTGATGCATTTTATGAGTAAATTCATCGCCTCTTCTAGGACCCATTTTCAGTTTAACATCAAAATAACTGATGATAAAGTGCTACATACCAAGCTGCTTTCCTGTGCCTCTGCAGGAAAACCTATGAATTTAAGTGCTATAAACAGCAGCATCTTTATATGTGCAACACCTTGGTTTTATACCACTTAGCATATTTAGATCAAAGTATTATTTTGAAAAGCTGAACCTATATTCATATATGTTTATCATGTGCCAAATGCACAAGGCTTGTGAAAATAAGTGAGCAATCCAATCAAAGATTAGACAGAATGTTATTCTACCATGGAAATACTTGATTGTTGTAACATTTTACTTTTGTTTAGCATGAAGGAAAAAATTGCCTAATGCTGTTATATGAGAGATATGCATTCACATTATTACTGCTAGTGCTTGTAAATAAAATGGTGAATGCTTAGCAACATAAAATTAACCAAGTCTATTATTATCTAGAAAAAATTTTGTTTCTGTAATGATATTAGTGGGTACTGCAAGGCTAAAAGTATTTCTAGATTTATATTAATAGTCCTGCAAGTAGTTTTGTAATTTATTTGCCTTTTTTGTTCTTTTTTTAGATAAAATAAGAAACTACACACTGACACAAGTTTCTCAAAATGCCGCCACAAAGATGGCAATGCATCAGAATGGTTATATGGCTGTGACTACCTCTCAGTGTTGTAATGCAACATCCGCTGGTGTGATGTTTATGGAGATGAACTTGCAGATATTGCCACAGAACTCTTGTCACTTTATAGACAGGGTTCAGTGCAAACCTAATATATAATTCAAGATTCTGTTTTTGTTTTCTGTAGCATTCATTTATTCTGTCCATTTTTAAAAGGCTTCAGTAAGCTGTTTTTCCACAATCAACTAAAGAGAATTTCTTTAGTTTTTAAAGATTTTTTTTAAAATACACAACTAGTTCAAAATATTACACTTCTTATCTTTCAAAATTAATCAGCTTTTTAAAAAAAAACAAAAAAAACATTGTTTCTTTTTCTAATTTTCTTTAATCATCAGGCTGTATCTTTTATAATGCAACAGCATAGACAACCGAGTTATGGTATTTTAGTTGATGTTTTTCACATAATATCTACTTAACTCCATGCAGCAACATTTTTAAAATTTAAATTGTACAGAATTTTTAAAAATTTGTACTGTTTTTAGCAGACTTCTATTTTTTTTTTTTTCATTTCTAACTTAATTTGCATATTTGCTACATTTTGGCAAATGAATGGAGACTATTGCGGGCTGTTGGTTAACCTAACAGGGCACCAATTGGATTTTAAACATTTTCTGGCCAGTCATTCCTATCATCATATATACATCTCGTTTTCTCTTAACTGAAATTGTTGATCCTAGTTTTAAATGTTCTGCAATTAGGTCTTATAATCTAACATGGTGACCTAATATACATATATAAACAGTGTAACATAAAAATAAAACTGGTGCTATCTTTGTTGGCTGCATAAATTGTTTCATAGCAAATCAATATAATTTTTTTTTAAGGATATATATATAACCCATTACCTTCAGCTTCATAATTGACCAGTCTACATGGATCATTGTCTTTATTTACAATGCCATGAATTTTTAAGCAATTGAGTTAATGAACAGTAATAACGTTTTTTAGAGCAATGTTTTTGGTTTACAAATTCCCATCTTGAATTAGTTAGGATTTAACCCTTTGAGGAGTGTCTCCGTATATTTACAGGGAGTGGGTATTGATCCTGAAAGAATAATCTTATAAGTTTGTTCTTTCTAGATTTTGCAGCCTATAGGAAGTCTGTACATGGTTAAACTGAGGATAAATCTTGACTAAAGGATTTCTGAATTTTTCCCTCCCACCAAACTCTATCTCATGCAAAAAACAAACCACCCCACTTCTGTAGGCCAAGCAATTATTAAAAAAAAAAAAACCTACTCCCAAAAGGGTTAAAAAAGATCATTTGTTGACCAGACATGCACCAAATAACTAGTAATCTGAAGAGCTGACATTGCGAATGAATTTTATCTAAGTTTCTAGTAGGAAGCTGTTTTAAAGAACAAAAGATAAACTGTCTGGACAAGAAGTTGTCGGCACTTCATCTTTAATGACTGACATAAAAAAAAAAACCGAGAGACATATCATCTTTACTTGGTATACACATGAGATTTACTCTCTTTTGTATTTAACAACATGTAAAGATGGTCCTTTGCCTCAGTAGTTAAAGATTAAACAAATGATTATTCTTCTGGTATTAAAAGACTAAAAATCTGAGCCACTGGTCCTATCAAAAATTTGTTAGAAATCAAATGCCCAGGGAAACTGTTTGATGTAATCTGCACATAGGAATGTCCCCATTGTATCCAATTTCCTGAAAAATAATATTTTCTATTTTTTCTTTATCTCAGCAGAACAGTCCATAACTGAAGTCACACACTATCTTAGCATTCTCAAGACAGTCCAATCATCATTAGGAAATCTGGATTTTGTGGAAAAATCCAATGTCCAAGGTGGAATTCTATCAAATTCATCATACTCCAAATTTTAAAAAATTTTCATATTTAAATAATCTTTACATTTTAAAACCAACCAACAAATTAAAAAACAAAACAAACAGCACTAACATTTATACACATGATTTGTTATTATCATCATCTCATCACTCTAGTCAGAGGCTGTCTGTAAACTGGAAAAGCTAATTGTGGACAGTTTAGTACAGTAATCTAAAAAGGTCTGGCCCCCTCCTCTGAAAAAATAAATGAAATCAATCAATAAGCAAGTTATTGCATCCTTAGTAGGTTTTATGAAGCATGGGAATATTCATTTCTAGCAACAAGTCTAATTATAGTTGTTTGGTTGGTAGGCATAAAATGTTTACATTATTTACATATATAGATCAGTTTCAAGTATAATTTACAATGCCAAACTGTCACCACATCCTGATAGTTGTCATTGACTGCAATCAGTTAATGGACTAAGAGTTTTTGTTTTTAGTACTTAATCATCTTTTGTTAGTGCCCTTATTAAAAAATTACATATATGAAATGTCATTAACTAAAGCTTATCTCAATAATCAGAATAATGAAATTAGGTGGTTTTCATTCAGGAAAATTAGATACTATAATAAACAGTACATACAAATTGTCAATGGGATCCTGCCTCAACCAATTTGATTGATTACCAAGCCAAGGTACCTAAAATTTTAAAGAAGAAAAAAGCAGTTTTCTTTTTTATTTCTTCATCAATACCAAAGAGAATACAGTTGCAATATACTTTGAAAATCAATTGCATTTTTTTTTTTTTTTTTAAGTACCAATGTATTTCTGATGTTCCATGAAAGTTTCTGTGGAACTTTTCCGGTTATTCATCTATTACTCGCACCCTTTGAATCACTAACTTTATTATACATAATCCAATCAGAGCCTTTTACTCAATTTTTTTAAAACTGATTTTCTCAATTATTTCAATCTTTAATTTATTTAATAAATACTTAGCAGCTATTTGTTGTTGTTGTTACTTCAAGGATTAGTTTTCTTTTTCTCTCTAAATCAGTGGGTTATAACTTTCAAATTTATATCATACCAGGCTGGACATCCAAGCATTTTGTTTGTTTTTTTTTTTTTTTAAATTTTAGCAAGAGATTAGTGAATAACCAGAAGTCCATCCAGTGCAGATGTTCAGTGTAATGCTGTAAATGCATTGGTCCAAAAGGGAGGTGGGGCCTCATAAGAATTACTTAATGTTTGTAGGACTTCAACATATTTCATATGTTGAACAATTAGAAGTATTAGATATGCCAAGTTTGAATTTTAGGCACTTAAGAGAGGCCTAATGGGTTTTGAAGCGAGCTCTGCTGCATGGCCACTGTTTCCCTCACTAGGATTTGTCTCCCTTGTAGACATTAATATATGGGGAAAAGAAAAAGACACTAAGAATTCAGAGTATCACTTCCTTTATTAAGAATTTAAGGAAGTTTTTACAAATTCTAAATCTGGACTAAAGTGTATTTTTTTATGTCACTGCATCTGACTGGAGAGTTTATAGTCCACTGACAGCTCATAATCTACATGGAAAGTGTTTTGAGAATGGGAGGGAGGATAATGTCAGTCATGCTTACCACCACTTGAAAATAAAACATCTTAAAGAGTCACGGCTGACTGATAAAGCCGCATCACCACCAACACTGGTCCTACAGCCTGCATGCCAAGGATACAAGTATTGTTTCAAGAGAGAATGAAAAGCAAGCAACTGACTTGGTCAGTAAGAACAAGACTTGATGAGCAAGGTGGACATTTTTGATTTTATGATGATATTCAGGTATCTGATTATTTTAACTAAAATGAACTTCCTCTTTTCGGAGATACACAAACAGATCCATTACAGCCCTTCTATCAAATGGATACTTCAAGTTTGCTGTACCATTGTTTTTTTAAAAAGTAATTTCATGCTAACTGATGCCAAAACCACCTGACCTAAGTGCAGTAAGGAAACTGACCAGAAGCTTGAAATCCAAGTTTTAGCCTTAAAAACTGAGCTACAATAACAGTAGAATTTAAACACCTATTCAATTTATATACTTACCTTGTTTTTCATTTTTAGATGTTTAAGTTACACTCTAATACAAATTCATCATTTCCATTCTGCTTTTCTTAGAATCCTCTTTTTTTTGCACTAGGTGAATTGTTGTTAAGCCCAAATTGTGTTATGGAGGTATTGGAAAAAAATTTGATTAATAATATACATCATCATTTCAGTTATGAAGACAGACAAACGTTGATCAACAGGTGTTTCCATGGTAACTCTTTCAATACTAGCAGTGCATCATATATCAGCAATTATGTTCTGGATTAGTCATTAGGAAACTGCTCATTGATAATGGTATATTCTCTTCCTGGAAAGTTTGTGAAAGCAAATAACATGAATGTTTTAAAAAAAAAGTCTAGATATGTAGACAGAAGAGGTTTTAAGACCATCTTTTATCAGTTTGGTATTGAATTAAATATGACCACCTCACATTTGACCCTGATCACTATGACAACCACTGGTCTATATTACTCTCAGACTATCTGTGATCTTATTCTTGCAGAAAAGGTTCATACCTGAAATACATTGCTATATAAAACAACCATAGTGAAAAGTTCAATCACAAGGTACTCTGGTTATAATGCACCATAACATAGAACTTGTCATACAAATATGTATAAAAAAGAAATTTATAAATTAATATTATCATAAATACATGTTTCGATTTTTAAAAAAATTAATAATATAGTTCATTTTTAAAAAAACAAATACACAACCTTAAATTACAGCTGTTGTAGTTGATGATCCAGTTTAATGTGCATTTGTGTCTGTAAAATGAATTGTACTTGTCACTTTCCAATGCAGAAGTCTTTAAAAATTACATCTAAGATATCTTCTGTCGTCACTTTCCCAGTAATTTTCCCAAGTTCTCTTAATGCCTTTCGTACATTTTCAGCTGCTAGTACAACATCATCATCATTTCTGATATAATAATCATACTGGTCCAGATATTTGACACACCTTACCAGGTGGGAACGATGGCGCACCTGGGTGAGACTTGGAGTTCCAACTAATGGGTTACCACACCTGTGCAAAAAAAAAAAAAAGTATTTAAGTTATTTGTCAGAATAGAAGCACAGCAAATGTCTGAATTTTAAGTGTGCTAGTCTGCAGTGGCAAAGGGGTCAAGTTCACTCACTGATGGGGACTGACTCACTTTGACAAATCTCAGTAGGGGTTTCCGATTTACTCCCATAATTCAACATGATTTCTACTAGGAATCTTCTGTACCAATGAAAGGGACTTATGTAGATAGTTTTGAAGTCAAAATCACCCACCTTAGCCAGTAACCAATGCCATCCTCCTAACCTACCCGAACAACTGACCCATGCACTGAGGAGTTCCTTACAGAGTGGGTTGGAGGCTAAAGTCTATCTAGCCAAAAGGAACAGCTGAAGGATCACAAAATAAATAATCAAAATAAAAATATATTCAAAATGTGAACAAAACAATTTTGTTATACATGTACAACAAATAATTAACGATATCAGGGAGGAATAAGAAAATGAACAAACACTACATTAAAAATGAATTAAAAAATAAAAGTTTAAATAAATGAAAACGAAAAAGAACAATTTTCACTAGTATTTGTTCTTTTGGGGGGTGGTGTGGTGCAATTGTTGGGGCATGTTTGTTAAGTTTGCAAGTGTATGTGGTGGGAGCTGGGTCGGTTCCATGACCAGCCGCTTCAGCTGTTTATAAGTGAGGTCTTAACCAGACAAAATTAAGTCTGGTATCCAACATCCTCTCCACTCTTGACTCTAGAAACTCCTCCTGTCCAACAGGAATAAAAGAATTTGAAAAAATCTGGTCAGAGTATTATCTTTAGTCCAGTCAGGTATGGAGGTGAGTGTGTCATGGTATGGGCTGAAATCAGTTTACTTGGTGGAAAGACAGAATTGGTGCTTGTCAAAGGACATCTTAGTTCTGTCAGCTACACTTATTTTAAAGTTACGTCTACCACTAAGATTCAATCCCTATATCCTTCAGAAGAATGGTGCTCCATGACACACTTCTCTAGTTAGTGAAAACAGGCTGGAAGAAGAATAAAACCATTCATCTTCTTCCCTGGATACTCCAAAGCCCTGATATGAATCAGATTGAGTACCAGCAAAGCATTTGGTTCCTCAGCTGAGAGCAACCCATTCACATTCCACCAATATAATAACTAAAGGGAGCTCTCACATAAACACTTTACAATCATCTAGAACAGACAGAGCAGTTTAACCCTGAATGACTCATATACTGTAAAAGAAACAAGCATCCTGGGTAACGTAAATATTTAGCATTCTGAAAAAATTTTTTTTAAAAAAAACTAACTAACTTACTTTTCTTTAATTTTTTCAGTCAGTATTTCAAGAAAGTTCTTGAGGCCGGAGTTTGTTACGCAGGACACTGTGCAATGTGGAATGTCATTTTGTAACATCCGGCTTTCCCACTCACTAAGAGCCGATCTGTCCAGTACATCAGACTTGTTAAAAACAACAATCATGTCTTGCGGGTCTAGCCCACCCACAAACCTACTAGTGTTCTCCGGAAGTTCGACAGATTTTAGCTGAGTGGCTGTTTTCTCAGCAAACTCTTTGTCTGCCGAGTTGCCAGCAAACGCTGTAGTCTGGTGGCCGTCAACATCACTGCTGCGGAAATTCTTGAAAAGCTCCCAGAAATGTTCCTGAATATACTGGACAAAGTCAACATCTTGTCGGTTCATGCAGTGGCATGGAGCTTCTAGCACAATCACTTTGATGTCAGCCTCCACAGCTCTATACAAAATTTTAAATAAAAAAAATTTTAAAAAACATTTCCAAGTTAAAGTGCAACCAGGGACTGTCTGTATTTGTTGTAATAAGAACATTTTTTTTTGTTTTTCTTTCTTCTTTCTTTTTTGTTTTTTTACAAACTATGACAGAATCTCTCCCTTCACTAAAAAATTTTTCAGTTGCCATTAACTAATAAACAACCTACTATAGAAATAGAGAAATTTAACCCATCAAGCTTAAATTCCAACTAAAATCAATTGTTCTTAACGAAAGTCTCTTGGGTGAGCAGTTTTCATCAAACTATTTTTCTGTGGTGGATTCAGAAAGCAGAGAAACAGAAAACCATCAAACTCAAGCAGACTACCCCTAAGATTTGTGATAATAAGAGAGAAATATGGAACTATTGCTGCAAATTTTACTAACTTCAGCAAGGCTCGTCTGACACCTTCCTTTTCCACCACATCATCGGTGACTCGCAATCCAGCAGTGTCGCTGAACATCACTGGGTAGCCACCGATGTTGAATGTCATCTCTATTATGTCTCTGGTGGTACCGGCAATGTGAGAAACAATGGCAGCTGGCCGCTGACCTAGAGAGGATTAAAAAAAAGAATACATTACGAAATCTCTTTGAGAGCAAGAATTTATTTTTATTTCTTCTCAGCCCTGGTACTGCCCTCAGATGTGATAAATGAAGTCTACTTTGGTGTGTACACAACCGTTTACTACTTAACCCTGAATGCACTTTACACCACTGTTTGCTGACTGACTGCCTTTATCATCGTCCGTAGGAAAACATTATTTCAGCCAATAAGATAAAATTTCTTGCTTTTGTTGCCAAAATAATAAGTTTTATAATCAACTAAATTTGCTTTGATCACCTAAAATGAAAGAGTTAAGGCATAACAACCTATCTAGAAAATGAAGAATTGGGTACTAAATTTAAAAAAAAGAGAGAGAGAGAAAGAGAAGTTTATTTTAGTAGGTGTGAAAGATCATCAGTTATGGTCAGGCTCCTAGTTAACATTTTATATAAAGACACAGTATGACAGTTATTGGGAGAACAGGTTTGACAATAGATCTAGAGAAAATATTAATTAGGCAGAGCATGGAATTAACAGAGAGTGGAAACTTGTCAAGACATCACTCAAATCATGCATCTATCTTGTTGTTGTCAATCTGTATACTAAGAATTAAGTGTTCATACCTTTGTCAAATTCTGAAATGAAAATTAGTTCATAGATTAAGAATTCCCTCCTACTCAAAGAAAAAGTATTGATAGTAAATAATAAATTCTGAAAGCTTCCAAAAAAGGATCTTCTATATATTTCAGCAATCCATCTTGCAGGTAACCAGTATATAGAGTCATCACACAGATAACCAACACTTACGTGTGAGCGTGCAAAGAAAAGTTTTGTTTTTGTTTATAAAATGCTACAAACTCAGATAACCTGAACTGGCTGATATTTATTATGGTGCCAAATAAATGCAATTCCTTATCTTTATAAATTATCTCTGACAGTAGTGACCGCAGTGATGGACTTACATATTGCATTGAGTAGACTGCTTTTGCCAACATTAGGCTGGCCTATAATGGCAACAGACACACCGCTACGAAGTAGTTCCCCTCTTCTGTTATCATCCAGATGTTCTTTTATTTCTTGGAGTATTTGCTTAATGCTGACATCAACTAAAAACCAAATGAGATGAAGTGCAAAAGGTGAAGTTTAATAACTGACATTGACTGAAAAATAAATACTTTAAATATAAAAAAAGTAAATGCTAACAAACAGTGAAATAAACCAACTATTAATAGGAATCTGTAAATGGTAATTTCAAAAATGCATAGCTTCATTTATAATATTTCAAAGATTGCTACCAAGTAGGGCCCCACACACCCATTTTCCCTTATCTATCTATCTATCAATCAATCAGACAAGACTGCTTTCAAACCATACTTTCCAGGCAGTTAATCGCTAATCAGCTTGTAGTAGAGAAGACAGTTCTAGGTGATATCATCCCTGAATCAAATAGTACTTTGGCTTTGATGTTGCTAGTTTTAATCAGCCTAACTACAGTAGTCATTTTAATAAATGATCTCAGCTGTTTTATGTTATATTTAGATAAAAACACCCACCGAGTAACATTTCATGCCAAATGTGGTTCCAGAAAATAAATCCCTGAACATCACAATAGTCCATGTCCATGATATGTTTGGACTGGATATTATCAATAATGAACTGGAATAAATGCTGCTCGTGCAATACTAGAATGTGAATTCCTCAACAAATGTGATCAATTCAGAAATTAAACAGATATACAGCATGCAGCACTGGTTAATATGGTACAAGCACCAAGAATGCTAAATAACTTACTAGAGGTATCCTCGTGAAAAAGTAAATAATTATTCTTGTGGATAAACAAAAGTTTTTTTTGATTTTATTGTGTAATTGCATGTACAGTTAATTAGAATCAGCTTTAGCAGTCTTCAATAAGAAACAGAAACCTCACCTACCATGCTCTAAAACATTATCTTCAATGTTGTCGTCTTCACTGAAGTCGATGTATGCTTCCATGTTGGCTAAGCACTACAATAAAAAGACAATTTACAAGCACTATTTTCCATGTTACAATGACAGCTATCCAACTGTTATTGAGAAAGTATAAAAAGTGGAATCTGTGACCAAAAGAACCCTGCTGATTTTATTGATATATAAGGAGAGAGGGATTGTTACAAACAGATAATCTTAGAACAATAGATATCACAAACAATTTTATAATTATCAATAGAAAGACCACATTATACAACAAGAACAACAATAAACATAAGATAACATATATTTAGCAAAAGAACTGTTAATAAGTTTTATTAAATTACTAGCATGTGTAACTAATAAAGTTAATCAATTTCAATTCAAGGATCACACTGAAGGCCATTTCTCTCCCCTGGGAACCCTTGCATTACCCATGATGGCATCTTGCTGCCACATGACATTAAAACTGATTAAAATCCCCAAAAGTGGCAGATACTGATTGTTAATTCTATAAATATTTACAGCTGTCCCCATTTATCTGTGTAGAGGTTGTGGGCACTTCAACATTATCTACTGAAAGCTCTAAACAAAACTAACCTTGAGTATTGTTTTCTTCCAGTGTTTATAAAGCTTGCTCAGTTCTCCTCCCATCTGTCGAAAAGCCTGTCTGCGCTGAGCCTCAGTTTCTGCATTTATAAGGTCAGATAATCCCTCTACTTCCGTTAGGTCCAGCTTTCCATGAAGGAACGCCCTGAAATGAAAATCACTTGATGACTTCAAAAAAAAAAAAAAAAAGAATATTTCTTCTGGCAACTAATAAACACAAAATTGCCACATAAATCCAGTTAAAATTTCAGAAAAACAATTTCTTTCAGATATTCAAAGACTGAAAAAACATATTGGAAGCACATAAGATAAGCACAAATAATGTGTAACTGAAACTGAGAAATGTATATAATTAATACACTACACAACATATTGTTACAGAAAATGTAAAAAGCAAAATAAATACACTGTACAGTGGACTAGTATTTTATATGTGAGCTCTTTGCTTTACATAAACCATGACGATCCAAATTATCCAGCGCTTCTAACTATGGCATGGAAAACCTTACAAGAACTCTTCATTTTTTAGATGTGAAAAGAAATTGCAGAGCTTGAAGTAGAATCATGTGGCTGGCTGGCTGAAGTGGGAAAACAAACCATACTAAGCAGGTATGTCAAAATGAATGGTACTGACTGGTTTTAAACTCATGCCCTCAGCCATGGCAGTCCAGTAATCTTCCACTAGTTATCAATTTTAAAGATTTTCCAAATAATTTTAATTTTATTTATCTTCTCCTCATGTGCAAGTTGTGGTAACTTAACAGGAAAGCTAGAAGCTCTTAGAGCCTGAAGATGGGAGCATAAAATGATAAATAATTTAATAAAGAATGCATGGGTCACTGATCATTTGGTCTTAAGCTCATCTTTGATACTGTATTAACTTTATAAGGCCATAAATGCCTCCAAAAGATAAATATCCATCCTCAGTGCTAATTTTCAGGTACTAACAACTTTTTAAGAAAAAATTTTAATTTATTTCACCCTGGTAGTATCTCATTTGGACTAATATATTCATCATTTACCAGAATAATACTATTGGTAATAGAAATTATTAGAATCAAGGGGGGAAAGAGAGAGGAATGATTGTCACCTTTTGGCAAATTCCCCTGCTTCTGCCTGTCTGATTCCAGGAATATTACTGAATGCATTAAATATGGCTGCTACAATTGCTGGTCCTCCATGAACATGAAATTCTGCCAAATCTTCACCAGTAAAACTGTTTGTTCCTTAATAAATTTTTTTTAAAGTAAGAAATACAAAAAAAAAAAAAAAAAATTTTATTTTTAAAACCAGATTACCAATGTCACATAAGCATGTCTGACTAACAAAAAATTGGCTAGGCTAGCTACCAAGCCTACAGAATACATAACAGTGATAATAGCCACAACCCCAAGAGATACAGCATTGGAAATAATTACGGAAACAAAAAAAAAACAAACTGGGTATAAAATGCAACTAACACTTGATAAGATAGCATCTCATGCAAAAATAAAATGCTCCATAGTGCAGTCAGGTGTTGATATAGTATAAAGTGACTGCCTATGTGACGACCAATCATAAAGTGCCACACCCGCAGGATGGCTATAATTGTAGCAGGTTAAATGTGTGGTGAATACTACAGCTTCTAGGAAGAAAAAAAAAATGACATGATAAATTTATAGAAATCAAGTCTTACTAGTGAAGGCTACTCCACACAAGAGATTGTAGCCCATGGTATACATAAGATTCTGAGAAAGACATGAAGCTTATTCTGTTGACAATAGATGTGATGAAGGAAGAAAGCTCAAACTCTTCAAAACTGATGCTAGTACCTCAGGTATGTTATTTGCATGATAGGTAACCAGCCAGTAGAGATCCTATGAATGACCTAGTTGCAAATACAGATGTTAATGGTTCTTCAAGAACAGTAAGATACACATTAGCACAAAGTGGTCTCAATAGATGTGAAGCTGCCTGATAAACCTTTGCTAAGCTGAGCCAACCAAATGGCAAAGCTGAAATAAGCAACATAAGTGAGACAATGGAAAGACCAAATCTGGAAAAAGGTGCTCTTCACAAATGAGTCCAAGTTTAACTGTTTGGCAATAATCAGTGGCAATTTTTTCAAAGGCAGACTAAGGACTAGTATAAAAATCAGTACACAACAGCTACAATGAAGTATGAGAAAGGGTGTAAGAGATTTGCATAGGAATGAAGGTGTACTGACTGCCAACAAGTGCAATCAAGTTTTCATCCATCATGCCATTCCCTCAGGAGGACCTCATTGGATGAGGATTCATCTTCCAACATGTCAATGATTACAAGCATATTGCCAATGTGGTCAAAGATTATCTGGAATGTAAAGAAACTGATATAAACATAAATTTACAGAGATGCCTTGGCCTGCACAAAGTCCTGATATGAACATTATTGAAACTATATGAGGTTACATGGCAACCAAACACGTGCTAGAAAACATTTTGAACATTCCAGTCAGACAGTGATAACCTGTATGGGAGCACGAAAACAAGGCGTCATGCTTTATATAAAGCAAAGGGGGTCACATACCATATACTAATGGCCTTGACAATACAATTTAGCCTTTTGCTCTTTGATATTGATACTGTGCACATATAATACAAAATACTAAACGCATTATAGAGATATTTTGTTTTGATTCTCAAGTAAATAGATTGAACTTTCTTCTTCTACAGAATGTGTGTAATCATGGATGATTCTCTGGTAGTCTGAACTTTTAACTATACCACATGCCAACTATAATCAACAGCATGTACAACCATTTTAACTAGACTTTAAGGATTAACTGACTGGTTGTCATCACATATCTCTTGATTGCTCCTGTAGTCATTGTCTAGGTCATGTGATTTCTACACAAAGAAAATTTTCCCAATTGATTGATACATGTTGGTTGCCATGATATACCCTGCCCCTAAGCAACAGTAACCAGGCAGGGCAAGCCTATGCACATCTGAATTATTGGAGACTTTTAAACCCCACATGCTGTTGACTCTCCAATCAAAACAACAAGCTGAAGCATCTCAATAGTAGTGTTATGTACACAAATAACAATGGACCAATCAGTACAAATTGAATGAAGCGCAGTTGGCTGGATAAGTTGTTATTTATAATCTTGTCTGACTGGCATGCATGTTATATATAATCAGAATTAAGTTGACACGAAAAACATAAAATTAATTTTTTATAATATATCTTGATTGGTAGACCACATGACTAATTTATGTAAAAAAAAAGTGCTTATACACACATACACTGGCAGCAAGCATACCACTAGAAGTTGGCCATACGTATAAGATAAAGAAACTTTCATTTAGATAGCATGAAGCGTTTTGGCTTTACCAAATCAAGCAGTGGAAGTATTATAAAGAATGGGCTAAAATCACTTTTTAGCAATAGCAGTTTTACATAAATTTTAAAATCTTGCCTCTTTCTCAAATTTTATTAATCAATCTAACCTTCATTATACATATATAATGTATTATTCAGAGTTTGAAGAATGCTCCATTGCCAAAACCTTGGAAGAATGAATGATACAGAGGTGGTTTAAAGATGTGGTACTACTGTCTCTCAGCAGTGGAACAGACCCAAAGATTAAAATTATACAGAGTTGGGAAGAATGCTCCATTGCCAGGACCTTGGAAGAATGAATGATACAGAAGTGGTTTAAAGATGTGGTACTACTGTCTCTCAGCAGTGGAAGAGACCCAAAGATTAAAATTATACAGAGTTGGGAAGAATGCTCCATTGCCAGGACCTTGGAAGAATGAATGATACAGAAGTGGTTTAAAGATGTGGTACTACTGTCTCTCAGCAGTGGAAGAGACCCAAAGATTAAAATTATACCAGAAATAGTGTATGCAAAATCCAGGCTAAACTAATAAATAAAGGTGACAAATTACAGCCATATTCTATGATGACATATCTCTTACTTGGTTGTTTTTCTCTTGTAACTGCATAACAGTGCAAGGTTGTTGTATTTATAGGCAGATTAACATTGGATCTGTATTATATTTGTATTAGTAATAAGAAAGAGGAAAACAGGAATTTTCTTTAAGTCTCATATAATCTTTATTTCCCCCTTAGTAGGTAATATACAACCACAAAGCCATATAAAAAAAATACATGGGTCTTTCATTAGTTTTTTTTTTTTTTCCTGTTGATGTACAGTGATATTATTTTTTGCGGTTTGAAAATAATGCAGCATGTTTATGGAAAATGTTTAACATTAAAATTATTCACATTAAACAAGATTTTTTTGTTTGTTTGTTCATCCTGAGTGTTGCATTTAATTTTTCACAGTACTGTATTTAAATTTAAATTGCTACTGTAAACCTAGGTATGTACATCCAGTACAACGACGGAGAAATGTATTTTGAGTGTTACAGGGTTACACCAGGGGTCTGGAAGCTTTGAGACTTCAGAAAAGTGGTTGGGAAGTCCGCTTTATATCTGAGTGGCATATTACCTTTACAGCAAGAAGGATTTACTGAAACCAACATTAAAGTCTTTGTTGTTGTTGTAGTTTGTATTACAAAGATTTTTTTCCTTCTGAGAAATTAATTCGCCACGAACCACTCGGGACATCGCCTGACGACACCTACGGGCTTAGCCTGAGGTTTCATTAAAATACATGCAAAAAAAAAAAAAAAAGCAGCACCAGATTTCACTGGGAACCGGTGACACTGGTAGAATTAGAGGCTTATTGACGCTGTTCGCGTCAGACGTACCTGGAAACCATAGCAACAGCCCCTCATCTATGGGTTCCCTGCTGGAGGGGTCTAGAATCGTCTGAGGTGGGCGCGCCTAGGGGACGGGAGTTATTGACGCTGTTCGCGTCAGACGTACCTGGAAACCATAACAACAGTCCCTCATCTATGGGTTCCCTGCTGGAGGGGTCGTAGAATCGTCTGAGGTGGGCGCGCCTAGGGGACGGGAGCCTGGTGGTGTCGGCCAGGGCCTTCACGGCGTCCCCGGCAAAATCGCCGGAAACCCTGAAAACAGCTATTCCGCATTTCCCCCGGCCAGAGGAGAGTGCGTAAATCGTCTCTCCCTGCTTTCTTAGGTGCCGGGCTCGATGAGAAAACCGGCGAAGATCCCTCGGTCGCCGAGCAGTCAACCGGAGGCAGGTGGACAGCATCCTTTAGCGGACGAATACCAAATGTTGTTTCCCGACAAGAGCTCGCCGAATAACGAGTTCTCTCCCCTTTCCGCTGTAATGAAGTTAGGCATCTTAGTTCATGCACTTTCTGAAGAGAAATAGTTTCTCTCTTCATTTTATTCATAACAGTAAAGTATTTTTTTTTAAAAAAAAAAAACCACAACAGTCGTTTATTCCCTAGAATTTGAAAAAAAAAAAAAATGCAAAAGCTGACTAATTATTACAGTACTGTATAACTCATTAAATAGCGACCATATCTTGGTACCATAAGCTTATTTAGTTAAAAAAGACTGTAGCACATACACTCTAAGGTGTAAGTACAGGATAATGCTAAAGGTAGACTGAATTTGGAAAGAATTCCGACTGCTCTCAAAGTAAATGTCTAAAATATCTTAAGCAGAGCTCTAGGAGGAAAGTGGTTAGCAGAATATGCTTAGATACAGTCTAAGGCCAAAGGAGGCTTTATGTATGCTGCTGAACTTTCTACCCCTTCAATCTTATCTATGTAGAAAACTCTAAATTAAATTTCATAAATTCCAGGGGTAAATGAAAACAAGTTACTAAAACGCAGAATCGTGTACCATATAATGAAAGGATTCAGTAAATCAACACAACATTCTTAGCTATAAGTATTTATTTGACTCCTGATTACATTTGAAAAGTTAAAATAAAAAATTAAAATATTTCTCAAATATTGTATGTTAGTATTATTTCGACTAGTTTTAATAAGTAGGTAGACATTAAAAAATACTTTATCAGCAGCAGTATATGGATTGGTCTCATTAAATTCTTTCATTTTTTGAAGGTTAATAAATCTGTAGAAAACAAAAAAATTTAAAATATAGTGTCAAAGTTAATTAAATATAACAGATCATTTTTGTTATTTTCTGAATCATTAAGGTTAATCACATTAATGAATAAATGAAGTCCAGATTATTTTGTTGTATAGTCTTTTTTGTGTTTGTTTAAATCAAAATTATTGGCTTTTTTCCTTCATGAAGTGTATATGAAAAAAGATGTAGGTGTAGATTGAATTTTCAGTGGATATAAAACAGCATTATTTCCCCCCACTAAAAGTTCAAATACAGGCAGAGCATTAAATGGTGGTTTTAGGTCTGGCAGTGCAGCTTACAAAGCAGTGCCAATGAGAAAGGAAGATGTACCACAGAGACTGTTGCATGGCTTAGAATATCTACTCTCACTTGAGGTACCCTGCCATGTAAACATTGTTGCTCACTGTAAAGTTCTACAATCTCTGAAATACACAGGAAAAACTGGTCTAATGTTACAAAAGACACGATGTACTCACAGAACTGTCTGAAAGAGGTTTCACTTTTATATTGCAATGGGTACCAGGACACATTGACCTATTGGGCAAGTGCCAAAGTTGCCACTAAATTACCTTTAGTCAAGCTGGTATTGACTTCTTGAACATAAAAGCATATCAACAGAAAAATTAAGGATCTATGTAGAGTTGAATCTATAAACAACAAATACCTTAATTTGAAGAAATTAGAATCAACAAATGTGCAGAGAGATTTTCACAAGTTACTCATGGATCTACAGATACAGATTAGCAGCTACTTATCATCCCCTCCTAAATTTCTGAATATATTAAAGACTGCAACATGGTTGAAACTGTTGAACACTCTTTCAGAGAATGTCCAAAACACACCCAAGACAGAAAAATCTGTTGGGGCAGCAATGTAAAACACATTAGACCAAAAATAGTTTCTAAGAATGAATCACAGTCTTTCAGAAGGACCATGAGAGAGATACTCTAAAACAGCAAGCATAATTAATATTCTGTATATCTGTATACTGAAAAAAAAAAGTCTAAGAAATATGTTTTGACACTGTAAATAAATCTGAGAATATTGAATTTTTTTTGTCTAGCACTTTAAAGTATGATTTTCCTTTGAATAAAACAAAGCCAGTATTTGAAATCTTGATTCCTTCAAATAATCTTGCCAGTCAGTCAGTTCCAGATGTTTAAGAGTATAACACTTATCCTAGTGTCTCCCAATTTAGAAAAACATACTCTGACATTTGGGTGCTGTAACAAAATGGCTTTCCTGGAAAGTGACCCAACAAAAGGATTAAATAAAATCTTTAAAAAAAATGTTACTTTTTTTTTTGTTTTTTGCAATTAATTCATTATTAAAGACTTGTCTGCCAGTTAAAAATATTTTTTTCATATGTTGTAGAATTGCAACACACTCTTAAAATAATATTAAGTAAATATGACTTTTAATTGAACCAAGAACTAGACACTTTACATAAGTGTTAGTAACAGACTTAATCTACTTTCATCAAACTTGGACTCTTGATTCATACACCAATAACCAAATTCCTTGCTTTAAAATGACACAATGTAAACAGAGTAAATAAATGCTTTTCAAATAAAAAGATATTTTAAAAGTCAGTAATGCAAAAATAAATAAATTTATTTTGAAATGAAATTTTAAAAAAACGCTATTATTTTATTTGTATTAGATTTTAATTCATCACAGTTTTAAATAATACTTTTAAGTTTATGGAATTGTTAAAACTGTTAATAAAGATATAAATAAATAAATAAATAAATATAAAAAGCACATTGTCACTAGAGACATTCAAGTGAAACTTGGCTGATATAGTGTTGGTTTAATGGTATCTCCACCTCCAGAATTAAAATACAGAAACATTTTCAACTAAAGGAAAATGTCAAAACTTAATTTAAAAAAAAAAAAAGGGAGAACCTGTGGGTCTAACATATTTATATAAGCTCAAACTAAATCCCATTCCCTATCCCTTTTCTCAATCCACTATAAGGATGCACTACAGCTGTTCAACAGTGACTATAGAGTTCTATAAACACTGTATGTAGTTTAACATAAAATCAAAGCTCATACACAATGCTGATAAAACTTCCAGAATTTTCATATCTTGTGGAAAATATTCTTTGTATTAAACACTGCTACTGAAAAAGATCACCCAATCATAAACCAATTACACAAGACCTATTCACATAAAATGGTACCTACTGTTAGCTAACATTTTCAATTTAATACAGGATTAAGATGTCACTGGCAATGTTGCAGGGAATATAACTCTCTAGTAATTGTCAACAGCAAAGGGTTGTTTCATTTTTTAAAATTCAGTATAACCTCCATCCATAAACGAGATAATTGGATAAACGGATTGATAGGCACAATGGATTTGTTTGGTGACATTTTTTTTTTGAGTTGATGGCTGTAAGTGCTAAACAGAAACAGGATGTTTCAGGCAACCCTATAATTCGACAAGGCAATATTGAGAAATATCTATAGTTGCACATCGTTAGCAGACATTTTCTACAAGAATGAGCCAGCAGCATTGCTGGAACTGACTGCAAAAGATTCTTAGTTGTGGGATACCTGAAAAACATTTTTCAGCACTGGAAATTTTGTCATCCAGCATTTGTGACCCTGAACCCAAAATGCTTGTCTGTTCTTAATTCTGTCATCTTGCACAAGCAAACCATTGTTGATATGAACAGATCTTTTCAGCAATTAACAGAATTAAGGTGATGCCTCCTGATGGCAAAACTTATTAGTTTCATAATGGTCCAGTGAATGTAGTTTTCACAAAGGTTTCAAAATTGTTGTTGTTTAAAGTGGCCCTATTGTTGATAATTACAACCCTATTAAGAAAAGATAACAACCAGACCTGAAAATTCTGATAATTCACATGTTCTTTTTGTATGCAGATAAGTACAGTATTAGTTGAGAACAAGCAAGCAGCTGTTATGTTCATTTCGAAAAAACATCTTTGATGATAGTAGTCTATCATTCGCCAAAGTTGTCTCCCTTTTGAATATCAGCATACACTTTTCAGTTATTGGATAACCAACGTAATTCCCTTGACAAATTTTGCATATGTAAACCTGTCATAAACAAAACAGAATTGTTTGTTACTTAACCACCTGCTGGTTTTTTGTTTATTCTATTTTTTAAATATAGTTTTATCCATGGCTAACTGTTTTCTTATAGATATTAACATTTGGTACAAAGGTGTGAATATTTACAGGTCCCTTTAGAGAAATTCCAAGATTAAAATAGATATGCATCCAGTGATGTGTAGCAAATGACAACACAGTAGGTTTTCTTTTTATGCCTTTCACTTTCAGAGTCTTGCAGGCAGTCTTTTGGATATCATTAAGTTTGTAAAACTGTGCACACTTGGCACCCATTGTAATGTATTTTGATGGGTCTATTGTAGGGAAAAAGTATTCAGCTGGAGACAAATATACCGCATCATTATTTGGCAATGGGTGTTCGCGAGTGTATCGCCGATACTGCAAGGTTAAGAAATGGGGACCAGTGCTGTCTAAAACATGCCACATGTGAAAGTAATCTGTTAAGTTTTCTATCACAGATTTCATGAATGGGTGCTTTTCATTGCAGCCCATAATGGCATTGATGGCCAAATGTTCAAAATTAGAGTCCAAAATTGAATGTTCATAAGGTTCTTGACCAAGAAAACAGCTGTATTTGTATAACAATGGCTCTAGAGACTTCAAATTCTCCATATCCATATCAGCATACACACCCCCATATTTGTACAATACAAAGTACCTCAGTGCATCAGCACGTCGAATATTTTCTGAATAGCTATCATAGGTATGTAAGAACCATGGATAGTTGTCAGCAATCATCTGCCTTGCACTGTCATCTGTCCACAGCCAATAATCCCAACCTGGATGGTTTCTTACCCAAGATTTTATCCAGTCAGTGAGTCTTCTGGGTATCATCTCATTTTTCCAAGTCTGATGAATAATCTTGGGAATTATAATTGGTTCTTTGATAGAGAAAACTTCCTCATCTTTTATTCCCAACGGTTCAAATCCAACTTCCACAGGAATGTCCAGATTTTCGAAATCGCCATTCTCACTCACTTGCTCAAATTTCACAAGCCAGTGAAGGCAGAATAAAAAGAGGGACCCTAAAGTAATAACTCTAAGGGTGACAACCCGGAATGGAGATTTCATTTGGAATTTCATACAGAGAATTTCTGAAAAAAAAAAAAAATAATAAAAAGCCACAAATAAAATCAGATTAAAAAAAAAAAAATTTTCGGAAAAATAAACCAACCAATGTATTAATATAGGACCTTTTAAGTGTAAAGAGTAAATGATTATATTAATTATATAGTCACATTCTAGGACTTTGCGAATGCTTTAATCCAGTTTTTTTTTTTTTTTTTCCAGTTTCTGCATTTGTACTGCAGAATTTCACTAAATCGCCATCCACAGTCTGGGCAGAATATTTATCAACGAGCCTAAGATTACCTTTTACCCACCAGTAATAAACTATAGCATTAGTGGCATCCTTCTTCTGCAGCAGAGCAGGGCTGGGTGGGGGGGGGCCTTCTTCCACGGAGAGAAGTAAAGCGCTCTAGTAGGTTTCTTCCCTGGCGATGTAGACACTCTCTTCCAGGCCGGATTGTATTGAGAGAATCCGACTTATTCCCCCCAGCTACCAGGAGAGGAGGCTCAGCACCCGGACGAACAAGTAACGGCCGCCACGTTACACATCCAGTAGTAACACATTCTAGCCTGCAGTACAGAATCCGAAGATTAAATCTTTTGGTTTTGTTTTTTTTTTATTAACAGCCGACTGGGAAACTCGAACTTACGACCCAGGTATATACTGCCAATGTAGAGCGGGATTCGTACTTCAGCGCGGGATAACTGGAAATAAAACAACAATTGGCATATTTACGCGTAGTTGATGTTACTTCCTTTGAAAAGGTGTCGGCGGTGAGAGGCAAAAAAAATACCCGGTGTCGCGATCATTTGGACCCCCGTAAAACTAGTTACGAACAACTGCGACATTTATTTAATAAGCAAAATGAATAAATCTATTTGAGGGAAACAAAAAAAAAAAGGAAGAGAAAACTGATTTTATGCAACGGGAACATGCAGTCTCTCTCTCTCTATATATATATATATATATATATATCCATTTTTATTACTTCACCAGTAATATTTAGTTTTGTTTATCAGTGTAGTGATCAGAAGGAATTGCCTCAGTATTGTGACCGAGTATCTACTCTGACAATCTTAAGCTTGAAATTAAAAACAAAAATCTTTTTTCCAATTTTAGATGAAAGAAATGAATCACTGTCAGTAGTCGTAAATAGTGATAGTGTAGAACTGAATTTAAAATTAACTGACAAGCAAACAGTAAACCAGGATGCTGATGACTCACACATATTTATTACCAGCCAGTTTTAAAATGATAATGATAACACTTTTTCCTAAACCCTAAAGGCTTTGTGTAACCAATGAACGATTTTTCTCTTCTTCTATGAACTAAACTGCAGATTTATTTTAATCAAGTCTTTTTAGTCCATTGACATTCTTTTCTTTGCATGTATCAACATTTATTTCAGCATTCCATCTGAAGTAGGTATCTCCTCCAAATGCGCTGTTGTTTCCACGAAGCTTTTACTTATAATTAGGGGCAGGAGGTCTCAGAACTTATATACAGCCACCATTTTCTAAAAATGCCTGTACAATACATTTTTAAACATAGACTTCAGAAGACTGCAACTATATCCAGCAGACTGTTCCCTGTATTCATTACTCTATCACTGACTAATGCTTAAGAAATTTTAGCCTACTATTACTACTGCAATTTTTATAAAGTTTGTAACAATGCCCCAATGTTTTTTTAAAAAAAAAACAGGAAGACATAAGAGTGTGCCTTGTCTGCTGTTTCTTTATTTCTTTAGAGTTTAAGGTGTCTATTAGTTATTATAAAGTTTCAGCTTTTTCTACACATTCAGAATAACTATGACCTTTCATTCCAGTAAAACAACATCTTTAAACATTCTTCAAGCTGTCAAAGGTCTAACAAAGCTTTGAATAATAAAATAACAGCCTCTGGCATCTTCAGATAAATGGCTCTATGCAGTAACTCTATTTGCCCCACTTACCACCTGACTGCACCACTTATCCTATTTCAAGTTACAATGAATTATGTCAAGATCTTTTTATTCAGCAGTATTCCAAATAAAACCATTAAGCAGGCTATAGGAATTGTTATGATTACTGTGGTTCATATGAACACATTTATACTTGGAAATGCTAAGGTTCATCTTCATCTTGGTAGCCCAGTTAAACATTATATTTAAATCATTTTGGAGTCGACTAATGTCAAAATTAGTATTGGCCCTACTATGTAGCCTGATATCGTTTGAAAACTTCTTCAATTTATCAACCAAATCAGTGTCAGTATCATTATTAATAAAACACCCTAAAAGCAGAACCATGAGTCATTCCACTAACATCTATGAATGAAGATGTAAAGCAACATGTTTTCTCTGTAATAAGTAATCTGAGAGCCACAATAACAAAGTTTCACCTATTCCTATGCCCTTAATTTTTAAAAATTAAACATTGTTGTTGCCAAATAGTAAAGTATTATAACTTTAGAAAAAATAAGGCTTTATTTTCCAAACATTTAGAGATCTTTTGATTTTTTTCCAAAAATCTGTAGTCTCTATTACAATGTGAAGTCCTTTTCTAAGGTAAAAACAATTGATTTTTACTGATACAGTAAAATTCTAAAAACAATCTCACATGTGTATTTAATAATTGATGCTACAATGATGTTACACATGGATGTTATGATGTAATTCTAGTTCCTGCATGACAATAATTTAGAAAAACTTCCAACAATACAACACCAAAAGAAAACAAAATAAAAGAGACTGCAAATTGGTATATTGCAGCCAATTTCTTTCCAGTAAAGTTTTGTATTTTCTTTTCTTTTGAGTGTTTTACATCATCTTCCCTAATCACATGTTTTTTGTACTGCTGTACTGTGAGAAAGTTTCTTTAAAATGGCGGCCAATAGAAGCCACATTCAGCATACAAACAAACTATAGGTTTAGATTACACTCTATAACAGATATTATAAATGTGTAAGCTACCATCTGTTGTCCACAGTTCAGGTTAAAACTACATGTATGAACCGTTCTGAGAGCTTGCTTGCATGTAATATTATATTTTACACTCCCCCAAAAAAGCCTTGAAAAATGATGTAACAAAGAACAACAAATTTTGAAATGCAAACTCATTTATGAATATATAATGAGTGATGTATTTATCAGCTCTGCAATAAAAAGTTATATTGACAGTCCAGTGGTTCAGTTACTGCAGGTGTTTTAGTGCCATCTATCTATCAACTGGCTTGTACACTTAGCCCTTAGATCAGTAATGCAAACAACAGGCCCTACAAAGTTTGTTTCCACCTTACAAGCACTTATGCTGAATGATGGAGGGAACAGCAATGGGGTACAGGGTAATCATTGCTCCCCAGATTCTTAGTAAAGCCATCAATGCCAGATATCAGTTTTTGGTTTCCCTTTAAGCAACCATCTTCATTACTATACTTGATTAGCCTGTGGAAAAATGCCAAAGAAAGCAAGTGATGTTTTCTGTTGAATTTGGCTCAGTTTGGACTACTCTGCCAAAAGATTAATGGTGTCTGCTGCCATATCCACAATACTATGCCAATTTGTTAAATTTTTCTCTATAGTGCCTGCACAAAATTGTAGTCATTTCTCCATTAACCTGTAGAAATGAAACTATGTTAACTTGGCTAAAGAATAATTTTCTATAATCTCTTTGCCTGTTTCTCTACAAATGGAATTAAATATATATTGTAAAATTCCAGTATCCATAGGATTTTTGCTCAATATATATATATGGCAGTTATTAGTAATTGTCAACATTTTAAATAAAAGTAAAAACTTTTTCTCATCTTTACCAGTGGTTTTGCTGTGTTTAACCTAATGCTTTCTGAAAGTTGTTAACCTTTTTTCCTTTTTTAGCATTTTACAGTTCGAGGATTAACAGTAACAAAACTTATACAGCGCTCTCAGTTATCTTCCAATTTTGTATGTAGGCATTCACATGAGAGCAGACTCACAAGGTCGTATCCCTCAGCTTATGTACTTACTGGTGTGATGAAAAACCACCATTAAAGCAGAAGACATACATTGTTTTCGGTCCGGGCATCATCCAAAACTCCGACACTGGCTGTGCCTCACAGGCAAAGCCGAGACTGACATCTGGAGGTTCTGCCCGGAAGAGTCATCCGAACACCTTTGGATGCGCTGCCCTGCCTTCCTGGTGGACCATCATCACCATCAGCTGGGTCTCTCCTACGACAAACTCTCTCGACTTCCATGTGCAGCCACACCGCTACTGAGGACTATCCTCAGGCGCCTGAGGCGATGCAATAGCAACAACAACAACAAGACATACATTGTCCCCCCAAAAACCCTAGATGCTGCAGAAAGGTTGAAAGCAGGTAAACCTCGAAAGATGTTCTGAGAGGTTGCTGTTCCTAGTGGAGCCTCGCTAGGCTAGATGAGAGGCAAAATTGCATGGGTTTGTGGACAAAGCGCATGTGACAGGAGATTGGATAAGAAGAAACCTAATTTGGCATCAAAATTGATTATCAACGCCACATATACTTTGTTTAAACAGCGGCACAGTTCATTTTGTGGTGCTCTGGTGGGAAAAAAAAAAAGAATGTAAAATTCATAGCAATAAAGTTGGAGCAGAAGAGGAGTGGATTGTAAAGTTAAAGTGAGTGATGGATGACTTTGACAGTAGAAAATGCTGTCAACTCTCAATTGTCAAAGATCAGCAATCAGTGGATGCAGACACTATATCTACCTAACATACGTAGATTTAAAAACATAATTGCTGATGGAAGGACATACAATACTGATGAGGCACAACTGTTTTGGAAGCTGCTTCCAAATAAGACTTTCAAAGACAAACAGAACAGATGGGTGGTACAATAAAATGAAGTCATTTTACAATTCTTGTAATGGCAAATAAGACTGAAAATCATAAATTTACTTTATTCCTCCTAAGGTAAGTCCAGTAATCTTTGCACCCTAAAGCGCGTGAACTATGATAATCTGTAGAAGCAACTCAAATGAATAGGTGGTATATCTTATGAAAGAGTTTCTGCACTCCAAGAACCTCTAACTATGCAGAACAAATTCAGCAAGAGAAAATATGCAGCTAAAAATGAGTTATTTCTCTTCTGAAAAGAATCTTTCATAGACTGGTACATGATGGTTTTTTTAAATTCTTCGTAGCTTTGTCATTTGTAAGTGTTGCATTGGTAGTTCACTATAACAATGTCTCTCCACAGATGCTAAAGTTGACAGAAAACTGTAACAATTAAAATGTCATATGGTGTTCATGAATAATTTTCATGCTGTATTCATAATCCATTTCCAATTAGCTTATCAGAGTTGGAGAGACAATTCAGTATCTTATGACAACATTCAGAGTACAGAAACCTCCATTTTTTTGGTAGTAGAGTGAAAGTAGCTTAAACTAATTAGCTTCTGGCTATGAAGTATTAATTCTTTTTACTTATGATAAAAAGTTAAATTCTAAAAAAAAATAAAGTAATCCTAAAACACACATTAAAGAGAAATTCAAATAAAGGGCCATTGTTAAAACTAAACAGTTCTTTTAATTAAGTGACTAACTTTAAATACTGATATAATTTTTGAGAAGACAATGTGACCAGTTCTGATGGACTGTTAAAAGTTAGGGGTGGATATGAGGCTGCCCTGATGAAAACAAAGTTGTTGGTGATGTTGGGTGGTGTAAAGGGTTAACGATTTTTTTTGTGGGGGGGTCCGAGGATAAAAAATGAAATAAAATTCAACATTGATTGTCAATTCCAATACATCGATATCTATATCTTATGCCATCTCTCATTTCACAGTTATGTAGAAAGGACTGTCAAAATCTGTTCTGCCACACGGATGCGAAGAGAGTCCGCGGGTTAAAAGATGTGCATGTTTGTAGATTAGTCGCGTACAAAAGCCCACGTGACCCAGAATTTTTTTTAAAAATTTAAAACCCCTGTCAGGTCCGGTGTTGTTTTTTTCACTTTCTATTAATTTCGGGCCAAGAACTTTCTTTCTACAGGCGTTCTAAACCCCAAAAGAGTGGGCGATGTGCTGCCTAACGAGATTGACGGGAAAACACCTGTTCTAATCATTAAGGATCATTTCGTTCCACTATTTACCGAGGCACCAACGGTCTCTGGGTTGGCTCCGTGCTTGCCACTGCCTGATGTTACCAAGTGATGGGGGGTTAGTGCAATCGATCGTCTTACCACGCTATTTCCGGGTTTTATGGCGCCGAAAGCCAGCCATTCTTTCTGTGGCGCTCCGCAGCTAGTTTCATCAAAGTTGTCTGGGGAGATGACGAAGTACATAACCGTCCCGTACCCGTCAAGAAAATAACAGGTTAAGCCCGTATAGGCGATTCTTTTACCTATGATCGCAAACTTTAGTTCTTTCTCAGTAGAGTTGAATGTCGTTGGACTACGGACTTACCTGACCAGATGTTGTTCTGGCCGTCTTTCTTGAGACCGACGGGAAATCGTGGAGGGGGGGTGTGGCTGGCTTTTTCGGGAGATGCTATAGAATTTGGGAAGATCTTCAATAACCGGGGCCTGCTCGACCTCGGTCCCCGAAAGGTCGTAGAACGCAGAAGTGCCAAATAGTTACCAAAACAATGGCGGTAGAGCAGAGCCGTTCGAGCGAGTGTCCAATAAAGTAAATGGTTATGGCATCTGTTTGGGCTGATTTTAGATCTGCCAGTGATTAATCTTAATAGCATTTATACAGATCTCCTTTTAACAACGACGACATTATTTTTCAGAAAAATTCTAAAATTATTGAACATTAAGTTTGAATTACCCCAAATACCCACGCTACTTAACAGAAGGCACCAGACAGTTGGCTGAGGTATTTCCACCACCTTGTTAGTAGAACAGAAAACCTGCTTCAGAAATCTTTTGCTGTTGCAAACAACAGATTTTAAGTCCTACTTTTGGCATGAAATGACATTAATTTGTCTACTGGGCAAGGAAAAAGAATACAGACAACTTGGCTACCAGCAGGTCATAGTCAAAACCAGCCCCAGACACTTGTACTATCCAAAACAAGGTTACACCCTGGTGGTGGTAGGGAAAGATTTCTGAAATACAGATCCTTTTAGTTCCACTAAATGATAGTAAATGACCCCCAAACCGATCATCTAGTTTGCCTTTATTGACAGACATTTTTTTGGACTAATTTTGTAAAGTTACCAAATTTGCTGACAGATAAAATATTTACTGGTGATATTTAAAAGTTTGGCTAAAATTTTGTTTTAATAAATGTGCAAAAGAAAACATCTGGACAAGTACAATGAAATTCTGTATCCATGGACAGTCAAGGTAAGACAAAAGTATAAAGTTAGATGGCAAATGTCTGTATATACAGGCCTGGTAAGAGGCGGGGCCAGTTGGCACGGGCCTATGATTTTGAGGGGACCCATTCCCCTGGTAGACATGGGGTTAAGTTCTTTTATTCTGTTCTGTTACTCGTAAGTACATTGTGTAAACAATATGTACCGTATGTACAAGTATACACCCATACATAAATCATATATATTTAATACTTAATGAGCAGTTTGAAGTGGGGCCTACATTTTCCATCTGGCTTGGGCCTATTGCCAGCTGTGTACATATGCCATGAACACAGCAGAAAACAAAAGCATTATTTTTTTTAGACTTTCAAATACATGCCAACTTAATTCTTTCTCTGCCAAGTTGTTTCAGTTTTCATTTAAAGGGTAATTCTATCATGGGTCGATTATTCTACTAAGTGGAGATGACCGCATATAATATTAAAAGTCATACTGATACTTCCCTGGGAACTTTTGCATAAGCCAAGGGGTGGTTTCCTGCCTTCTTGTTAATTACTAAAAAGTATGAAAGAAAAGAAAGAAAGAATAATGTAAAAAAACAATTTTAATCCCTTTTAGTGTACTGAATACAAAATACGTACAACCAATGATAGCTCAGCAAAGAACATTGCTGCACTCCATAGAGACTTGCAATGCTTATAAAAAATAAAACCACATTACAGAACAGGAAAAGTCAATAAAAATAAATATAAGTAGTATCTGACCTGTTCTTTTTTCTCCAGATATTGTCATTAACTAGGCAAAAAAAAACACACACACACACACAAAAAAAAACTGCATCATGAATACAAATGCAACACTGAAACCCATGCAGGTTGTTTTAGCACAATTTCTGAATAAGTGTACTTGATGTATTGTTCCAGCATTTCTCACCACTTAAAACTACTCCCACAAATGTCAGGCAGACACATAGCCTTCCTCCAAGGTTCCTTCTGATGTCTACCTATCTGGACCCTATGGATGGGTTTTTCTAGCCAAGACTAGATGGTAGTCATGCTGACGAGTCTGCCACCTAACCACAGCCAAAAAAGAATTTCCTTTTTTAATCTAAAAAAAAAAAACCAACAAATTCCAGGATTACAGAATGGGTTTATTTACAGAGAAAAGTCATCACTGGCCGACCCTGATGCCACCGGTCTCCTAGTTTCTCAGCGTTACTGTTCCGGTGAGTCTAAGTACAAGTATGGCAAGTGAAGAATGGAAGTTCGGTTCCAAAGCATGAATGAAAACATCCACATTGGTTTGTTTCGAGGAAAATGACATTTTTGGTTCTGATTTACTGGTAGCATCTTACACCTTACATTTAAATTTCTAATATTTAATATGCAACAGCTGCAAACAACAAAACAGTGCGTCTGTGGAGTTACTGTTTACCGACAAAATTATAGATTGTTTCCATCACACTTTGGGACCCCAACTCTTCACAAGCAGTATCACATCAGTTTTGTAGTATTGGTAAAGTCAAATTTAAGCAGCAAAATCATGCTGCAGGGCATCAAAACTACCAAAATACCATTTGTAAATAATTTTATTTTCTTCATTTGCAGACATTTATCTAAAAAAACACAAAAGAGAAACCTGTCGGCTCAGTATTCAAGACACTGTATGGATGACCGTAAATTATCACTGCATACGTTGAAGTTAATCTCTGTAGCTGTTCTTCAGTATTCTCGACATCTAAAAGCGACAATGAATTGTGATTTGTTATATATTAGAGAAAAATATCTTTGACTGTTCAGAAGATTCTTTTTAATGGAAAAGTCAAATAGAATTGAATGCATGTTTTCCCCATGTTTCAGTGAAATATTTGCAAAAAAAATTACAGAAAACTGCAATCAGGACAGTTTTTTTTTTCTGATTCTTGATTTCACACTGCAAGTTTAACTATAAAAACACTACTGCTAAAAGAAAACAACAAATACACTTAGTTAAATGGAATGCTTAAAATGAAAGGTAAACAATGAAAATAAGTGTTAATACTGAAAGAATACTTGCAGATAGTATTACTTTTCTTAAAATTGGAATATTTACTTGGGATGTTTAAATGAAATCCAGGCATATACTACTATGCTGATACTATTTTTAGCAGGGTTTCACTTGGACATCCCTAGTTTAGTTTTCAAGAAAGTTCATTCATAACCAAAATCTGATAAAAGTAAAGACAAACCTCACTAAAGACCGAATTCTTCTACCTTCATGTACGTTGATACTTGACCGTCAGAAAGTCTGTTAGCAAATTATCACTGCATCAGCTAAATGTAATTTAGTTGGAGGTGATTATTTTCTAAAACATCCGCCTACAATAGCTGTACCGTTGATAACTTCCTGAGAAGGTAATTTTTTAATGGAGAAAAAGACCAGATAATTACTTACTGCTAACACAGAAAAATTTCATACAATGAGAAAACTTTAACAAAGATAAATGACTTTAAAGAACTCCCAGAACCAGTCATGTTGAGTGATGCAATGGAAAGAGCGAGCCTTCCTTGTTGTATGTCATGCTCCCTGCAACAGTGTTACATGTTAAAAAATAAGTAATAATAAAAAATTAACCCTGGAAAAGGAAAAAAAAAATTATTATGTAACTTGATTATCTAAATTAACCCCACCTAACTGTGTTCTCCTAGTTTAAAGAGTAATTTTTATCACGCTTAATCCATTACTTAGCTAAATTAATAAAAAATATCCAAAATATCCAGCAACCTTAGATTAAAGAAAGAGGAAAAAGAATCTAATGCAATCAAAACATGGAAACTACTAAAAGATGCAAGATATTAACTGCCATTTTGTACAAAAAACAGATGATTCAAGACATGAAAGCAAGCAGTGTAGAGTACTTTTAGAGAATCTGAACAATTTCAGATACTACTGTACAATGCTAGATTGTTCTTGCACATTTATATAATTTTTATAAAGCATCTGAAAGTAAAGAAATATTTTACAAGTTTTTCAAAATAGAAATAAAAAAAAAAACATCTTTATGTTATAAACATTAATTAATTCACTTTCTTAGAATAGGAATAGGTGATGTTTTATTTACAGAAAATGGACAGCTAATTTGGGAGATCCCCATCACCTTAGTAGTAGTTAATGGACATAGTTCATTAATGTGATAGAAGAAACCAGACAAAATCTCTACTTTCTGCATTGCTATCCGCCCCCTTTTTTGTGTACATACGTTATGAATCGTTTTGAAATCTTACCTCATCAAAACTACGCCCATATGCCAAACAAAACCTCTTTAAAACAAGTTAAGGGATATGTATGCATATATTAACGTTATAATAACTGCAAAATTTAACTCTCTTATACATCATTGTAGGAAAGCAACTACAGATCTGCTATAAAAGGGTTTCTGATAATACCAAAAGAAACCAAGAACAAAGGTAATATTTACTTAGTCTATTTGCTAACATTAGCTTTAAGTTTGTTTGTTTTAAAAAAAATACAACAGAAGGATGTCCTCAGATGAAGAAAGAAATTGCAGCAAAATTGATTACCATAAGTGGTAGTAAAACATGTAGAATGCTCTCAAGCCTGCTTTTAAAAAAAATTGCTAACACAAAATGATGTATTACCTTTCAGAATCTGAAAATGCTTATTTTTGTTTAAGTTAATGAATAAGAGCAATATTTACATAAACAGTGTCAAATTGACCATCACTAAAAGTAAACAAAGCAAATCAAAACACAAACAAAAAGAAACCATCTTTCAGCGTTTACAGATCGTTTGATAGACGTTGGGTGTACAGTGAACTTGCACATACTCAATAATATGCATGATCTGAAGAACAGAAATATTTAAAAGTATGAAAACAACCATCCAACAGTTTTCCATGTGCATGGGAGACTGTAATGTTCCATATAGATTAACCCTTTTTATAAGCTGTTTCTGCAAAAATATACAAATAAGCTATCTCCAGACTTGAGCACTTCCCATATTATATATATATGTAGTCATATGTTTGTTCATTCATTTTAGGGAAAACAGAGAGTATGATTTCTTCAGACTGTTTAGAGAACAGATCCACAGCTGTCATTAGTATTCTGTTAATCATTACATATCTAAAAGCTTTTCCTCCCCATACACTCACCATATGAAAACTTTTGTATTCTTTTGAAATATTAATTATAAACAGAACCTCTTTCATATTCTAGGCGTTATTTGTTCATTTCTGTAAAAAGCATAATTTTAAAGGAAAACTGCCTAAACAGTTATGCATAAATTTTTCCCCTTTCCAAACTATTTGCATTTTTATGTAGTCACATAAATAAAATATGTGAGCAAAACGGCAAAAACCTCCATGGAATGTAAAACCATTTTGACCAGCTGGCTATAGTTGGTTAAACTTTTGCTTGTTTTCAGCACCGAGCTTCTCCTCTTCGTTCTGCATATTCTGCTGCATCCTGTCAATACTGTCTGGCTGATTTGGCAGCTGTTTGAAAGGTTGCTCCATGGCCTTGAATGGTACAATTAAAAAAAAAAAAAACAACAACACAAACGTGAATACTGTGTAGGTCCTTTTGGCCTGGTCTTGAATACTCAGGTGTACACTATTGTAGAATCATTTCCAAGTTTGTTATAATTCAAGCTATTTTTTTAAAAAAATAAACTCCAAAATATTAAAACTAAATTTTGAAAATTTAGACTAGAAAATTAGAAGTGCATGTATGTTGGGAGCCAAAATTATTGTTTCATGAAAAATAATTCAAATTAGACCATGTCTAGAGTACTGTTTTAGCATCCATTTTGTCTCTGATGTATCATGATCTTTCGTTTTTAGTTAAAGATAGATTGCAATGTCTGCATTCATTGGAGTTTATTGCTTCATATCTCCAAATGAAATAGCTACATTAAAGGGAATGTTTATTTAGAACAATGAATATCACAAAACTTAATAAAGTTAAGCACTTTTACATTTTATCACATGTTAAACGAACACTAGTTTTTTTTTTTGTTTAAAAAAGACAAGGTGACACAATACTTTTGACTACCACTGTATATTCTAAATGATCCAATTTTTTACTTTAACTTTATCATGGCCTATGAACTGATCATGCATTATATTTCAAACATATGGTTGTTAGCCACTCTCAACACAAAACCCACTAAATTAGTGAAAAAATGTATCCCTAAATTATGTGCCAGCAGGTGTATTCAGAAATCCGAGGCTTCTCCATTAACCTGCAATTAATGAGTAGCTTCTGTATCTCTGATTTCAAACCAAAATCTTTCAGACTTTGAAGACTGTCCAATTATTTACAAAACATCAGCTTAAACATGGAAAAGAAGTCCAGTATTTTTTTTTGTGAGAGAAAACCTTTTCAGAAATAAATGATTTATAAAAATAGTCAACTTTATTTATTTATCCTTAAAAGCTTGGTTTTCATTCACAGTGAAAATGTGGGGAGACTCACTCCTTGGCAAACAAAAATGGATCAGATTTAACAACAAGGTGAGTAAACTAGACATACCACCCACACTTTCCGACTCACTCCTGTGATATGAATTAGTGGACTTTATTTACCATTCCACTAAAAGACAAGGAAGGAAAGAAAATAGAACTGCAACAGATATAACTCAAGTTAGTTTAGCAGAAACCCCAGCATGCACAATGCAAAGTTCAGTCTCATCTCTAGGTCACCACCTACCTGAATTTTATCATTTACATTCAAACTCTGCCCGGATTTATGGACCACTTCGCCCTCACCAGCATGTTTCTCATTCTGTTCAAAAGCAGAATAATGATCAAACAAACACCAGTCAGTATAATACGTAAAAGATGGCAGAAAGAGTGCAGCCTGTCCAGATAAAACTCATTAACAAATAGAGCAGCTGTTCCATCCATATTTGTTTAATACAGGCATCTAAAATCATCAAATTGTTCTAAAAAGATTACTTACATCCTGCGTTTCCTGATTTCTGATCCATATTATTTTATAAAGTTAACAGCTGTTTTTGAACAAAGACTTTTTAAAAAGTTCCTTCCTCTGCACGGCTGATATTTGCAAAACGTTTTCACTTATAGGTGAAGACGTTACTCAGTTCCTTAAGTCGTGAACGCCCTGCAGATAGAAATTTATTTATCCAACTGCTCTTCTACACTGATTTCCAAAAGCTAACAAACAAACAAAAATATTTACAAAAACAATTCAAGTTTTATTCGCAAAATGGTCAACACAAACCAACCTTGGAGTTGAACCCTACTGAGGTCATCCGCTATACAGTACAGATGTACAGAGCTCTGGCTTAGTTCCATTCCCATTTAGAAAAAAGAAAATTCCGAACCAGTTCACTTCCACCAGCGCGGCTCCCAAACTTTTATTTTTTTTAGATGGAGGACCACTTTAAAATCAAACGAGGTTCCAACAATCCAGGTAAAAGGTGAGAGTTAAATCTGTCCCTAAATCTAGTGCTACAAATAAGTTTAAATAAAAAAAACATGGATCCAAATTAATAGTTCCAAATTAAAAAAAGCATTACTCATTATTGCTTAACTATTTAATTGATTTGAAATTCATACTAAGATAATGGATAAAAAAAAGTAAGATTAAAATATAGCAATAGAAAAGATTTAAAATTGAGATTCAATTATTTTCACATTAAAAATATTTTAAATTTAAATAAAATCAAATTTTTACGTGAAAGAAAAAGCACTAGAGAAAATGGGCATTTTTCAGCTTTTCAATGTAATGTTTAATGCCATGTAAGTTACCACAATCCTCAATGTGCTATGCAAATGCCGATCAGTCATCTGAGAACGCAATTTAGATTTTAAAAATTTCATTTTTGACTTGCTCACACAGGCATGCTTTGCCTAAACCCGTAATGAACCCTCTTGAGAAAGTTTTGATGTTGAGGGTAATTACTTTCTGGCAAACAAAAAAAAAAAAAATCAACAAATTGCTTTTTTGAAATTTGTCCTTCAGAAAGTCATGGACCTGAAAATCAATCAGCTCTAATTGTAAGTCTTCAGATGCATCATCCACATCTGCTTCAAAGTATTTTTTAAAGACCTGCAGCTTTTTGGACTGTTTCTGTTGGCTGGCAGTTACTGTGATATTGTTTCTCGGTGTAACACCTAAAGTGGACAAGGTTACCAGCTTTTAGCCATTTGTGAAAGTTTTAGTTTAGTTTCAAAAGATTTTGGCAATGGACATTTTTCACCAATAAGTTCATTTTTTCCTTGTAGCTTTTAATATGAGTTGTTAAATTAAGCTGTCATGTCCCAAACAGGATCAGAGAGTTGAGGTACAAGTTTTGATTTTTCTAAGGTAAACATTTCTTATTTCAGTTCTCAGTCCAACCCCCCCCTAAACATTTCAAGACCCTTCCATGACTGAGCCAATGCACTTCAGAATGATACAAAATGTCACTGTAATCTGCTTTTCATATGGGGCAGAAAATAACAGAATTGGCAATGATTGAGTCTATGCCTGAAAATTAAACTGACACAGGATACTACAACTTTCATCACTTCACCTAAATTTAGGTATTAATAAAATTGCATTAGAATTTTCTCCATGTACTTGTTGACATGCCCAATAAGTCCTGTTTTTACCAAACATATTTTTAGCACCATTAGTGGTGATACTTTTCAGTTGGTTCCAGTTTAGGTTAAAATCTTTTGTTTCACAAACTTTTAAGTGTCTTCACCATTGCTGCATCCTTGATACCTTGTAATCCTATCCAATTCTTTTGTCAATTCAAAACCAACATTAATTCCTCTAATGAAGATAAGAAGTTGAGTGGTTCTCAAATGTCATTACTTTTCTTTTCCCATGTCTTAAATTCTTTGTGTGACTACATAAATGGTTCAAACTGGTTCACTGTTCCAGTTAACTTCTTGCACTTAATAACTTTTAACAAAGAAATACACAAATTGCAAATAACATTTAGAAGTGTAAAGAGAAACAGCTGGACCAGATCAGGAAACAAAAGAATTCAAACAAAAATTACTTAGAGGTAGTCAATAGAAGATATGATCATCCTTGACAGAAATACATGACACAGCAGCTTTGCATGCTGCTTACAACATTATGAACAAGAACAGTGAGCATTAAGTCTACTGTCCTATCAGAGAAATTTCCAGTTCTAGGAGTGATCTTGGAGGAAAGCAATGCGTCATCCTAGAGCATCCTAAGCATCATCAATAAGATTTAGATCTGGAGAACGTGGTCATATAATGCAGGCAATGGTTTGATCTTGAAAATATTGCTTGATTACATGTGGCCAATGTGGATGAACATTACTGTCCATTAAAATGAAGTTATCTCAAATAGCACCTATGTATGGCTGATATAAGGACCCAAAATCTTGTCCCCATACCTACCACCCTAAAATACATGCAGGTATGCACACCTACCTATTGAAATTCCTGTGCACCACCATAGTGATCCCTTTCCATGATGTTTGTGGGATGGTTACATGTTCCAATGTTCCACATTTTCTCCAGATGAGTATGCACCATGAGTAACATTAAAGGATAACTCTGACTTAGTAGTAAAGAAAACATGAATCCAGTCATGTGGTGTCTAAGTGACATATTCATGGAAACAATTTGACTGCTCCTGTTTAAGGTAGCATGTCAACAGATACACAACACAGGTGGTCTTGCACAGAGCCATCTTTCATGCAGCTTCCTGCATATGACTGAGACTCCTCATGGCTACAGAGAGATCAGAAGTTGAGTTGGTGTTGAAGTTCTGCTTGGCCAAGTCAAAAGTGACACACAGCCATCATCTGCTGCAGATGTGACCTGTGGTCAACCTTGAAATGGTTTTTGAACAATATCTCCATGCAGTTGAAACTGTTGAGGAAACCACACTTTTGTTCATATTTAGACATTTTACCACCTGGGTCAGCGACTGTCCAGCCCCTCTCATACCAATAGCTCTTCACCTTAGAGTATCTTCCAAATGAGAGCTACCCATTTGTAACACTGCCCTTCAAAACAAATACGAATACAAATCAGTTTTTTTTTTCCATGTCTTAATACCAAAGCTAACTTACATGTTTGCACTGGAACTCATTTGCATATTTTTTTGATAAAAATTGTTACATGAAGAGTTTGTGATGAACATTTGGTGAATAAAATTTAATCATTTTGGAAAATATTTTTGTTGCTGTTACTTAAATTAAATTTTGGAAACCAGTGTACATTGGCACTAACTACACATGCAAAAGATATACTTAAAAAAAAAAAATGAACCAAAATTATCTAAATATTTTATCTAAAATATATAGTCTTGCAAGGTGAAAACTGCTTAAAATGAAAATGTAATCTTTGATATCTATGGTAAAACTCAAGGTTAAAAAAATCATTGTCAAGTTATTAAGAACAAAAATGCTGGTGTTCTATTTCCTATTCTACTTTTATATTTGCTCAACACTTCAAGATATTGTGCAAGTACTTAACCCTCTGTATACCACCTAAAGTGCATTTGTAATCCACTACCCTTTAAATCTTTATTAGTCAACAAAGGCTGACCCAAAGTACCTTCTTCATTAATATATTGTAATACAATAAAAGTGTGTTGACTAAATAGAGTCAGTTTAATACTAACAGATGTTTCTAAACTGACACCAGATAGTGTAAGGTAAAGTTTGGCAAGGTATATTGTAGGTTAAGAAAACATTTAAGTCCAATTGTTTTTCACCAAATATTATTTGATTCAGTTTTCATGCTAAAATCAGAAACCATTAAACACATGAAAGAAATTATTTAGATATATCAATACTTCAACAAAGACTGTGCCATCTTGTGCTCTTTTTAATTAGAGTATTGAAAGCAGAGCCCAACCTGCTGCCACACACACACACACACACACACACGTGCACACATTATCTTGCACAACTATGACAAAAATAGTTGTTTATAGTTTTCTTGATAGGAGAGCTGTGGCACTGAAACTTTTGTTATTATGCAGCAAAGAATACCAGTGAGTGATAATATCTGGTTGTAGCTTTTACTGCAGGAAAACTTGCAGGATTGAAGATTAGAGAAAAAACACTTGTTTTTTTTTTGCTGAATAAACCTTTTGTATGTCAAATGTTTAAAGATAACTATGAGATTGCTAAACTGAGCAATTAAAAGATTTTAAAATGAAAGAACAGGAAAAATTTTCTATTGAAAATTGCGGAGCTATTGAAATCTCCTCATCTTAATACACTATGACAAAGACATTTTTAAGCATTTTAAATACATCTGAATGTGAAAATAAGAGGTACTGAACACCAGATGCAGAATGTCTACGCTGTCAATGTAATTTGTATTACTGTTATTTTTTGCCTAAAGCAACGAGCAATAAATAGAAGTGGCAGTGATAACTAAATTAATTGAAATGAAAAAAAAAAGAAAGGCAGCAGAGGGAAAGCAGAATTCTTCAAGCCATTCACCAAACTACCACTGTGGCACCTAAGAACTGTTGCCAGTCAGAATGATCAAATCACTGCTGATGATAAAAGAGCAAGCAAGCAATCAGCCGTAGTTCAGGTTGGAAAAAGGGCTGTGTTCTATCTAGCAGTGTTAAGAATTTCTACATCTAGCCAAAAAGGCATCACCCTTGGAAACCAAGTAAATGGATGGAGTAAAGCAGTTAGTACACGCCAGGTTGTGCCAGCCAGCTTGACATAAAGACAAAACAATGGCAACAAACCAATGGAATGCGGTGAAAACTGGCCTTAGTTTCTTGATGCCAAAGCATCTCAATCAAAAAAGGCAAAATTCTTCTCGTTCAGAGATGTGCCCTGTAAATATTTACCTCATCGTCTTCTCCAGGAATTTTTTGCAGTTCATCTCTATATTCACCATAGTCCCCCTCAAAATCGAGGGTTTCCGCTTGCTTGCTTTTCTCAACAGTGGACTTATGTAATGGAAGAGGCAAATTATTTCCAGGAAGTAACAAAGAAGGCTGTCCTTGGCGTGAACTGGAAGCCTGAAGAGGTTGATTGATAGAACCTTTATCCAAAGCTGAAGAATTAAGAGAAAGCTTAAAAGTATGATACTTAGTTGTTTCTGATCTCACCTTCGATCCTTCGACACCTGCAGACACACTTTCATTTTTCTTTCCTAAAAATTAAAAAAAAAAAAAAAAAAGATAAATAATAAGTTCCTGGAACATCTTGGAAATTCAAAAGCATTCAATACCAGACCATCTAACCTAACTGTGGTTAATGCATTCGTTTTGTGACCGTGGTAATCTCCACAAAAGGCTGTAATCATTGCCACTGAAGCCTGAAAAGAAATCCAAAATACAACTACTGCCAGTACTATTTCATAAGAGGACCTGCCTACTAAAACTACGAAAGATGACATGTGAGGGAGCTGAGAGGGAGTTTTGAGTGGTATGGAGCAAAAAGAGAGCCCTGAACTACTTCTGACCACAGATGTGGCTATACAATATCTCTAGTGTAGGCTAAGATGCACCAGCAGCAGCTAGGGAGAGTGCAGAGATAATGGTAAATTCAGCTCACCAATGCAACTAAACAGAAGTAGCTGCAGGAATGGAGAGAGCAGCATCTGGAAACTTGATTGGAACAGCTGGATTATTACCCACCAGGTCATGCTTCTGCCAGTGGCTGGTCTGACACCAGCTGCTCGCATGGCTTTACATTAGAAATTGATCCCCTTTCCATCCAGATTTTCATTTTAACCACTGCTCTCTAAGTTTTAAAAATCTTTTCAGAAACTTTCTTTCATATCTTCTACATTGAAATCTAGTTACATCTTAAATTAAAACACCGAATTAAATTTTTCCATAGAGTTTCAGGGTTATCGGAATGTCTCCTTCTTCTGCACCATATCTTAAAACAGTGTGTAATTAGGTTGAGCACAACGTATAGCTAAATCTAAGCCACTACCACTGTATGGTTAAAATCTGTTGCTGGAAATGACAAAAATTCTGTACAACATTTAAAAAAAAAAGGTTAAGTTTTTAGCAAATGTTAATTTATTGCAAACTCTAATTTGTTTTATTTTTAATTCATCGTTAATCACTTATACTGATTATATCATTAGGTGAATTCAAATTACAAATATGGTAACATAAGACTTATACTAGCATTTTATTGCACCAGCTTTTAAAAGCTGGATCCACTTCAGGAAATCTTATTGTTGGGTTTAAGCTGTTGACTTATGCTAAGGGGCTGCATGCATGAAAACCATTATTTTAAGGTGGAAATTATTTGTACATTTTCTGTATAAAACAAATGTTTTTTTTTTTTTTTAAATGAAAAAAGAAATAAAAATTTTACCATCAACATTGCCATTCTGGTTTTCAGATCCAAGGTTGATTGGGGGCTGACCCTGACTAGGTATGATAATCTTCTGAATACTGTTAAGCTGTGAACGAAGACCATCTCCAGGATTCTGAGGCTGAGGTAATACTGGATGCTCATTCTGTTTTTGATTCTCCAGCATCTTTGCATCATCAGGCTTTGCTTGATTTTGATGTTCTTCAGCCATTCTGGCATGGATGGGGTCTTGGTTCGAACTTAGCTGTCCAGGGTTTGGTTTATTTGCTCCTGGTTGGCCTGGATTAAGTTGACCCGGATTGGGCTGGGCCGCATCGGGCTGCCCCGGATTTGGCTTGGCCGCATCATCGGGCTGCCCCGGATTTGGCTTGGCCGCATCATCGGGCTGCCCCGGATTTGGCTTGGCCGCATCATCGGGCTGCCCCGGATTTGGCTTGGCCGCATCATCGGGCTGCCCCGGATTTGGCTTGGCCGCATCATCGGACTGCCCCGGATTGGGCTTGGCCGCATCATCGGGCTGCCCCGGATTGGGCTTGGCCGCATCATCGGGCTGCCCCGGATTGGGATTGGCCGCATCATTGGGCTGCCCCGGATTGGGCTGTTGTACATTCATGCCAAATGGATTTTCTTTTTCTGGTTTAGTAGTAACTTGATTTCTCCCATCATTAAGTCTTACAAAAGAAAGAAGAAAAAGTGAATAATGTGATTAGTAGTCAGCAAGTGGTTTTCTAATCAGATCATGAGGCACATCCTTCACCTTTAAACAATTAATAAACTGTAGACAATGTGATGCATTTAAAACAAGACATTCGCCATATAAGAAATTGAGCAAGCTCTCATTTTCAACAGCAGCTTAGAGTACAATATGCTGAATTTTTATGCCGTGGATGCATAAACAAACAAATGCATTCCACAAAACAAAAAGGGAGATGGATAATCTATTAGCAGTAAACAGGTAAAAAACAAAACAAAAGAGGCATGATAAGTAAAGGAAGTATTAGTTAAAACATAGCACATATCATGTATAAAGAAAAAAGGAAAACAAATTGCAGTAAATGCAACTTTTGGTACAAAATAGAGTATAAGTTTTAAAGGCCAGGAATATTTTTAACTTCATAAAAGTTCACTATCTTCTTTCATTTTTTTTTTTTTTTAATTCAAAAAGAAATAAAAGATTTAACTTTTGTCAAGCTTTAAATCTTTCTTATTAATCTGTCTCTCCACAATTATCTGGCGGCAAGTAGGTTTCATTATTTTCACTGAGATTCCATCATTTATTTATAATAAATAACCCCTGCACCGGCATCATCTTCCAACAAAAGAATTTTTGCTGTGCATCTGCTTAAAAACCTTACGTACTAAAATCCAATGAACTACAAAAGGAAAAAAAGCTGCTACTCCATCAGTAAGCATAGAAAAGATGGTGGCTCCCAGTGCTAAATGAAGCGCCACTACACCAGCTTCACATATAGTACTAAATGAAGATGTTTACTTTACTGCAAGGACTTGGCTGTATCCACCGATGTCAAAGCCAGCTTGGCTCAGCTGCTGCAGGGCTGTTGGACCCAGAGCCTTCTCAATAATGTTTAAGATGGATTTCTTCTGATTGAGCAATTCTTCAGTACAAGTCCTGCTGACATAAAGAGATTAAGTTTAGCAGGGACAGCTAGTCAAAATTGGAAAACAGAATAGTTGCGTGTGAGAATACGACATTTTCTTTCTTTCTTACAGTGTTCATGGGTGGGGGTAGAAAAAATGAAAATGCCAGCTGAAATACAACACAGCTGTTAACTTGTATACTAAGTTATCATTTTGTTGTTGCTGTTACCTGAAGTGAACATTCTTAAATTATCCAATGGCTACAAAAACTATAATTAGCCAGCCAAATGGATATTATATATGAATGGATGTAAAGACAAGTTTAATGAGGTAGTGGCCAGAACACGTACATTGGCACTTCCAACATCTGTGGCCATTGAGTTCACAGAAAGCAGTTGTGGAGAAAGGTGTGAAGGATGCACAAAGAGCATTAGACAGACATTACTTAAAAAGAGAAAAGAATTTGCAAAGAGTTTTGTTTACCATGTGGAAACTTGCATTCCTTCTTTCTCTAAGATTATTGTGCCAATGTGAGAAATTGATAAAATATTCTAGATCACACTGGAAATAATCTAAGAAAAATAGAACACAACAGCCTGCAAACAGTAAACACAATTAGCAGCTCCACTTATCACCATACAAACATCAAAAGATTCGTCATATTAAAATATATTTTGAATAATACAGAAGAAAATCTAAATGTTTAAAAGTTTAAATGCTTGGCAATGTTATGCACAAATGATTCTTACTTGAGTTTAAAACCATGTGCATACATCACATACACAAACTTGTACAGACAATAAGTATCTCTTTTTTATATACCCACAAACTAATTAAACTTATAACCTCCGTCATTGCTTAACCAAAGTGTTCTAATCTTCACTAGCACAAAACATTGTCGCAGATAAAGCAACTTAACAGTTGTCGAATAATAACCTAACAGAAGAGCTTGGAGTTAAGAGGGTGCATTGTACCCCTAGAGCAGCAGCAGTAAGAGTGATATGCTAACACCGCAACTGACTATTTATTTATAGTCCCTAAAAGCATTCAGCAAATGGCCAATAAATAGGATAGCTGTGCACCAATGGGAAAGCCTCCAAGAGCTGTACCAACCAATCAGTGCAAGGTTTAGCACTTGCCCTACCTATTCCTTTTCTAGGTTGTAATGAAAACAAACCAATATCCAGTGGTGGAATACAGACCTAGCTGTAGTAAACTGTAAAATGCTGCTTTCTGATAAACAATGTATCAACAATTAAAACAAATAGATGTCTATAATCCAAGCACACAAGCACATTCAAGTGTTAAAAATAGAAACACACCAACATTAGATAAGTTGTGATGAGCATGTGCTTCCCGGATTCTACCCCACTACAATATAATGAGACTGCTGCTTTGGTGAGTCAAATTTGTTATAACTAATAGTACGTAACCAAATTATAATACATCTCTCTACAGTCTAATTAGTATTTTATTAGTCATAAGTGTTTCTGGGGGCATATGCTAGATGTTTTAACTAAACATAAGCATTTGTGGCTATTTCTTTTGTATATATAATGATTCTCTTCTGCCTTACTTTATCTAGCAATCAATCAACCAGCTGTTGTATTCTAATCTAGATGCTGAAATCAGGCATGTAAACTGTTTTTGTAAAGATTTCCAATATGCCTGTTATTAAAGTGAATCTACAAATTTTTTTATTTTTATTTTGAAGATTTATAGATTTTTGAATAGTAAAAGTTCTGACAAAACAACATGAGACCAACCTCAGTAAATGAGAAACCTGACAATATTTCAGGCACAATCTAGTTAAAAAAAAAAACATTCCTAACTATTATAGCTGAGAAATTCATTCTAGGGAAAACCTTGTATACCATGACAATATTAAAAATAACCTGCATGTTACAAGTGAAAATATTCACTGTTAAAGAAAATTTCAGTTTCATAAGCCTTATGTCATGTCATCAGCTAGTGCATCATTCACAGGTCATCATCCCCTTTAATAAAAGTTGAAAGAGAATCAGTTTTATGCAGTAAAAAAAAACGGCTTTCATTACACAAAAATACGATATTCAGTTTTGATGAAAAGGAAAGAATGCTTACATTTCCAAATTACTCCTCAAACTGCTATCCATATTTGATAGTACTTACTTGCCACCAACCTGTCCTGCCGAACTTGCAGACTTCAGAATTCCATTCTCCTCTGCAAATTCAGAGAGACACACATCACACCACCTGTATAGCTAAAGAGTAACTCATTTAACCAAGTGTAAATCTCTTCTGCTCACCAGTGGATATGTTTATCGTTCCCCAAACGCAGAATCGTCCAATCCGCAGACTATACAATTTTTTTGCATAATTCCTGAGAATGTGCAACACAACGAGATGCACTCATTACCTAGAATTGAGCAATCACTTAATCTGCATAATCCTATGGAGTGAGCAATGGCACCTTAAGCTTATTCGATGATTGACTGAAGTCATGTTTTGTGTCATTAGTTTGATAGCAGCCCCGAGATGGAGAAAAAAAATTGTTTCAATAAATAGGATTTTATTATACTAGAATGTTTTAGACTGATATTATATTTTTGTGTTATCATTTATCACTGATTTAGCCTCATGCTCATTTTCAGCAATAAACATCAAGAACTGCAGTGTAGCTGTGCCGTCAAACTGATATTTATTATGCCAGAGTGTTTTACACTGAAATGTACTAATCTGCGATATTATAATTTTTCCATTAGTTAACTGCATGATGTAACAAAAATCCTTACGGAGGGCTTCCAGAGTTGCTGCTCATTCTGTGGTATTGTGCAGTCAAGTGTGTCTGTTCCACAGATTAAGCGAGCAGGAAAATGCCACTCCCAGGAATGGGGCAACTACCTTGCATGATCTGCGAATTGGGAGTTCAGAAAATTACACACTACCCATCTACGCCATCTGGCATCTGACACAAATCACTCTCATTTCCGCATAAAGTCAGTGCATATATTTTAGAGCTTGGATAAACTATTCAAGTTTTGAACCATTAATTTTTTTTTTTTTATAAAAAAAAAAAGAGTTTCTCTGGAAGCCAGTCCATAAAAATAATTAAAATATACAAGATTAAATAATAATAATAATAATAATAATAATAAATAATAATAATAATAATAATAATAATAATTCCAATTTTTCTTCAAGTAAAGATGTACAAACCATCTGATAACACATCAGACCCCAAAAACTGTAGTTGTCACAACTCTACTGTCTAGATGAGACCCAAATTCCATATCTTTAGAGCTCTTGACAACACGATAATGTTGAAAAATAAACTTCCCCTGAGGAAAGACAGTATACGAGCATTTAAATTATTTCATCAAGCAAAGTCTGATGTGGGAGCAACCAATAGAAAGGCTACATCCTCTCCCTTAACTAGAATCCGAAACATGGACATGAGTGAAAAATAATTTCCTTTTTCTGTTTTTCTTGATACAACTACTCATGGAGCTAGAGAGGTCATTCATGAAAATAGTTGAAATGCTGCTGCTTTTTTCTTTGAGGAAGTGAAAGATGTAGAACATAAATATCAGAAAAGGTATAATGGCTAAAGTAGAACCTAATGCCACAGGGCTCCAGATATTAGCTCACAATGCATTACTTTTGGCTTTCACCACCTGCAGGTCAAACAGCAAGTCGTTTTGTTTTCTCTGGTGACTTTTGTGGTGGTTAAGATACTGGGAGAAGAAATGCATCTTTCTCCTCAAGAGCTGACACACAACATGGTTATCGATTGATGATTGATTTTTAGACAAGTCAGCTCGTATAAACACTCACAAACAGCTAAAAGAGAAAAAAAGAAAAATTCTAGTAAAATAAAACAACAACAAAATTGCATCCCAAATGAAAAAGAAGAGTCAAAGGGGTGTTGTCAGAAATATAACATTATGCATGGAGTTGTCAGAAATATAACATTATGCATGGAGTCAGGTCACCACTTGCTCCGACTTAAACCGGCAGACATGACTCTAAGAGAGATCAGCCCTTGTGCAGTAATAATCAGCTGACCCATTTTTAGCTCATTTGTAACCACTGGAGAAAAATGGCTTAACAACGAACATTGCAACTTGGACAGATCAGAGACAACAAAGCGAAAACATGGTTTAATATATGACAAAACAGTCAAACAATAAATATAAATTTGTCACTATAAATGACTGGATTCAGATTGTACTGGACAACAAGGCCACACTGATATTTAATTTTTTCCCCCAAACTGAGCAATTAACCACCCCATCTAGTGACAGCAGGGTGATGGAATATGTAGAGAAAAAGAGAATCGTGTAGTCAGCTTGCTTTATTTGTATTTTTTAAAAATGTTTAATATGGCTAGGACAGTCCGTCAATAAGCTCTCAAATTCATTGAAATATTTATTTCTAAGGAAAAATAATGCAGATCAGGAATAATTGCTGTGTCAACCATTTTCTTTGGTCCCCACCTTTTTTTTGTTCCCATTGATGCCATTTGAAACTCATTTAAATTGAACTCTTTATTGTTGGAAACTACATTGTTTCAAAGGTATAATTGTCTGGATTACTATTCAAAAGATTTTAAATTACAGTCAAGAAGCCATTTCCCAAGAAACAAAAAAGAACATTTTTATTTCTGAACGATGTGTTCAGTGACTATCCTTCTGATATAATCATTAAGCTAGTAATGATTCCTTGTTGAATGTAGCTTCTTTCAGGAGATCATGCCATTGGAGAGAGAGCAAGTATTGAGCCCACAGTGATTCTCCACCCAAACTAGCATTGCTATCAAAATCAGGTGAGTATAAATTGTGCTTAAAAAGCTCTATTCCTAAGTCTTAACTGTTTTCTGCTCGCACACAGTATTCACAGATTTTCCATCTTTAAATTCAGTTTCCTAAATAAATCATGCATCATTTTCTTATCTCAGAATTTTCATTTTAGGTGTTACAAAAAAAAAAAAAAACTCAAAGAATATTAAATTGAGCTAAAACATTAAATTCTTTTTGCTGTCAAAAAGGATTGCAAACCAGCAGATTTGTCAAGAAAATATAGCATGCCTCCATACATCATTTTGGATTGGATAAAAAAAATGCTGCTGCCAAAAAAACAAAAATATGAAAGTACAGAATTTAGACCTGAGAGGAAGAGAATGTCTTGCTAAATTTGAGAACACTGATGCTGCCTCTTTATTAATGGTCCACTATTAATGACAAAGTCAGAAGAATTTGCAGAAAAGCTAAGTCACTTGGATTGGAAGACCAATGGTTGTTTGGATAGCTTCAAAGGATGACATAATATCACATTCAAAGCAATATGTGGGTAAAGCGCCAATATAACCAATGATAGTCTTTGTAAATGGCATTTGGATCAATTCCCACTGATGTTAAAGTTATACTATACAAGCTATAAAACATTTACAATGTGAATGAAATGGATCTGTTTTGGCAAAGCCTGCCAGACAATACTATGGATCTTATAGGGCAGTTGCCATGATGGAAAGAAATCTAAGCAGAATTTAATGGTGATGGTGGCAACCAACGTGAAACAAATCTCTCAAACTTCCAAGGCATGTAATCAGAAAGGCTAAAAACCAAGGTGGTTTAAAGAAGTTCAGTCCTTGCCCAGTAAGAATGACGCTCAATCAAACAGCTGGATCATGAGTTATATACAGTGAAACCTCAATTTAACAGACTAATAGGAGGGGAGAGTGCCCATTAAATCCTGATGTTTAAATATGCTGTTTACATACAATCTTATATAATGACCATATCTGATATATACTGACTTAAAGATTCACCATATGTCTTCTTAATCACTATACTATGGTGTTTAAAGAAATGCCAAAGCCAACCATCACTAGCCTGAAACTATCTTCATGTGCTTTGCTAATGTATTCACAGTGGAGCAAAGTTAAATGCCATGGACATTTATGCCACTAGAACATTGCTGCACATAACACTTATATACAGCTTTCTTGAAGTTTTTATTCTGCCATCAATTGATGAACCACTGGCTGAAGTATCAACATCAAACTTTAATGGAAATTGTTTGAGCTTTTCCTTGCTCTTACAAATATCTGACACCGTTTGTTTCTTCACGCCATACTCTTGACACATGTGGGCACCAACACACCAAACTCATGTTTCGCTATCAATTCAAGTTTTTGTGAAACACTCAAATTCACTCGCTTTCTTTTCACATCTCTATCTTTAGAGGCCATGGTTGATAACTCCTGTTCACTTTAGATGCTAATAAAGCATAAACAAATGCTAAATTGAAAGCAAAACTCGTGAGGTAAAAAATGATGCTTTATCATGGAATACAGTCAACAACAGAGTGGGAGATGGATACCTGCAGATGCCCCCACAGTGTCGATGCATGTGCAAGTGGCGCCAAAGCAAAATATTTTTTGCACAGCTCAACGCAGACTTTTTTTGGGAGACTAGACAGCATCCATTGCATCCAAAGTCCATAAAATCGAGGTTTTGCTGTACCAACTGGCTGCAGAAACTCAACTCAGTTCACAACTGAATAACATTGCATTGCACTAATTGTGGACAACTGCTGAACCCAATCTTCAATTAAGAGTTTAAAATCCATGGTCTTTTACCTGCCACCTCACACCACGAGCAAGCAGCCTATGGACCAGAGTATAACTCAGGCTCTGAAAGTGTATTACGAGGAGGCAAAGGTCTAATAAGCAACATCTAATGGCAATTGATAAAAATAAAGTTTTCAAGCCTACCATTCTGGATGTAATAATAAATTTTAGAGGAGCATGGATGCAGATATCAATAGAAAACATCAGAAAATAGTTTCATTGCATTATCTCAGAGCAGTCTGACAACAAATTTTAAAAAAAGAGTGCAGCTGCAACCATCACCAATCCAGAACCAGTAAAACTCTTACTGCAGACACCTTAGGTGACAGACCAGATTGCATTTCACAAACATATCAACATCAATGAAGATGTGACAATTTATGGAAAGTTTTCAAAAGACAATACTGCAAAGTTAAAAGGCAGTGATGGCCAAGCAAGTGGTGATAAAGAGGAATTCAGTTACTCAAACACCACTGTCCCATCTTGGTCTCAAATCTCCGAGATATACGACTAATTTAAGGTGTATGTTGCAACAGTTACAAACACTCAGTATATATATGATGTTGTTATTCATTTAGAAAACTTTATTGATCAACAAAATAGTCCAAAAAAAAAAAAATAAAAGGTAAACAGACAAAAATTTTTAATTTTTGTAAGCCCAGTGCATAATACATTTAATCTGGTCAGTAGATCATACACTGAAAGCTACTCTAACATTTTTCTAACTTGTACAATTATTTAATGTATTTATTAAAACTACTCCTGTTGTTTACTACATACATGTAAATTTATTATTAAATTGTCATATCTTTATATAATGTTTGTATCTTAATTTTTACTATTTGTTGTCTATAAAGCAATAAACAATTTTTAAAAAAAATGAGTTGCCCTGTTTTTGCCTAATTCAAATGGTACAGTGTACCGATTTTCTTCTTTCCTTGCAGGTATAATGAACTTATTTCCAGTATTGTGTGAAAAGACTGCAAATATAGGACAAGAATTTAATAATATTTCAAATAAATTTGAGAATGGCAATGCTATCAATATTATGGACACCCCCACCCTCTTCCAGATTGAAAATCTGTTTAAATGAACTCTCAATGAGTCAGCTATTTTTGTTACCCACTCCCCTTTCCTCCCACTATGGGTTTGACTTTGGGGGGGAGGTAGATGGGGTGGTGTGGTGCGAATTTAACTAAACAAGTCTGAATTACATTAAATGATCCATAACAGTTTCCAGTTTGTGGCTCTGCCAGCAAAGCAGTTTGCCTGCCTGCCTGCCTGTCACAATGCTGCTGACTCATAATGACATTTTGTTTTGATTTATTACAAAACAGTACATCATAGACCTGCCAACTGTTTCCATACTGGTTTGTTGTTGTTTTTTTTTATCTAGCTTCTTTTTTCATCTTTTTTCTTAAAATCCACTCAGTAGACTTATAAACTTATAAATAAATTTCACCATTAGTTTACCAGTTTGTTTTTGAGTAAAGAGCACAGCCTATATATATATATATATATACTCAATGTGTTGTTATCATAAAAAATACTCATAATCACTCAAAAACTTCTATTTCATATCCAATCCTTTCAGCTACATATATAAATAAATGAATAAAATTAAAATTTCTTCTACCTTCTTCATGCAGCTAAATAAAATAGGGTAGCATAACAATCAGGATGCAGACATCGCTCCTTCTAACTTGTGATTTTGCCGTCTAACATGCATTCTTAATTAGCCCGCTACCTCTGTGGCACCGCCTTCTGTCTGTCTTTTGCTCAGTTCAAAACTAGATTCACACTTTGACGAAGGAAGCTGACATTTATCTGTAGACTGTGATCAACATTACAATTACAATAATATACCTAAAAATAAAAAAAACTTTATATTTTCAATACCCAAATCCAAATTGCAACTTATTAAATAAAATTTCTTACCTTTTAATTTTTCAAGCTCTTGTTTTATTCCGTTGCTGTTTTCCTCACAGGTTTTCTTTACAAAAAAAAAAAAAATAACACTTAGTTTGGTAATCTTTGTTATAATGTTTTGGCAATATTTCATAATTTTCAAGATTAAAATTTGCATTAACTCTTAACAATTATTATCAAGATATTTCTTGAAAGTGCAATGAACATGACAACAACAAAAATAAAATTAGAAAATTATGGGGCAAAGATTTGTCAGCAATCTTTATTCAATGCCTTTCCTAGAAAACAAATACTGGTTGCCATAACTGTGCACTTACCAATGATATATCTGATATTTCATGCATAATTATAATGTATTATTGTATACAGTCACATGTATATGACTGTTAGAAAATATATACACGACAAAATGTGTTACAATAATATGGTGAAATTTTGAGCCAAAACATCTTTTAGAATCAAATATCCTTCTGGGAGTACACTGTGCATGTGTGATCCTGTGTGTGCTAATGTGATGAGGAATTAACAACACTAGAGAGTCAACAATTTGTGGTAGATTAAAAGGATGATGACATTCTGATCAGCTTTTCACGATCACATTAATTAATCACAGGCCCAAAGAAGTGGATTAGCTGCAGACATCAACGCCACCACCAACATCGAGACATTGAAGAACAAGGGAGCAGTACAACATGAAATGTGTTTTCACAACCACCAGTTCCTCCAGTTATTACAGATGTTCAAAACCGATCATTACCATAATGATATTTAGCCAACTTTCACTTGAACATCCCCAGTATCTCAGAAATAAAATTGCTACTGATTTTTCTATGCATCACTTGCTATCTTGAATAGATTAAGCAAAAGGAATGCAGTATTAAACAAAAATAGTGGATTAAAAAAGATAGACCAGCCATCTTTGAAGCCAAAATTTTTTTAAAATCAGAATTTTATACCAACCTATTGAAAGCATTATTTGTGGCAGAGAATGCAAGATGAAATGAAAAAAACCTACAAACAGATATTGTTTCAATCTAAAATAATTTTCAGTTTTAGCTATTGATTACCCATGATCCTTCATTGTTTCTCATGTCTCTTTAATGAAGCACATAGTTGGAGCTTGTTTCTTGTGTTGTTCTCAGAGCTACCTGATGCACTATTTTCCCTTTCCAGTTAACTTTTCTTGATTTTTTTCTCTCCACTCCTTGATTCAATTTTTCCTTTGACTCTCCGTATCATCGTTGTAAAATATTCCACCAGAAGTTGAGAGGCAATTGGCTCAGTCATGCTGTACCTTTTTGTACTGTAATTTTTTGCAATATTCCTTTCAGAGAATGTGATGTCTGATGCCTCAAAGGTAAAGCTGCTTTCTGCTTAGATGTGAACAAGAAATGACCTAAAACAACTAAAGGAATGCATAGCAGTACTCTATAACAATGCATAATAAAGAACCATGGATGACTTTACAAATATGTTTGAGGCTGAATTTAAACGTGGTGAAATTTATGTACAATCAGGAAAATTCTCCAAACCGCACTTGAAAAGGCGTGTGATCTTATGAGCAACCACGAATGATTGGCTCAAGTTGATCCAAAAAACGGCGACTCCAACAGAAGAAGATCTCTGCATCTATCCCAACAATTCGCTGGAAATACCGTGTAAAAATTGGACGAAGCCTTCTTTGGGAAAGGTGTAACAAATGAGCATTGTAGTAGTGTTTTTTTCATTTCACAATAGTGCTTTATTGTTCTTTGTTATTTTTATTGCTTCATCGCATGCTTCAATCAAAAATAGGAACATTTCAGATGTCTAACCTCAAGTAAGTAAAAAAAATTTCATAAAAAAATAAAAATAGAAGCTGTATTTCATTGTACGTTCATATAGAACAAAGTAATTCTGCGATGTCACGGAGGTATCTACGTATCTGAATACTTAAGTAAACTCTAGCTAAGAAAGTTCATTACTGATGCAAAGGCAGTTAAAAGTAAATACTAGAGTCGTGAAAACGTTTAATTTTATTTAATTCAGTATCTGTCATTTTTAAAAAAACGAGATCCCTACCAGCCAGATGACAGCCCCTGTTGATCATGCTGGTGAGCAAAAATACGAAATCTATTAGGGAAACGGGCACTTCCTCTTCAAAACAACACACACCTAACGTAAAATATTGTCAGGTAGGGAGGCAACGCCTAGTGATGGCAACCAGGCAACAAGAAACCACTGATACCCTGCTAACTTGTGCAATGATTGTAGTTAAGAACAAAAGAAACATCGATTTAGCGAATGGGAACAACTTGAATACAGGCACTATGCTCGTGACCTTGTTAAATACTTCGCCGGTTTGTCTGCTTTGATCTTCCTTGACAAACTCCAAACCTAAGTAGGTCTGTTTAATCGCGAATATTTTAAACATTGTAAACTGGTTGTTGTTGTTGTTTTGGGCCTGTATCGGGGCGAGCATTCATTGATTCCCTGCCCCAGTATCGGGCGACTAATGACATCCGTTGGGGGGCGTGTCGCATCATAACTTATGGACTCGAGGTAACGATCAGCGAAGCAAGATCTTGACCATAACTCTTGATGTTGGTCTATCAATGCTTCCCGCTGATTAGGTCTGAGGAGGAGACGACGGGTGGTTTCCGTGTACCCGTGATCTCTCCCCCCCCGGCGCCTTGGGATGGAAACCTAGCCGCCGCCATCAAGCGAATGACTGCATCGGACATTCTCTGTCAGCCCGTTCCAATCCGCTCCTGATATACGCTTCGTAAGCGATCCCAAACACTGGCAGAGGAACTCGGCAACAACGGAGCCATCTTCTAACCGTAATCGTCGCGTGTCCGTAGCTTCTTTGGCTTCATTACAGACACGATTTGTTTTTTGGTTTGCTTCGGAAAAGGAAAATTAGGTTTATAACGTAAGCAATGGCAGGTAAAACGTTACGACAAAATCAATACGAGAAGATCAAACCATCGATTAAAGCGATCTAACTTTCGTCTTACATTAAATTAGCTAAGCGGCATCTTGTCGTGGTTGGCGAAACCAACCGCACGTAACCCGAGACCTAAAGCAAGGTGCGAGGCGCCTTGTGAAGCCTGACGTGGGCGAAGTCAAATAGTCCGCTCACCAAACGTTTCTTCAGGTCGTCCACCTCCAGCTTAATCCTGCTTTCGACCGGGAGCCGCAGGACTTGCTTCTCCGCCCCTTCGGTGGCTTCGATCTCTATCCGCTCGACCAGGCGTTGGCACTTTTTTAGTTCATCCACCATCGTCTCACCCCGCCTCTCGACCAACATCCTCTTGGAGGCCGACAGCTCCAGCTTGACCTCCAGCTCCTTCATGCGGCTCCTGAAGCTCCAGTAGCTGGCGCCCAGGATAACCAGAACGACGAAGAGCCCGATCAGCAGGAACTGAGGGGATTTTCCTTGAGGACGCATAGCATCTACTTCACCTTTACGCCCAGATATTTGAAGCAGCTTTATTTATCGAGTGCTTGGTAACTTTAAACCAGCTAATCAAGTTATCTCCCACAATTCTCTTCCCTTTATTGTGTGCTGTTCAGCTATTCCTTTGTTCAGCTTGAACTCTGAATAAACTTTTGTTGCTAGTCGTTACAGGAAAGCGTGGTTTGCAGTATTCACAACAGAGCCTGCATCTCGGATGATGGCGCTTTTGTTGGGGATGCCGAGGAGGAGAGATCCTGGCAGATTATTCGACGCGAGGTGTTCAGGTGCGAGTTGCTACGCGGAAGCAGAGACGCCTGTCTACCACCACAGGCGGGCTTGGGGGCTCCGATCAAAAGCGCTGTTCATGGGCCATCCCAAACATAAAAAAAAAACAAAAAACACCGCCACCAACGAAAAAGAAAGAAAGTTCTGTATGTAAAGTTTTATGTCCTATCCATCCATAGGTAATTAATTATTCAAGTTAAACTATCAACTACTCCAGTTAAGGGAGAGAAACAGAGCATGAAGAGTCAGATATAGCTCTCGCAACACGAGAGATAAATAATCAGCTATGATCATAAAGAGAAAATACAATTGTATTTTGAACGTACATATATGTGATGGAGGTTCAAAATACAACTGGGTATATAGAACGTACATACATGTGATGGAGGTTCAAAATACAACTGGGTATATAGAACGTACATACATGTGATGGAGGTTCAAAATACAACTGGGTATATAGAACGTACATACATGTGATGGAGGTTCAAAATACAATCGGGTATATAGAACGTACATACATGTGATGGAGGTTCAAAATACAACTGGGTATATATAGAACGTACATACATGTGATGGAGGTTCAAAATACAATTGGGTATATAGAACGTACATACATGTGATGGAGGTTCAAAATACAACTGGGTATATAGAACGTACATACATGTGATGGAGGTTCAAAATACAACTGGGTATATAGAACGTACATACATGTGATGGAGGTTCAAAATACAACTGGGTATATAGAACGTACATACATGTGATGGAGGTTCAAAATACAACTGGGTATATAGAACGTACATACATGTGATGGAGGTTCAAAATACAACTGGGTATATAGAACGTACATACATGTGATGGAGGTTCAAAATACAACTGGGTATATAGAACGTACATACATGTGATGGAGGTTCGAAATACAACTGGGTATATAGAACGTACATACATGTGATGGAGGTTCAAAATACAATCGGGTATATAGAACGTACATACATGAGATGGAGGTTCGAAAAATTGAGGAACTGATCAATGTTTGTAACATTATATGATGTGTCGCATACATTACACATTATTCGAGCGTTATCGTTGGTACCGTCTAGATTTGTGTATTTGACAATATTGTAATAAAAACTATACAGCTATTCATATAGACACACACAAACACACATTGCCATTTGTATCATCCAATATAATTTATTTATAATACAAATACACAAATAAGGCAAACTTCCTAAAGCTAATTTATACACGAGTAATTAATTATACCGATAGTAAGTAGACAATTTATTCGAAAAGACATAGCCAAATGAAAATGGTTGATCAAATTGGATTCTACTTTATTTGTATTTGATTCGAAGATATCTGTAGTCAACATTATTCAAATATTATAGATACACAGCAAGTATAATTTCCAACCTTACGAAAAATTATAATGTCATAAATGACAAGGATAATCTCATCAACTCGCATCTGAAGTCCGCCATCGACAATATAAAACATTTGGAGTGAAGAACAGAACAAGCTCTTCAGTCTTGTAATTGAAGATAATGGTGTAGTTTTGGTTTTAGATCACATCAGAAAACGAAGCTATCGAGGCATTTCCCAGAAGCGAAGAATGGGCTTGTCGCTTCAAGAACACGACGACTGTCGGATATGTGGGGCGGGTGTGTGTGTGTGTGTGTGCTGGCAGTGCCATCTGCTAAGCAACCAAAACCTGACAGTGGGACAACACCCCCAGGGCTAACCATCACAGCAAGACGAACAAGCTGAGCTGCAGTCGCAGAGCCTCTCAAAGTTACGAGCGCCAAACGGATCGGAGGCATTTCCTGGCAACATTAACGAACTCGCTTTCCACACTCGAGCGGGGAACCAAGTCGTCCATGCGGTTACCCCCGATTTAAAAAATATACCTCAAGAAGAAGTCTGAAAGTGTCACGAGGCTGGCTCGGGAAAGCTCATTGCCACCTCTGCTGGTTGCACGCTGATAGAAGTACCAAAAACAGATGCGAGTTAATTACCCAAGAGCTGCCGATGATAGGAACCGAAATAATCTGCCGCAAAATCAAAAACCCACAAAAGGAGTGACATTCACAAAGATCCGGGGAAAAGGTGCGTCTCCAATGGAAGTTTGCGAAGACAAATGACGAGGAATCTGAGGAAGCTAATTTCTGGCGACTGTTTCTCTGGCACTACTGTAATGGCAATCAAGAACTGCGAAGCAAAGCAAATGGACAAGGGCAACATAATAGACAAATTTCCAAAGCAAGATCATCGAAATTTGCGTCGTGGGTGCATTCCTCATGTTCGATTGTGCTTGTTGTACTTATGCATTTACATAAATAAATACTAACTGATACGGAATCCTTTTCTTAAACCTTTATAAGTTCATAGATGAAAATTCGACTACAGACTGTGCATTACAAAATCAGGCGCAAAAATATGGGGCCTCTTCATAGTTACGTTGGCAGTTATTTACTTATTCAAAGCTTTAGCTAGACGACATTTGGAGTGTGTTGGCAGTCTAACGACAGTTCAAAGATGGTGCTTTACTGAAACGGCAGGTCACAGTTATCCTGAACGTGTAGCAAGACTGGGATTTCCTACTCTTGGATACCGCAGATTGCGCGGAGATCTAATAGGCACTTCTTTAAATCTCTAAAAGATGAGGAAAAGGTAGACAAGTAAACATTCTTTACTGCCTCCTGATCTCAAAGATCAAAGAGACGTAGTTCTAAAGATTCTGAGGAACATAGTAGTAGGAGGCTAGATTTATAATCCTAATCCTAATCCTAATTCTAGTAGTAGTAGTAGTGGTAGTAGGCTAGATTTATAATCCTAATCCTAATCCTAGTAGTAGTAGTGGTAGTAGGCGGCTAGATTTATAATCCTAATCCTAGTAGTAGTAGTAGGCTAGATTTACAATCCTAATCCTAATCCTAGTAGTAGTAGTAGTAGTGGTAGGCTAGATTTATAATCCTAATCCTAATCCTAGTAGTAGTAGTAGTGGTAGGCTAGATTTATAATCCTAGTAGTGGTAGTAGTAGGGGGCTATATTTATAATCCTAATCCTAGTAGTAGTAGGCGGCTAGATTTACAATCCTAATCCTAATCCTAGTAGTAGTAGTAGTTGTAGTAGGCGGCTAGATTTATAATCCTAATCCTAATCCTAGTAGTAGTAGTAGGCCAGATTTATAATCCTAGTAGTGGTAGTAGTAGGGGGCTATATTTATAATCCTAATCCTAGTAGTAGTAGTAGTGGTAGTAGGCAGCTAGATTTATAATCCTAATCCTAATCCTAGTAGTAGTAGTAGTAGTAGGCTAGATTTATAATCCTAGTAGTAGAGTAGTAGTAGTAGGCTAGATTTATAATCCTAGTAATGGTAGTAGTAGGGGGCTAGATTTATAATCCTAGTAGTAGTAGGCTAAAGTTACTTAGGCATTTAATCAGTAACAGAATAGGGAATGTATGGAACAGTTTGCCGGCCGTAGTTGTAGTCTACTGCAGTGAATAAATAAATAAATAACCAACCAAGTGTGCGAAGATCAAGCATTCGATTAAAGCGGTTTAGATGTTGTCCGACACCGGCCCCTCGAGAGGCAGGTGCCCATCGGGTGGCGAAACCAATCGTCCACCCCGCGAAACTCGAGTCGCCCTTATTATCATCATCATCTTTAAAGTCTAACGCACCCGAAGCCAGAATAAGTCCACTCACCAGCCCTTTCTTCACCTCGTCCACCTTCAGGTTAATCTTGTTTTCGACCGAAGTCAGCTCGACCTCCTTCCCCTTCAGCTGCTCCCTGTTCGACATCAGCTCGCTCTCCATCTTCGCGGCCTCGCTCTTCGCCACGTCCACCCGGGTCTGGCACCTCTTCAGCTCGTCCACCATCGCCTCGCCCCGCCTCTCGGCCGACAGCCTCTTGGAGGCCGTCAGCTTCAGCTTGTCCTGCAGCTCCGACAGCTGCAGCGCCAGCTCCTTGTTGCTGTACGACAGGCTCCAGTAGTTGAACCCCAGGATAACCAAAGCGACGCACAGCCCGATCAGCAGGAACGGAGGAGACCTTCCTTGAGGACGCATAGCACCTCTACCGTTGCCAGCCATTACATTTACCTTCCGCTTTCCGAGTGGTTGACGGAGCCTCGTCGATTGCGCATGCGCGCAAACCGAGTTATCTCCCCTCCCTCTCTTCGATTTACTGAATTCTGTTCCTCGTGTATTACCGAGTAGGGATGCTTCCTTATGGGATCATCTCTAATCCGAATAAACCCTTGTTGCCGGTTGTTTCGTGGGTATTTCTTCCCTTTTTTTTTTTCCTTAACATTTACACACGGTCCTGCAGTACTTGTAACGGTGCCTCCCGTATCCCGGACGATGACTATCTCGCCGGAGGGGGGTGGGGTGCCCAACGAGGAGAGAGAGACAGAGACCCTGCTCGATTATCCGACTGGAAAGGCGACGAGCTGGCCCCGCGGAGACGGCAGAGGCAGTTGTTTCCCCATTCAAAGCTGGAGCTAGACCACCCCTGGATCGTGTTGGCGCGACAGTTCGCTTTACCGAAACGGCAGGTGTAGCGAGGCTGGAACGTCCTCCTACTCTTGGATACCGCAGATTGCGCGGAGATCTAATAGACGCTTTCTTTAGGTGGTTCTAAAGGTTTCTGGAATCGTAGTAGTAGTAGTAGTTGTGGGCTAGATGTACTTAGGCATCTAATCAACAATAGACTAATACTGATGTCGTAGCACAGTTTACCGCAGTCAATATGTTGGGAGCTGTATATGATTCCTACCTCCTCTCCACACACATCTACAGTTGTAAAAGATTGCCAAGGTTGCCGGAATTTATTCGCCTCCTTAGTCATCAAGAAAGTTTAATTTAACGAGTGAGAAAATTAAAATTCCTAATTTATTTCTAATTAAAAGAACAGCTTTTATTCCATATGTGTTTTCAGAATACAGGTGAGCTCTAACAATGCCCCCCCTCTCTCTCTCTATATATATATATATTACGCATAAAGAAGTTTTAAGATAGTTTTTACATATTACAAATAAACAAAAATCAACCTTTCGAAAAAAATTGTATTAAAATTAGGTTTCACATAAAAACAACATAGCAAAGAAATGGTACAGATTTACCTTTAGAATGCGCTAGAATAATTGCTATGTTAAATAAATATTTATCATGAGAACATTGATAAACTAAGCAATTTTAAGACGAGACTGAAGTAATATGATTTTGTTGTAACAGCAGATAGTAGTAATAATTTTATAAAAGTAATTTAAAATTAGGGTTCTTCAACTGAGAACTCGTGGAAAAATGTGGTGTATGCTTTTATTTGAAAGAAAATATCCAAAAAAAAAAAAGAAAAGAAAGATATTTGACAGCATAGATATCTTTGCCAGATCATTTACAGATCAACGAAAGTACTAAAATATAGATTTTATCATACATATGTAAAAAAAAAACAACAACCAACAACAAACATAAGTTACAGATATTGATGCAGTGTGACGTATTTAAAGATGCCCCAATTCGAAACTTAGGAAATCTGGTAACAGACAAAGGAGGCGAATTGTCTCCCCCCCCCCCGCCTCGGTTACTTCCCCTTTGTGAGCGAGTCTCGAATTTGCCCAAGATGGCAGCTCCCATAAAAGTTTCCCAGTCTCGGTTCGCACTGCTGAAAGTTGAGGACGACGATGAAGACGACACTGTCGAAAAGGAAGCGCGGAACAAGGCTAAGCCAATCCAGCAAGCCAAAAAGAAGCCTAAGAAAAAAAAGAAAGAAAACGTTCAAAGTAACACGGCGGAGGTAACGGGGGTTCTGTCTGTTAATCCATTTTTAAACAGGTCTGCTAACATCCCTCCTGCGAGTCCCTGACTCTCTCCCCTCCCCACCCAACCCAACCCAACCCTTTTCTCAAGTCAAGTTCGGATCCGAGTGGATCCATAAGGAAGGGAGATAGAATTCTATTTAACTTGCAGTCCCGGATGATGCCGAGATAACTGGTTCTTTTTCGTCGTTATTCCCTGTCGCTGTACCCATCCCACCACCACCACCGGCCGCTGGTGGCAACATCTGCAGAATTCGAGTTCGCTTAGCCGTTATCTTCTGCTGCAAGAAGACAATTCCAGGATGATCGTGGCTTGTCTTGCCCCTTCTTCTGTTTCGTTATTTATTTATTTATTTTTTTTACGACGAACGAGGTGCCCTTTTCTCGCTCATTTCTTTCAGGTTTTACTCTTCAGTAAACTTTGTCGCTATAAAAATCTATATTTCATATAATTTCTCGGAATCCAAACAGTCTGGGGATATCTAGATAGAAAGCACATGCCAACCTGAGATTGCATGGCTAGTGTTTCTTACTGCATTGGATAAGGCTTGCAGTTTTCTGTTATTGTGTTTTTTTTTTAAATTAGAAACACAAGTATGAAGCTTTTTTCGGAAATTTCCTCAAATTCCCAGGATTTTAAAATTATATAGGCTCAGGCAATTTTGCATTGAAAATATTTTTGTATTCAATTGAATGTTGCTATTAGATTCCCTAAGGTGAAACTGCTTATTAAATTTAGAGCTTGTATAATGTTGTTGTTGTCTTTTCTTTCTTAAACTATTTCCATAACATATATAAAAAATATTAATAAAAGCATTAAATTTGTATTTTGAATGTTGCGACCTAATAATTAAAGAATAGTGTTTGTTTTCACTTGTCTAAGGAAGATATGAAAGATTAAAATCAGTACATTTTAATTTTGAGGATTTGTAACTTGAATTGCAGATCTCACAACACATGTTTATTATTTCATTGTGTGTGATAAGTTTTATCAGATGAATTAAAGTAGTTTTTCATTTGTTCTAGATGTTGGATTTTAAATTTTAAATGGAGGTGGAAATAAGTTAATTAATTTTTCTTAAAATAATGAAGGATGCATAATTTTACATTAAAAAAGAAAATTGCTTTGTACTATCAACATGTGATTTTGTTACAGCTATTACAAATCTTTCAGTGTTGGCTATGGAATAAGAATGTTCTCAAAATCCAGGGTAAATTTTAGCTGTTTGAATCATCAGTTTATTGGTTTGATCTTTGGCAGAATTTAGTCTCATATGCTACAGTGTGTGATATTGTATCTGTACTTATCACCTGATGTACATAAATTTTTATGAAGGATAACATTCAGGCTCGTTCACAATGTTTTGTCCTTTGTAAGTTTTTCTGCTACCATTAAATGTAAGTCAAAGCTTGACCACTTTATTTTGAGGAGGATCCACCAATAACAAGATAAAATAATAATTGGATGAGTTTGAGTAAAAGTATCTTTTCTACCACTTTGATTCTTTAAGAGTTTCTTGTTTGCAGCTAAGGAATCTTGCATTTGGAAAACCTGGGATCAAGCAAAAAATTACTTCTCAAGGTCATGGTAAAGGTCAGAAAAAAGTGGCAACAAATGAACAGTGGGAAGAATGGAAACGAATTGATGAAGAGGTAAGAGAAATGGATTCTTTAAGTATACAAAGCTGTTTGTTTATTGAATGTCACAACTGCTCAGAGAAGCTACAACATCTGCTTGAATTATTGTTTACCTTTTGACTCCTAACAATGTAGTTTTTAACAAAAGGTAAATCAGTAAGGACTGGTTCCTATTTTACTGGAATTTAAGTATTTTTTTTTTCTTAAAAATATTTACATCTGGGTAAAGTATAACCAACTACTTTGATCATTCTGAGGATGATATGATCATCTGGTAGCACTGGTGACTGCTGATTTAGCCATGATGTTTGTGTTAGTCTATCTCAATCTGTCCGGCCTGAGAAAGTATGGTGGTTTTTGACTACCCATCTCTCTCTCTCTCTGAAGTTTTGTCTTCTCACACCAGTCAACAGTAGAACCATGTTGCAAAAGAAGGAAAAAAATATATTCCTGAAAACCCCCACAGTTGGCAAACCTGCGGTTGGTGAGGGAAGAGCTGGTATTATACAGTCTTAGTGAATTACTATTCTTCTGGGCTCTCTCTTTATATTTAATTTTGGCATTTTCAACTCTCAAAGTTTTTTTACACGGTTACCCCTGTATTATTTTTTAATACTAAAGTCATACATATTTAAATTTTGCTTTTTTTGTTTTTGCACACATATTTGGAGAATTTTTTTTTTTTTTTAAAGTGTAGCATATTTTTTAATTTAAAGTTTTTTTTTTTTCTCTCTCCTTATTGGCAAACATTTCTGAAAGAATTATGTTACCACGTTATGGTTTTTAACTCTTTTTTATTTGTTGTAATTTTGTTTGTTGTTCAATTTTCTGCTGATATTTTTCATCTTATAATATTTTTTTTTAAATTTATAAAAACATTTATTTTCCTCAGTACAATTTGAAAAAATTTTTTTGTTATATTCAGCTTACATCTGATGCATATGAAAAAGACCTTCAGCAAGCTTTGATGTTAAGTAAATTAGAATCAGAAGAAAAAAAAGCAGTAAGTAAATGTTTATTAGACACTTGAATAACCAGTTGCTGGTTTTCTATAACTGTCATTACAAATCTCTTCTTTCTAACTTCTTAAAATTAAAAAAAAAAACTTGTTAGGTAAGCAGTTTTTAAATTCAGAAGCATCTTTCTCACTTCTGTAATCTCAGTTTATTTCTATACTAGCTGGGATACTTGGCACTGCACAGGAGAAAAGTACTTTTATAAAAAGATTTTATATCGTTGAAAAGCAGAAATTTTATTTGTTTAAACACAATCATTGAATGAATATTGAATTGATGCTAGTGATACATTTCCTAACCTTCTATAACCTGTACATCTAAATTCAACTTTGTTCCATAATGGCCCAGTTTATCTTTATCTTGATAACAAGAATCCTGAGAAAATAGGGTTTTTAAAATTGGTTAATGGTTATTTTTCAGCTGGCTTGTTTAGGAATCTGAAAAAGTACCCTAATAATATGAGGCTGGCTTATAAGATGATGACAAATCTGTAGCAAACTACTAAATGAATTTTTATTCTTAGTTTTCAAAATAATACTGTTTATGATATCAAAACTTGCTGTTGTTGGCTTTCAAATGGTCTTCAAGGCTGACTGTTGAAAAGTTGAAATCTGTGGTCACTTCTGAGTTGAATGAGTACTGTGAAGCTGTAGTAACTCTGAACCTTGAAAGATGGCCTTTGAGGCCAGGCTCTGGTACCCTTTGATCCTGAGGTACCTTCATTATAATTTGAGGCTGCTAGGTCACCTATTTTGAATGAGTGCAGTAAACTAAGTGTAATCTATAAGACTTTTGAAAAGGCCTTTGGTGACTTCAAAATAGCCTTTAAAGCCAATGTACAGAAGCTTGGAACCTTGTCCAGATTCTGAAGTACCTAAATCCAAAATTTGTGGCCTTAGGTGCTAAGGTTTGGCCATGAAAGAGTAACAAACAAACGTAAACATTTGAAAATATGTATTAGATAAATATGTAGAAATTAAAATCCTCTTGCATTGCTATATTTTCTAACATAGTTAATTGGTTTTATAAGAATTTTTTCTTTAATAATGAAAAAGTTGAGGGCAAACTGTTAACTTGTAAAATTTAGTTTTATAGCATGTTTTTATATTTATTGTGTAAATTGCTGTCATTAGAGAGCATTTGTAGCAGTTCATGTTGTTATGTGGTCTTGTATACTGTCTGATATTTAGGTAAGTTAATCAGAAAAATAGAACTTGTTTTTAAAACAATAAATAAATAATGGTTGCATTCTTGTCCACTTTTTTGTGCTGTATTCATCAAATTATTGCAGTTTTTTTTTTTTTTTAAATCCTCAGTTTGTTTTAGCTTATATTTTAGTTTGACAGAAAAAAATTATGGAATTTTTGTCTTACAGTATACTAGACTACTAGAGACATGAAGATGGAATGATGTCCTTAGTATTTAGATAAGAACAGAAAAATATTGGTAATGTATTATCTACAAAAAAATTTGGACAAAGCTGAACTACCTCAGTCAACTTAGTAGTGGCTATACAACTAACTAATGAACCTGTGCCTTGTTGATCTTTCCCAATCATCAGGGTTTAGTTGTGAGCAAGACTGACTTGTTTTTGTGTGCAGTGTTGTTTTTTTGCATGTAGAACACTTTAGACCAGTGGTTCTTAACCTGGGTTCGATCGAACCCTAGGGGTTCGGTGAGTCGGTCTCAGGGATTCGGCAGAGCCTCCGCCGCGGAGGTCCGGACACACCTGAATTATCGTGTAAATTCGTGTAAATTCGTGATGACACGCCACGCTTGGCCATCACTGGCTGCAGATGATCATGCTACACTGCTTGGCCAATCAGTGCTGCGGGGAATTTAGTGCGCTCAGTAGTCAACGTGTGACTGTCGTGGTAGTACGTCATGTGATTTCTTTGTTAATATTTTAATCCATACTAACTATGTCGGGCAAAAGAAGAAAGTGGTCAGACGAATATGTACAACATGGATTCACATGTATCACGGAACGTGATGGGAGTGAGCGTCCTATCTGCATGATTTGCAACGCCAAGTTGAGCAACTCTAGTCTCGCACCGGCAAAACTAAAGGAACACTTCTTGAAGCTGCATGGAGACGGGGAATACAAGAACACAACACTTGCTGAATTCAAGGTGAAGAGAGCCAGATTCGATGAAAGGGCCACTCTGCCTGCTCTTGGATTTGTACCCGTTAACAAACCGATTCTCACAGCATCGTACGAAGTTGCTTACCTGATCGCAAAGCAGGGCAAGCCACACACCATTGGTGAAACACTCGTGAAACCAGCTGCGTTAAAGATGGCGAATCTGATACTCGGAACAGCGGCCGAAGGTAAATTATCCCAAATTCCTCTTTCAAATGACACCGTCAGCGACAGAATAGAAGACATGAGTAAAGACATCTTGGCTCAAGTAGTCGCGGATCTGATTTTAAGCCCGGCAAAATTCAGCCTTCAACTCGACGAGACCACAGACGTTTCTAATCTAAGCCAGCTTGCTGTTTTTGTTCGCTATGTGAAAGACGACATGATAAAAGATTTTTTATTTTGTAAGCCTCTTACAACAACAACTAAGACAGCCGATGTGAAGAAGCTTGTGGATGACTTCTTCAGAGACAACAATCTTTCATGGGATATGGTTTCTGCAGTTTGTACGGACGGAGCTCCAGTCATGCTGGGAAGAAAGTCTGGTTTTGGTGCGCTAGTAAAGGCCGATGCACCACACATCATTGTGACGCATTGTATTCTGCACAGGCATGCGTTGGCAACAAAAACCTTGCCTCCAAAAATGGCAGAAGTATTAAAAACTGTGGTGGAATGTGTGAACTATGTGCGAAAAAGTGCTCTGAGGCACCGCATCTTCAGTGAGCTGTGTAAAGAAATGGGCTCTGAATTCGAGGTACTTCTGTACCATTCTAATGTTCGGTGGTTATCCCGGGGACAGGTTTTTGCCATGCGTGTGGAATTAGCCCTGTTTTTGCAAGAGCACCAACACTGTCATGCAGATTGCTTCAAAAATCCTGAGTTCATTCTCATTTTAGCATACATGGCTGATATATTCGCAGCTCTCAATCAGCAGATGCAGGGTGGTGGAGTCAATATCATGGAAGCGGAAGAACACCTGAAGGCTTTTCAAAAAAAGCTACCGTTATGGAAACGACGAACGGAGAACAATAACTTCGCAAACTTCCCCCTTCTGGACGACTGTGTAAGTAAGATCGAAGATGTGTCTGGAATCGGAGATATTTCTGTATCCACGGAACTGAAGCAAACAATTGCCACGCACTTAGATGAGCTTGCAAAGTCTCTCGACGGATATTTCCCTACAAGAGAGTCATATCCAGCATGGGTGAGACAGCCTCACGTTTGCTGTTGAGACAGCAGATGTCAATGATGAATACCTCGACGAAATCATTGAAATTCAGCAGAGCCAGGTTCAACAGCAACTCTTCAGAACAACAACGCTCTCAACGTTTTGGTGTCGACAAATGGAGAAGTATCCAGTTATTGCTAAGAAAGCCCTGGATTTTTTTATACCATTTGTTACAACATATCTTTGCGAGCAATCCTTTTCGAGGATGCTGGACATAAAAACGAAGAAAAGGAACAGACTTTGCTGTGAAAATGACATGAGAGTGGCACTTGCCAAGGTGAAGCCACGCATATCTGAACTGGTCTCTCAAAGGCAACAGCAGAAGTCACACTGATTTGCAGGTATGTAATTTGTTGTGAGTTTATGCATTGTGTTGGTTTTGTTCTTTGAACAAGGTGATGTTCATGCACGGCTCATTTTGTGCACCAGTAAAAAACATATCTATGTCTTGAATTTGAAAAAAATCATATTTTATTTTTCACTAAAGAGGGGTTCGGTGAATGCGCATATGAAACTGGTGGGGTTCGGTACCTCCAACAAGGTTAAGAACCACTGCTTTAGACTGTTTGGCCTTGAACCTGTATCTTGTTGAATGCTATGTTTTTTTATATGGTAACGACACACAACCAATATCTTTCCTTTCTTACAGGTTAATTCTGTTTTTTCTTTTTCTTTTTATAGGAACATTGAAGTCTGCACAGTTTTAGCATATCTCAATAATATTTATGATTTAGTTTTCTTGCCAAAATTACTAACTATAACTAATCATATGCTTATTAGAAATAGTTTTCCTATATAAATTTCTTTGGTGATTGCCATCACATATTTTTGAAGTGAAACTAAAAATTCAAGTGATCCTATAAGAACCAGATTACAAACACCACCTTGAATAGTTGTGACTCATGACCAAATGTTACTCATGTGCAACTATATCAGTTTTTTGACAGGATAGTTAGGGTGATTCCCTTGATGTTTGACAAGTATTAGAATTTACTGAAATCCGTTCTGAAAATACACAGGTAAGTTATTATGAGATATTATTTTTAGTTAAGGAATAGAAACTGCTAATAAAGCAGACTTCAGTGTTACTTTAATGTATATAGGTGATTAAAAAAAGAACAGTCTTTGTTAATTGTTCTATGGTTCCTCTGTACTAATGCAGCTAACATTCAGAGTTGATGCCAGTTGCAGGTGGATGTTAAAGAATCTAATGGAGAACGGGCCAAAGTGACTGTTGGAGTGAAGAAAAAGAAAAAAGACAAGCAGAGTACTATGACATTAAAAGAATTCAATAAAATGAATCTCAACAACAAGGAAAAAGATGGTATGGTTGGCTTTCACTAATGTTTTATTATGATACTTGAGAAGTTGATCTTGTTTGATGTTGTGGTGCAATGCAGAATTTCTTATGCCAAAAGTTTTACAAAAACTGCTCATCATCTAATTCAGTTCTTAGATTTATAGATCTGAGTCATGACAGACTTTTGCATTAAACATTTTTTTGCTCACCATATATATATATTAGATATATAACCAGTTTTTTGTGTTTTAAGATTTCATATATCTTATTGTATGAAATCCATGCTATCAGAGATTGTTTAGCTTTTACTTTTTAAAAAAATATTTTCTAAGAAAAGCTGATATATCTGAAAAAAATGTAATATTTAGTATCAGGAATTTATCTAATACCTTTTTGAAGTTGTTACTGTGTTAATCATTGAATAACTCGTTACAGTAAGTCCCACACAGTCAGCATCCACCCACTTAGTGAAGTCAGCAGGAGGTGGAGGAGAAACGCATTTTTTTGAAAAAGTTGATGATAATGTAAACCAGATTATTAGAAAAGAGAAGCTACAGCAAGAGTATCAGAAGGTAAATGCTAAATGTTTAGTTTTTTGGGTGTGGTTCAGTTTAAGAAAGAGAGGAAAAAGGATGAAAAATTTGGTGAAATTAAAGACTAAAAGAAAAAGATTCTGAACTTTGTTTTAATAAATAACTGAGTAAAATCTAATTGGGTAACCATTACTTTTGTGTCACCTTATGCTTTTGTACATAGCTCTGCCAGAATAAAATAAGCACCCTTGAAGCATAAGTAATTTATTCTGGTTCATGTACTTGAGTCATACAAAATAGTAGAAAACATTAAATTAATATCTAGTACTTCCCACATAAATTGTGAAGGGCTTGGAGGAAACCTGTTTTGTTTTCTTTACAGCAGATAATCAAGGTGCTTCCAGATATGTCAGGGAAGCCTGCAGCTTCTTTTGTCTCTTTCGTAGGATGGTAGTTTTTGAAGATGTGACAAATGGCACAATCTTCTTGCAACAAAATGTGTCTTGCACTGCAAAACCTCTTGTTGGAAAAAAAATAGAAACAGGTGATTATCGAGAATGGATACATAAACAACAGAATTTAGATGTTCCGTGACGAGCACCAGGTCAGTCTTTCCAGCCACCTGCACCATTGCACTAAAACTACCATGTCACGCTGTGGGATGCAAGCAGGCCTCCTGAAATGATCGACTGGTCTTTTTCCACACTCGTATTCATCCATTTGATGTGAATTTACAAAACTGAGACTCGTCAGGGAACAGAACAGAACAGACGTCCAAAACGTCATAGGTCTTTGCATCATTTTATGGACACATGCAGATCTGTGCTTTACATTGGCTTCCATAAGCTGGAATTACCACTGAGCCATGTGTCCATTGTAACCCAGTTTATACAAATAACTTGGAGCTGTATGTTGTTTACAAGACTTGTGTGTGGATTGGACCTCACCTGGTGAACAAGAACACTTTTGGTTCATTTTGTAACGTTCAATGGTTAGCTGCTTTTTCATTAGCCTGATAAAAATTGATGTTATGCACTGTTCTATTTGTGAGTCCAAAATTCTGCACTATATGCCTCTCACTCTGACCAGTCTGATTGTCCAGCTGCATGACATCATGTAGATGATGATATGTCACAAGTGCCAACTTTACAAGGCATCTTTAAAATTCCACTAGCTCAATTGTCACACATGTTGTTTATAGCCTCGCCACACGACCTTGTGGATAACATGGACTGCTCCCTTATTTTCATGGGTACTCTTTTTTTATTCTGGCAGGGCTGTATTTGAAGAGAATGGCAATAAAAAAAAAATAACTATTTTACACTTACCTTGATGGAAAATGAAGTTGAAATAGCATTGCTTGGCAATAAAGCTGTATGGAAGACTTATTCAAAGTGGCAAGATATTTGTTCTTAATAAATGCTTTGTTTGTTGAATTATTGCTGTTTTAGGTTAATGTTTTATTCTTGTTCTTCAAATGGCCATCATTGTCTTATTGTCTTATTTCTGTTTGTGAAATTCTAAGTTTTTAAGTGTGATAAGAATCAAAGCCATTTAATTTTGTTTATCAAACTTCATTAAAAAACTTTTTTTAGCATTGTTTCATAACACACACAGATATGTTACGACTACATAAATGCATGTGTGTTGCAGGGTCTCTCCACTTAATTTTGTATCAGTTGCTCCGGGACTTGTTTCTACACCCTCTCCCCCCCCCCCACCTATAAGTCAGTGTGAGCTCTTTCTGACCAGATTCAGTTTATTTAATCAGCTAACACTCATTATTTGTTTATAATATTTGAAGAGGAAAGTATATTGTAAAATTAGATGCTAAACAGTCACAAGAATTCATGCTTAAGTAGTTAAACTGGTCAGCGCATCTTTCAGTTAAAACTTGTCCTCAGTATAATTTCATTACAAATTCTGTATTTTTTAGGCCTCTTGAAGAAGAAAGTTAGCGAATGTTGGTGTTAAACACTATACCTATCTATGTCGACCCCACATAAGTCAATATCCTGTCTTTGTCGGACACGCGAAAAAGTCCTGATCTGTTTTTCTCTTCGCCTCACCATCTCGACATCAGTGTAGAAGATAACCCGATAGGTCAGCATCCAGTCTCTGTTCCAGCCCCAATGTCTTCTATTAAGAAAAGCCCCACATTTTGATATCTTCAGTGTTTAATGCTTTGAATAAAAAACAAAAAAAAAACTGCTGTTTGCCTCCCCCCCATTGAGTTCATGTGTATTGGCATTTGAAATTCATGAGACTGTTTGTTTAGATAAAATAGTAAAAGTATAGAGTTAGCTCAGAAGAGCGTGGGCAAGTTACGTATCACAAGGGGATGCTAATCTTATTAAGACTGACAAGCTCGCTGTGTTTTAAGTAAGCTCGTGTAAGTGGCTCTCATTAGTTAGTCTTTCAAAAGTGATTGCAATGTCTGAGGCTATTGAAACGTTGTCCTGTGTTGGTTAGGTCCTCTGCTCGATGCTTGTGTATAAAAGCTAGGCACAATTTTAGTTTATATTCACTTTACCCATCTAAAGATGAAAAAACAGACTAATCCTGGTACCAAGTACAAAGCATTGAAGGCACTTGATGAAGTAAGAACACAAAAACCATATTATTTTTTTCTACCACCAAATTCAACTTCAATTACTCTGCCAATGGACCAAGATATAATTAAAAATTTGAAATGCTTTTACTGCATGATGCTTGCCCATAAGAAAATTGCCTGTCTGGAATCCTGTGTAAACTTCACTATAGACTTGCTTTAAGCAGTGAACATTCTGAAGAAAGCCTGAGATATGGTAAAGCAGGAAACAATCCATAATTGCTACATACATGCAATTTTGTTTGAAACTAATAACAACAAATTCATTGGATTTTCAACGTGATGTCGATGCCACACACTTCTCAAATATAAGGATTAGAAAAAGAATTTTTGACTGCCGCAGATACTGTTGATAATGTTGAACCTTGTGTCACACCAATGGATGATGATGCCATTGTGGAAGCAGTTACAAAGGCAGCGGCTAAATGAGATGCAGACAGAAGTTGAATGTCCAATGTTATCAGTGCTGAAGTGTGCAATAAGTTAGACTCATTGCATGACTATTTTCAACAGGTTGCCAATACAAATTAAAAAGCGTTTGAGTTAATCGTCCAGCTTTCCAGTCTTATAGAGAAGGAACAATTGTCAAGAATGAAGCAACTGTCATTGAAAGCTTTTTTTCAAAACCACTGATGATTACCAATGGTTGCCAGTGTTTTAGACTACATATTCTATTGCTTGTATTTTGTTTTTAAAATAATTGCTGTGTGCGCGCTTGATAGGGGTGGGAGTAGGATTTCTGCTGATGTTGGTTGTTGATCATGGGCCACTCTACAAATAGAGTTTTAGTATTTTGAGATTCTCATTTTTGTTCCGTGGTGCACACAGACATCATGATGAAAACATTGACTAAGCTGCTCTGTGCTCTACTTGAAAACAAGTCTCCTACCAAGGAAAAAATGTTTAAAAAACTTGATTACAATCTGAGCATATCTTTACTTAAGTGAATGACAACATTTATTGGTTAATGAAGAAAAATTGACAATACAACCTATTTTCACTCTGCACATGATACATATTAAAGTGTTATCTGTGCCAAGTTTATGTATATGCTATTATAACCAGTTGATCCACACCATCTTGGGTTGGTAATGTTGACAGTTTGCATGGACCCAGAAGTGTTGGCACAAGCGGGTAGTACTGTACTAAAATTGCTCTGTGGTATTAGTTCTGTTATAGATGTCTGAGTAATAAATTTGCTTTTCAGTCACTGAATTACTGCAGTAGTGTTATTGATATGTTGTCTCTTGACGTATAGGGGATTGGTGGTTAGATTACTGGGATGATAAGGACAAGGGACTGAATTTGAATTCCAGTTTGGCATACTCCCTAGGATTGTTTCTTGCTGCTCTTTCCCAGCTGGGCACAACAATTCCCCCTCACATCTAACAATGAAGAACTCCAGTAGGAATTTCTCTTATGTGGAAGAGGATGTGACCCCTTTATAATTTTAGATTTGAAAGGAGGCTTTCCTACCTCCTGCAGGGGAAAAAAAACTTCTTAACAAAACGATGGCTTTATATTTAAATTTCTTTAATGTGATGGATGTACTAATTTTGATTAATTTCTTGGTTTGGTATTTCTGCCATCTTACTGAGCTAAAATGGATCATGGAAAGACCGAAAAAAAAAAGAGAGAAAGAAAATGTTCAAATTCTGGTAAACTCACCATTATATTATGTTTTTTTTTAACCAGTTTTGTCCTACCTCTAAAAATGAAGAGTTCTAGTACCCCAACCCCTTGCACAGGCTGCCACCACTATAAACAATTCAAAGCAGCATTGCCTTCAGTTGTTAAAAAAGCAATTTATATCTTTATGGTAAAATAAAATCAGACTAAAGTACATTACTGTGTTACTGAAGTATGTTTGTTTTGCTTTCAGCAATATGCAGTACAAAGTGTTATGTCGGCAAAGCATAAAGAAGAACTGAGCAAAAAAGAAAAAGAAATAACATTTTTGAAAGATAGAGTTGAAAATTTAGAAGTGAGTGTTATCTCTACTTATTTTGTTTGTGGGCTAAAAGCCAACCGCTTTGTTGTCTAGATGGATCGTATTAGCTGCAATCCAAAATGGCAGACTGAAAAAAAAAAATTCAAACTTCTTGTGGAGGAGGATAATCAGAACTTCAGGTTTTTGCAAAAGCCTGTTCTGTGTATATGATTTTCTCAGGCAGAGCTCATGCAATCACATGTGATGAAGGGTGGCTTAATTGCTAGGTTCACAGGTGTCTTGTGACATATGCTTTCATTGGTGTAGAATCTGTTTGCATGCGTTCTGCCTAAGAAAATTCATTTCCACTGATTTTCTGTAATAAGAAGAAAAAATCATCAAATGTTTAAATAGTCTTGTCTTCAGTGATGCATGTGTGGTCATGATGGATTTCCCCAAAGATCTGTGTAGAATACACTATAACTGCTGGCTTGTGTAAGATATCACAAAGGGGAAAGTTTGTGTTTCTGGATACAACTTGTCGTATAGGTTCTGCCAACTAAATTGTTTAAATGAATGGAAGCAGCATAACATGCTTTTCCTACACTACATTCAAAACAACGTAAAATTTTAACCTTTCGAGACATTTCTTTGTTTATATTTTATTTATATTAAAGATGAGTGGGGTTTGATTTTGCTCTGTTAGTTTAAATAACTGTTTTATTGCAGGTGGAATTAAAGCAGGTCAGGAAACGAAATAAACAGTTAGCTGTTATACTGAGTCAAGCGGAAAGTAAGTTGTTTTTGTGAAATGAGCCGCCACTAACACATTTTGAAGCACTGTACACCTGTCTGATGCTCTAAAAGTATTGAGCTGATATTATCTGCTCACTGTTTGAACATTTTCAACAGCTATTTTGTATACGGGATTCCTACTGATTTCTCAATAATGGGTTTGGGGAATCTCATGAATTTCTAATTGATGAACAGAGCTCTTTTTCTGTTTTTTTAAAAAAATCACCAGCTGTAAATGAGGACATTTTTATTTGTATAATTTATTTATTTTTAGTGAAAGACAAGGCTGAAATATTAATGCAAGTGGATGAATTGAACTTGGTAAAGGATGAATTGACAGAACAGGTGTGTTCTTTACGCTTTAAAAGTATTATCATAAAATCATTTGATTTGGTTGGTGTTTTCATTGTTTGCCATTTGAAAGGTCACACATTAATCTTGTCATGGATCTAGGGTTAAAAAGCCTAATCTATGACGATTAGAAAGGTACAGTACTTTAACTGAAAGAGAGGGAAGGTTCTTCTATTAAGGGTTGCTTGGTTCCATATCTTTTCAAGACATTTACATTTTAACCAATCAACACTTCAATAGCAAAAGTAGATCAGCTTTACTCCAGTGGCCGTGGTTAGATTTGACTAGTCTCAGGAGTAAACCAAATTCCCATTGCATTTTGTTTCTGACACAACAAACTGAAATTACATTTCAATTGATTTACAATTATCATGTTTTCAAAATTTTTATATTCAAGGGAGACAAGAAGAAAATGTCATCATTTAGAGCATCTTTTCAGTTTTCCTGGAATTCCAGCTGGTTATTTGATACAAAAACAAGCACAATTAACTTTGTTATTAATGAAATGTTAAGTCTTTACAAAGGTTTTGTCGGTTTTTATATTATGTTGATTTAGGGTTCATTTTATGCATGCTTGTGAAGGTGTATGTCGATAAGTTATATATTTTGTAATGCGTGCTTTTGCATACATTGTACAAAACCTACCTTTTTAAAAATCATAAAATGAATATCTGTTTCAGGGTTCTGAGTGAAGCATGGATAGAAAAGCTTTTCTTGCCATTTTGCTTCACGAGTTCAAACCAGGCCACAAAGCGAGCGAGGCATCTCGTAACATTAAGCAAGTATGGAACGAGGACACAGCAAATGAGTGCACAGTACAACAATGGTTTGCAAAGTTTTGATGAGATGTGAGCCTCGAAGATAAGGAACATAGCAGACATGCTTCCAACTGTGATGACTACCGTCTGAAAGCCTATCCAAGAAAAAAGTGTGCGACGAATTGCTGGAGAGCTTGACAAGTGGGTGCCTCACGAGTTGAATGAACAACAAAATCATTCATTGGAGATCTGTTCTTAGCTTGTCACAAGAAAAACAAAACCTGCTCCACGACAATACCCGTCCTCATGACTCTTCAGAAACTGAACACGTTGGGGTACAAAGTTCTCCCACAGACCACCACCTTTACAAACACTTCAACAGCTTTCTCCAACCAAGCAGCAACTGAAGCTGCCTTCCAACAGGTTGACTCCAGAAATCCAGGTTTTTTCCAAAATGGTATAAATGCTCTTGTAACTCGTTGGCAGAAATGTATTGATTATAATTCATGTTCAGCAACAATGTGAAGTCTCATTGTTGCGGTAAAAAAAAAAACCAACAAAACTTTTGTAACCGCCTAATATTTTGTTTTCAGTTCTTACATTCCTGGAAATGATTTTCGCTTTTCGTATATTTATTTATTTTTTTTTTTAATTCAGATTTCTCAGTTGACAGCTGATTTAGAGAAAGAAAAGTCCAAGGTTCATTCTCTGAAAGCAGAACTAGACAAGTTAAAAGTGAGGAAACCCTCCCCCCTTTCTTTTCATTACTGCATGCAAATAAGAATTTTAGTTATTTTACCTACAAAACAATCAGAATTAAAGTGTGTGTGTATAGTGGTTTAAATATTCTAAACATACCTTAACTTTGTAAAACTCAGCATACTGCCAAAGTTATTTTTTGCTTAGCAACATAATAAAAACAATCCATAGATCCGGCAGAATCTCCATACATGTTTCTACTCCATTCTTATCCTTTAAAAAAGTAAATTTTAATCAGAATTAATGATTTAAGTATTTTATCTTTTCTTTTTTAGAACTTGAAGCATGGTGGCAAGTGAAATTGGTATGAAGTAATTTACCAAAGATTACAGCGATATTGCTCTCTGTAACATTTAGAGATTTAACATAAACAACTGTCAGTGATTGATTTATATGAAAAGAGCAGGCAAAACTTGTATCACTTATTTTATAAAATTGTACTCAGTTTGTGAGTGAGTTGTAGGATACAGTAAGGTTCTCTCCTAAACCTGATTTGCTGGTATTAAAAAATGCAGGCCCATGTGGACTTGTCCACTGACAGATATACACAGACAGTCCAGTTCTGTGATGTCGCAGTAGTTTTCTGATGTCTGGAGATCTGAAGCTGACCAGTCAAGAAAATGTGTACTGCTCAAAATCAACCTGGAATAGTACAGCTAATATTAGCATTAACAAAAAAAAACATTTTAGTGCATGGAAAAAGTGTATTTAGTTCAATTTTAGGCATGCTTGGTCTGAGTATTTTGTAGTTTTTCTATAGTGCAATTTTAGGCAAAAACGTGAATTGGTTGTGGATCACTGATCTTTGAAAAATATTGTTATCTAGTCTGAAGATGGAATTTATTTTGTATCAGATCTTATATCCAACAATAGGATAAAAGGAAAAAATTTACTGCTGTTTTCAGCACTACAAATTTTAAAATGTAAACCATTTGTCAAATAGATTCAGCAGATATTTTCAGCTGTAGTAATACCAATGTTTAAAAATTTGTCATGCCAAAAACTCCTCTTCTTAATAATGGATATTTGTAAATCAGTTCATTTTTAAGTGATGAGAAGATAAACTAAACATCAGGATAGTGTCTGACACTTGTGCATGTGATGTTGATGGAGCTATCGAACAGCAGAACCATTTATTCCTATTCAGCTCGCATTTTCTTTAAAAAGAAAATAAAATTCTTCAGTTTAACAAGACTGATTTGTTTGTGATTTATTACAATGTATAATTTCAGCAGAAGACCTTTTAAAAGATGGATGGATCTTTAATTCCCTCTAGAAGTAAATAGTAATAAAACAAATGTGAATCTGATGTCTAACTACAAGTTTATACCAACCAAAACTAAGTGCATTCACAGTCAAGATCAACTAAAGTACCAGCATATGTTGATATAACGAAAAAAAAACAAAAATCATTTTAACAATAGAAATGGTTGAATTAGCATCTTCCAGTCTGGATTAAGTCACCGTGGAAGAGGACTTGAAAGTGAGTGGTGTGGCCAGTTCTCGACCTTAGAGGTCCAATAGTCTGTCAGGAATTGCTCAAAATCGAAGATGCTTGGTGAGGATTTCCCTGCCAAAGCAGGTACACCCTTTTAAACCTGGATTAGGTCACATTGGAAAATAGGAGGCTTATTTAGAAAGACAGTATGTTTAAAAAAAAAGGGGGGGGAGAGAGATTTTTTTTTTTCCTTATTGGGAAGCAAGATGTTTTATTTCTAAAGGAGCTAAATTAGCCCAGACCCTATATAAACTCATGACCTGTGAAAACGTTTTCATTTAAGAATTATAGCAACCAGATATCAGACAATAAATAACTGAAGTGGAGGATGAAACAGCATCAGATAATAGTTGGCTAGTGAGAAATAGGTGCATGGTAGAGTTAAGTATTTATATTACAACAAGCAGGCAGACAGCACCCTTAATGTAATTTTGTTTTTTATTAATTTTGAATGATACACTACAAAAAAACAAATTATTAATACACTTTATTTTAAATTGGTATGTTTAAAACTTCATAAACGGCTATGGCAAAACTAGTGGAAGCTTTAACAGCCAAATATCCAGAGATGGTGAAAGAGAGTCAATGTACCTGTTATGCATAATAGTGTAGGTTGGCCTTCTTTTTAGCCTGTACTTCAATTATTGCATCCATATAATCTTCATGGATCAATTCCATTGCTCCTCGTCTCAGTGCAATCATTCCCTAAAAAAGTGAAGGAAAGAATAAACTAGTCACATCATTATAATTAGATTAAACATTTACACAACAAAACTATACTTTTTTAAATCTGCCTAATTAATGAATAAAGCATAATTAAAGATATGATAAAAATATCGTGATTTTATAAAGTTACAATATGCACATATGCTTATCAGGGAACCATTCAGTTCAATTCAAACTCAGCCACTGTTTGGGACAGAAATATAAAACTTAGTACAACAGCAGTTTATTATTAAGACTATCAAAAATTTCATGTAATTTTTTTAAAGCATATTAACGATTTACCTTTGCCTAAAACAAATGCTCAGAAACATTTTCAACCTTTGGAAAAAAAAATATATATGTACTGTAAACAATCTTTTCTATGAAACTATATCAAGAGTAGAATTTTAAACTTCAAATGTTACTGGCTCAGTTCATTTGCAAGGTAACAGGTTAATTAGAAGTGACTTTGGCAAGCCACTACATGAGCAAAGTCAGTGAAAAAGAGACTTCAGTAAGCGTTTATATAGGTTTGTTTTGGTTTAACTACAGGCATCTTATTAAATGTCATTGACTATAATCTGATTGTATTTCCAAGAAAGAAAAATCAGCTCTGTAGCGCAATAATTAAAAATTGTATCCAGATTTATATAGTAAACATTTCTAAAAATGTACAAATTAGTATTTAGAAAATTGGCTTATGGATAAGCAGATATCTGAAATTAACTTTAGTAGCACTGCCTTTTATTCTCTTTAATCAATGTGAAACCATTAGGAAACAAAAATTTCATTATTTTTGTTGTTTTTTTTACTGTAAAGCTAAAATATCTACTTGGTTATTATATAGAAACAAACCAGAAGTTTGGCTGCTTTAAAAAAAAAAAAATTTTCAGATACTCACAGCTTCTACACAAACAGCCTTTAACTGAGCTCCATTGAAATCATCAGTGCATCTGGCCAGCTCTTCATAGTTTACATCTTTACTAAAAAAAAATAAAGAAGAAAATTTAAATTATCTGTTGCTTTGCAAAATGTTAACACTAACAAATATACAGTTTAGTCAGACGGTGACTCAATTTTACTTTCCTCTTTTCAATTAAATAAATTTAAGTACAATGCATTACTGCTGCGATTTTGGATGGTGACCAGAGAATGTTTATTGTTGTATTGTTTTGAGAACAGAGAAAGTTTTTAATTATTAGGGACATTTAAATGAAACCTGGCCGTAATGGTGTCCGACTAGATTAGATTCCAATGTTTCTAGTATGATAATAAAATAAAACAAAACAACCAAACCTGCCCCCTGTTTGTTGTGGAAGATTATAAAATGATTAAACAGAAAGTAAATCTTGTAGGAATGTACTGCTATCAAACTAGAAAATGACAATAAAAAAAAATATATAGATAAACATTCTAGTCCAAAACATCCAGCTATGATTGGGGATCAGTGCCAAACTGATCCAGTATGGTTTCACCACTGTCCCCATTAAACACATGGAAATGAAACAATAGAAAGTAACAAAATTTATCTCCCCTGGAGTCCCATGTCATCAGTCAGTCTATACAGTTGTCCCCCCGCAGGGGTTACGTTCCTAGAGCACCCGCGAAGAGTGAAAAACCGCAAATATTGGACAGGGTCCATAAAAATGCCTATAAACGTCAAAATATAACGTAAAATATAATAAAAAACTATAAGTAAATATATAATAATAATTTAATAAAAAATACAACACCCAGAGAAACACTCGGGATAGCTACACGCAGTAAACTGGGAATGATGCGGGGCTGCTGGGCTGCATCTGTCTGAGACAGCGCCTCGTGGGCAGAGGTCAATCAGCAGCGAGGAGAAATGAATGACACTCTCTGATTGGCTACTTTCAAACCTCCAGCCAATAGCGTTTATTTTATATTGATATTTTGCTGAATTTACGTTAGTATTTATTTTACAAAATTAGTAAATTATATTGTTATTGATAATTTAGCATTAAAAAGCATGAAAAAATATATATTGCCACGAAAAAAGCCATAAAGAAATCGCGGAAGATATTTGTGATTCTGCGAATGCCAAACTGCGATTACATGGGAGTCGACTGTATATTTAAAGGCCAACCTATATGCCTGCTAAAAACTGATAATATTTCAAAGTAAAACCCGACTAACTAATCCTTCTTAGAAGTTGTATTTGGTTGGTAATGCCTTTATAGGGTCTTATTGAATATCATCAGTTCAGCTGATAATTAAAAGCTAAATGTGTACAAGTCAGTCAAATAATAATAATAGTTGGCTAATGCTTAGCTTTCTGTGATAGGTGTGTGGCTAACCTCTGCACCCTGTTCTCCTCCACCTGGTTTAGGAATCTGAAACTGGGGAGGGGTGGTTTCCTCTGGTGGATGATATTGCCAACATCAGCAAACAGGTTTGAAAGTGGCTTATACCAAGTACAGGTTTTAAACTATCTTATGGCAATAAGCACACTATTTCAGCCATATCTACCCACAACTTCAAAATTGCATAAGATATATTTAATGTTATTGTAACCTTGTCAAACAATGTAAAATTTCAGATATGTATGAATCATTATGAAATGGTTTGAAAAGAAAGCAATAACTGACATTACTGTTTGTCCAAATAGGTACAAATTTTAAAAATTGATGTTACTAAAACTGGTGTAGTTGTAATAAATCTTGGTAGCTATAAACAATTTAAAAACAAACCACAATTACCTAACATTCATTTTCCTAGAATGAATTTGTAAAATACGAGCTCTGGCTTCTTCATTTGGGTGTGGAAATTCAATCTTCCTATCAAGCCGGCCAGACCTCAGCAGTGCTGGATCCAGTATGTCAACTCTGTTTGTGGCAGCTATTACCTAGAATAAAAAAACACTCACTCCAATTTTTTTGTAGTAATTTCCTGTCATTTCTAAAATTATTCTACAGAATTCTGAATACTTCATAAAATCAAAACTTTAAAAACAGTAGAGCAAGTACACAACTCAATCTCTGCAGACAATTTTCAAAATACTTCCTATAATCATTTGTCAACTATTTCACCAAACGATCATTTCAATCAGTCCTTAACAGTAACTCTGCTAAACAGAACTGATAAATTCTATTAAAACTTTAAAAAACAACAAAAAACCTGCTGTAGTTTTTTTATTTTACCATTTCATTCAGTTCTTCTTGATCCTAAGTCACAATCATGCTTATTTGATTGTTAGTGTTTTAGACCTGTAAGCTGATAAACCTGAGATATAATGGAAACCATATGAAAAAAATTTTTACTTCAAACCATTTAACTATAAAGCAGCCGTGCTTAGCATCCCTCAATAACAAATTCTTATTTATGAGATTATTTACTTGTTTCATTAAAACAAGTATTCATTTAAAATCTAAATTTCAAAATTGCACACACAAATAAAAAGCCTTGTGGATTTAGAAAAGAGAAAGGTCTGGAAACCCAAAGTTCAACTCAACTCTGTTTAGGTTTAAACTGAAAATTAACCAATGTTAAATAAATACTTTAATTTGTGAGGTTGGCATAAAACCATCCATCTGGTTCAGCAGCTCTAGCATGGTTCTCTGAACTTCTCTGTCCCCAGCTTTTTCACTGTCAAACCTTTTTGTTCCTTTGAAAATGAAAAAGAAAGAAAGATTAAAAACAACAACAACAACAAATGAATAAAAAGTTGTGTAGCAAAATCAGTAATGTGAATGTTACCTATTGCATCCAATTCATCAATAAAAATAATAGAGGGTGCTTTCTCCTTGGCAAGAGCAAAAGCATCCCGGACTAGCTTGGCTCCATCACCAATGAACATCTGCACGAGTTGTGGACCAGCTAGTTTTAGGAATGTCGACTTTGTCTGGGCAGCACAAGCACGAGCCAGCAAGGTTTTTCCTGTCCCAGGAGGGCCATACAGCAACACACCTGTTAAATTAAAAATAGTTTACACAATAAGTTAACCTTTTCTCCCACACCAGCAGTTTTCTTCTTTTCCCACTTGTGATAATAAAATCATGAGAAGTTTTGCACCAACTTCTCGTTTTGATTTTTTTCCCCCCTATAATTGATATAGTTTGAATAAATTCTTTGGTTACACAATGAGGAAAATACATTAAGTTGCGTATTACCATTTTTAAGAACTCAATTAACATACCTTTTGGTGGTTGTATGCCTAATGTCTCAAACCTCTCCTTGTGAGTAATAGGGAGTACCACAGCTTCAATCAACTGAAATGAAATAAAAATTTAAAAACATACATTTAGGTTTCATGTTATTCTACATCATTAAGCACAACACTAAACCACTGTAAAATGTGTTTGACCAGATCATTCCAAAATCTAGCAACATGAATTTCTGTAAATATTACACTTTGCTAATGTGAAATCACGTGAAAGTTTAAAAACCTACTTTTCATTTTCTACCTCAAGTTCTACCAACAAGAGAAATGTGCCAAGAAATACGTGAGACAGGCAAGTCAAATGTGAATTTACTATATTCCTAGAAATATTTTAAAATAACACTACTGAAGTATGTAGTTTGAAAAAAAAATTTTAAAAAATCAAACGAAACAGAACAAAAAATTTACCATTAAGATCTACTAATACAGAATTATTACAAAAGGAGGTTAAACACATTCTGGTAAAGTGCTGAAAGAATTATCATCAATGTAATTTAACTTGTTCAGTACCACGAGCCACTATCAACAGTTCTTCTATTACTTGTGCCTGTGATCTGTTCTCACCAGCTCTATGTCATCATCACAGAGATTAACAGCTGGTTGGTTACACAGGTGATGACAACTAATCAGATACATTTATTAAAAGTATTCAAGACATTTTAAACTAGACAACGTAGCGAATAACTCCTTTTGTTCAGAGTTATTTTAGAAAGTGTGAAGGCTGTTGATGAAAGTAAAAGAAAGAAAGAAAGAAAAATGGTAGAGACAAGTACAAGTAAAACAAGTCCAAAATCTCATTTATCAGAGTAAGAGGAAGAATTAATATCAAAATGGGTGGTTGTTGTTGTTGATGATGATTTTGAACAATCCAGTGAATCAGAGCCTGGAAAAATTGTACATATTCTAGCTCTGAAGAAGAAATGGCTGAAATAAGACCAAAGTTGGAACGACCAAGTGTTGAAAAAAGCAACAGTGGATGTGAGTGCATCAATTACATTGTTGCATATTATGGCCAATTTACATGGAAAACAACAGAATGGTGGAAAAGAATTTTTTCTAGTTAGGGGATGTGTAAGGTGAATGCATACATTCTTTATATGCTGGCTGCACAGACTGCCCTTAGGGACTTACACGCCTGCTCTCTATGCTAGATGCCCAAGAATATCAAACCCTATTGAACGTCTCAAAAGCAACCACCATTTGGTGAAGCGTGTTTCAATGGACAGAAATCGTGTTGTTTGTAGTACTCTGACTAAAAGAAAACAAATAAATTTCATTTGTTTGGGCTGTACAGGGCATCCCTATCTTCACCCTAAAGAATGCTTTGGGAAATATCATTCATAAAGAACTTATTTTGTACGAAGTATTCATGTGTGGGAGAAAAACTCAACAGCACAAACTGCTGTTGAAAAAAAGGGGAACTGCTTCAAAATGATTCCATGAATCATGGAATTTCAATCACCGCTATTTTCATATTATTTGACAAAAATAATTTGAATTTTGATTATATTGGGCTAAATATATATCGCTTTAGTGAAATGTGATTTCCATGTTTTTAAAATAGATTGAGAGAGATTTTATCTTGGATTAACTGTTGATAAAGGTAAATTCTAATTTTTATTCATATTCAGATGACCATTACATTTCAGGCATTTATTTCATTGCTTTTTTATTTTTGTCTAGAAAGATCATTTTATTATATAACTCTAAATTGATATCTCTTCAAATAAAAGTGATCAGAGGCTCATTGTAGCCATTACTCAAATCAAAAGGCCTTCAATAATTAATCCTGGCAGAGCATGACCATTAACTCAGTAGTGAGAGTTAGGGAGTGCATAAGATCGGAGGGTTTTTTAAGATGTACAGAAGCAGTTTAAAAAAACAAAAAAAGGGCTTTAACAGCATAGCCTTACACGAGGCTATCACCAATGATAGCTCTACTAACATTAAACAGAGAACACGTGTTTCTAAATTGTAATACAAAATGAATAACCAACCTCCTGTATTTGCTTATCTAATCCACCAATATCCCCATACTGTTCGGTTGGTCTTTCATCAACTTCCATAGCTTTCACTCTAGAGTCATATCTATGCAAAAAAAAAAAAAAAAAGATAGATAATAACTAGTTTACTTCACTGTATCATTTTATCTCACTTATAACATTTTTTAAGATTTCATATTTTTCCAAAAGTTCATTTATCTATCTTTGGTTCTATTTTCTGCATATATTAAAGATAAAATGTAATTTCTCTTTATTTTTTTCAATTTTAAGATAAGAAAAAACATTTGCTTAAAGTAAGAGATGTAAAACTTGAAAATATAGAGAATAACCAAGTACTAACTAAAGTTTGAAGAATCCACCTCAAATATTTCCAAATCTGTTAAGAAAAAACAATACTAAACCCTTCCACTAAGTAAATAGTATTCAGGATGCATTCTTTAATATGATAGAATGTGCTAAAAGTATGCACATTGCAAAGATGTAAAGCTTCCATTAACATATACAACAGGCTATGTATACAGTTGTGTCAAAATAGTAAATAATATAAACTTACTCTTGGGGCAGTGTTTCTAAAATCAAGTAAGAGTCCTTGTTTACACCCTGCAAAACAATCATTTAGAAGCATAATTTAGTTTAAGAGAATTACTATATTGGGAACACAGTTAAGTGTAAAGTAATGCTTTGATTAACCTGTTAATAGACTACATAATCCATTCCTGCAGTCAGCTAGCTGAAACCTGTTACTTAAGAACTATTGAGCTATTTCTTAAAAAAAAAAGTATCTTATTTATACATTAAATAAAAAATTGGAGAAACAAAACATACCACTAGATCTCCAGGATGAAGCTTTTCTGCATCAACTAAACCAATCACCGGGAGAAAATATGTCTATAAAGGAAGAGGAGGAAAATGCCATGCTTACAAATCAATATTTTTGTTGTTTTTATGAAATAAAGCTTCAAACGCACGCAACCAATCAAGCGATAAATGCACACTCACAAAAAAAAAGCATTATTGCGTAATAATTTCTATTCTCCATGGTTACCTGCAAACAAGATATATTCAAATAATTTTAAAGTGTTTGCAAAAGCTGATCTCTCTTTAGGATTTCTCGAATTTTTTTGATAAAACTTTAAAATTTAGACAACTTTATTTTTCTAGTAATTACTAATACATACCATATTTTAGATTTAACCGCTGCATCTTCAAATTACTTAATTCTAAATTCCATAACCCATGCTCAGAATTAAACAATTGTTATCTACTTAGGACAGAAATTATTCCTTAGAATCTGTGTAGTATTAGAACACATTGTTATTGTACCATATTTCCTTACTAATTAACTTATTATTGTTATTACTCAAAACTAAGGACCTAAATACATGTATTTTAATGCTATCATACCTGTCTTGTTGATGTTTTAATAACTGCACATTTGCCTTTCCTTTGTGCATCTAAGTCAACATTAGCTCCATCTTCTTCCTCCTGATCTTGAGGATCCATGTCAAGAAGCTACAAAAGAAAAACTGCATTTACACTTTAATATTAACTTCCTATTTGCATAAAGAATAGCACACTAAAACTAAACAATTTTTCTTCATTTTAAATTAATAATAATCAGTTTTATTTCTAAACTTTGAAGTCCATTAATTCCTTCAACCATATAAAGAAACATTATTAATAATTCCTCACTGTTTGATGTTCATTTGAACCATCTGTTACAACAAATGAGCGGCATGATAGCCCGGTAATTAGAATACTGGATTGCCATGGTTGAGGAATCCTATTCAAATCCCGGCTAAGACTGGTTCAGCTTGCATAGGTTTCCTCTGGGCTCTCCAGTTTTTCTCCCACATCTAAAAACGAAGAGTCCAAGTAGAAATTTTCCAGGTGGTGTAAATTCTGCAGGAACTGGTTTGTACTTTAACCATTGCTAAAGAGCTGCCAACCATGCTCAGGTAACTAGCTTGGTCATCAAGGCTGGTACCAAACATCTTCCCCTTTTCTAATTCACTGCTGTGAGACATCCTTAGATCTAAAAAATCAGGACAGGAATTTGCCAAGTTATACCAAGCTGTTAGATTGTGTGGTAATTCTGTAACTGTAGTTCCACAATGAACACCATCTAATGCACAACTCTTCAGTTGATGCAGTACCAGCAGTATCACTTAAAAATGGTATAGCTAATGCACAAAAAGCTAGAGACTAGTTTAACTATTAAAACAAACAAAAGAAACCTCAGCTTAATCTAGACATTAACTGCCAATAAGATTATCAGTCTAATGTACTAGTTTAAAAAGCTGGTTAACAACCATTTTTATCACATTTAAATTATTTTCCCATACAGCCAGCAAGCATGCACATTAAGTAGCACTTCCAAGATATCACACAAAACCTGTACAATGTAGTAAAAAAAAAATCAACCAGTTTAATAAGTTATATACTCACTTCTATTACATTTGACACCAAATAGGGTAAAGTCTTATTGACTTTAATTTTCTCTGTGTTTTCCTTAATTTTTTCCTTCTGTGCTTGAAGCTCATGTGAAATTCTCATTACATCAGACTTCATGATCTAAAGAGAGAGAGAGAGGAGAGAAACAAATTAGTTCAGTAACAACATTGTTTCCTTATAACTAAATTTCAGCAGATCTTTAAATTCACTACATTCAGAATGCAAATTGTCAAGTGCAAATGTATGTAAAGAGAGAAGCCTTTGCTAATCAAAGAGGGTTCTAGGACATCCTTAAAATAATGTGTCATCACATGAAAGACAAATACTGCTTTGTATATTCTTTAAATTAAAAAAAAAATCAATAAAAAGAACTGGTATATATTTTTTTATTAAACATGATAAAATCATTGATAATGGCTTTAGTGTCAAATTTGAGTAGCCAAAAACAAACTTTACAATACAAAACCACAACAGTTATTAGAAAAATCCCACAAGAACTCTGGCAATACATGAATATAATTTATTGTCAAGTTCTCCACCACCAAACAATTAGCATCTGATTTTATTAGAACCCCCCACCAAAAAAAACATCACCACCACCTGGCAACCCCATAATTCCATAAAAAAAAACCAGGAAAAAAAGAACACTAATGCATATTTTGTGTGACCACAATTCTGAAAATTAAAAAGTGTCATCTTAGCTTTTGAATGTGTAATATCCCAATTTAAGGGTTAGGAGAAGTTCAAATTTAGATGCATACAAAATTTAGCATTCTTCTTTTAATTTTAGTTTTCTAAATAACAATATCAATTAATGTGTGCATACTTCAGGATAATCTTTAATGGCTCTTTGAAACAAAAACTAGTCTTAGTGAGATACACTGGGTGGCTACACTATTAGAACAAATACCTAATAATGGGCTGGCCACCTTTTGCCCAAATAATAGCCATGACACAACCTAGTATGGAATCCACAAGATGTTGGAAGATGTTCTGAGATCTATTTTCCCATTCAGTCATTGGAGTGATGTAGGAAGAGGATCATAATGGTAAATACATCTTTCAAGTTCTCATGCACATCTTCAATTGGACTGAGATCTGGGGATTGTGCTGGCCATGGAAAATGACAAAAATCTCTGTCATGTTACTTAAACATGGAATGCACAATGTGATCAGTGGTTTACACAACAGTCTCCTACTACCATAGTCCATTTATTGCAACAATCTTTGCAAATTATAGGGTGGTATTGCCATACAGTAAATGTCTGTCCATTGGTCTATTATTTGATGATAGATGGACTTTATTATCTTGTCTAAATGCCTTTCTTCTCTTTCTATTACTACATGTTTGAGGCCACAATTTCCCCTGAAGCAGACATTTTCTTCACCTTTTGGCATTGCTGATAAACTTGAATGACCAATGTCTTGAAGCAACCAAACAACAAAACTGATTTGGCCACTGTAGCACCTTCTAGATGTGCACCCATTATGAAACCTCTTTTGATGTTCTAATGTTTTTGCTTTTCCCCACATTAGAATAACTGCAAATATGCTTGTCCAAGTTATATAACACTGCAGGGATCACCTGTCACATCATATGATTAACCTAATTTGCATCTGTGAGTCTGAAAGGGTATATAATATATAGGTCCCAATTAAGCAGCCACCCAGCATAGCTCTAGTGACACCATTCCTTAAATGGCACAGGACAGGTGTAATACTAATCCTTGGAAAATGCAGAATCAATTGTTTTGGTTTTTTTATATCTAAAGTTTCAAGGATTCTTAGTCATTCATGAACATCTCTAATCCATCCCATATTCTGCAGTTGAACATGTATTACATAATAGTGTCTATGTCAAAATATTGTTATACTTACATTAACTTCATTATCCAGTAATCGAGTTCGGCTAACTATTTCATCCGTAGACATACGCAGCACTTCTTCACCCAAAGACTCCTGCAGACAAAGATTAAATACATTTCACCAAGTAAAATTGGAGGTACAAACAAAATTTCTAAAAATACTATAACTTAAAATGATAATGTATAAGACAAGCAAACGTTTTTTTTAAAGATGAAAAATGACATACTGTTTACATGTTTATTTTCCCTGCATAATCCCTATAGAATTCAACAAATTTTCCCTATCTCTAAACAAGTTTTTTCATGTCATCAGTATAAAATTGTTTGGGGGCATGTCAAAGAAACTTAAGGGTTGGCTGACTGCCTGAATTATTCGGCCATAGCAAATCCTCCTAAGTGCACTATAATGTCTAAAACAAATATTATTGCTAGAGAACAAGTCTGAATTACAGAGTGAATATCAATGCACACCCCATTTTCTTTAAGGTCTTAAAATTTGCATCGACCATATGAGGCAAATGTTATCAAGCTGCAGAAACATGCATGAAGTTATTAATATTTGCTGCTGCTTCTGGATAACACGTGTAGCATGATCTCAAAGAACGTATTCCAAAATAACAACCTCTACCTTATAAATATTTGTCAATGACAACAGCAGATCTTGGCCATTGGCATTCATCAGCCAAGAGGTTCTTATTCTTCTGTGAAGTGAGTGCACAATTCAAACACTTGGAAACAATAATATTAATTCTAAAAAAATGCTGATCACTTGTTTCTTTGGGAATGCTCATCTCAGTATCAGTTACTCTGAATTACTACAAATTCCATACAGTATGGAAGCACTCTGGGAAATCTCTCTCTCTCTCTCTCTTTCTATTTATATAGTGGACAGTAAATTTAACATAGCAAAGTACCACCAATAAATTAATGAGCCCCCTTCCTGTTGTAGTTCATAGTTTGTGTTTGGGCACTGATCACAAACATCTTGGGATACTGAAATTTGATATATTTAATCTCACCTATGAAGAAACATACAAAGTAATCAGAAGTTATAGGAAACAATGTATTCGTTAGCCAAGGTTTTCATTCAAGAATGTAAACGGAGGAATGAAATCAGTTTTTACTGGCGCTTTGCAGAGTAAAATATTGCGAGATGATTGGCATAGTCAGCATGCTTGAAACGAGATGTCTGATCACCCTATCTGGTACTGTTTGCCAATCCTTGGTCAAGACAACACCAAGATTGCGTAGGTTCTGTCAAGAGAGATTCTAAGCCCTATGCACCGACAAGGGATGCTCGATAAGCGAAAGATCTGGGGGACATGTCCGGCTTCTAATCCCGTACGTCGTCGTCCTGAAGCACGAATCCCGGTACCAGGTGTTGACGAGGAAGTATCTTTGGCCAGTCAGACAACCTTGAACAGTGGGCAAGGTGGTTCTCCTCCCAGACTTTTTAAAAGGCTCTAAGGATCAACGTGAATTATCCTCTTGTTAACTCGCTTATCGACAAACGTCCTCCGCCTCCTCATACTAAACAAACATGGCTCAGCAAATTTTCCAAGCTTGCGCCTCAAGCCAGTTCAGCCGCTGCTTATGGGCGCTGGCTTACCGGGATAAGCAAAGTTTGACTGACACGAAATTTGGGCGGCGCGGAATCCCTGGGAAATACAATTTAGAGAGTACGAAACGCGAAAATAGTTACCTCTCCGTCTTCCCAGATCGACTTGTCCTCCAAAGTCGCCATGTTGTTTTCGCCTGCGGATGGCTGCCGCACGCGCACGACACCGAACGATGACGTAAAGCGCAGAGCCGGAAAACCATGTCGTTAAAAAAGACAAGAGAGGGGGGAGGGTCATGGTTGGGGGGGCTGGCTGTAAGGTTTCGAGGAATTTGGTAAATGTAAGTTCCGAACTGTTTTAAAATGTAAAAGTACCGTTCGAACATTACAAAGCTGCGGAGCGTTCCGCTTATGTCGTTATCCGGACGCTGCGGCAGTTCGTGCTGGAAAGGAACCGCGCTCAGAGTCCCGGTGGGTGGTTCGTTCGTTCGTTCGTTCGTTCATGTGCCCTAAATCGATATATTTTCTCGATCGATACCGTTTGAAACTCTTCCTGATTTACGCAGGCAGTTTGCATTTTGTAAGTCGTTTCGCCAAAATTACAGAACCCAGAAGAACGGCTCGTTCTTTTTTGCATATTAATTGTGTCTCTCTCTCTCTCTCTGCCTGCCATGGGCGAAGCTGTTAGGACGGCGTTGCTCTTGCTGATTTGGAGGACAGCTAAGGCGGGAGTTATAATGCGGTCGGGGTGGTTTCGATATCCGAGGCTGCATCGGGTCTGAATCTGGTATCGAGGACCGAGGAAAACCGAAATCATTGAAACTTCTATTTAATCGATCGATTACCTCCCCTTTCCCGTTTTCGCTTTCCCTTCGTTTTTGTCTCCCTTTGATAATCTTAAATGTTGATTGCCCGCTAAAGAATAGATTGCGAAGCTGTTTGAAATATTAATGCCATTGTCGTTGGCTATATATATATATATATATATGCATTTTTTTAGATAGTGTTTTTGGAGCATTGTGGAATCTGAAATCCTTTATTAATATAATAATCCCCCTCTCTCTCTCCTCTACACACACACACACACATACAAACAGAAAAAGTGGACATAAGTAAGTAAAGGTGCGAGCTAGAGAATGATCTTCCTCAAAACTGGTGCCTTCTGTGGACAGATCATTGGTATGCACAAAGAAGAAGTTCTACTTGGAATATGCTGATCTATTAGATAAAAGTAACACCTTCTTAGGTGTCTGTCCACCATATCTTGTGTTGCTTGCAGATGGTTCATTAAAAATTCCTTTGCTGGACAGCCTGCCCATATATGACTGCTGTCCAAGAACTTTGAAATGGTCTCAGCAGAGAAAATAACAATGTTACAAAATGAAGGCAGACATGGTAGCATCTGAGTTGCTCATTGCAGTTGATGACTGATATTGCATGGGACAAAAAGTGGTTTGCATCTTGCTACTCATGTGGAGAGAATTTCTAGTGGTTCTTGTGGACATCTACACATGTTCTGTCAAATTTTCACCCAACTGATTGGTTTCTACATTCTGGCACAAAGTGTCTATTTGGTTGAACATGAACATTTGTTTTATAGCTTAACAGTTGTCAGCAGAATATCCAGTGAAGAGATTTCTCACTGGCTTCTACCAGCATCTCAGGGTCCAACTATATGCCTCCTTTCAGACTCCATCACTGAGGTTATCATGTAAGTGGAATGATGCCTTATTTGAGTCTCAGGGGGTATTTGTTTGCTTATGTCAAGTCTCGGTATCTATTATACACACAGTAAAATTCCATTTTTACAAAATATCTTTTCACTGAAAATGCCAGTTTTCCAAAATGAATGCTAGTAACTGTTAAAAATTTGAATTCTGCACCCTGTAGTTTCACAATTGGTAACAACACACCTGGGCACTGGCTGTACCCCTTAGCCGTATGAAACAAACACTCCAACACACTTAAACATGTAGCAGCACTACTACATTTTAGTTTTTCAATAATTGCAGAAATTTATTACTCATGGCTTGCAAGAAATTGTCATTGGATTCTATATCCTCACCACCATTGTCTACAACAAAGAAGAAACACGTTTCACTAACAGTATTTAAGAAAGTGGAAATATTACTTGTCTCAATGCAGGTGAAGCAGCAAACAAACTCATTGGAGAATATGGCATTGGAACTGCAACTTTGTATGACTTAAAGGCAAAAAAGGAGAAAGTAATTTATCTTTCCCCCACTCTTGTTATGTGTGCACATGGTTTGCTAGGTATGGTCTATACTCTGCAGAGTCAAGTAATTAAAACCTAGGAATACACACTAAGTAAAACATAACCATTTCTTTAAGTAAACTGATGACTGAACATGAGACAGATATTTTACATCTTTCCCACAAGCATTGGTTTATGTTGTGCTGTGTCATGTGACACTATCACATGTATATACAAGTGTGGTTAACATATGCTACCTTATCTAACTACTTTAATACTAATGCTATTTGTGCAAAAATATACAATAAATTTCATTATGCAATAATATCATATATATTTTAATTTGTTGATGGAAAAGAACACAAGCCTATATGTTTTATTTTCCATTATTATTTTCATTTTTTTGTATTTCAGTATAATTCTTCAGGTAATTTTGCAAATACCAGTTTAGCAAAAAAAATTTTTATATGGAATGATTTCATTCCCAAGCCATTTCATAAAAATAGGATTTTACTGTACATACTTAAGCTTATAGAGATTAATCTAAATCAAAATCTGTTGTTAACTTATTTCTGACAATTTTAACACAATTTTTTAGATTTATACTTGAATAGTGGAATCATAGAAATGATTATTAGCTATTTTTTAAAATTCAATAGTAAATTATATTGTCATTAAACATACATGTAACCTTTTGGATTGCTGGAATGAGGGAGAAATTTAATTCTTTTTTTGCAGCTATGCCCTGACCAACTATTAACAGTTGCTTTATTAAGCTGCCTGGGTGGTTGGTCAGGTTTTTTAGACCATTGATAAGGTTACATGAATGAAAAAAACAAAAAAAAAAAATTGTATACTGGATTTGGCAGCATATTTTATGATCAGATATCTAGAGAAAACAGCTGTCAGAGGATCCAGTATTAGAGGAAAGAAAGATGTAGACTCTTTAGCACATCTACTAATCTAATGAATATAGTGGTATAGCATATATTCTACTTTGAAATATGTCAAATTAATTACACTTTGTAAAACTTGAAATTTTACATTTTTTTCTTTCAGATTAACTACATTTTATTTCCTGTTTATAAACTCTTGATGCCATATGTTACTCAACGGTATGATGAATGATCAATTGCATGCTTATTATTTGAATGCACTGTTCAAAACGGGAATATTTTTTGAAACAACAATTGTATTACTTTAAGTGTTGTACGTAGCTTTTGTCTCTGGATAGTACTGTAATATACCTGAAAAAGTCATACTGCTGTTGTGTTTCCAATTTTGCATAACTGATCATTAAATATAAAACCTGTCACAAATATTTACATAATGAAGTTAGTCAATGTTGAGAGTATGTTGCTTCTATAGCTTATCATTGAACAATAACACCGTGCCTTAGATAGGTTACAGATTGGAAGTAGTCAGACATATAGCTGCTAAACTTGATATAACTCTTATTAGTGAAATTTGGCAGAGGTAGAGAAAGAGACCAGTTCAGTTACAAAAGATCTGGCAGGAGGTGCCACAGCACTGACTGTCATGATAGCATAACATTAATGTCTGGTTCAAAGTAGGTACACAATCTCTGCATATTTCATCCAGAATGAATTGCAACAGGTCAATAGGACCTATATTTCTAACCAGACTCTCTGAAATCAGCTACACTTTGTAATCCACACACCAATCTACACATTAGATATCTAGTATTTTACATATCCCTAGCACCAGTGCACCATAGGGCAAGATTAGAGCGGGTTAGAATTTATTTGTACTGGCTCTGGCAGACTGGAGCCAGGTTCTCTGATGAGAGTCAATTCAATCTTCACTTTGTTGATGGTCACTTATGTATTTGGCAGGAACCAAACCAACATTATACTGGTTAATTTTACAGACAGACTTTTGAGGTTGGCAGTGTTCTAGTCTGGGTTGCTGTGTCATGTCATCATAAAAGTGAAATATTCTCTTTGATGGAATTGTTACAGGTTAATGCTACCTAAAGGAGGTCATTAGACATGTTATTATGTTGTTTACATAAAGTCAAAGTAATTTATTAGTCTTCATGGATGATAATTAAGGACTCATGCAAGAATATCCATTAAACATACTCAAGAGGAAAATATCCAACATCTTCCATGGCTGGTTTGCTTTCCTAGCCTAAACCCCACAGAACATGTTTAATAAGCTCTCTCTCTAGGTGCATTGGATAGCAGCCATATGCTTTTGGGACCATTCTGGAACTGCATCAGACCTTTACAGAAGAGTGGAATACACTGTTTTAGACTGTTGGATGTCCTATGAATAGTAGATGCTGGTGCAGTGCTATACTGCAAGACGGGAGCAGCCATAGACACTGCTAAGGGTCATGTGACTTTAGGATATGTAGGTAACAACTATCTGTTGTCATTATAATGTGACTAAATGTATCAAATAATGCCTTTATATCATAGTATCTCTATATTGTTTTTATCAGTGTATTTCTAAACTATATTTATTAGATTACACATGCATTCAATAGATTAAATATATTAAATGTTTACATCTCTCTTATCTTATAGTAAACCTGACAAACAGACATCTTGCTAAGCAGTTTCAGCCTCTTGTTTCCTATCAGAACTTGCCTAGTGAAAAACCAGCTTTGTCAGGACGGGGATCAGTGAGCTGCGCTCAAGATTCCAAACAGATGCTTATTGGATTAAAGGTGCTCAAAAATAGGGGTTAACTTGGTATTAACTTCAAGCTTTTTTTTTTATTATTATAGCCAAGTGTGATTTTTGTAATTTTTTCTATTTACTAAGGAGCTTTCTCAGATTTTATTCCTGCTAAGAAATTTTAAAAAAAATATTTTGAAGACAAGTTTTAATTGCTTGTTTCAAATTGATAAAGAAACACTGTAGTGTTTTAATAATCAGACTTAATTTATTCCATCACCAAAATAAAGTGTAAGTACTAACTTATGTTATTAATTTCCTTCGAACTTTTGTTTAAATTAGGTTTTTGATACTGTTCAAACATCTGGGTGTTACCATGAATCTCCTGTCAAGAAGATCACAAAATTTTTTTCCATCATAATTGTGCTTAGTGCTATACAGTTTTAGGTTATGCAAAATAGCATTAGTAGAGCTAAACAAACGAGTTACTGGTGTTTTTAAGTATTGCTAGAAGAATATGTAATAACTTGATTTGAAACCAAATCATAAATATTATTAATATACACATTAAAGCTGTATTGAGTTCATGGTTTCATTAAATGAATGGCCATGAAATCTAAACTGGTCTGTTGATCTCTTGTATTTTATACAGTTGACCCATCTTGACTTTTCAACAAGTTACAGGAAGCAAACATATTGCTTCTAAGTAATGTGTTAAGGTAAGTAAATTAAAATATGGAATTTTGGACAGCACTACATACTATGTGTATTATGCGTTATATGAATGGTGCATTAAAAGATTTATAAAGAAAGAGCTAAAGAAAAATAGGATTCTGATTTTATCTATCTAATCATCTTGTTTATTTTTTTACAGTATTTCATTATATTTGACACAGATCATGTCATCCACACTCGTTATTTTGTATCGATGCCCAGATTTTTCATTTTTTGCACTCTGTGCAAAATTTTTTCATTATTTCGCTAGTCTACTAATTTGGAGATTATAAAAGATGCAGTCAAATTCTCATTTTGGTTTGTGTTTTTCATCTGATTAGCGGTAGGGAATTGCACCGATGTAATTTAGTATGTTAAAAAAATACTTTCATTTATTCTGGTGATTTTTATTTAAAGAAGCTTATAGCAACCAGATGCTTTTTAATAATGGAAATCTGTCTCAAGCTCCTTAAAAGGGGAGAGTACAAATGTGCAATTGAATGCCAGGCTAGTGTTAGTGTGCTTGCTTGCCGCCAAGATGGTGGCTGCAGGTCCTGTTTCCTGAAGGATGTCGGCTGTATGTTTGACATTTTTTTTTTGTAGTATTTGGTTGCCCTCTGGTGCATTTGCATTGTACTGCAAGCATGTTCAAAAATACTTTGAGGAAGTTCTTCTGCTTTATTTGCCTTTTTTAGTCCAATTTTTCTTGTTAAAAATTAAACTACAAATTCAGAAATCTTCTTGGTAATTTCTCTGTGTACAAGAGATTTTAATAGGTTTTGATAAGCAGAATTACCAGCATCCAGAAAACTTGCTTCAATTAATATGCACACAAATTCCAATGTAAAAATTAATTACACTTTATGAATGTTTATCAGTTGTTTAATGAGAGGGCAGTAATCAGGAAAATACAGTGAGCATCATTGTAGTGATATTTAAATTTTGAGAGGTTGACATGTTTTTCTTGCTGTCTAATTATTGGTAAATACATCTGTGGTACGTGTGAAAACATTGGTGTTGTAATTTTGTAAGTTTTTGCATCAAGAATACTTTTGGGATAAGGGAAAGAAAGTCAGAAATGATGCAGATATTTAGACAATTAAAGATAGAGTTTTCTTCATGTTAAAAAATGGTTGGCTTAGTGGTTAGGTTACTGGGCTGCCAAGGCTGAGAGCCTGAGTTCAATTCCTGGTTAGGGTTGGCTTGGTTTGGCACCATATGTGCCTGGCATAATTTCTTACTATTCTTCACTAGCCTGTGGTGTGGGATTTATATCAGCACTAGTAGGGACTTTCCTGTTTAAGTTGAAAGCTATGGCTCATAGACAATGATCTTTCATGGATAACTGCAGCACTACGCTCTTTTGCAAGAGTTGTCTTCCTTATAGAGGCTGTATATGATAACAAGAACAACTTTAAAAAATAATAATTTTTGCTGAAAGTTTCTCTTAGTTATAGTTTGTTTTTTTTTTTTCTTTTATTGCAGATATATGACAAACTCTTCTTTTATAGAAATAAAACAAACTTAAAGTCTAAACTGTTAACTTACCATAAACAGTGGATGACTGCATGGAGGGTAAAGCTTTAAGAAAGACATGCAACTAACTATTGGTTGGTTTTCATATGATAAACAAATTTTAAAGAGAAATATTTTTGATTTAAATAAAAAAAAAAATTCACAAATGGAGAAAAATACAAAATATTTTGTCCAATAATGCTTAAAATATTATAAGATTTTTATTAAATATTATAAAAGTACAACAATTATTTTATTGTAAGGCTTTTATACATTAAAATATATCAATTTTTTTCTTTCTAATAAAGAAAAATTGCTTTAGTTCTGTGCTTTTGCATGTTTGTAATGCGAGTTAAAATGTAACTGGTTGGTACAGATTAAGCTCTCATGATCTTGCTGTACTCATTTTGTTCAGTCTACAAAGAAGAAACATTGTATTGATGACTGTATCTTTGAGAGCCCCTGAGATTTGCTGATCAAGGAAATTAATGAAAACTTCCTTGAAGAAATTTTGTACAGGGCCCTTGAGAACCACAAACAAACCTTCCTTAGAAACAAAGGCAGTTTTGATCACAGGAAGAATGTTAACCTTGCTGGCTCTCTGTTTTCTGTGTCTCTCTTCATCCAATTACTTCGATGAGAAATGCCTGACAGAAGTCTTAAAAATGTATGCAAAAATCAAAATCTTTTTTCTGATTACTCCAGCATTTATGTGAGGTGGCTGTTCTGAAAGGTGGTCAGTCGTAAGACAGGGATGTAAATTTTCTTGCAGCCATTCGCCTGTCTGTGGTTGATGGTAATTTTCTCTGTGGACTCCAATCAGAAGGATAATGAAGCCCCCAGACAGATGCTGTTCATTGATGCACATGATAATGATTTGCCATTTAACAATTTAGGCACAATCAACCAACAGACTGACTGTTGAATTAGTCCAATTTGCAGTTTAATTATTGTCTGTTTCCAAAGAGCAATCAACTATTGATTTGACATCGAACATTTTAACCCTCCAATTTGTCAGTGGGCATTTGTTGAGACATCTATCAGTTTCTAACCTTTGCTCACCTTAGCAGTATATTGGTCTGCTTTGGAGAAGAGTTGGTCTCTTGGGATTTCAAGAAGTACTGTCTTCAAAATAGGCTTGTGTTTGCATTGACTTCATTCTTTTTCTTTTTATTTCATTGAAGATCTTTAGTCTCACACGGTAAATTAACCAGCTTATCTGGAATTTAAACTAGTTAGTTTTGACATGTTGTTGATCAACACAATTTGTTGTCTTTGGTATTCCAATTATTGCAACTTTAGTGCTTAATTTTTTCTCTTAAATTTCTTTTTCATGTTTCTAAGTACAACTTGGAGAAGTTGGATATAACTTTTGCAGTTTTTTTTTGTTTTTTGTTTTCATCATAAGAAGTTTTTTTATTGTCAGAAATACATTGAAATGAATTGCAGGGTAAGGCAAAAAATAGCGTACACTTTGTATTTATGTTGAATCTCAACATCAAATTAATATAGATTTTTTCTGATGCGTTATTGGTTATACCAAAATTCTTTTAGGAAAAATGTAGAAAATTCTTTTTCCATCCTCGTCTACAGTCAAACAAGAAGCCTGTTATATTTTGGAAGTATATTTATGGATCATTGCTCAATAAATGGAAGGATGTAAAGAACTTGAGAGTACTACCAGTCTATGTATACAGGAATATACTTTATAAGAAATTTCCTAGAATTAGGAAAAGACTTAGAATTACTGGGTTTTTATTATTTAAGTTTACAGTAAATTATTCATGCTATGTACAATAGTAAATAAACAAACAAGTCTGATGAGTAGAAGTGATAGTTGACACTGCTGAATTATATGACCTGTGTTATGTTAAAATGGTTTTATTTTCAGGAGGCAGTTAATACAAAAACTTTATCTGATTGATTTTTTATGCTATCTAAGTTTAAACAGCATTAAAAAAAACATTTTTACTAGCAAGAAATTGGTTAAGGGTGGCCTTAAGGCTAAAGACCTGAGTTCGATTCCATAGGTACCAGTTCAATTTGGAATACCTCCCTGGCATGGTTTTCCACCTGCCTCCGGTTTTCCTTCGCATTTAAAACTGAAGAGTTCTGGTAAGGACAGACAGGCAGCCAAAGCTGGAGCACACTGTGCATTTTCATGTCGGTCTTAGTGTTCAGTGTCATGCACCCCTTCTTCCCCACCAGCTAGTATTCCAGATTCAAGCCTACATTAATGGTCAGATGCAATAGGAGGTAAATAGTAGGTAGAAACTGAATGATTTTTCATTAGTTGTTACAATTAAATTTTTTACTTAAATGCTGAAAATTTAAGGTTTGCTATATTAATTTGAAAATGATTGATTTCACATGTACGTTTATTCTATAAGGAACATACTTACAATAACCATTCTTTGATAAGTTACTTTTAGTATTGTGTAAACTGATGTTTATGAGATTATCAAGGATGAACAGATCCAGGTTTTTCCCATAAAGTTCACAGGTATTCGTTTAATTGCTGCTCTGCAATTGATCTTGGTTTATTGATCTTTAGTAGTTCATCATGATGTTCCCCTAGATGTTTATCGGGGGATTCATATCCAGTCTATCTGGTTCCCAGTGAAGCAACTACAGTCTATTCCATGTCTTTGCAGCTGTGGTGATTCTAGATGCATGGTATGGTTCCTCATTTTCTTGCAGGATATAGTGATTATAGAGGATCAAATATAGGCAGGAGGCTATTCTGAAGATGTAACTGATGGAATTTAGACATCCACTGATGAATGAAAGATCTTTAACTCCATACCAAATATCCCCTGTCTGCTCCCTCATAATACCCACAAACCATTGCTTTATGTCCACCAACCTTGACAATTGTTCATAAATAGTCAGAATCATCACCATCCAAAGGACTTTGATCTGTGAAGATGATGGACCACTTATGTACATTGTACCAGGGATGGCTCAGACCTCTCACAGTGATTACCAGTAGCATCTTTTAAGCAACCTGTCTAATATACTCAATTCTCTGCTAGAGCAGGTGCATAGTGTATTGATGCTGCAATAGCCAGCCTCTGTGCATGCATTGATTGTGGCAGATCATTGGTGTTCAATAGACAACACCTGTGGAGAGCAAAAGATTAGTGACAATATGATACTTTGAATTACTAGGTTGGGATTAGTCATTTAACAGATCCTGTGTAAATAGAAAGATGTCTTAGAGTGATAATGGTCAAATATATAAATCAGACAAACTCACTTTTTAGGAAGTGGTTAAAATTATTATGGCAGGGAAATGTATGAAAAATATGTCAAATTTTAAAATTTGAAAGTAAAATAAGATATAATTTCCTTCAATGGCCTAGTTTGGTTATTGGACTGCCAAGGCTGAGGACTGGAGTAATTCCTGGTTGTGGTTGGGTCGGTTTGGCGTACATCCCTGGCATGATTTTTCCTCACTCTTTTTCTGTGGATTTCCTTTAAGCACTTTGGTTGTCTCATAAAAACGAAGAGTTTTAGTCAGGATTTCCTTGCCAAACTCAAAAGGGCTGGGTTGCTTGTGGCATAGAATAGGTAGCACGTTCTAACCAGGGTTGTCTCCAAAGTAGGTGTACCACCTCTTGGCATGGTTTCTTCTCTCTCTCCTTTTATAGCTTGGCCATGCAGGATTTCTCCAGCCTTTTTGTTTCCCCCCAACATTAAAAAAATAAAGGCTTTTAGTAGGGACACCTCAGTGTAGTAGTTCTGGGGACCCGCCACATCTATTAGCCCCCTGAGAATAATAATAGCAACAAGATTGACAGCCTTTGGATTTGAAGACAATGACATTCAGATTCAGCTCTTTTGAATGCTGGATGTATTACATTAAATTGGTTAACAGTCACTTCACACTTGAAGATTGAAATTTTAAATAAATGGTATTGTTATTTGATTTGTAGACTTTTACAATGATTAATATTTTAACTATTGGAACTAGCTGATAAAAGTTATTTCAGAATATAGCTGTGTTGCATGCTGTATTTCTTTGCTCATTTTTTCAAAATGTGTGTATATGTATAAAATTTGATGTTTTTCAAGAAATAGGACAATTGAAATAGATGCATTTGGGTCAATTTGGAGTCTAATTCTATTAGGAAAAAGAGTTATGAACTATATCGTTGACTGTCCTTTTCTACATGCCTCAGCTTTATATAGTTGAAATATTAATCAATTTATCTCTTTTAAAAAAAAAAAATCTTTACCTGGCAAAAATAACCAAACTTCTATTTATTAGTACTTTCTAATGTTTTTAGATGCTTTGGTTACCTCTCAAGTTTGCCAGATTTACTCTAACCAATGTTATATTTTAGTAAGGTCTTGCAGATAACTTTGCGATATTTAAATGTGCTGAAACCATCAATCGCTATCGCCCTTTTCATTACCTTGTGTTATTTCATCAGCACTAACTGCGCTTCATCACACCAGGGCACTGACTACGATCGTAGTGTCTCCGTCGTTGGTGAGGGCTCTCTTTCAAACAAAGAGCACAAACCACTAAGGTCGTCAGCGTTGATTTTTTTTTTTTAAGATTAAAAAATTTTTAAATAACAAAAATTTTTAGCGCAGTGATGATTTTTTGTGAAAAAACGACAAAAAAATACCTCCCTGGTGTGAAGGTATTGTGTTACCGTCCAATTTAAGTGTGATGTTATTGCCTCTATTGTTGCCACCAAGGATTACTCCCATTCTTCGCAGCACCAGGATATACCAAGATCTTTGTGGATTCTTCTCTCTGAGGCTTATTCTGATAAAATACTGTGCCAGGCAAATCTTACCCTTTTCAATCCCATATCTCACTGGTGGAAGGATGAAGATTAAAATGAAGAATTAATAGAGATACTTTTTTTTTTTTGGGATATTTCTAAATATTTTTAAAGAAAAGAGAGAAAAAAAATCGAGGGGAGAGGAAGGAAGAAGCTGTGATAGATATTCTTTGTGCAGCCATCATTCTTCTGCTAAGGCTTGAAAAACATTGGCTCGCATCCAGAGAAGGCTTCCATTATAGATGTGTGTGTCACATGAAAACTTTTTCTACTGACTTCTAATTCTCTTTCATTGCCTGTTGTGTATGTCCTTTCTTTTCATTATTTTTCTTCTGCATAGTATTTTTGGCTACTGTTTTAAGGTAGACATGTGAACCGATAAGCTACTAACGTGGTTAGCAGTGAACAAATGGTTACTTTTGACACTACATGAATGGGAACAGCGATTGATTTTTCCTTTTTTGAAATAGCTAAAATTGAGTCATCAACCATTTTATTATCACTGGTTTTTGTTAAAATTTTGACTTTCAAGGACTTGTTTATCTGGAAAAAAATATTTAGCAGTAAGCAAAGAGAACAGTATTTTCCACATACATTTTCTTCTTTTAAATGTAGATATGAGAATATATCAGCAATAACAAAAACAATATGCACGCAGCTAAAACCGTACGTTATATATGTGTTAATTCCAGAGTTAAAAACTACTTACTCTACAAAATGGACTTAGTTCATCTTGTTAAAATTCCTTCACCATATCTTGATACTTTTTAAAAATAGTAATAGTATGTTTAGGGGCAAGTTAGGCATTGAACACAAAACAAAGCATTCCTGAGAACCTAAATGATGGGGAAGGTACAAAATATAATAGGAATGCTAAAGATGAAATGAGATGTGTAAAGTCTATGGATCTAAGTAGTAAATTAGCTCAGTATTTGTTGGCATCAAACCAGGCTAACTGGTGTTTGTGACCTTTGAGGTGTTCTGATCTCTCCCCATCTCCACGTGTAATTACTGTATACCCAGTTATCTCGTTGGGCATTTTTACCCGGATAGTAATAATCTTGAACGTCAGAATGCCTAACATAAATTTGAAGATGTAGTCTAGTGATCTTAGAAAATGGCATGCATAAAAGAAGTGATATTTTAGCTTGTTTTTTCTTTGCTGAGCAGAATTATCTAATAAGGTTTTTCTTCACCATATGTTGATAAAGCTGGCTGGTCTGATTATCATGTATAGTTAGTATTTCTTCATAGTGCTAGAGAGAATGTTTCTAAAATGAGATTGTTTTGTACATTTACTTAAGATATTGATTGTTCGGTTGTTGTTTTTTTTTTTAAAGAAAACTTCCTTGCTATTTATATAGGTAAACAATTTAAACATTTGTGATAAGAGACCAGAGCTGACAACTACAAGTCCACTTGCAAAGTATTTGTTGAATGAAAAACTATAGATTGGAACAAGACATTTAACCCAACAGTAAATATTGTGATTGGTTTTAATGCTGTGCTCTGAATTTTTGGATGATCAAATTTATTTATTTATTTATTTATTTATTTCTATGTATTTCCAAAATATGTAAGTTCTGGAGAGAAGAATTTTTTTAGTGGGAAGTGTGTGGGAAAATAATGCAAAAAACCATCAGCTATGCAGACTGTGAGAATTGCATTTCAAGTATGTTACAAAAGTGTAAAAGTCAGTAAAATGATTTGATTAATAGGAAGAAGATTGAGTTTTCTTCATTATCTTATTTAAATAGCTGTTTTGTTATTGTTATTATTGTTATTTTCACTGTAAACTGTCATTCTTCTTTCTTTGTGAACCCTCTCCTGACTGATGTGGGAAAACTAGAGTGCCTAGAGGAAACTAAAGGTGCGGGAGATTGCAAACCGAGTTTGATCCTAACTACAGTAAATTACCTTATTATGTAGAAATTATATGATGAAGATAATTTGATACATATATATATATATTTATCTTAACACCTAGCTGGAATTTTATGAGTGAGGTACACAATTAAATAGGATGTGCTATTTTTGGGGGTTTTCTGTATTTCTGGCCCACAAGTTTGGAGATAAATTAGATAAGTTTGGTAGCTGTTTTAGAGCTGTGCCAGGATATACAAAATGCATTTCAACATGCTTTCAGGTGTTGCTTAGTCAGTTCCTTTATGATTTGATAGTTTAAACTACTAAACATTACTCCCTCAACTTGTATAAAATCTGTTTAAAAATTACATCACTATGTTAATAAATAGACAGTTACTGGAATAGTCAAACTTATGTATGTGATTAATTTATGGAGATTTATAGTTTTTGATATTTTTAAAAATTGTATGGACACCTTTGTACCCCTTCTCTCAAGGAGACTGCAAACTGCATTTTTCATACCATAGTTATGTAAGCAAAATGGTTCAGCATCCAAAAGAGTGACGCCACTACTGGCTTTGATTCTCCAGAACTCAAAAACAAGATGGTAGGTGATGAGGCTTTTTAAATCTGATATTTGCAGAATTTTCTGTGCAGTAGACTTCTAACAAAGTCTAGAAAAAAAGATTTCTTGTTTTATCCTGTAAGAATCTAGAGTTCTGAGTATTTTTCTCCATTTATCAAGTAAATACTCATCATCTGATTTCTCAAGAGTTTGACAGGAATTTTTAACTATACTGTTGCTTCCTAAGTGATACCAGTTTACAAACTAACTTTAATTCTTTGCCACCTGAAATTGACTCTCTTTTTCTTCCACATCCATTCTCCTGTAGTGCTGTTATCAGAATTCACTGAAGCAAGAGTTTATAGAATTGTTGAAAACTGGATGCATAAGAAGTAGAGACTTTTTTTTGGCATTTCCTATCACACTATTAATAACAGAATTAACTAATGAATCCAGGTGATCTTTTCCTGTTATCTTCAACAACTGTTTTTGAGTGCAGTAATGCTAATTTTCAGTATGTTTTTTGATTTTTGTATTGTGCGAGTGGTTTGAGCTAGTTGTGAACCTTGCTAAGTTTTACTGTATCTTTTCTTTTTTTTTAAATCAAATAGCCCACTGCAACACCAAGTCATCTATCCAATTATATATTACTCTTGGAACACCCAGAGGTACTTAGTGTTTTGGGTTCCAGAGCCATTGCTCCTTTCACTCGTCTTTTATAGTTGTGATGCCGCTCAAGATTATTGATGGCATACTGTTCATGTGAAAGGGGGGTCACATGGCTATGCTTGATTTGTTTATGCTGACCTTTCTAGCTGATCTGAGCTCTCTTTCCTGTTTTACTGGGACTCTCCGTCTCACCAATGTACTACTTATCATAGTCACCAGCAAAGAAGTAAACTATACCCTTGCTGGATAGTGGATCTTACTTTGTGGCCAAATGTTTTAACTAATTTCCCTTTTCCATACACTAATGCCTACAAGGTAATGAAGTGTAGTACCATGGTTGTCTGCTAGGAAGTGTTTCCAATCCTGTGCCATGTGGGATCTGACACTTTCTGACTTTGGCTAGGAAATCCTTACTAGAACTCAGGTTTTCTCCCACATCTATAAAAAAACAAAGTGGCTGGCTGGCTTGATGAAGAAGAATGAGAAGAAAACACTTTGGAGATGTACACCAAATTAAGCTGGTCCTCTTTGGGACTTGACCCCTAGTCTACCATTGAAATCCCACTGATTTTTCATGTTACAGTGTGAACAACATTTGATGTAGAATACTTTTATAATTAGCCTAAGTGCCAATTATTTTAGTATAAAACCTTTACTGTGGGGGGGCTTATTAGCATTATTGTACCCCAAGTATTATTAAAACAGTAATGATATGTTGTTATGAGATATTTATTTCTTTTTAGTTTATTAGAATTCAAATGAATAATAATGGGCTAAAAATGTATTGATTTATAATAATACAAAACCATATATATTATATGTAAATGCTGTATATATAAGAAAAGGTTTGGTATACAGTCCCAAGAACTACCCTTATGCCAGTATGAAGATGCTGTAGTGTAAAGTTAGATAAATAAAACCTTATCTTATTAATTTGCTCTGTACTTTTTTGTTCCAGTTTCTTTTTTATGTACAATAAAACCTTGATTTAATGGACTAATATGGGGAAGGGGTGTCTATTAATGTTGGGAGTCTGTTAAATCCGGATATTTGCATACACTTTACATACACAGGTGAAAAAAGCAACTAAGCAAAAAATGTTTCGCACAGCTCAATGTGGACTTTTGTCGGGAGACCAGACAGCATCCATTGCTTCCGAAGTCTGATGAACAGGGGGGGGGGGGTCTGTTAGGTTGAGGTTTTTACTGTATTTCCAAAAAAAAGCATAAATAATGTATCATGGGAAGATCAACTTTTTATTTCTAAAATTTTTATTCTTAGGTGACATGCCTGCAAGAGAGGTAGCCAGCCTACCAGTTTTTGCTTTTTTAGTTTATACCATTCTTATCTCTGCTGTCACTTCTCTTTGTACCTAAATCCATCAGGACTATTTATTTTATCGACTGCCTACCATAGGGTCCAACAAAGCCAACAACTGATGGGATTTTTTTTCTAACAAACAACTTAGCAGAAATTTTATTCTCTTACCACCCCGATCATCACACCGTGTGTGTGTGTGTGTGTGTGTGTGAGAGAGAGATATATGCCATGATTTCTTAAAAATTCAAATGTTTATCCATAATTATTTAAGGTGCTGTTTACAGATAAGCCCAAGTTTGAACTGACAATAATCAACAGCAGTTTGTTTGAAGGCAGACCATTGAGACAGTATAATTGTTAGGGTACAACAGTGGACTGCATATCAGTCACTGGTGTTGGATATTTCCATAAATCAAAATTATACTGACTGCTAGCAGTTTTCACCTGAAATGCCATTTCCTCAGAAGACATTTCTTTGGGTAGTGATTCATCTTCCAACATAACAATGACCCCCAAGCATACTGGCCAAGCCAATGTAGTGAAAAACTATCTGGAACATAGAGGCTGATGGAACACTCGCAGAGATGCCTTGGCCTGCACAAAGTCCTGATACAAATATCATTAAGGCTATATCGGGTTTTTATGGAGACTGAGACAGTCAAACAGGCAACCAAACACCTTGGATTAATAGTGGAAAGTGCTACAGGATATTTGGAACAACATTTCACAGTCATAGATTGCAAACCTGTGTGGGAGCATGAAAACAAAAATGTCATGCTTTATATAAACCAAAGAACTCATATAACATATTAATGCACTGTGCAACATATTTATTCTGTTTTTGTATGTTTTCTGTGATAATGCGTTGTGTACATATTATGAGTCTCTGAGTTGCAATTACTCATTATTTGTGTATATCCTGTTTCCATAGTTATTTCCAATATATATAATTAATATATATATACTTGAAAAATTACTATACTCATTAAGAAGATTTTTCACCAGTTCTTTTCATAAATAGATTATAGAAAAAGACCTACAAGGAACATGAGATTAGAATTTTAAAAAACAATTTTCTTAACTAATTACTGTCTTTAAGAAGGGTTTCTTCTTTTAGTGTTTTGTTGTTTTCTTTTTGCTACTAACAGGACAAAGTGCTAATAGATTCTTTGGTAATGTGATTATTTATGTTATGGTTATTGTCGCATTTCTAGCTATAAAAGTGGTATGGTCAGGACCAGTGTACACGGTGTCGATTAATTCTCTCTTACCTAGTATTTACATATTCAAAGCTCGATAATGATGATGATGGTGCTGACAAGAACACAATTTGATTAATGGCGGAAGGAATTGACATTAGCCATAGTCCTAATATCTGGGGATACCCCAGTGTACTTCATACAACACCTAATTTGGATCTATCTTGCTATCTCACCGCATCCTCATTAAAGCTGGCATGGCCGGCCTCTCATAAAATGAAATAATAAGTCAGTCTATTATCTTTTATGTTTAAGTGTTTTGCTATGAAGGAACCTATTCAGATACAGTCAGTTATATTTGCTTAGCATAGCTAAACACATGGAAGTGAAAACGAGTTGATGTAGTATTATGCACAGTTAATAAAAATACTTAAATCCAGTGTAAATGAAACTCTATATTTTTTTAAACCTAACAAAAGTTTTTTTTGTTTTTTGTTGTTGTTTTTTTTACATTGTTACTGAACTTTTGATTAAACGTACAAGTTGTTTTTTTAATGCTTATTTAAACATTAGATACTGAAAGTTCTCTGACAGTCTGTGATAGATTTCTGAAGATCACAGGATTCTCTTATTGCTTTAGATTCTGTACAAACAAATTTAAAGAGTTGCTTCTGAAACAGTTATAAGAGAGATGAACTTAACAACTGGAAAGAATCTATCAAATACTGCCCGCTATATTAATCAGACTAGTGAACAGATGTATCTTACATAAGTCACTTTCTAATGTGGAGGACTTGTAAACTATAGGGTTTTTACAGTATTCATCAGTTCCTCTGAATAAATGCCAACCCTTTTCTTTTAGCGTTTCATTATTAAAACCCCTCTTAGTGTTGTCTCTCTTATTCGACATGATCTTTATAGACAGGACCTTGCCAGCTATCTTCATGGTGTTAACTTGGGATTTTATTGATTTCACTCACTGTAAACAGTTATTTATTCATGCAGCCTGTAGTTTAGTTAACATTTTATTCATGTAGTTCTAAAGAAAAATAATAATAATAAGACCAAGTGTATGAACGGGTGTATTCACAGAAAAATATCAAAGCATCACAACTGCTTTCTTTGATATACCAGCCATTTATCTTTTTCAACATCATCATCCTAATTGTAAATAAAATGGGACTCTTTTACTAGTACAGCCATGTACTGTGCACTCTTCTTAATCGCTACAAGGTTTTGGAAGGGACTGCTGTTTATTGAGATAACTCTGTGACCTTTGTCAACTGCAGATAAAAATTTTGAAAGAACTTCTGTAGAGGGGTGACACTAATGGTGGACCCAGTCTTTGTGAGTGTTCCATCTCAGCATTCATAATAAAGTGGGTCCCCCCCTCCTCCCCTGGCTGATTATCTTCTCAGAGTTCATTGTTGCTAAGTTTTCCCATTTTATCAAAAGACAGCTTGAACAGAAGATTGATAACTTGTTATATGTGTCAACCGCTCTTAGTCATAGAGTTGTGATTACTCACGCCACTGGCTTCAGTAAAAACACTGAAAGGATTCACTATAATCTCTTTAAAATGTAGTGAAGCCTGACGCTTTATAGTCACATAATTTCTAAATAATATAATGTTGGGGGGGGGCAATGTGTGCTTTATCTTCCACTTGTTTTATAGACGTGCAGGCGAGAGAGAGAGAGAGAGAGAGCATATACATGTACCTAAAATAGGGTTTAGAATTTTTTTGATTAATTAATTTTTTTTGCATTTGAAAAGACTGACACCGGGCTTCTCGCTATTTTTTTTAAGTACAATTTTTACTGAATCTAAGAAACATTTACACATCATCAATAGAAATGATCTGTTGATAGTTTTCCTGCTGGTGAGACACAACAGCAAAACAAAGCACATGTCAAAGAGTAATTACTTAACTACTTTGGATAAAGAGAGCAAGACCCCCCCCTTTTCCTCTTTGTTCTGGTTTTCTGAGATCTAGATAACAATTTCTTTATTATTATTATTATTTATATATTTTTTCTACTTTGTTTTTGGACCCGTATGACTGTTGATCATTATTTTAGATGTTGCAATGCAGAAGCATTCGAGTTTTAATCTGGCTAATTATTGCTCAGGTTTTATATTCGATCTCTTCATTTTTTAAAGATAAGATTGTAAATGGCTGACATCGCCTGTGTGTGAATCATGTAAGTATTATTACTTTGACATTCTTTGGCTTTTTAGAAGAAAGATCGAATGTCATAGCCACTATTTTTTATTTGGCTGTATGACTTGATTAAAGTATTTTTCTCAAGAAAGTGTCATTTTGACTGTTTTCCTATTTATGAGGTGTGTGGAGATGGATGTTAAGGGAATATTGTTTGTTGGAATCCAATTGTTCTCGTAAAGCCAACTAACTAGGTAAGGGATGCAGCATTATATAATCTCAGCAGGAGAACGAGATTCAAAGTTAAAAGAGAAAAGAAAGTTTGGTTGCTTTTTTTAAAAAAACCTTTGAACTTTTTAGGAAATAAACAAAAAAAATAACTCAAATATATAATTAAAAGCTTTTTTGTGACTAAATTTTATTGTTTGCATTGTAAATGTGATGCTGTACATGAGAAAAATGTGGGTCCCACTGCCATGTAGAGGTCATAGCTCTACTGATGCACCATTGATAGAGTTTGTTGTCCAGCAAAGAAAAATCTTAGTAGAACTCTTCCGAATAGAAATGTAGTGAAAATCAGAGTACAGTCGTATGGAATGTCAATGAGATGAGTGTAGCGAGTAATTTATATGTCAACTCTGCCACCATGTCTCACAGTGAGGTACCCTTTGACAACATTATCATGCTGATGAGAGACTAGAGTGCATCTTCTGTGTGCCCGAGAACATTGACAAGAATTGATGATTTGTGTATTCTTCTTGATTCTCCAAAAAAACCACATCCCTGCTACCAATATGGTTCTTAGCTTGATTAAGTGTAACTTTAAGATTATTATAATGGTACACCTATTGGCACCTTTAACAACTTGTCCAATTGCAGTTGAACGCACTACTACAGGTGTCTTAAAAAAGTTAATTGTATTGCTGCACTCTCATATAGTTTTTTAAATAAGATTTAAATGTTTAATGTCACTAACACATGGAAACTAAAGTCTGACCGCTTATTGGAAAAAATAGGTTAGGATCTGTTTGCTTTGAGATGTTCTTTAAATACAGATTAAAATAGGATTTACAAATAAGTGAGTAAAATGTTTTAAAGCATTTTTATCACCTACAGGCGGTGAGAGGAAAATGTCTCGTACTCTTCCAAGAAATCCTCTGATGATCAGACTGGCACTGCATGGATGCTGCAATCGGCCTTTCTTTCACATTGTTGTTATACATCAGCGCCAGCCTCGGAATGGGCGCATCACTGAGCAAATTGGAACTTATGATCCAATGCCAAATGCTTTCAGTGAAAAACTGGTTTCACTGAATTTTAGCAGACTCAGGCACTACCTGGTTTCTGGAGCCATAGCTACAAAGCCTGTAGCTGAGTTATTAGGTAAGCTGCTTTCTTTTGCTTTAACTCTAGCAGTGTGTTGGTGTTTTAAGTTGCTTGAATTACTGCTGTAAAAGCCATCAATCAGGGGCAATAACTTTTTAGAGTACATACTGTTTCTGTTACTATATAACATACATCTGTTAGCTGTAGTGATGGAAAAATTTACAGCAGTACTTTTGTTTTTAGAAGCTTTTTTTTTTAGTGTTATGCATATTTTAAAATCATTTAACGTGCCAATTATTTTTCTTTTTATAAAATGAAAGTAGATAACAAAAAAATAACTGCATATTTTAAAGTTTTATTATTATTTAGACCTTTAGACTTGCGCTTTAATATTCATGAAATTATTTTAGGCAAGTTTATGATAAAAATACTGCTTAACTTTGATAAATATATGTGCTGCTGATTAAACCACTCAGTATAGATATTTGTTTGTTTTCTAGGAAATTAATCCTTTTGTAAATTATTCTGTTGGGTTATTTTAATTTGAACATTTTTTTTTACAAATTGCCTGTGAAGAGTCATTTACTTGGGAGTTTTATATTTACATCCTGTAGTTAGTTCCCCATTGGTTTGTTGTTGAATGTAGCTTTCGTCTCTCTCTCTCTCTCTCTGCTGCATAAACGTGTAATAAAAAGAAATATGGTTTTCAGACCGTTATTTCTACATTCACAAGCCTCCATACAACTTGAACAGTGATCAGTAAAGACAATAAAATTTTACATTATGTTATATGATCAATAGTTTTGATAAACTTCATTTGAGTAAAAACTCCAATACATCAGTCTGTTTAACTCTTTTGCTGCTGTGTTAACCTCCTTGTCCCAAAGACAAACCAGCTTCATTCCCAAATCTGTTGGAATTGTCTGACTTCAATTGTTGCAATGCTTCCTGACTAAAAACACGCACAGCTTAAAACAAACACTAATGGCTCAAAGTATGAGAGAACTGAAGAAAAAAAGTTAAGAATTGTTTGCCTTTTAAAAAAGAATAAGGTAAATATTTAACTTTGAAAGGCAGTAGCTGAGTAGTGGTGAGATTTATGCCATTGGACTTAAAATTGTGTTCTCTTCTCCACCTTCCATATGATCATGAAAAAGATGTTTAGTTTTGATCACACTAATTATTTACTGGATAACAGCGTTCAGTGATGGGAACTACTTTATAGCATCAATAAATCAATGTATCGTATGTGTAAACTTGCAATCTGAATCTGGTATCTATCTGATGATGATTTAGAATACATCCCCACAATGTAACATAGCTAAAACCTGCAGTTAGGTTCTGATCATTGCCAAATGTTTCCAGACAGAAAGCTATTAAATTAATATTGCAGATAAGATAGAACAGTTGAAAAGAAAACGCAAAACCTTGTTGGAAGAAAATAGTGTTAAAAGGCTTAGTCAAAACAGCTACAATCTGCTTGCAAAGATTAGCAGGCATTTGTGAGTCTTGCAATGTTAGATTGAAGGGGGTCTTGTTTTCTTGAAAATTATCAGCTGGTAGAAAGAAACCTTATTTATATTGCACACACAGCTGCTGCTTTAAGGAAAGGGATTTTTTTTTTTCTTTAAAGACCTGAAAATAAAAAAAAAACACACGAAGAAAGATTCTTTTGTTTTCAAAACCGTTTGTATAACAGCTTATGCCTTTTCTTAGAATTGTGCTTTAGATTGTTAACTTTTAAGTCATGAGGGAAGAATTACTCATTATCAACTTAGCTGAAAAATGAAGGTTCTCCAAAGGGCCATGAAAACCGGGTACACTAACTTAGCCTTTAAGTTGTTTTTCTTACTTTCATCCCCAGTAACTCTTTCATTTTTTAATTTAAAAAAAAAAAGAAGAATTTTAAGTTAGTGTCTTTCTCCCTGCTTTGATGTGGGATCTACAAATACCATTGTTCCTCTGTACCAAAGATTCTAAACATTAATAACTTTCTCTCCTGGTACTTTCATGTTTTAATTGTAGGAAAAAAAAAAAAAAAAAGCAATTGTGTTATTATATCTGTTTGCTAAACCGCTTGTTTCTGTCCTGGCATTTGTAATGCAGATTGTTTTTTGTTTTTTCTTAAAGATATCTTAATCCACAATGTATGCGATAGACATTCTTCTATACTCTGCAATATTTATTTACAATCGGGAAATTTTCTATTTAGTTTTTTGGAAGATACTTTGTAAAGTTATTTCTGCAGAGTTAATTTATTTACAAATAAAGAGTATGAGACAGGAATAACAAGATTAGTTTCGATAAAAATGCTGTTGCCACATTTGTTTGTTTACTGTTTAAAAAGTAGTTGTACTTCAGAAAATAGATGAGCTTCTTATATTATCAGCAGGTGTAGTTAATAGGGATAGTATTAATGAATTTAATAGCTATTTCTCTTTCCATGGGGCCCTTCCATTAGCCATGATGCCTTCCTGTTGTTCTGTAACTACAGAATGCATACACAGATTCCCTTACACACACACACAAACACATAGGTGCTATCGCACATAGAAGCATGCTTATACACAGGTGTTATCATACATACAGGTGTTATGCATGGATGCATGCTCACATGCACATAATTACAGATGTTCATACACATAAATGCTGTCATACACGCCACATGAAAACACACACAGGTGCTATCATACATGTACACATACATTCACAGATGCTCACATACACTAAAAGAAAATATATATTTGAATATTTAAATACAGACAATTTATTTTTTAAATAAAGGATGCTATTTATTTATGGAATATTGTGAAGGTTTTTCTTTCGTATTTTTAAATAAATCTTTTTAACTGATAAAATATAATTATTTATTTTTCCATTAATTTTTAAAAATCTGAACCCAATGGTAAAGCTACAAAAGGTGTATTGTCACTTAACAGAATTATTACAATAGGAGTAAAGGAAATTTAGTTGATCTTTATTTTCATACTAAGAGCTTGGAAGATGCTGAAGTATAATAATAATAATAAATGAGAGCTGGATGTATATAAGAGGACATTGGTGATGTGTATTGTGTTAGTGGGACTCTTTTGTCTGTCACCAGCTTTTCTGTAATATCCCCTGCTGTCAGGTTTTGACTAAAAGTGTTTACAGAAATGGTGCTGCCTGTATTTTACAAATAGCTACCACCACAAAATAGCATAGTTTTACCCATTTGTTTATCAAAAGATGTGTAGCACAGCAGCAACAACACAAAAACTGGGGTTTTTTTTTTTAAAAAGGAATCTCTTTTTAGACACAAATGAGGTAATGTGACTCTGTAGACAGTGATGACATTTTATGGATTTCCTACCCCTCCCTATCTTTCATTTGTATATACTCTGATGGTTATTACTGTATATTACATCTCTCTAGAAAGTTTGACTACCCTGTCTGCATGATGTACAGGTTTGATTTTCTGGTTTTGATGTAGACAGAAGAAAATAAATATCTGTGAAAGGTCGGTCAATGTAAATTGTATTTTAAAATAGTTGCTGGGTATTCTATGTGGGATGAAACTAAAATATGTGGCCAGGTGTCTGATCTGCAAACCATTTCCTGGTAGACTGCATTTTGGCAGTGCATTAATTGCCATCCTGAAAACTGGTGGGATGCTAATAATTTGTCTAATGGGGCCAAAAATACCAGGTCTGGAATTTGCACACAACCCCAACCCCCTGTGTGCTAGAACAGAGGACACTGATGCAAACATAGGCCAGATGTTCTAGAACTTGATGCCAAGTGTTGTCTGTCAGATAAGCCCATGCCTGATTTACAGTCTTGTGACTTGTCTTCCTCTCCTCTTCATTAACTGTCCATTAGCATTGTTTTAAACATGAGACTGTTAACCCAGAAATGTTTTACTTCAGGGGTGTGGTTTAGAAAACAGGACCAGCCAAACCGTCAGCCCTCCTCCTGCTTAGGAATAAGGTGCACAGCCAGTCAGTTTTGAGAAAACTAAGGAGAAACCACACCCCCAACATCACCTCCAGTTCCATTTTTACTGACAGGAATGAAGTCAGTTTGCCAACTGTCTGAGCTTGAGAAAAGGGAATGTAAACCATAGCAGCTCTTTGATGTTTCCGCCATCAGTTACCCAGAGCTGAAAAAAGGAAAAGTTTATATTAGTCATAAAGAAATGACGGAGCAGTAATATCTGTAGCATGTCTGACATTGTTTTGGCTATAATGTTTTAGTAGTAACCTCTAGTATGCATTATTGCAACAAAGATTTTAAAAAATGAGTGAGCACTGATGACACACTGTGGGTTTTTTCTTCAACTTCCCCAGGTGCAGATAGGACACAAATTGGGATTGATGTCAATGGAGAAATTGTTTTAAACCTTATTATCTGGCAGTTAATTTTTCTCAAAGACCATGTATTTAAAACCCTGTAGTCATGCTTCAGACATTAATGAACACAAGCACAGGTCATACTCTGAATGGAACCTATTATCCTAGCGTCAATCTCTATTTGAGGTCAAATATTCTGCCATGTTGGTATGGCATCCCTGCTATTTATTTATTTTACTTTACTTTCCTTATGGTTCTTCAAGAAATTTCCAGTAGATTACAAATGGTAAAAAGAAAGAGGGGGGCCTTGCTTTAGCTTTTCCTGATGTTTACTTAAGCATGGTACATATTGTGATTCCATGAAAAATGGATCTGTCTGTCTACGCCGAATTCAGTTTTAGTCACCAGAAAGAATTAAAGAGTTTTGCTTATTTTGTGGCCTTTAAACTTAATTCCTTTTTGTCAAATTAAGTTTGATAAGTAGGATGGTGATTAATAATTGGATAATTTCCCAAGAAATATCCTGTGCAAAGTATTTTTCCTTCTACAGAACTGTCGTAAAACTAAGTGAAGAATGCTGACATTATTTCGGTCTGAAAGGAAAAAAAATCAAGAACAACAGTTACTTGGATATAAGACAGATCTTGTGTGATTAGGTTAACCAGTGTTTGTTTTTAACCCTGTCATATTGCTTTAACTGAAAAATATCCCTTGCAAGCTATTGTGTCTGTGAGTCAGATTTAACCAATTTTCTAGGATGCCTTTTAAAAATCAAAACATTCCTTACCCACAAAACTCTATTTCATTTGTATAGTTGTAGCCATTTGAAAATACACTAAAGTTAATGAGCCAGTAAGAAGCCATCACAACTTACACAAGATCCTCAGGGATTGCTCATCACTTTGATAATCAATTCATTTTCAATTCTGTTGCTAATAAACTTTTTCTCAGATCTCCGTGTTCATACTCTATCCAGTTTATAAATGAGACCCCCTAGCATTCATATCTGTAGATAGATGTAGTTGCTGTCAGTATCATCCTAAATCAACACTGAATTAATATTTTTTCTCCCCATTTTTAAATTGCAGGTCTTAGTGGCTTTTTGCCAATCCACCCCAAATCTCTTATTGAGGCAAAAAGGAAAAGGGGCAAGGCAGCAGTGGCTGTTGAAGGGGCAGCAGCCAACTCAGAGATTGATCGTCAACAAACTGAAACATCTTGATGAATGAAAATTTGTAGCACTTTGTTCATTGTTTGAAATACAAACATCATTCTTGGAATGTTATCTGGTTGTTGTGTTCATGTAAACCTGTTACGATATGCACCTTGTAATCTTCATTTTCACACTGAGGTTAGATAGACTGGGTTACAAACACGGGCTCATAGACTTGCAGTAAACTGAACTGATTATAACATACAATTTTTTAAATGCTTAAACACATGGCATACGATTTTACCTGAATGCAAATTGGCTACCAGTAAAATAAATTGCACAGACTGTATAACACGATAGAAATTCTGTACAGTGGAATGAGTCTATAGAATCAGGGAATCATAACTTGTTTTCAGTAAATATGGGAAGGATTCCAAAATGTACTAAATTTAGTATCCTTTGCTAGCAAATTTAATTCTGACTATAACAATTGCATAAGAAATCTTGAAATGATCAGTTTCAAAATATTGATAGTATATTATGTGTATATATTTATCTGGTGGTCTGTTGGCTAAGCTTCTGGGCTGCTAAAATGAAGGCCTGCAGTGGACTGATTCAGTTTGGCATGGTTCCTTCTCTCCCTTCTTCACCAACTAGCCACATGAGTTTTCACTCTAAAAGTGAAGAGTTCTAGTAGAGACTTAGATAGGTTTGTTCCTGGGTGACGCGAAAAGATTATGGGAGCCTACCACGAGTACCCTTTCTCCTCAGTCTGTCTTGGATCACATTCATGATCCAGGACTGTTGATCCCCAAAACATGATGATATATTCATTAGTATACATGATCTTATATAATATTTCAGTGTATAAGGCAGCAAAGTTGTGTCATATTTGTTTGATTTAAAAAAAATAAAACAAAAGAATGCAGGTATACAAATAGAACTAAGTGAATATTACCACAGTTCATTGTCAACAAAAGAAAAACAACTCCCACAAAAATGGAATAATCCTGACTCTTGTATATTAGAGTTAGAAAAACAGCAGATTTAAAAGCGAGTTGAAAGGGCATGGAAACTGTGTCCATTCTAAACAGGTCAGGTATCCAATAAACAAAAATTCTGGAATTTGAATTTTAAAATCAGATGATCTTGACACCATCCAAAATGAATATGATTTAAAAGGGGCTGAATTCTCTTGCCCGAGTAGGCAGCCTTTCAAGGCCCCCAGTATACAAGGAGGACTATCTATCCAGGAGAGGAATATTATCCTAAAACAAAAGAATTAACCAATTATTTTACAAGATTAAAATGAAATATTAAGTTTGAAAAATTGATAAAATTGTAGAACAAAGCTTAATTAAAGCTGTCTTTAACTGGTACAATTAAACCCAATAAAAGGGAGTAGTACTTCTATTCATTTATGTAAATAAAGTTTTGAAAGTACTTTATGTACATTTTTTATCAATGATTTTGTAAATCCATTAAGTTGTAAAATTTTGGAATAAAGGGCATTTCTTTATCAAAATTAACAAAAGAACAAATTCTGTTAGCTTTGATAGGGGAAATTAAAAGCCAAATTGGTTTTATATGGAAATGGCACAAATTATCCATCAAATACCGAGTGCCACTGTATAGTCAGCACTGGCAACTGAAGAAACAATGAAATGTGGGCAGTTGATCTTCAATTAAATAGAAATATTTTCTAAGACATCAAGCCAGCAATCAATGAATGTGCTTAAAATGGGCCAGTACATGGTGTTTTGGGGTTTCCAGAAATCTTTAAAAAGAGGTTGCATGATCAAAGGACTCTTGCTTCTTGTCAGTAAATCACAATAGTAAATAAAATCACCCAACCTATTAATGGACAGCAGAAATGGGGTCTCTCATTTAATGGAACAGCTTTTAGCTAAATTAAAGTTTATCTCAATTTCTTGCTAGCTATTTTCAACAATGCTTAGTCATGAAAATGAAAGTGGGTGTATACCTGGACATTACAGAAAGGGGCTGGTGTGTCCATAATTGTGGGTTAATACTTTTAAGGATAAGATAGATGTATAGTATCATGGTAATGTCACACAAGTGGCAGGCATACTGTACAAAAAATTTAATGTATGGCATGAATATGTACATGATTATGTATCTATATATAGATATAAACATCCTGCTGCCTGCTGGAGCATCATAGGACTCAAGCTTTCTTGGGATCCCCCCCAGTATTTATGATGATCAATTCTTCTATTGATTATAAAAATTAAAGTTAAGATTATATCATGAAATGGTCTGCACTTACCAGTGGTCCTTCCTCCAGGGGGTCAGTAACTTGGTCTCCATATTTCCTGCATTCATCTTGTAACATCTATAAATTATCATCCTACTGGATGCACTTAGCCCTTTCAAAAAAATGGTTTTAAAATATACTTTTTGAAAATATGTTGAAGGTCAGGATGGAAACAAAAAAAAAACAGAAATGCATAAAAAGAAACCAAAGTAGTGGTGTGGTTATTTACTGGAAACCGGCTACATAAGATGTTCTATTCAAAGTTATTTATCCATTTTGTTGTCATTGTTCAAGTACCAGAAATTGAAGATGAAAATCTTTGAAAAATAACAGTGTTAACCCTCAGTGCATAATAATGTAGGATTTATTATACACCTAGCTTACAGCAGCAATAGATCACTGTCAATTATCATCTGGTACAGCACATGGTCAGTGTCTTGTTTCAAATGGATGGCCTAGCTTAGCTCCATTCATAGATTTTGTCAGTGGTAATTAAAGAATATTGGTACACTGACAAATCACACATGCCAGTGACAAAAACCGGAATTGAATAACCTGTTAGCAGGACTGCCTCAGAATTACATTAGACTAAATTGAATTTACTTATGTGGAATGTTTTCCTACATGTATATGCTATATTTGCATGTCATTGTTTAAATGTCTGATACAATTTTCAGAGAGCTCTGCAGTGGCAGAAAATTATTGTCTTAAATTAAATGGAGAAGAATCCTACTGGTTATGATCATGTTTGGAAAGCTATTTTAGACTGCTGTGGATCCACTTTATGGATCTAAATGATTAGTGAGAGACAATATGATATGTGCAGAAAATGAAATATCACAGAAAAAAAGCTTCTACCAGTTAACAATTGAATATAATTCCATACATTTTGAAAATGTAAACTGATAGAAACATCTCTAAGTATATTTGCTATGACTTTGGTTCACGTTATAAGTCTTCCACTGTCATATTGTACACTGATTGCTAATTGAATCGCTAGTAGCTTGTACATCTCAAAACGAAGGGGTAAGGGTTTAATGGGAAGGAAACTAATGGCTCAGTTTGGTGGTCAGAAAGAGATAGGAAGCTGTCATGGCTCATGCAGGGGCCTCTGAAGAGAAACAGTCATCCATATGATTCTTAAATTGATTAATACTCTGACAATTAACTTGTGGTATTTTATTCTGCTCAGCCATTCTGCTACTTAAAAAGATTTTCTTGCATCTAATTGTGCTGGACTCAACGAATTCATAATTGTGATTGCAGACAGTAAAAAAAAAAAAATGGTTCTTGTCTATGTGAAAGAAAAAATATTTAAAAACCTCCATTAAGTTTCCATCTAGATGCTTAAAACTCAAACTTAGTAGTTCTAATATTTTAAATCATTCAGTGTATTCATGTTTAATATCTGGAAATATTCTAATAAATCTATGCTGAACTCTCTTATAAATCAATACTCTTTCTTAAGATGGAGATGGACCAAGAATTTATACAATGGAGCTAAAATTTCTTTGTTTGATACTCTGGTCAATTACTGCTAGTGTCAGATTTGTTGTTTGCAGTTGGAATGCACGGCACATGTTAAAGTTAAGAGGTAAGAAAAGAAATTTTACAGGTGATAGAACATAAGAATAGTCAGAGAAAGAAAATTTGAATACTAATGTATGAGAAGTTTTAAAATAAGATCAAACAGTTTTCAGTATTTTGTTTAGAGAAGACATTTATTTTTGATACTATCAGCATTTATTAAGACCACAATTTCCCTTTAAACTAAATGTATTAACATGAATTTGATTTTTTTTTTTTTTTAAAGCTATACTGGGCAAAAGAATATCAGATCGACATTAAATACAGCCCTGCACCCATTTTCTGGCTGCTGCTGTTTTTAATATAAACAATTCATCAGATTTTTTGTTGTTTTGCTTTTTTGATGTAGTAGCCTGTTTGCCATCTTTGTGATAATTAATACCAGAAAGGGTTAAATGTGGTCAACTATGCACAGTAAATAGAAAAAAACTAAATCTTAGAAAAGTATATTTTAAGAGAGCAGCGAGATACACAGTATGGTAATTATATACAGCACTAAAAGATGGTTGTGCGTGATTTGAGGTTTTTTTTAGACCAAATTTCCCTTTTTCATAAAAGGAGCTTCACACAGGATGTGTTTATATGACTAGATTATTACAAAAATCCATTTACACACGCACACACACACACATGCAAATTTTTAATGTTGCATTAATACAATTTCTACTTTCTTTATACGTTAAGTTTTATTTTCAGCTTTACCAAACCATAAACAGAATCAGTGGTCAAGGGTTCATACTAAAACTGATGTACAGATGATAAAGCAACAGCAGCAGCAAGTGTCTATGAGCCACAACTATTGAGAATAGAAGCACAGTTAACCAGAGATCCAATTTCTTGCTACATTTCCTCCGAGCAGTAACAGTGTGTGTGGGACTAAAGAACTTACTGAAGTACAATCATTTTACTAATCTTCCATGAAAATCCAGAGTGGTTTCTGCCCAAAATTTTGTGAGATTTTTTTTTTTTTTAAAAAACCAAAATTTGGTGGCTCCAACTTAGTGGGGAAAATGTTGGCCACAGTCAGTGTTCAGAATAAATCTAGAGTCTTTTATGTTGCACTTAGAGTTTGTTGAGCCTGAGGAATGATGGGTAATAATTATATTTTAATTACAAATATTGTAGTTTAGCCAGAATTATGCTGTAGAACGTTTAGGAAAATATATCTAAAAATAAAAAAAGGCTTTGTATAAGACATTTGCATTTGACTATTATTACCTCTTAAGGTGTTGAGTGTGAAGAGCCAAAACAATTTGTTTCTTTAAAGTTGTACTCTGGATCTTCCTGATGCCCATCAGAAATTTCTGGTGGAAAGGAACTTATCTAAAATGGATCAGTTCAATAGGTGATGAGCTATTATGTATGGATCATACAAGGCTTCCAGGGTAAAGAAGGGCCCATTAGTGGAACGGCTCATAAGAAATATTTTACAAAATCAAGCACTGCAATTTATAACCTCTAGCATAGCATTTTAATTTGCTAATAACTGAAACAAACTTCTGATATGAACCCAAAGTTTTTAATAACTTCAGTTGTGTCTACTTAAATCCCCTTGAATGTCTATGAACTAAACTAGACAAACTATTTCTTCTAATTAAAGGTAAATATTGAAGCTGAGTAGAAATCCATACTGCACCTTTTCCAGTAATACTATTTTCTAACCTATTAAATCAACATTTTAAAACAGAATTTAGAGGGTTAAAAAAGTATGACTATATATATATATATATTTGTGATTTGACTGATCTAAAGTTTTATACAAGATATTTAATTTTTATACCACATATTTCCATATCTGTTGACATACTGACTATGTATGAGTTACAGGTGGTTGGTGGCCAAGTGGACTGCCACAGCTAAGGACCTCCCTCCTCAAGGTCAGCTTGGCTCGGTTTTACCATCTGGCCATGTGGGTTTCCTTCCACATCTAGAAATGAAGTCTTTTAGGGATTTCCCTGTTGGAGTCTGCAGTGACTGGCTCCGGGTAGGCAGTGCTCTCCAGCAGATAAATACAGCACTATGCTCTCTTGGTGTACAACATTGTATATGACAACGAGGGTCCTCAGAGAATCCGAGGCCAGATAGGAGATGGTGCATCTTTAACAGAGTAAGCAAGCTGTCTGGAAACCATGATCAGAAGTAAAGGGAAGGCCATGTGGAACAGGTGAGCATGGGCCAGACCCACACCATGTTTGGCTAACCTACTGCTGGCTGACTGTAGATTTAAATGGCATCTAAAAAAAAATAATCTACCTAAAATTCATCACAAATATAAAAAAATAACAATAAGTAATTTAGTTGTGTTTCAGTTTAATTAAGTTAATATATGAAGATTGTTTAGTGATAAGTAGCTAATATTTTTGACTCAGCTCCTGACAAACAGATTTTTTCTTTCACAGCTGTATCCCCTACCCAAATCCGTTCTCTTCCAGCTATATGCATAACAGACTTCTTCAGATGGTCTTTCTGCTGCTCACTGCTTTTCTAGAAGCCATTTAAGCCATCACTAAGACTGACGTTAGATAACTAAACAAAACAAATTATCAGTGGTACACGTTAATAATGATGACAGTGGCGGGGAGACATGCTACTCTTTGCATTGTAATCATGAGACCTTTGAGATTGTTCTGACACATGCATCCCCTCACCAATCTTGTTTACTTTCTCATGAAATGTTATTAGTGTGTTGACAATATGCTAACTCTAATACATTCCTCTGATTAGCAAAAAACAAAAGCAAAAAAAGAAAAGAGCGAGCAGGCTGGGAGGACAAATCGCATCTTTGCTGCCAAAAAACCAAAATGATCCATAGATGAGAACTTGTGGGTGTCTAGTAGATGAGAAACTGGCTAATGAACAATTTTGGGATCAAGACACTGACAAGAAATAATACTTTGTTATTTTCTTGGTTAAAATATTTTTAAAATTTTGGACACCTGTGGATGACTTTCCCCCTTCAATAATCTGTACAGTTCAATTTGAGGTCAGTCTGAAAGTCATTGAATATCAAAGATATCCACAGAGCTCCACTCTTTTGGCTGAACACGTAATACGAAAAATGTACAAAAGCTGTCTCAAGCTTTTTATTCATCCACTCTGAGTAGTAACTGTAACCAGACAGAAACCTGTCAGAGTTGAGCTGTCACCTTAACCAGCAAGCTGCAGAGAGAGATTATAGGGCAAGAAGTGTGTCATCTTGTCAAAACATTTAATTCACCCAGCCAGGATTATGATTCTGACAAAAGCAATGAGCAGGATTAAAGGCTGACCTGCTGTTGAGACAGGTAAGCTGGCAAACTGGGTGTTTAAGACTTCCATAAGGGTGAATGAATAGGATGGGTTGACAGTTTATCAGTTATGCTGACAACCCATGCACAAAAAGTCAAACTCTTGGTGTTTCCATAAAGGAAGTTTCAGAGTTGTCAAAGATGGATCTACTCAAAATGGAAAGGACTCTTTAGCTTTGACAACAAAGTCATTAGGTTTTACCATTCTGAGAAATGATACCCACAAAATCAAGATAATTTCGCTTTTAGATTAGAAGTCAACCCTGTGCAAGATATATTCATTTAGTATTACAACGCTAAAGAATGCAACACCAATCGACACCAGGGTTGTACATAAAAACCCACACCTTGTACTGGAATACATTTTGTATCCTGGCTGAAAGGATGGTGCAGCACAGGTCAATGAATTCTTGTTGGACAGAAAATGTATAATCTTATAGCCTTGTGTTAAATTTCTTGGAAATCCTAGAGTTTGATTCCTGCAGGGTATTGACTCGGTTTGGCTTAGCTGTCAGCATGGGTTATCTCCCATATCTAAAAAACGAAGAGTTCTAGTTAGGCTTTCCCTATAGAAGGTGAAAGTGACGAACTTCACATGGCGCAGGATTGGAAATACTTCTTAGAAGACAACCATGGCACTATGCTACCTCACTAGGGTTGTCTCCCTTGTAGACAATGATATAATACAATTGCAAAATATCAAATGATTGCCAAGAAGTGGTAGAAAGATTTAATGTGACTTGATGCCAATGGCCATGACTGTACATTTAGACCTGCTAAGTTCTGACATACAGCAAACTAATTAAGGTTTGAGAAAATGCATTTTTAGTTAGTTTTTTTCTTTCATATTAGTACATAATTCTGGCAGGATAGATTATCACCTAAAGTTCTTTAAATCTAAGACTGGATGTTCAGAAATTTTTTTTTTTTTTAGTAATAGAGTTGTTGATGCATGGAACAGATTACAGGCTCAGCTTCTATAAATATACAGGGTGTTCCATTTATCTTGAGAGCATGTAAAAAATGCTCATTTATATGAAAATAGGTTGGTATAGATGCATGAGTTCTTGACTATTTATTTATCATTATGTGCCGATTCACCTGAAAAAAGTTATTCTTTTTTAATTTATGCACTCACAACCTCAAACACTGTTCATTGTGGCTCAGGGTGTCCCCATCATGTCTTCATTTTTAAAGCATTGCACAATTTTTACTTTAAAGGGACAAGAGTTTCAGTGCTTATGGAGTATGCGATGAACAGATGTTGGAGATACACCAGTCTGTCCTGACAAACAACAAGCAGATTTCCTGGGAGAGACTACACTGAATTGCTGCCTTTGTGGCAGTGATATTCTCTAATGTTTACAATAATGATGTTCACATGTTTCTTTGGAACCACAGAACCTTCTTTAAATCTGTCAACCTATCACCAAACTGAATGTTTACTGGGAGCATTCTCTTCGCTGAAATTCCTTTCTGAAAGCTTACTGTGTCTGAACTATGGAGCCACTTTGAAAATAAAGTTCCACTATCTTTGTTTGATGCTGTAGATTCTAGTGTTCCATAAACAATTTGCCACTCCTTAAATAACAATTTGACATAATAGAGAAAACTACTGCATTGATGGTCTCAAGATAAACTGAACACCTTGTATTCAAGAATGCTCTGGGCTTTATATGGGCCTCATATATATGTCATAGAGTTCATGCTCCTTTCTGGAAACTATTCCTTACTAACCACTGTAAGAATCTCTGTAAAGGGGAATCTATTTATGGACCTTCACAAAACCATCAGACAACCTTCAGAGATTTTTTTTTTTTTTTTTAGCTCTTAAAGAGAATTTGTGCTAGATTTAAAGCCTTTATTTTGCATAGAATAGTGTTCTTAAAAACAAACACAATGGAGCATCTCAAAAAGAAAAGAAATAAAGCAGCAGCTGTGGAGTATGAAGAATAAGGCCATGGGAAAAAAATTTTAGATGTAGGTCTTATGCGACTAACGTTTTTAGTAGTGTTTTTTTTTTTGTTGTATTAAAGACAATAGTGTATGCTGCTAATGTACAGGAAGAGACTCCAGTAAAGATAGTTAGTTAATAGCCTCGAAAATACCTGGACGAAGCGGACTGGAGACAGAGCCAAACGAACGATCTGATGAGGTAGGTGGGAAGCAGGAATGTACCCTGTTGAAAGGGCCGAGCGGTTTTGGAAAACAGGCGACACACCGACCAAATGTTGCTCTGTTCCTCTGTTTGCTAGTGAGTGGCTGTGCCACTATGTGAGAGCATTACTGCGTCGTGTAATGAGGCGGTGTTACTGTTTGCTTGTCAGCACTAGTGAGTGACTGTGCCATATGTGCGAGCATTACTGCATCGTGTAATGAGGCGGTGTGTTACTGTTTGCTTGTCAGCACTAGTGAGTGGCTGTGCCACTATGTGAGAGCATTACTGCGTCGTGTAATGAGGCGGTGTTACTGTTTGCTTGTCAGCACTAGTGAGTGACTGTGCCACTATGTGAGAGCATTACTGCGTCGTGTAATGAGGCGGTGTGTTACTGTTTGCTTGTCAGCACTAGTGAGTGACTGTGCCACTATGTGAGAGCATTACTGCGTCGTGTAATGAGGCGGTGTGTTACTGTTTGCTTGTCAGCACTAGTGAGTGACTGTGCCACTATGTGCGAGCATTACTGCGTCGTGTAATGAGGCGGTGTTACTGTTTGCTTGTCAGCACTAGTGAGTGGCTGTGCCACTATGTGAGAGCATTACTGCGTCGTGTAATGAGGCGGTGTGTTACTGTTTGCTTGTCAGCACTAGTGAGTGGCTGTGCCACTATGTGCGAGCATTACTGCGTCGTGTAATGAGGCGGTGTGTTACTGTTTGCTTGTCAGCACTAGTGAGTGGCTGTGCCACTATGTGAGAGCATTACTGCGTCGTGTAATGAGGCGGTGTTACTGTTTGCTTGTCAGCACTAGTGAGTGACTGTGCCACTATGTGCGAGCATTACTGCGTCGTGTAATGAGGCGGTGTGTTACTGTTTGCTTGTCAGCACTAGTGAGTGGCTGTGCCACTATGTGAGAGCATTACTGCGTCGTGTAATGAGGCGGTGTTACTGTTTGCTTGTCAGCACTAGTGAGTGACTGTGCCACTATGTGCGAGCATTACTGCGTCGTGTAATGAGGCGGTGTGTTACTGTTTGCTTGTCAGCACTAGTGAGTGACTGTGCCACTATGTGAGAGCATTACTGCGTCGTGTAATGAGGCGGTGTGTTACTGTTTGCTTGTCAGCACTAGTGAGTGACTGTGCCACTATGTGAGAGCATTACTGCGTCGTGTAATGAGGCGGTGTGTTACTGCACATCATCGGGTGTGGTGGGCGCGTACCACGCCAGATCGCATTCGTGCTCCATTACCCGCGACGATTCTTCTTTACTACAGGTGCGGGGCCAGCCAGCCAGCTCCACCTGACGCGACCCATTCCAGTTCTAATTCCCCTCCCCTCCACACCCCACCCCAGAGGAACGGTTCGATTCCTTCCCAGTCTGCGCCGTCAACCGCGACAACTAAATATACATATATAGAGAGAGAGACTGTTGTGTGTGTGTGTGTGTCTCCCACACCCTAACCCCCAGTTTACACGTCCCGAGCCCCGGACCCTTACTTACTTCATCTTCCAGTCGGGAGAAACGGTCCCTGGTAGAGTCAGAAATCCCGACGTCTGCACCTTTCCCAGTCCCCTGAATAAAGCGGAGTCAGCGAAATGACCGACCGTCGTAGTTCCGCCTCGTTTACGAACAAATCTTGCTGCAATTATTATCATTATTATTATTATTATTATTATTATTTCCTTTTTAATACTAAAAGAAAGAGGGTTAATGGGGAAGGGCAGACTGAAAAATATAAACTTTGAAAAGAAATTTGGTTAAAACCGGTGTAGCAACGGTACCGATCCTCCGTTAAAATTAGCACCCCTCGTTAATGAGCCACAGGCAGCCCGCGGTTATTTAAAAACAATTTTATTATTATATTTATTTTTTGTTAAACTTTTTGGTGAACATTATATTTTAAAACTCATTTTAAATGAATTTTTCGTTTAAAAAAAAACAAACTGGGAAATGTCCTTTACCCGTGTATGTATGTATAAGTTCGACCAGTCAACTCGAGTGTCAGGTAAGCAGACCGCAAAATCGCCCCTGCAAGTTTATTACCACTCACTAATTAAACTCATCGATTCGTTACCTTTCTCCCAGCAACACCTACTGAGAAAGTAGCTATCAGCAACCTCTTTGTATCAATAATTAAGATGTCATGAAAATCTGAGAGAAAAAAACAATAAACTTAGAATAATAACATTTTGTCATACCTCAGAATTATACATGCTGAGCTAGTTCATTTAGGATGAATAGTAGATGATAAAGGCTTTTAAATAATGGACTAAAATTTTAAAAAAAGTATATATTATATATACGTAAATTACACAACACTTTTTAGTATTTAAATAGTTTCCTCCAATAATTCATCATGCTGTTGACATCATTGAAATACTGACAAAGTTGTGGTATTAAAATTGATTAGTACTTTCAATCTAATTTAATTGAAAATCTCACCCTAGTAATTTGCAAATGATAAATCAAAATCTGCATTCACGTTTTCTAGGGGAATAAGTCATTGGTTTGGGGGGGGTGTATGCAGACTTCAACAAAAATAATACATACAATCTAATCAGCTGTGTGGTTCCAAAATGTATCATTTGATTGGCACCTGCAGAACACCTTCGAAGCAAAGGGGTGGTAAAAATCAGTTACCAGATGTTGTATCTAACATAAGTACTACACCTTGTAACTTTCTCTCATGGCATCCACCTGACATAAAGGAATGCCATGAAACCAGCTATCAGTATTTGGAGGAAGCATGCAGGTATGCAATGATGTTCTGATAGATATTGGAGCTGATTTGCTGGAATGAAATTTGCTCATGTGTTTGTTTAATAATAATAATAATAATAATTGATAAATAAATAGTCAAGCCAACAGACTGTTCATGTGGATGTCCCTACCTATATGATTCTTATGCTAAAACATAGAAATACTGTTTCTCCGAAGGTGAAGATTCAACAAGAACCAAAGAATTTCTCCTTTCCACCTGATCCCTATCAAGAGATCTAATGAGTGTTGGATTGGTGCAGGTGGATTGTCCTGGATGATTAGTTTCATTTGCTGTAAACATTCAGATGTTCCATACCATTCAAAGAATTTAACATGGATTGAAATCACATTAGTAAGCAATATTGAGTTAGAATGCATTACTTTTACATAAATGAACCATGACATTAATCAGATAAATTTTTTGACCCTACAAAAATAAAAGTAAAAAGAAAAAACATTCAATTTTTTAATATTATTATTAAAACAAAATTTGTTGTCTGAGGTTCAATAAAATGGAAATAGTCTGAACTAAAGTCTCTTTTCCTCTGTAAATCTACTTTTCCAGAATAAAAAAAACAAATAAAAAAGTAAATATAGATTCATAATTAAAGAAATTAAAATTTGTGAAACATTTTTCTTCCTAAAGTTCTTGCTATAAGGTGAGTTTTGTTTTATGCGAGTCAATTTACTTTGTGTAGAAAAACTGTTGAGGAGAAATTAGGCCTCTGGTAACTCTGAATTTTCTACTACTACTACAATCATCTCTTCAAATGTACATGCCCTCCAACAACTGGACATCGTCATCTGCTTGTTATATTTAAGTTAGTAAATTGACAAAACCATTCTATCCTTGTTCATTCTTTGTATACCTAAATTGCTTCTAAGACTCCTCACTAACAGTTTAACTTTAAAAGATAAAGTGAGGCATTTTTCTCCCTAAAAGATTCAAACTTTTCTTTTAAATGAGGGGGATGAGGTTCTTAAAGAGCAACAGAAAAGAAAAACGAATTTAGAGGATAGTGAGCTCTTTTGTCAGAGAGAGAAAGAAAACATCTACTGCTGGTACTTTATCATCATCACAAAAGAATGCTTGTAATAATGAAATCCATTTTAGAGAAACGAAGTCTGTGATTTCAAAAGCCTAATTCTGTTTTTAAAAAAAATTGCTACTGCTTCTTCAAATCAAATAATTGTCATTCCTCACAATACATAATACTGAAGTAAATTATGTACAAATCATTGATACTTCCATAACATTAGTTTCATTTTAAAAATATGAAAATACCTCTTAAAGATGTTTCAGTTCAGTTTACTTTCTGTTACCAATAAATTAAAGATGGAATAATCTTTGCCTAGATTCTAAACGCACCTGAATTTTAGGTAAGCACATGCTTGAATAGCAATCTTCTAAATGCATATGAATAAATGAGAATGTTACAGGAACCGGCAGTAATTTTTAGTAGTGTGATGAATAATACTCTAGGGCATGCACACATCACACACTGGTTCTCCCTTTAATAAGCTGTGACAGTAGAGTTAGAGGAATCCATTTCTGGAAGATATAAAATATAGCATAAATAAATGTTGTTCACTTGCATAGAATAGACGATCTATTCATCTGTTTTGATTAATAATGGCAGGCCACTAAATATTGCTATTTAGTATAGTTGTAAAATTTTTTACCAAAATAACATTTTTTTTTAAAAGTACCGAGAAAATAAATAAAAAAAAAACTGGAATTAAAATAGATATTAAAAGTTGTACTGCTTACATTCTGGCTAGGTTATAGACGACTATAAAATATGCTATATGTGACTTTAATTGTGGTTGATGCCAAAATACCATATCAAATATTGTCACTTGTAAAGGATACAAAACTAATGTTATACATTGAACCAAAAGGACAGACCACCAGCATCATAAATATTAGTATATTTACAAAATGCTTGTATTTTAAAGTATCTGGTTAATTATGGTTTTTCATTTATGGAACCTGCTGATAGATCCCACAGATTAATTAGGTTCCTTAGCATTTCAAACATTGTACATCGCTGAATGGACAAGACGGTTCAGTAATATGGAAAACGTGCACTTCTCTCTAAAACTTGCGGAAAGCATATACAAGACTCCGGAACCAAATCAATGAAATTCCGAAGTTGTTGCTTCTAATTAATTTTTCTTGTTCAAAATACCGGAATATTTTGTTTTTACCTGGTGGTTATCAAGCTGTAGAGCGAATGTGGAATGAAGTGAGAAGAAAAGAACAAAGAGAAACGGGCTCATGCTTTAAGTGAAGTAGAACCAACAACTCAAATCTATCTAGGATGTTAGTCCACCCTAACCCCAATCTCCGAGCCCGGCACCTGCTAACATCTGGTTCCGCAGGGCCAGAATAAGAAACAACAACACGAAAGAGCCACGTTTGGTTATAAATGTTTATTACCAACCCGACTGATTAAACATCAGCCAAATCAGTTCCATATAAATATTTTCATTAATTTAACAATAAATACAAAGAAACAGTATAATACAACTGATTGCTACAGTGCATAAGGAAAATGGCTAACTAACTAGCCATGCACTGAATTAAAAAAAAAAAAAAAAATATTGACTGAAATAATTATTTTCACTAAAATAATTTATTACCGACCAGACCCTAAAGTAATAAGTCTAAATTGTACTAAGACTGTTAATCACTTCAACATTATCACAATCATGACTAGATCACCTAGTAACCATACACCAGCACTTCAATATTTGTCCAAAAAACTTACCACTGCCACTAGTAACACCATAATAAATGTATTTGGCACTTCAGGGAGGCATGCTTTTTCTTTTTCTTTTTCTTTTTCTTTTTTTTTAAAAAAAACCATTTCTTAAAAACAAATACAAAAAGAAAACCAGGTAAAATGATTGTATAAAATGAAAAGTCAAGAAATGAAAACAAACAAAAAAAAATTTTTTTTTTTTTTATTATTTTGAATGATTTTTTTCTTTTAAAAAAGCTGTTTCCTTCAATAATAATAATAATAATAATAATAATAATAATAATAAATGTAAGTTTGTTTTGCCTTGGTATATTAAAAAATCAGTTGTTTGTGGCTGTGTGGATGTCATCTGGAAGACTTCACCAAAATAGGCAAGAGTACTGGACCGTCAACTTCAGAACCATTTCTATTCAGGAGCATTTCACCAAGGTCATGTTGTGGGGGTCGCTTCGCAGAATGCTACACTAGTGGCAGTGGTTCACAGACTGTTTCCAACCTGAATTCCATATATACATGGAAAAGCACCACTCTCTGCCTACCACCTTATTTGAATACTGTCTAATTGCAAAAATTATCACAGAAACAATGAAATGAAAACTTTGGTGTTTTGCTCTTTAAATGGAAGCAACAAATTTTGATTGCAGCTTTTTTTTTTTTTTGTTGTTGTTGTTGTTGTTTTTTTTTGTTTTGTTTTCTTAAAAAAGAAAAAAAGAAAAACAAACAAACAAACAACTTTGCATACGTATAAAAATCACAAGTGCCGCGGCACGTAAAAGCATCGTGTCACCTGACTACTGTGAAACCATCTAATCATTACCAGTGCGACGTGGCACAACTCCTGCTACAATAAGATGGTAGAACCCTACAGAGCGGCATATAGGACAGGAGGAATTTCTGCTCAACTCTCTCTCTCTCTCTCTCTTTTTTTTGTTTTTTTTGTTTTTATTTTTCCCCAAAAAAAAAAAAAAGGGTTAAAAAAAAAAAAAAAAATTTCTGTTTTTCGAGATGTCGTCGTTTAAAAATGCAATAATGTGGCAAAAACTTTCCCAAGGCTAAACGAAACAAGCCAAGCCTGTCAGGCTGTATGTAAATACTGATTTAATTCAATTTTAATTTTTTTTTTTTTTAAAAAAGAAAAAAAAAAAAAAGGGGGGCCTTCCCAGATTAAATATGCTGCCTACTATAATAATAATATTGCACAAAACATTTTTCTCAAAAAAAAAGGTAATAAATTAATATGTTGATAATATACACACAATCACCACCACTTTCTGTTTATTGCTGTATACCAAAGGCAAGGCAGTGGCATCATAGTGGACAAGACTGGAAATGTAGCTAGCTAACGGCTTAGAGAGAAAAAGTTAAAATGCACACGGGGGACCCTCATTTAAAGGGATCATGTTACCAGTAACCTGAAACTGTTGCTTAACAGAATGTGTGTGTTTATTTATTTTTGTCATAATTACTTTTTATCAACTAAGAATCTGCTATATGTTGTTTTTCCAGTTTAGCCTAGAGACATCAAACCTAAAGATGCATTGCCTCGTTTTTGTTTCGGGCATAGACTTTTTCTTTAAGACACGAAAAGGGTTAACCTACAGCTTTAAATAAATTCCCACCAATGACTGTCACTAAGTGTCGATTTGCAACAATTTATAATATTTATTAACTTCTTAAATGCTTTTACTGATAAGATTTCTCTAATGAGTTGTTGCATTCTTTTCAAAAGCAAACTTCCAGATTACACTGCAGAGACCCTCTGGTGCTAAACACCCACCGGGTTTCATTCCACGCGCTGGTCTGTAATTCTTTATGGTAACTTGGCAAAAAAAATAAGCAAGTAAAGAAAAAAAAATTGTTTTAAAAAATAGTTACGTAATCTGCCTTCTTTTCACAAAGATAGATTAATAGTTGAGGGTAGAAGGATGAACACATTAATTTTTATTTGGCTATTCCAGTGAAATTGCACACGCGTTTTGTGTGTGTGTGTGTGTGTGTGTAGTTCACTAAGCCTACATTCCAGCTTGCACAGACAAAGTGTGCTGAGATGAAAAATGTTACATATGTGCATTATTTGTTAGTGCACAGTTGCATAAAGTGGGGACTCGGTGTCTGTGGGAGTACTAAGGCATACTAGAGGTGCAAGTTTGTCCCTCATAATTTCATACCAGGAAGTGAGCCAAGGAGCTCACACCATTTGGTTGGCTGCTACTCATGCCAAGGGTCGACATATACAAAATGCAACACTGTTCTAGCTCACCAAATGTCACACCATATAGTTGTCATGCAAACCAAACAATTGTTACAGAAAAAAACCTTCCAACCCAGAGTATTGTTTGTCACGAAAATGATCCTCAAACAAACTACGGAAATGCATTGTTACTGGCCCCTACTACCACGTGGAAAGCGCATGTCTTTCACCTCCTACTTTCAGACAAAACCACTTGTTCAGATTTTTTTCTTTAATTTAAAAAAAAAAAATTTTTTTTTTCTTCACATTAACATGCATATTATTAAATGATTTATTTAAAAATTAACATATCAAAATGCATAATGGCATTGTATGGACCCTTCTAATAAGCTATAATAATACATCTTTGTATCAGTGCACTTCTACATGCTAGAAAAATAAAAAAAAAAAAAATTTCTAAAAACATACAATAAAAATTTCTTTGACAGCTGTGCACCAATGGAATTCTGTGTTTAGAACAGCACACGCGCGCACGCACGCACACACACACACACACACACACACACACATGAAAAAACTTAAAAGAAAAAATTCTATATCTATACACAACAAAATCACAATAAATGCAATAAAAACTGTATGATTATGTCTTTGGTCATCTACAGGTCTCTGATTCAGAGCCTTTTGCAACAATGTTTTGGCTACAACATCACAATGATATCAACAAATGCACAACATTTCTAACAAAGGGGTGAGGTATATCATACTAAACACTGCTTGCAAAATATAATAGTAATAGTAATAATAATAATAAATTTAGCATCAACTCCATTTTAAATAAATATGCAAGCGAGATGAAGAGATTTGTGTGCACCTTGTAAAATAATAAATGCTGTTAAAATTACCCTAGGCTAGCTGTCAAGACCAGCAGATTAACTGAAGGCAGCTCAGTCAGAACTCTTCGGTGAGTATCACTTAAAGTCAGTCTGACCCACTCAGATCTCATTACTGAACAGCAAAACATCACATTATGCAAACTTAGTTTAAAAAAACAAAACATGAGATCTTTCTTGTTATCAACTAAGGCATGATAAATAAATAAATAAAAATAAATTAAGTAGATATGACATCATTCACAACTTCAAAACAAATACCAACAATAAGATTGCATCATACTGGGCGAAGGGGGGAGATAAAAATGCATATTCTAAAATACTGAATGCACAGTTAGACTGATATGGTGGTAGAATTTTTTTAAAAGTATTTCCTACATGAATGTCAGTATAAATATCCTTTTGGATGTGTATACAATGTTTCTGTTTATAAAAATGATCATAATATTGGGACTTCAAGAAATTGTAACACTGCATTCTTTTGAGGTATCACGGTTCCTTTAAGAGGACTAGAGCAGCAAAAAGCTGTCAAGAGAGACCGTTAGTTTTTGTGGATGACAAATGACGATGGAGGTTATCGTTCTGGCTATGCCGATTTCGGCTTTTTCTTGTAGAAAATATTTTCTCGCACCCGGACACAGTGCAATGAAACATCTCCTTTGGGTGAAGCGTTTCGAAGTGTTCCTTCAGTACCAAGTTATCCTTAAATTTTTGTTGGCAGACATGGCAGGTTACAGTGCTGTCAAATTCATCAGCTTGCATATCGTCCTCGCCAATGCCACTGTTATCTGGGCTGCCGCCACTGGAGTAGGAGTGGTCTCCTGTGGCTGGTGACAGGGCATTTTCATCATCAACAAGACTATCATCCGACTGACTACCCGATGAAGTTACTTCCCCTTTTGATTTGTTATTCATTTGGCTGTTTGGACTGTTCTCATTTTCTTCACTGCTGTTGTCTGCAAAAGTAGAAATGGTTTGAGAATCATAAAGTTTGGGCAATATGTCATCTCTGAGGCTGTCCTTCTCACATCCTTCCATGTCAGATGTCGACAGGAGCTTACGATGCAAATTCAAATTAGCGCTGTGACGGTCTCGACTGCGTTTGGATGGAAAGGCTGCATTGCAACCTTCTACTGTACATGTATGCATAAGTTTGAGGTGAACATTCTGATAATGGGTTTTGACACCAAAATGATTTTGAAAGATTTTGCCACACACTGTGCATTTGCGAGGGTTTTCTTTGTCTAGTGGTATCTCACTGCTGGAGGATTCTGGAGAGTGACTACCATTGGTTCTGGTTGGTGTCTGAGCTGGTGAATCAGTTGATGACTGTGACATATTAGAATCATGGTCAGACCCTTGACTGAGAGTAGAAGAAATATTAGATGGGCTTCGTTCACAAGGATCTTGAGAAAGGTCCAGAGGATCAGTTGAGGTATTAGCTAGGAGGGAAGCTATCCTTGGAAAATGACATGCTTCTTTCCTTGCTTCTAATTTTTGACTGCTATTAATATCACATATAACCCCATGACCTGAAACTTCAACTGTACTATTAGCTTTTGGACTTGATTTGTTTTCTGTGGATTCTGGTTTTGGACTGGCGGGTATTTCCTTTTTAATATCTGTTTTTTCAGTGTTCATTTCATATTCAGTTTTCACTGAATCAGTAACAATTTTTGTGTTTGTGCAATAATGCATTCCACATTCACCTGTTACAGCATCTCTTTCAGAAGAGTTTTCATCACTCATTATGTACATTTCTTCAGTTTGGGCGCAGCGAGTAGGAATCAAACTTTTACGCCGATTAAAGCCACGTTGCATAGCAATATCTTGCTTCAGCATCTCTTCTGCTTGAAGCTTATCTTTGATGTCTGGTGCTTCACTACTTGCTGCCTCCTCAGTGTTTTCCAGCTTAATTCTTTTTTCAGGAGTTGATAAAAAAGATAATGAACTTGTGATATCTACAAAACATGACTGCTCATTTCGGCTCATGTCATGAGAGTCTAATGAAGTGATTGGGTTCCTGTGAAGAAATGACGACGTGACAACCATGGTGGGTGGGGAGTTTATAAGCCGTGAAGGTGTCTTTGAATCTATTATTGTGACACCGTCTGGAATTTTGCGTTTTTGAGGCATGTGAAGTTTGGGGTTTGGATTGGCACTGTGGCGATTACGGCTCCGCCGAGAACTAAACATCATATTGCATCCTTCAACAGTGCACTTGTGCATCTCTTTAAGATGTACAGCACTATAATGAATTTTTAAAGCACCTTTATCACAGAACGTCTTGTTACATGCTGTACACAGTACACGTTTCTTACCGTTAGGAGCAATCAGTGTACTTCCAAAAGAAGCTGAAGGAGTCCACTGACGTTTGATTGGATTTGCAGACTTTCGGAGATGTTTGACCTTCCGATCTGCAAAAACAGATAGTGCTGAATCTTCACAGTCTTTGGTAGAATAATTTATTGCATTCACTGGCGGATCTTCCTGTGTGATGACTGTTGGTGGGTTGATACTTGGCATGGCTATACTGTCGGTCCCTTCATGCAGTTTTTGTGACTGGAACTGTGGTGGGCTATTTGAAGCTGGTGTAGGTGTAGGTGTGGTACTTAGGTTTTTTGGACTTTCTCCTCCTGAAGGTTGCCTGGAGGCATGCTTTTCTGACAAACCTGGACTTACAGCAGGACTGATTGGCTCTCTCCGAAAATCAAACGGCTGCATTGTTTGTAAGCGGCCAAGTGGTGATGATGTTAACGGACTTGATGTAGGAACTGGAGGAATACTTGGTGGTCGCAGGTCACGTGGAGGAGTGGTCGGTGTGTAACCATGCAAAGCAGGTGGGGTTATAAGACGGTTACTTGTGGGCACAAATGGCAGTCTACTTGAAAAAAGATGGCGGGATTCATATGGTCGCATGTAACTTTGCATGGTAAGATTACTTCTTTCAATAAATTTCTTGATCTCAGATTCAGCTTTTGCGGTCTGTTTAACATACAGGTCCTGCTTCTCCTTAGTATCTTGCAGAATGATTTCTTGGGCAATGGATTTGGTCTCTCCAAATCGAAGGAACTGTTGCAGAATTATGTGTTCTTCTTCACGTGTAGCAACACTCCATTTATCTAAGACTCTTCCAGATGCATCCTAAATAAAAAGAAAAACAAACATTAAAACAAAATTTTGCCTGACGTCTTTGGAAAGATGATAAAATTACAGTTAGTCTTCATTGCAAATGACTAAATGTAAACACTGAACCAGTCAAAAAACATGATACCAATAAAAAAATAATTTTTGCTGGTGTAGGATTCTGAATATATAAATCATGAATACAGTCTCAGTTTTGTTTTTCTTTTTTAATCAGACAACACATTGTGGTATACACATTGGCAGCCATAATTCTGGATTCACCAATAAATAATCCAATCAAGCATAAACGAGAATATTTTGTTGAAAAAAGTATTGTAGCTGAAAAATAAACTTTTTCTTTATTTTTACTAGTATAGTTATTTTTTTGTTGTGCTTACATTCAAGTAATTGTACATCTAAATAGATAAATAGATTGATTTGTGTCTAAAGTATGGGATGCTTCATTGGTAAGTCCACAATTCTGTCTGACAGTTTTTCTTCCATATTACAGGCAGATGAACATGTCTCTCCAGCGCATTTCAATTTTCTTCAGAACAACATCTCACAATCAATTACTTCCCTTAATAATAATTCATGCCAAAGGAAAGAAATACAAAGCAATAAATACAAAGAAAATAAAAATAAAATGCAGTTTGTTTACTTCAGCTATTCAAAACTGTTTTTTTGTATGATCAGTAGAGCTGATCAGTTGTCAGTGGCTGAGCTGTCCCCTGCCTCTGACTATTATCAGAAACCTTACCAGGCCATCAGGACAACCTTCCATACCTTCTCCTCAGTCAGGTGGGGCAATATTTATGGAGTTTAGGACATAAACTACTATGATTAAAAATGAACTTATTCCTTTTTTTTTGATCATTAAAGTGAGATAAGCTAATGAAAGAATACATTCTAATATAATCTACAATATACTTTCTGAAATAGAAGTTTTATTTATCTAATTACTGTATTTACATGATATAAAAGCAAGTCCAACTCCAGGCCAAAATAAACACAAAATCAGCATTAGTATATATATTTATTAGAGCTAGAACAATTTAGTTACAATAAAGGAATTAATGGCAGTGAGTAGCACTGCCATCATGCAGAAATACATGCCAAGAACAACTTCTTATGAACTTCATGTGCACACTCTGAACAACAAGTAGTCCTCATTATATCAGTTATTCTGGACAGCTTGGGCATTATTCAGTCTTCAGTAGTAAAGAAATGTGTGTTAATTTTGTTCTTGAACTGGTTGTTTTTACATTCTATTTACTACAATTTGCTGCTTTATTTACTAATAGACTACACTCCAAAACTGCCAGACAATAGGTTTTGTTCTTTTTTATAGTTAGGCTCCTAAAAAAGTTCCGGAGAGTGTAAAACGAACTTTTCAAACAGCTGAATGCCCTTCTTGAAAAAAAAAAAAAAAAGGAAAGAAAGAAAGAAAGAAGGAAAAAATCTACTGTACACCTGTGTGAAACCATTCATTAATGCTGAAATAGCTTTGATCATTTCTAGCATCCTTTTAGGTTATTGGCAGCTAGATTAAAAAGGCTTCACTCACGATAATTAATACCCTTATTGGTCTTGTTCAGAGTCAGGCATTATTATCAAAATTAACTTTGCTTATGAAATAATAAAAGATTAATTAAACAAAACTAACAGTGCCATGGGAGGATTCTGAAGTCTAAGAAATAAAATGAAAAAAATTTATATTACACAAGTTCATTAAATGTTACCTTTCTATATGACTGACATGTTAATAGAATAAGAAATAATTGAGACTGTTTTGTATATTGTACGTACTAATAACTAGAATATTCCATTATGTATTTGTATACAACAAATACAAACAAGAACTAAATTCATTTCAGATAAAACTACAATTCTATATTAAATGTTAGTGGGGTAGATTGAATTTTGATATCCAAAACAATGTTTATTTTTGTTTACCTACAGGATAGAAACTGTGTTAGGACTTAGCCTAGGAGAAATCAAAGTTTTCAGAAAGTGATATGTAGATCTGCCTAAAAAAACCCATTAGCATTTTTGGTTTCATTACATATAAAGAAAAGGTGGTAAAAAAAAAAAGGAAAAGGAAACCAGTCATACAGCATGCAGTTTACAGTATTTAAAAATAACTAAAATGAAGCCGGATAAAAAAGCAAAATATCCAAATTTTAGATTAATTCTTGAAATTCTGGATTTATCTCCCTTTAATCATTACCAATCATGTGCACAGTTCAAAGATCAGTAAATTACATACAGAAATTTTGACTTGTTGAGTTTTAATATATTTCGGGCTAATTACAGGTTACTTGGATAAGATTACAATATTTTTCTGTTTTACATGAGAACAAAGTTTGTTGCCTCTCCAGCATAGTTAGTTAGTAGCCTGCTGGGATCATCTAGCAGCCAGACAGCCACCCACCATCAGCAGCTGGTTGGTGCATGATTCACCAGGACAACCCTGATCAGTAGACTAATCAGCAGCAAATCCATTTAATCAAATGATTTCCTCATTGTTTATCAACACCAAAGGGAAACCAACAACCTCCTACGTAGTTTTGGTCAGCACTTAAATGACAAAAATGCCATTTACAGAAATAGCTTTCCATGTTTTCTCTCACAATTATTATACAATTGATTAGTAACAAAACTTTTGTGGCTTTTTTTTTTTTGGTTTTGCATTAGTCATTAAAGTCTGTGTCAATTGGGAGACAATACCTCTAACTAAGGCCCCCCCCCCCAATACAGCTGCCATGTTTTTTCTCCGACCTGGAAAAATGTTTTTTTGAAGATTTTATTAACAATTTCTTTTTGTTATTTTTTTTTACATCCAAGGGGTATCCTGACATTCATTAATATTATTTTTTAAATATGGACAGCAGTTCTAGAAATATACCAGTATGCAAACAAACATGTAATACTGCATAATGTGTACTATAAATACTGATAGGTTAAATGTTATCACATGCGTATGCCATTTGCAATGAATCATAATCATATATCAATTGCCAACCATGCTGGACCTTCCTTTTATAATTTGACAGAGTTGTTCTATCAGATGCTGCTAGTCCCTGCTGCACCTTATCAAGTAGCATGTTCTTCTACCTTTGCCATGAACCAGTAGCTGCCACTAGTTGACAGGAAGCCAGAATATTACAGTTAATCAGGTTTTTTTTTCCTTCCTAAAATGGCCAGCTAATTCAGTGGGACAATTTTCCTTTGATCTCAAACAGAAACGAGATGACGAAAGCCACGTGGCATTCGATGAATCAATTTATTTTAATAATGGGTTTTCACATCAACATAATTTTGAGCAAAGACTGATAAATCACAGAATAAAACACATCAATGAAAAAAAAAGAATTCTGCAATAAGCTTATTCAGTAATATGAGAGCGAGTGGCTATATGCCAAATTTGTGCAGTACTATAATTAATTCACTGTCTCTGATATTTAGGGCAAATTTTTCATATAGTTAAATTTTTTTGTATTTTTATATTTGCTGTTTTAATTTTCAAGTAAAGATGTAAACCACATCTGATGCTAAAAAAATAGCATCCTACAAATTAAGGCAACTCTTTCCTATTTTAAAAAACATCTTAATTTTATTATAGTCTAGAGCCCAAGTGTCCCATGCAGTGGTAGGTCAGACCAAGGGATCCCAGGCTTGGGAGCTGCCAACCAGCATAATATTAAATATAACAGTGTTCAAAAAATTTTGTTGAATTGAACAATAAAATTTACATCTAGCTATACAGCTAAAACTATGATGACTCCTACCAAAAATGATTACTATGTGGTTCATATCTATATACCTAACCAACAAAATACCCTGAAACAATAGCCAACATCTTTCTTTCTAAAGCATACAGTTCCTAGAAGCAACTGGGGACCTAGGCAGTCCAATATCTGCTGGCCACAAGTGGTGACCACGACCAGTATGTTGACATTCAGAAGTTAATATCTCTGTAATGGGACCCAACTTTATAAATTGAGACATGTATATGTACTAGATCTGATGCAAGTAATTCCATTAAACTATCAGAACACTGACAATGCCATGGAAATCAGTTTTATCCTGTAATGCCAATCAATGCCACCTCTTTTATGCACTCCAGTTATAAAATACTTGTTTTCTTTTTAATATTTATGTAAACTGAAATATCTATGTAGTTGGATAAACTATAGTCATCTTCTGATCTCTCATTATGTTCCAAGATATATTTTATTCATCCTCCCAACATCAAACACCAGTGGTGTGTGTGTGTGTGTGTGTGTGTGTGTGTCGTGCATGTGTGCGCGTGTGAGGCAGACACATGAAAGTCTTTTTTTAAAGCTGCCATGTGCTCTCTTGAATTACTGCTCCGTCTCCTATTTGAGGCATGATATCCATCATTATGGACATCAATCATCCAATATTGATACCCAAACTTGTCCTAGATAACTTTAAAATAAGTATTAATGATTAGCATATCCTAGTTGTGTCATCACTGAATAACATCATACTAAGCTACATTTGCTCTACAATTTTTTTTCTGTAGCTTGTTAGATAAGTTGCTGGCTAATAAGAACTTGATTGCGGTTTTTACAATATGCTTCCTTAAAAAACATAAGTCACTTACCTCACGGTTTTAAAATTGTTATAATGTAAACTTTCCCTAATTATATGTCCTTGTTATCTTGTAAATCAGTAGGACTTGAAAATATTTTGCCTGAAGCTCCAAAAAGAAACTGTTTCAACAATTTAAAGAAAAGCAGTGATCGCCATCATTTGTTTATTTATGCAACATTTAAAGCAGCACTTGGAAACTTCAAACTTCTGTAGTACATAAACATCTTGTTTTATATTTTAATTTTATAACAGCCATTAAAGGAAAGTTGTACTGTTTATATTAATACCCAGAGACTGTGAGCTTCATGCACTTTTACACATAAACCATAACAATTTAGCAATAAAGCAATCTTTTGTTGTTTTTTTTAACACCTGTAAGCAAACACATTTTAATGAGATCAGAAATAACACATGAAAGTTAAAATGCAAGAATTCTGAATGAAGGAAATTAGAATTAATAGGTGAAAGACTATCTCTAACAGTTGTGTTGGACTAGCAAATTTTATATTTACATACATTATTTACACTTGTAGTCATATTTACTTCCTAAGAAATCATCAAGGTAAGCTACAAATTACCTATTTTATATACTTAAGCCGATATAAAAGGCGCCGGTTATTTTTTGAAATAAGAACACTAAAACTGATTGATGATACATGAATGAAAATGTAGAACAGACCCATGTACCCATGGAAAAAAAAATCAATTATCCATTTCTACCAACAGACCTGTGTGTCAGTAGCTTCATGACAAGAGTTGAAAAAATGAAAAATGTAGAGACATTCTTTGAATCAAACTCACTACTGCATTCTCCTTAATAACATGTATAGTCCCTTGCAGCTGTGCATCTCAGAGTTCACAAGTTGCTGGGAGGCAGGCAGCCTGAGGGATTACACTCCATTAGAATCGAAGATTGCCATGACATGGTTTTGCGGTTTGCCAGTTGACCCAAAATGTTACCCTGACATGCTGCAGCCTTGACACCCGCTGTAAACACATGTAAGATTTGTCTGGCAATGATATTATTAAAAGCACCCAGACTTCAACCAAGCCACTGTCCCAAAGCCTGCAGGACACAGCAATTCGTAAGTCTCTTACCATGACATTGGCATCCGTTAACTGACACTGATTTTCATCTGTAAAGAACACCCCTTGCTATTGCTCTGTTGTTGTCCTCACTCTAGCAATGCTGTATGTACATGGTGTACCAAGAAGCAGTGTTGTAATATAACATGCAAACTCTGGGCACATGATCGATCTAGGTTTGATTCTTATAAATCTCTGACTATCCCTGGTGGTTCATTTGTTTTTGTTTATACATATATATATAGTGTGCAATTTTGTGCAACACCAAAAATTTTAATACTTTTTAAAATTCCATATTGTATGCATTGTTTATCTAAAAATCATAATTACAAATAATTTATGTAATTAGAAAACTAATTACTGTAATGGTTCTGATTGCTGTTCGCATTTCAATAAATGCTTATCTCTCATTTTATTCCAAAAAGCTAGCAAAAATATGTATAGTTGTTGTCTGCAGTCAAAATACCCCTATTGAATGCCTATCCCACTTTAAGAATGTTTTGGAAAATGTTATCCACTGAAGAATTAACTTTGTAGACATGACGACCCAATATTTATAGCATTTACAGATAGCCTACTTAAAGTCCTTTGTGCTAGTGATAAACAGATTGTCTACGAATGATATTTGCTTAGTGTTTGCTGATGCACCTACTACATGCAGCACATGTAGTAATTGTGTCTGTTTGATATCCTGTAAACATATTAAGTTTTTCTACTACAACACCAATTCTTTACCATGTGTTCACTCATTCATTTAAAATTCTCATAGCAAGCAATGTGTAGTATATTTGTAAAAGTATTAAAATCAAGAATTAGAATGTCAAAGATGGCAAGCTACAGTACATCATTAAGCTCAAGCTAGATGCTATACAGAATATTTCTCAATTAAAGAGGCAACAAAAGGTTTGGTGTGGAAAGAAAAAGAATATGAAAGCAGGTACAACAAAATGACAAGAAAAAATTAATTATGGACCTGTATAAAACAAGAGAACAGCTACCTGGGAGTGGTAAAAAAAAAACTGAGATGCTGAAATAAATCAACATCTTTTTGACAGGTTTTCTGAATGTTGAGTTTGTGGCTTTTGAATCACAGGATAACATGAAATGACACAATTTTATCTTCATTGGCCACAAAAATTTCTGTGCAAGCGCTAGATGGCTTTGTAAATAGATAAACCACCATGCTGTTATATCTAAAGACAAAAAAACACCTGCTGTGCAAAAACTATCATAATACCAGAGAGAAAGGTAGAAACATTCCACCAATACATCATTAGAATGTGATGACTTAGTGATTACTTTATTGCCAATATCAAAAACATGGATGAGACAGTTCTCTATTTCAACATGGCTGTCAATGCAACTGTACAACTCTGGGAAGAAAACCAACTTAATTTAAAATGGGCATGGAAAAGACAGAGTGACAGTCATGCTTTGCATAATATCCAAAAACTAGCCAGTCCCCCCTTGCTGCATTGAAAGGGAAATGAAAACTATCTACTTTATTGATTACTGCAGGAGTTCTAGTGATAATAAGCCCACAACAGTTGGCTAAATGTAGACATTGTTCTCTATTAGCTGGAAAATGTGTTGGATTGCCATGCCCATTGAAAACATCTTGTCTAGAACTTCTTTAGAAAAGAATTGATGCAGTAAAAGAAACACTGAGCAAGTGTATGAAGGGTGGCTATAACTCAGATGTTGCATTAATTATGAATAATTGCACTAGCTTAGTACGACTGGCTGATGTATCCTGGAATTATCTAATCAAGAACATCCAAGAGAAATAAAAGGATTGGATGATAAATTGATAACACATGCATGCAAAGAGCGGGTGCATGAGAAATCCAGAGCCATACCACTGCTGCCAGTGGGTAAAGAATGCATAGAATTCCATGTCTCCTAATATGATTAGGACAAGATTCTAAGAAGACAGGCATATTTAGTGCTCTAACAAGCACAGTAAACATGTTGTGGAACATGGACTAAAAATCAGAAATGTAAAGAATCAAGCACAGAAAAAGAAGTGACTAGGAAGAAAGATTAAGAGCAAGAGCACTGGTGAGACAAGGGAGTCTACGGTGACATAAAAAAGTGATTCAGTGTAGTTGACATGTGCGCATTCATGTTTTTAAAATTTCTTTCCATCAAGAACATTTCCAAGACAATTCACTTTTCAGATAGCATGTTTGCCCCCATCCCTGTGCCCCTGACAAATTAAGGAGAATTGTTTTTCTCTTTCATTGTTTAATTATACACAGATCTATGCTGCCTCTCTTGCTTGTTCAATGCTACTTGGCTTGTACTGTCACCTAAAGATACTTTCTCGTATATTTAGCTCTTACACAGTGGCGCACCAAACGTTTGCTGATCACGGAAAGTTGAGTTTCCTTTTCAGTTTTTAGCAGATTTTAACTTTTTTTAATCATCCACCCCAACAACTTTCAAATTTTGACGAGTTCCAGCAAAATCTTGGACGGAAATTGGAGCCAATAAAATAATTTGACTTTATCGCTATTTATGTGAGAACAAAATTATTCTTTGTCACTATAAGTGAAATTACCAATAGACTTTCATTATAAAAATTTACAAGGAGCTTGGTTCCAGATGTGAATTGGGTGAAACACTGCATGCCTCTAACAAGTCAAAAATGGTGTACAAAATTATTCCTGCTAGCTGACATTTGAATAACGGTTATTGTGTGCACACGCTCAAAACCAGACATTTCTTTATGGATCTATGTAAATATTTTGTAATTAAAATAAAGAAAAAATAAATTTTTTTCTCATATTGTCATCTTTTGTTTTCTATGATTATAAAATTTCCCCAGTTAGTTTTTATTTAACCCAGGATTCAGTGAAGTTTCAATAAGGAAACAATATAAAAATTCATTTTAAACATTAAAAAAAAACCTCTCAATAAAACATACAAATAAAAAAAAATTAAAAAAAAAAAAAAACAGTTGGAATAATGGAGATGACTGTCGTGAAGCATAATATAGAAGAATAAATAAAGAGTAACAACAAAGGAACAGTGAATATGCATTCTTGGAGAGTAAAGTCTCATCATGAGAAAGAAGATAGAGTCTGCTGCCCAAGGCTGTGTCAGAAAAATAATCATAATTTTTAAACATGCACAGAGAATCTCACTGTTGTACTGAATACTGGATTCTCTTCCTGCTGGACAAGGCAGTGAGGCAGTGCATAGTTGACAGTCCCTTGTGATTTCTGCTGAATGTTGAAATTGCATTTATGTTAACTGGTATCTGAAAATCTGTAGGTGGAGAGCAACAAGCATACCATTCATTCAACAGTGAGCATTTCTTTTTCAAATGGCTTTTGTTTTCCAGTTTGATGGTGCATAATAATTGTCACATGGTCACCACAAAAAAAAAAACTGTACAAACTAGATCCATAAGTCTGTTTATAACAATTCTCAATATTTAAAATCAGAACTTAAGGTAGCTAAATAAAACTAAAGACTTCCCAGCAAAAATGCACAAAACCAAATTTAATATTAATCTCAGATATGAAGGACAGTACATATCAGCTCAGTCTATTTGTCTCTCTGTGAGAGACAGACACAAATCTGGTATAACAACCAATTAATTAAAATATTAGATCTCACCAAATTTAAATTTTGGACACTTAAGAGGAAGGGGACCAGGTGAAGGTTTTCAAAATGATTAGGGGTTTTGGAAGAATTACATCTTTTGGCTATTTACAGTTATTACTAATGCTTGTGATGATAATTAATTAAAATTAGCTAAGATTCCAGCCCATTCAAATATCAGGAAATGTTTTAATTTAGTAATAGAACTATTAATGAGTGAAATAAATTACTGTTGGGTGTAGTTGACAATGATAGCATTAATCAATTCAAGAATCATATTGATAACCAATTTTCTTCTCAGGGGACACTCACATAAACCCTTCCTAACTAAAGTAATAATGGAGGTAGTCATAAAGACATTTAAAGCAAAAATTGTATGTATTTTATATTATACAATCGAACCATTGAAATTCAGATTGATCAGGACCTGGGCCTTTCTGAATTTTAGAATAAAAATGCAGAAATATTGTATACAGTATATATAAATAACTGTATAACAGGGTAAACTTAATACTTCAAATAAACAAAGAAAGTAAAGAATACAATATACACAAATACATTAACTGAAAACACAAAAAATACAATAAGCAAAAGAAAAAAATAAATGTATTTAGTTAACTTACATAATACTTTTTTCCCTCTGGTTAAAAAATATAAATTCGTAAAAAAAAAAAAATCACTTAGAAAATTAGATTTGTTCCGAGATATAATTTGTAGCCATTATCGAAACAGAAGCTATACATACCACTTTGCTTCTTTGTCAGAAATGGTGGACTTTCCAATAGCAAACTCTTCACATAAACGAGGCACCGACATGCCCTCCATTGATTTCTTTGATATTTCAACTTTTTATCTATTTTAAGAAATTTTTGGTTAAGTTTCTGACCGGTGACTTTCTTTGTGGCATCATCAATTGCTTTTTCCTGAGTGTGAGGCATAATAAGGGGTGGTAAAAAATTCAAAACATAAAGGACCATTTCTCAAGAGTGTGATGCTGTAAGGAGGTAGGTTCAAAACATACGAGATGGACACCAAGTGAGGGCTGACAGTACCCAGATTTGTGAGTGGCAAGATTCTGAACTACAATGGCAAACTCGAAAATGATCTGAATCCACAACTAGCCTGAATTTTTTGAGGTTTCACTGTAATACAATTTTCTGTTTGAAACTGACTAATATTAATTTACAACATAAAACAACAGCTTGCATCTAGTGAATAGTACATAAATAAAACATTACTTTAAATGAAACTAGAATTTGCAGGTTGACCAAAATACTTTGTACTTTACCTTTTGACTTAAAATTTCTTTTCCATACTCTGCAGGTAATAAAACTTAATTATGTTCTTTGATCAGTTCACTCTTTACTTGCCATCCACATGAACTCAACAAAGCAACACAGGTAAAAGTGGCTTTCTGTAATCTTAGCAACTGATAATTCTGTTATCGTGAGTTAAAAGTTACAAGTTTAAGCCATTCAATATAACTTATATCCAACTGCAGTGAAATAATATTTTGTAACAGAAGTGGTTTATAGGAGATCAGAGTGGCTTCCGGTTGTCAGCCAGTTTGACTTGTAGCATTTTCCTCTGAAATAAGAGAAAGGTTCTGAAGAATGCTAGCAGCTGAAATATTTCCACCGCAAGTAGTCTGGAAGGAAAACAATGAAAGTGGTGACAAGTAGACAGAGAGAAAAAATGTGTAAACAAAAATTTGGAAAGGATATTATACACTGGAATTCAAAATTGAGCCCACCATGTGAAAATTATGCTGTCAGCCTTTAGAATACTTTATTGCTCATGAAAATGCATTATTCCAAGCCCCCCCCAAACCCCAAAAGACAAAAATCTGTCAAGTTACTCTGTCAAAACTCCACCTTTCAAGTAAATAACAGTTGCATATATTTAGGGCATCCTGTTCAGTAACCTTTCAAAATATTGCCTTGTAAGTAAACTCCCATTCCTCTTGTAAGTAGTTCCATAGATGATTTACATTAGTTGGATTTTTTCTTGACTCTTTGATCTAGTTCATCCCACAGATGTTCAGTGGGCTTCAGGTTTGAAGCTTTAAGGGGTCAAAGCATGGTTTTAAGAAGTCATTCCAAATCAGTTCTAGCAAGGTAATATTGTGTATTGAGTTTTTCTGTGTCCTTGAATCATAATTTTGTTGTGTCGTAAACCTATCACCTATTAAACGATGCCCTGATGAAATTGCATGGTTGTAGAGTATCTCACTCTCAAGAGAGAATCTCATCAATTTTTATCAAGTCACCAGCTGAACAACCAGCAAATCAACCCCATCCTTTCACATTTTCACCACTATGCTTAACTGAGGGAAATGCAGCTCTCATAATTTTCTCCAGCCTCTTTTCTAATATACAGTTGTTACTTAAACCTAAATATTTCAAACCCGTTTTCTTGTCCAACCACAATACACTGTTCCAAGTTGTGATTATGATGTGTTTACCCCAGTCAAGTTACTTTTCCTTGTTAGTACACCTAAAAAGGCGGGTTTATAGATGCTACTTTACCAATCAGTCTAACCACTTGTAACTGTCTTTTAGTGATAGAAGCTGAAATGCCGACTTTTCGAGAGAAATTTTGATCAGCAGTTATTTGAATACCTGTACAAGAAAGGATTGTCTATAAACTTTTAACACAAAACCTGGCTTTGTTCTGTGGTTTTCCCTCTTTCTTTCTTAGTGTAAGATGGCATTTTAATCTAGCAAACAAGACAATAGCAGTGCTCAGTGATGAAAGCTATTTATTCAAAATAGTAGCAAGAAACAACATTGGATGAATATAATGTCACGCTTTTAGTATGAACTAAATTCAGGCATTCATAGAAATAACTTGCTGGATCTGTAGTTATGCATAAAGCTCCAGATCTTAACGTCGCTTTTATTTTGGTTTGTATGTTCTGATACATGATTCATCAGATTTTTTAAAAGGTTTTTGCTGAGATAATATATTTTCATTAGCAATAAAGTGTTGAAAAAGCAGATGATGTTTTTTTCATGGTAGGTTCAAAGTTTAAATGCCAGTGTATAGTCACTTAAGGTCAAAGTAAAGTGAATGCCTACTGTTTTTTTTTTTTTTTTTCTTTAAAGGATTTTCCTTCTTATTCTGATAGGATGAAGATATGAAGATCTTTGCTGCTTTATAGCATGAGAAGGTACTGAAAACACTGTCAACATTTCTATTTGGTTGAACTCATGTAGAGTGTCCTGCTGTGGGTAATGGAGACGATTAACCACAAACTTTTCGGTCTCAGGAGTCTATTCCAAATTTCCCCTCCTGTTATGGTTTCAGATCTCTACATAGTTCTTCAAAATTTCTTATACTGGTACATGGCAGACTGCATACCATGCAAACATAGGGTTAATTAAGTTAACATGTACTCATGTTGTTTTCCAACTTATCATTCTTATGTTGGTAATGTGCTTTAATAGATATTACTCTTGAAATATTTTAAATTACTTTAAACAGCTACACTTGTATAAAAAACAAAAAACTTTTCTTGATGATTTAAGAGTTTTTCCATAAAACCCATCGTAAACTTTTATAACAAATTTAAAAAAAATACAAAACAAAACACAAAACGTCTTTGATAGCACATATACACCATTCACTCTGCTAGGATGTGAACCCTGAATTGCACGCCATTTTAGCTAAGACAACTATACAGCAAATCTGCTGAGCCAGAAATACAATTATCATTTACCTCAATATTTAGGTTAAATTTAGTAACTGATTTAATAAGTATTTTTCACTAAAGATTCATTTCCTCAGGCAAAATCTTAATGGCATTTCCTGGATTAGATACAATCAACAGTCCTGTCAAATGTGGTTGTTACTCTTTACTGCAAATGCAACTTTTATACACAGCAGAGAATGAAAGAAAAAGTTAATTTCATCCTGTTTGCTCTGCATTTTGTACTTTTTTCATCATACATTGAAAACCAATAAATAGACAAACTTAATCACTAAATAAATTAATTGTATTCTTTTATATTTTTCTCCAGTTTCTTTCTCTTTAGTTTTTTTTTTTTTTTAATGAAGGATAACTGCATGTGAGCTTATATTTTATCACAGATACCAAAGAAAGTATGATGATGCCTGCCTGGGTTCATCCCATGTAAGCTGAAGCTGCCTCTAACTGCATTACCCAGAACTGAGATAACACTTAGGTTATGGATGCAACAAATGAAATGAGAAAAAAAGGACAATAGCAACAATAACAGGTTATATACTCCATAACTTCCAATGATACAGTGCACAGCAAAATCTTTTGAAGAAGCTTCTGTTTCTTGTGAACCCCAAAAGCCGATTCTGGGAAAGCAGTCAGTTGTTTTAATGCTTGATTTTGTTTTTCTTTTGAGTTTGGAACATTTATGGCCCTTATTACAGCAAGTCATGTATCCATACCCAACAATGATTATTTGAAAAACAAACAAAACCCAAACAATAGCAAGCTTGATAACTCCCCCCCCTTAAACGTTATAGAAAGTTACACAATTCTTCTCCATAATAACCCTGGACTATATCTGCTCTTTTGCTCAAGATTTTCTGTAAAAGGTTTTGATAATTAAATTTAATCATTTCACCCGACAAAATTTTAGAAAACGTCTTTATAGCTAAATATACAACTTTTCACTCATTAACCAACCAATCAGATACATAATTCAAGAAAGGAGAATAAACTTTATTCCAGTCCACTTTAAGGTAAAAATTAAAAATAATAAAGAAGCCTATAGTCATAAACAGGCTAAAGCAAAACAACAACAAAAGAAACCCTGAGAGTTTTCAAGAAAACTTTTTTGGGACAGGATAAAAGTGTTAATCTCTACAAAGGTAATGGTTTATCTTCAGAGCTACTTATATTTAAAGATTCTTTTGAAAATATATTTAAAAAAGTGTAATAATAATAATAATAAATATATTTAACTGATTTTTTTTGAACAAACAGCAATATTAAATCAGCTGGAGTAAAAATAATTGGTAGACAAATGGCTAAATGTGAATTTTGCTTGGTATACAAACAGGTCTGTCAAGAGGAAGGTTGGTAAGTTTTTTTGATCTGATGTCTTTACAACTGTGAATATGGTGTGAGTGGCTATTTATTATGGAGATAAAACATCTTGCATGTACTGATGGAGGTCTAAATTCTACTGGTTGCATATATACATCGTTGACTTTAACCACCATATTCTGCAGAGTTAGGGTTATGCCATTCATCCAGCCACTGCAGTTTCAAAGACATAGATGGATTACAGTTGCCTCACTGACCCAATAAAGCCTGAATATGAGCCACACTGAGCACCTACTGGAAGCATCATGATAAACAATTAAAGGCCAAATGAAAAACCTCAGTAGCAATTAGAGAATGAGAAAAGCTGGAGTAGGTAATCAGTGAGAATCTGACAGTTTCCATGCCCAAATGTCTATAAACCCCACATGAGATATTCTCAGCAAATAATGAAAATCACTTTTCAAAGAGGTATTGTACATAGAAATCAGAATATGTAAATGTGCAAAACCTATAGTATTATAACATGGTTCTGCATATCTATACATTTATACAGAATTTTAAGAAAAACTACATTAAAATTCTCATTTGTAAAAAAAATCAAAAAAAATCACACACCATCAAGTTTTTAGCTTTACTGAAAACCTATTATTCTAACACTATCTGTATAGTGACATTTCTAAAGAACTCAAATTATAGCAATGCTGACTGCTTATTAGCATCGAATTGTAAATATCAATGGTATAAGCAGAGATACAATGTCTACAAAAATGAAAGCCAATATTAGAAATCCAGTCCAGTGTAGTTACCACAGGTGATATCAAAGAGGAGTGAACTACATTATTCTCAAAGGTAACCTAGCTAGCCTTCAATTCCATTATCTCATTTACTTAATAGTGGAATAATTTCATAGCAATCAGCAGTAATTCTTTCCAGGAAACCTCCAGTTATTCAAACCTATATGCCGGAGTCTGTAGTTACAAAACTAATATCAGGCTGAATGAAATCAATATATCTGTGAATGAGATAGGAAATGAATTGCTTGGGAATCTTTAACTATTTTATTGCATGATATATGTTATTTGGGGACCCTGAGGGAATATGCCCACTCCCTGCAGTTCTGACTCAACTCTGCTGGAACAGCGGCATTATACTGACAAGGCAGTGATTTCACATGCAACTTGGAGAGAATGTTTTTCAGTACATTTCCCAGCTGAATGGTTTAAATGGCATACGTGGCAAATCTCTGAGGAACAAAAATGTGATATATCTTTTATTTAATGTCTCTAGATAAAGCATATTGTATGTGTGTGTGTGTGTATGTGTGTGTACATGCTCTCTCATTATTTTTATGAACTCTGGAATGAATTAACTGCATAGAGACAAAAGCAAACTTCTATACATTGTAAGAACATTTGAGCAAGTATGTAACATCAGATGCCACTTTACTTTATCAATTTTTATAGTGAGCCATACTGCCCCTATCAAAACTAAGTGCCCCCTTTTGGGGCCATGTATATAAAACAAGATATATCTTAATATCTTAAACAAATACTGACATTTTGTATTGTGCACTATTATTTGAGAGTTGAATAAACAAATGAGGAGAAGCTGATCCATAAGTCATAAATATAAAACATGAGAGAGAGAGAGAGAGAGGAATTTTTTGGTAATAAACTCTATTGTCTTAAATAAAATTTGGTTTATGTGATGGACTTTAATTACAAACTTTTTTCCTGCCTTCTTCAATATTAATTTATTTTCCTGATTTTCCCCTCTATGCTGGTGGTGAGGAATAAAGCTTAAAATGACACAAACAAAAACAAAATATATTAATGAAATTTTAAAATCATTAAGCTTTCAGTAAAAATGCTATTTAAACATCATCAAAGCAAATAAAGAAAACTGTATTAGAAGTAAATAAGTAGGAAAAGTTTAACTTTGATACAAGAATCTTAATATGCCTGTAATCAGTTAGACCAAAGTTAAAACAGGAGGAACTTAAGAATTAATTATTTTATAAGAAATATCAGTTAATTTGGTTCTAATAGCTTTGCGATCAAACAAATCTTTACCTTTTCATTGAAACTTTTGTTTTGAAGAAGAAAAGACTGTTATACATTAAGTGTTAGACCACCAGTTCTTTTTCTTTTTTCATACTGTCAAATACTTGGACCTTGACCTTTATTGGGAAGACCCATTTGGTATTTCATTATTTTCTACTCTCAAATGGACAACTCCAACATGAACAAAAAAGTCTAGGACTCACAAGGAAGTACAATTGGGGATCAGTAGCAGATGGGGTTCTTTATAAAGCTGGTATGCATGATATAATCAAAGACTTGGCTTCTTTAATTGCTTTTTAAAATTTCCTATATGTTTTGTTAGGGATAACAATAAAGATAGACAATAATGATGATGCTACCAGCAATAAAGTTCCTTACTGTCATCTCTTACTCCTGGTTTTCAAAAGAAGAAAACATTTTCTCTGTTAGAAAAACTCTAGAAAGAGATAACAAAACAGTTAACTGTTAGGTTGATTATATCTGGTTTGGCAGTTCTCCAAACAGCTTGACAGACAGACTCTAGCAGTCTACCCGTGAAGAAAAAAAGTTCATCTGGCTAAAGATTAAAAAAAAAGAAAAAAATTGCAATCTTTAAGAATAATAAGAGTTCAAATGATGCATCCAGCTGCTAACTATTCTAGAAATATCTATCAATGAACAGCTTTATCCTGTAACATTACCAGTAAACATGCAGAGAGCTGTACATTGCAGATTTTTTAAAACTCTTATTACCAACTCAGGTGAAACAAAAAAAAAAAAAAAACTTAAAAGAGAAAAGATTTTTAATATGTACATCCACTTAATCACTAGATAAACAAGTTGGGTCTGAAAATCTTCTTCCAAGAAGAAAATTAAACTTCTGCAAAACCAACGATTAAATGACGAGCCTGTCCAAGTTAGACAATAACACTGTAAGAAGTAGGATATGTGCTAGCCATAATAGCAGCTGAAGCTATTTTACCAATTACTCAAAAATCTAGCTATCTGATAAAGCAACAACAAACCATACAACAAACAAGGCATATAAACTTTACTTCATTTTCTTAAAAATCAAAGTCTTAATGCTAAAAATATCAAAATTGAAAACTGATATCCTGAATCATTTCTTGGCTAATGCTCCAAGATTTTATCTGATTCCATACAGATTTTATTCAAAAGCAAAAATACTTGTCTTGCATGTTGCAAGTCTTGTTTGTTGTGTTAAACCTGTGCAATTAATTGGAGCTCTGAAGCTATTGGTATTATGAAGTTGTATTTTTACTGTTTGAGGGCAACACTTTTACAAAACAGATACTGGACAAGGACCATGGAAGGATTTCTACAACCTATTGTTTTATTTATAACTATTCTATTATCTAAGCAACCAGCACTAAGACGTGATACTGGTAAACAATATATGCATTGAAATTTTTTTCATTTTATTCTAACATATAACATAACTACACATGGATAATACAGAAACTTTCAATAAATATAATTAGTAAATATTTCTAACCCTCCCCCAATACTGTTGGGTATTCAGAAAATTTTCATCTTGTATTAATACACAATAAAAATGCAAACATCAGTACTGAAGACAAAGGTAAAAGCTAACATTGACACAACTGTATCGTTTGCTAGTGTGAAAGACTGTATAAAAGTTTCAATATGCTTTCATTAAAAATACAGGTTTCTGTTGATAAAAACTATGGAAATCTATAAATATTAGAAAGGCAGTGTGTTGTCATAACACTGAAAGACCAGATCATCAGTTTGTTATGCCAGTGTGCTGCTGATTTAAGGCTTTCTATGCATTATATCAGTAGCTCCCATAAAAGGAAAACGTCTCAAAATGGCTGTGTAATGCATTTCACAGATGGGGAAAACAAATACTAGGTTTAAGTAGGGGAAGTACAAACTGTAGTGCCAAGTTAAACTGATAAATGTAGACAAATTAAGCTTTGGGATTTCTCCAGCCAAGTCAGTGCCAGGGGATGTTGGTTGCCATATATTTAACATTCATCATTCCTTGCTATCTTGTTTATCAAAATTTGACAGAATGACGACAAAAAGTACCACTGACTATGTGGTCATATGTGACCATCATGGAACATGATAAACAGTTTTAACTGTAGCATTTCTGGAAATAGTTCCAGCTTTAGCAAACAGCTGCAAATGTCACAGCTGCTACTTGCACCAAAAGTCCCTACTGGTGACTATACTGTGAATGGATAGATCATAACTTAACAGCCCTATATCGTGGTGTAAATTTAGATGTCAAAGATGGACCAAAACAGTTTTTTAAGATTAATCTTACTATACTGCTATGGATGATCATAATTAGATTAATCCCAATGAAATGAGAGATTTGCTCATCAGAACTGTGCTATAGATAGCAAGTATGTTGTGATACCATCATGAGTTTTTAATGCCAAGTTATAGATGACATTATTAGTGGGAAGTTGGGGTGGGGTTTACATAAAAAGTTTCCCAACTAGTATTGCTTTCTTTACTGATAGCACAAAAGACCCAGGGAGGGGGAGAAGAAATCTTCTAGAAAAAGAGAGAATTATTATTAATGATAGCAAAATCCAGACACTAGTGCAGCTAGCAAAATCTGATTTGAATCCAAATGAACACCAGTAGGTTAAAATTGGATCATAATACAACCTGAGAATTATTTGATATCCTTCAAAATGTCACAGCTCTGGATCACCAATTTTGTACCGAATGACCACATATCATAAATGCTATCTTCTAGGTCTGTTGCTGAGTCAACATCCTATTTACTTATACTAATTAAGTTAGTGTTTAGATTAAACTGAAAGTTTCTGCATTTTTGTTGTTCATTGCTTTGGCTTTTAATCTGCCCTTCTGTGGACTGCTGAGTATTGCCTAAATTGTCCTTTATCTTTATGACTGTAAGGTTTATAAGGCTACAAGCTAATAGAGACTTTTCTTATACATCCCAGTTAAAAAGAGGAAATAAACAAATACATTAAAAAAAAAAAAAACACTCAAATTTTAAGAAAGTGGAATGGTGATAGTTTTGATGTGGACATAAATAATAATAATAATTTTTGTTATTGTTCAGCAAAATGTGCTTTGAGTATAGATTTTCAGTTGGTAAAATATAAATTCCACAAAATGTTTTGTTTTCTGGAAGTATTAAAAGATATGACATAATACTCTTATTTGAGAACACATAATACAGGGAAGAATCAACAGATATACAGCATCAACATTGTATGTATACAAAAATATTTCAGGGATGTAATTGGTGGAGAGTTATATGTATGTATGCAGTAATTCTAAGCAAAGTTATTTCATTGTTGGCATTTTGTCAAGATAAATAAATGCAAGGTAAAAACTCATGGGTGACAAACCATAGCAGACACATGGAAAAGTTAAACAAGAAAACAGACAGGAGAAAACTACAAAAACAAAAACAACAAGCCTCAAAGGAACATGTGATATTTAACTGAGTGAAATGTACCACCTGGTTGTCCATGGGATTTTAAACCTAGCCAGTGAAGCTACATAAACCATACAGTGTGTGGATTGAGGAAAAGCATAAACTGGCATAGTTGTGTTGCTGTTCAGGTATAATAAATTAAATCTATTTAATGATGCAAGTTTACTCTTAGCTAATTTTCTATGGAAAACTTTAAATGCCATTTTGATTAGTAACAATGTCACAAAGTCAAAGTATCAAATAATAAAACCTTAATTTATCTTGGAGAGTTACTATATTGGTAGTCTGATAATTTTTTAATGATAATAATATTTAATAAACTATGTCATTTCAATAACTATTATCCATAGGATAAAGTCTTCAAGAAAACAGTTTTTCTGTAAACTAACAGTTTATCACAATGTCAATAAAGATGCTATATTACCTGCAGATATAATGAGTTAGTGGCAGTATCCAGAAAAGAATCAGGGTTAAGAACATGGAGTAGATATCAATAATTGTTATTTTAGGAAATTAGAAAACTGAGTAGTTTAGATGGATGCTAACATAAGTGAAAAAATCAGACAATAATAAAGGAAAGTTTTTTTTGTTACTGTCATGTGCCAAAGTGATGTATTTTATGTCAGCATTCAGTAGCCTGTGTCTGATAAGAGAAGCACATGGGTTCAGTCCTCCATCCTAGTCCAGTAATTATTGTGATAAAGCAGACAACTGGGGGGGGGGCACTATCCCAGGTTCCCTCCTATCACTGTCTTAGCTTCTTTGTCTTTGCCCTATAAACTCAAACAGCTGGAGAAACCTAAGATGAAAGACATTACTAAAGTCACCTTGTAGGAAGATGTTTCTGGCATAGCAGCAGTAATCACTATGAGGCATCCTGATAGAGGACAAAATCCAACAAGATGTACTCTGAGACAATTTTCTTTTTAGGATCACAATTTCTTACACTTATAAACATGCACTGTACTTAGAGTTTTACACTCATAGTTTTTCTAAAATCTAAACCAACATCCCATCTGATACTTGTTATTTCAAGCAAGTGAATTTAAGCAGGCACATGCTGCACAAAAATCGCCCATCTTTTACGAAAGTCAAATCATCTCATGTTTGCATATAACAAAACTAACAAGTAACACCAAAAAGAAATGGCAGTAACCATAATGTAAAAAAAAAAAAAATAGCAGCTGGCCCAGAATAATGGTAACAAAGTAATTTTAACCATATACAGTATATTTGAAAATAAAAATCCATCTGCAATAAATTTGTAATTTGTTTAAAGAAAAAAAAAGCACTTTCAAATGTATCCAAAACCATCATTTTCACAACAAGAATAATCCTTTGTTGAACACCTCTATTGTAAAAAAAAACCAGGCAATGTTTGGCAAAGTTTCCACTTAAGTTAACATAAATCTAATGCATTAAGTGAATGACTTTCACAAAGTTTAGATGATGTCTCAGTACAAATTAATTTTTAAAAAAAGGAAAGAAAGAAAAAAACAATAAAAGCTGTTCTTTGTTTTATATAAATGCCGACAGTGTTCTGTAAACTATCTAACAGTAGTATTTATATACACATTTCACCACAGTAGATGAGATAGATAAGAATAGTTGGATTTACATCATCAGGGACTGTAAATACTAAACGATGTAGGGGAACTTATCTGAATGTTCCCAAAAGACCAAATAGTGACAACAAAGATATCTGATTATAAAATAAACTGTCACAAATATCAAATACTTTGATAATATAACAGACAAACAACATTGCTAGAAAGACTTATAAAGAACAATTGTCAGGAGAAAAGCTACCAAAAGTGGAATTTAAAAGCAACAACAAAATATGTATAAAAGACATTTAAAAATCAAAGGCTTAGAATGGATAGTGTGTAAGCATGTAAGAAATAACATATTTTAATAGAATGCCTGACAAACATCAGGGGTATCCTTTCAAACTGGTGATATAAAGCTAATAAAAAGTTATCTAAATAGAAAGAAAATCTTAAATACCTTCAGTTAATTCTGTGCTGTCTCAAAAAAGCAGACTTAATCCTATGTAATACTTATCTGATCTAACAATCCAAAAATACTGCATTAAAGATATCTAAAGTATTCATACTAAAATAGAAGTGACAGATCATGAGAACTATTTAAACTCCTTCCAAGCTAAAACTCTAAAGGGCAAGTAACAGAAATTTGCAACAATTTTTTAAAAGTTATGCTTGCTTTCTGTCGCAGTTAGTTTATAAATTAGAAAAAATGTATAAAAATTTAACTGAAAAGATGACTTTAAAATGTTTGAATATCTTACTATAATTCGTTTCCTTGGCTAGAAAGGAAAAAAAAAACAAAATTAAGTTGTTGATCTTTTAAATGTAGCAGTAACTAAACAGCTAAAAGTAGTAACTGTTATATAGACTATTTAATACAAAATGTAATTTTTAAAGCAAACAAATTCTCTTAGTTGTGTGTATAAATAAAGTATAGGCATGAACTGTGTAACTACAGTAGTTTTCAAAATTATTGCATCACTTGTTTTTAACCATAAGAATACCACCTGAGGTGCATATCTGCATCCCACTACCCTTCAAATCTGTATTACTCAGCACAGGTTAAACTGAAGGGGCAGTGGCGCATAAAACCTTCCTCATTAATATAATCCTTTGTAATGACAAATCCATATCACTCTAACCCTACATGTTTTGCATTACAACTATGTTGATTGAATATACAGCCAGTTCAATACAGATAAAAACTAGCGCTGCTAGGCTGGTGGCATAAGGAAGGTGAAAACTAACAATATTGAGTGCTTAATGGGGGTCACATGTAATGATAAACCCTCATTGTGTATTCACAGGGTCTCTGTACTAAAGAAACATCTGTAACATAGACATTAATGGTGGAGATGAAGCTATAAAATAATAAATCAGCAAAATTCAATGAGTGTACACTTTTATCATTGTTCACTAAAGATTACCAGACACAAATGCATAAATGTTGAATCAGAAATAAACCAAATACTGTGTCATATATGGCATAAACATGCTCTAGAAATCTGAATTATTTTTGGTGATGCAATAATTTAGGCTACCACTGTGCATTCAAAACCATCAATGTCAGTCAGGGTAAAAGTCTAGAAGATTCTCAAAATTGAGGCTGTTTAATTTGATTGCCAAAAGAAAGCTTAGAAACTTTTTTAAATAAAAAAATTTACCATAAAAATTACAGCAACAATAACCAGCCAATTTAGCATTAAGAAGAACTGACAAACAAACAAAAAAAACCCCTCCACTAAATAATTTTGCTGATGATGTTCATTCTGAGGGTACAATTTCAGAGACAATGCCTGCAATTTTAAGAAGTAATGTCTGAACTATATAACATGAAAAATACAAACAGGTTTGGCTTACTAGCTGAGGTTTTATAGATTCAAGAAAAAGACAAATTAGTTGCATAATTAAAATATGACTTAAAATTATATTTACAGAATGAATCTTATAGAAACAAATCAATCACCAGAATTGCAGAACTGTTGATTAGGGATGTTGACATCATGTGTCAACAATGAAAATAATTTTGACTTCATAATGCATCAAGTAAAATCAGCAAAGACGATTGTCCATATTTTGAAAAAAATTACATTTTTTTAAAGACTTGCTTCTTTTGCATTTGTTTTCTGAAAACAGCTAATAAACATTGTCAGCCTTTGTTTTCCTTCTGTCAAGATGACATTAATTATGCAATAATTATTTTAGCAGATCAAAGAGCTATTTTGTTAGAAGTGTTATAGATACAGTTCAGGGAAAATTTCAAAGGCTAGTTATAGTGTAATATGGAGCCATTATCCAAATCTAATCACATAACATTACATTAAAAAAATAAATAAAGCCTGAAATTTTATAAACAGAAAACCAAGATGTAAAATCCAAAAGCAATTGGAAGTGAAATCTTTGTCAGATGCTAAATTGTAAAATTAAGCAATGGATGCTACAACTCTTTCCTACATAAAGATTTTAAAATCAGCAAAAGTGGATTACAAGTAGTTCAATGGGCAAGCATGTCTGGTTCAGCCTTTGTTCAAAATATAACAAAAGAACTCCACTAAAACCAAACTTGGTGCCTAAAAATAAGTTGCTGATGATAAGAGGGAAGGGATTGTGTGAGAGAAAACAGTATGTTAATAGAAAGCAAACTCTTTCTTGAGAAATTCAAGATTTACCATTATGAATCATTAAAAGACCACATCATTTCCTCAACTGGTGATATAAGAAAAGAAATTAATTCAGGTTTGCTAATATCAACATTAAAACAATAGTAAAGTAGTTGCTATTTGGCGAGATAGGCAAGTTGTCATTTATGTAATGTTACAGTAAAGTCTTGATATACATACAAAATGTTCTGCTCTTGACAAAGGAAAAAAAATTAGAAAAGTAGCTTATTATAAGAATGTTGTACTGGAAAGATTTTATTTTCTTTTAAAATAGTATCAGCTGGTTGAAAAGAAAGTTTTTTTTAGGTGATAAAGCTCATATGAAACTTCCTGTTCTTTGCTGGTGGAATGTATGTAGATTTTCAGAGATGGTTCTGATTCAAAGCATGCCTTTCTGTTCAGTTATAGAGAGGATGGAGAATGGAACACGGCATTGTGCCAACAAAAGGCATAAACATTTATTCCTGTATTTACTCTCTCTCCCATGAGATGCTTACCTCAACAAAAATGAAGAGTTTGCAGCTATTACCTCGTGAGAAAGGACAGAATGGATGTCTTTTGCTCAATGGACAAATGATAATCGAGAGCAGGTGAACTTTATGACCAAAGTTCCATGAGGTTCCCATCGTGTGCTTGTTTTACGTGTTTTTAATGTAATGATTTAGGCAATATTCTCTTTTTACTATGGATATAAACCATTTTATTTGCTGAATGAAAGATATTGCACAGTAATGCAGCTCCTCACAATGCATGGGGACCAAATATTTAGAACAATTTGACCACTAAATACTTCAGAGATTTATATTTTCACAAATGAGCCAGGTTCTCCTAGTTCCAGTTATATGGTGTAAAGACAAACACATTTTCTTGGGTCAGTGATATGATCTAACTTCAATAGCTTGGCTTTCTTTATAATGATACGATGTAGCGATAATCTGATTTAACTTCTACTGTAAATCACTATATGGCAAAGTAAATTTATGATACAGTTTGATAAGAAATCTTCTTTTCTCTGACTCAATAGATGCAAATTTAAAAAAATACTTATTTTTTCATTTTTTTTGCTGCTTTTGTCACATTCTGTTTTAATTTTGCCATAAGATAAGAGTTTCAAGATGGCTTAAAGGAAACATAAATGTTCTTGCAATATATTTATTTGAAAATGCCAACCACTAAAATAGTTTTAGTTTCAACTAAAATTACCTGACCTTAAATATATTCTTTAAGAACATCAATAAAAGTTTAAACATGATGGACAAAACAGGTGATGGTGAATAAACATTTTCAGTTCAGATTATGAAATATTTATTTAGTGCAAAATGGTAATTACAATAATAACAAAAGATGTGCAACTTTTTAAATTAGAAAAAGAGATGGGTGTTCTGCATACACAGAGTAAATGGGTTCAAAATGTGTGTAGAATCAAAAGGTTTGACCAGTTTTAGGGTATATATCTATTTAAAATCTATATTTGGCTTCCTTCCCTTTTTTTATGAAATAAGAATCTAAGATGTACTTGACTAAAATGTCCTGAATAATTTTTTTAAAAACTGTGCAGCAAAGAAAGACTTTCAGTACAAATGTGTGCCAGTTGAAGTAACATGGTGTTACCCATGCATTCTCTCCCAAATTTTTGCTCATATCTAAAAGACCAGTTAAGTTATGATAAAAACAAAATCTTGATATAAGTTGTAGATCCAAAAGTATAACTAGAAAAACGTGTTAAGATAACAAACTTTTTTGATAAACTTAGGACAAAGGTGTGGATCCAGAAAACTGAAAAATCTATGGTATTTTCATTTGAATATAAAACAGGTCTGGTAAAGCCAATCTTAAATCACTGAGTCTTTCTGAACTGGAACCACAAAATATCATAAAACAAAACATTTCCTTTGCCATCCAATTGACCTGCATGTGATCTGACCCATACATTATAGAACCAGGATGGGTATAAAGGTGAATCAATGCATATCAGCATAAAAAATTCTGAAGAATGTTTCAGAAAACTATAATAAAGTGTATAGATGAGACCTTTTCTAATTTTTTTTTGTCTAGACATTTTAAATATTTTTGTGTTGTATAATTATTGTAGTTTTTTCTTCGTTTTTGTCTAACATCAACAAGTTTTAGTTATTTAAAATGTTTACTAAATAAAGGATTTTTTCTCTAACTTACACATTATATACTATATACAAAATACAGAAAAGAGTTATTCATAGAGTGATATGCAATTGAAAGTAGCTAAAATTTTACTTTTTTTTTCTCCATATATTCCATTCCATAATTCCTAGTAAATCAGTTCCGACTTTCCAAAATGCAATTCAAATCTATGAAAGATTTGACATTTACTCAATGAGAATTTATAGGATTTAAATTTAAATCTAAAGCATAACTCTGCTTTATTCAATATTTATATAAAACAAATTTATGTACAGTTTTACTTTACTATTTACTTTATCAGATGTACCTTGCTGTAAAACTGCTTTTACTTCTTTTAGGTCAATGTTTGAAGTTTAAACTTGGATATTTTTGTTTCTGACCTCAAAATCTAATTTAACTGTACTAGGCCAGCAGTGGGTAAGCAGAAAGAGATGTATGGTTAATGTCTGTCACCAGCAGAAAATTAGCTGGAAGCTGTAAATTGCATAAGACCCAATAAAGTAACCAGCTGGAGTACAAAAAAAAAAATAAAATTAGCAGCTTCAGAGAGAATAAGATGTAAGCAGATGCAAAGTTGTATTCGAATTTTGTACAGGTTTTATTTTAAGTGTATTAAATAAAGCACCTTCAAATTAATTTAAAAAAAAAAACGATTTTAAATAGTTTATTAGCTGGCTAATATTTTTTATGAGAGAGAGAGTTTATAATATCATTTATTTATCTGAAAAAAATTGCATAAATATGGATGATTTAATAATATAATCATAAAAACATCAGCAAGGTATGCACGGATGTGAAGAAGAGATGTCTATACCTAATGCTGCTGCTACTAAATCTACCGCCTTTCAATAATGGGACTGAACAATCATATCTTTTACCTACTACAGATAGAAGAAAAGATCTTGGGAAAATTGTGAAACCACCCTGTTAGTAGTACTAACTGAAGAACTTATATTTTGAACAATCTTTCCCTGTTAGGTATAATTCCAAGAAGAACCATTCTGGTCTGCAGTGTTAATTTTGAGTATATGGTTGTATCTTTTTTTGGGGAGAATAGTAAAATGGCTGGAGTTGATTTTAAATGCATGACTTGTTAACTTCCAAGTCTCTTTTGATCTATCCTTTTTAGATCAGTGCTTTAGCCACCCGTGTCACCAAAGTCTAGAAGAATATAGCACAAAGGACGTTTTACTGAACAAATCACAAGTTCAAGAAAAACTTCAGCCTATTGTACTATCCAAAAAAACAAAACAAAAAAAACAACCTTGCCTGCTGTAAATTAACGTGATTGGATATCAAAACAACCCTCAGGGCTGATGACAATGGCAGGGAAAGATCACTGACAGGTAGGTCCTTCTCCAGTCAGTTCTACTAATAGGGTGATGGAAATTGTCCAACTGTCTGTCTGTTTTCTATAAGTAACACATTACCAAACAGCTTTCCACTCACAATTGTAAGCTATCTGATAGCTTTATAATAACTAAAGTCAGTCTAGTTTGTACTAGTATACAAACAAAAGAAAATTGGAAAAAGCTGCAAGCCAAACAATAAACAACGAAAGCTAAATCAACCATATTACCAGAAGATCTAAAGCTCAAATGTAGTTTCCAGATAATTTCATTCTCTTTAGTTATGTCATTGCTATTACTTGATAACTATTATTTCGTTATTACGTACAGACTGCACCAAGGCAAAATGTGTCTCGAGTAAAAATTTGAAAAAAAAACCAAAAAAAACCAGTATGTGTAGAATATTGGTATATTGAAGATCAATAATTTAAAAAACAAAAACAAAATGAGTTAAGTATATTTGAAAGTATTAATGTACTATCCCTTTATTCTCCCATAACACGTCCATACTGCTCTGAGTTACAAAACTAAATGCAGAGGATAAAATGATCTTCTATTTTTGTTAATGACAGAGTGAAAGACTATAGTGCTAGTGGTCCTCACAGTGTACAATTAATATCCTTTTAGTTACTTCCAGTTATACAGAGAGAAAATAAAAAGAAAGATTTTCTAAAATACACAAAACAGAACAAACACAGTAGCATCTGTTTAGAATAAAGCTCTCAAGCAATCCCAAATAATTTTTCCTCAGTACTGTAATCAACCACTATAATTATATAGTGTCTTGGGTCACACAAGTACTCATGCACTTACCATGTACAATCTCCAGTCCGTGTTTTAACCCTTGAAATACTCATTTTATACAATGTCACATGTACAAAATCTGACTGCTCTTAATGTATACTGTAATCCCCAATATCTTTTTCTTGATCAAAATAAGGTGCTGCCATGTGCCAAGCTTAACATAAATGGAAATTTAATGCCAATTAGTAATAGTTTATAAAATTTCAAAATTTATTTAATAGATATAGATCAAAGTGTTATCTTCTGTAGATGAATATCTTTTTGCCGCATGGTACTCCAATGATATACCACTAAACTACAAAGGTTGACAGAGTTTGATTCCAGTAGGGGACCAACTCAGTCTGGCATACCTTCATGGCATGGTTTCTCCTTGCTTTTCTTTACCAGCTGGCAATGTGGATTTCCTCCAGGCTCATGTGGCACAGGATTGGCAACACTTCCTAGCAGATAACTGTGGCACTATACTCCCTCTGTCCCCTTGTAGGCATTGTTGTAAAAAAAAAAAAAAAAAAAATCTATATATATATATCTTTACAACATCTGGTATAAGTAAATTTGCTTAATACTGATATTAATCAATATTACTATGTTATAAATAAATGGTATACTAAGAACACAAACTAGTTATCATAAAGAATGACTTTTGCAAAGAATACAAGAAACTTATGCCTTTCTAAGCATAAAAATAACTTACCTGATAGCTTTCCCCTCTTTTTTGTACACTGATGCCTAAAAGAGACAACCCTGGTAAGGGAATGAGTGTATTGCTATAATTATCAGAGTTATCTGCTAAGAAGCATTGCCAATCCTCCACTATAAAGACCCTGTACTTCCAACTTCAGCAGGGGAATCCTTATTCTTTATTTTGTAGATGTGGGAAGAAATCCATGTGACCAGCTGGTCCTCTGCATGAATTGAACTTGGACCCTTGATCTTCTTAGGCAGTCCAGAAGTCTACTATCATTGGACTACCATATTTAGTACTCCACTTATTTTCTAATTAAACATAAGTGAAATGAAATGTTTCTGAAACTATGCTCATGAAAAACTTACACATTCATTGGCCATATATCTATTTTTAGAGTAAATTTTACTTTCTATTTTTTATGTAATCAACAGGATGACTTTTGTTTATGTTAAAGAAAAAGAAAATGAATTGGGTTTAAAGAGCATATTAATTATTATATAATGTTATTTAACAGAATGTAAAAGGTCTATTAGTATTACATTGTACGACTCTGTTGTACCAGATTTAATTACATAAAATCCATAAACGCCACCTAAATTTCATTCTTATAGGTAAAAAAGACAAAAGCAATTGCTGCTGCCTCAGTAGGCCAGATTAACCTGGTAAAAAAACAAAACAAAAAATCCTGCTATGGTAACACATTTCTAAAAGCCTTTACAAAAAAAAAGAAGCAACAACGAAAAATAAAAGCAATTTGAAAACTCAACTCAAAACATTTTGCATGTTTTTTTCCTAATTTGAAATTTACTTTTTGTAACCTATCTTAATTATCCTAAGGTTTAAAGAAACTGGACCTTTAAAGGAGTACAATGCTGTAAGAAATTCAGTTACATTTGCAATTAAATATGACCAACTGCGATGAAAATCCATCTGAAATTTTGAAAGTAAATGGGTTGTTTCAGAGGAACAGAGCAATTACTACATAAATATGGATTTTTTCTTCAATTCATGAAACTTGCTTGCTCAGAGGACCAACATGCTATTATTAATCTATAAAATGTAGTACTAAGCCCTGAATGTAGCCTTTAGTAAGCTGAATCAGTAAAGTTTGGCCTTTATCTATTTAGTTAATGTAATTAAGATGCAAAGTTGCATCACAAAATAAATAATTTAGAGAAGAAATGTATCACATTTGAAGCCAAGTGAAACTTGAAACTGGTATCGTTCTTGGACTTGTGCATTATGTTGGGCTGTTAGAAGTGTCTGGGAAAGCCATTTTAAAATCTTTTCATCTTTTAAAATTTAGAATAAATGCATTCTAAACTGTAATGACCATAATGAAGTGTAAATGTAGCAATAGTGTTGCTGAAATTGTAATTCACAGCATCTGTTTTGCATATCATTTTCTGCAATTTCTACGTTATTTTTAATAAACTGTTGTTTCTGTTGTTCACTGAAATCTGTTACCTAATAGAAATTAGCATGCAACTCTCCAAAGCAAGAAACTAAACAAAACACATTTTTTAAAAAAATGCTTAAAAAAGTTACAATTTTTTATACGGGTAGTAGATGAATTTCATTTGTGATAACTACATCCTTTTCATTTGAATTTTTGCTGATACAGCATTAAAACAGGCAATAGTTTTACAGCTGATTTTCTAACAGATTTCACCATGTACATAATTTAATTAATGATTAAACTGTGTAAAGTTATCAAAAGCTACAGAAAAATGTAGCAATGACAAAGAGATAATAAAACAAAATGTGTTCATACGGTAGCATTTCCCTGAGAATAGTTACCAACATCTATTAGTAGTAAAGAGAACTCACACATAATTATTCATAACTTACTCTATTCAGATATGCTAAAACATGATAAAAAACAATATATGGAATGTTTGGTTATTAACCCTATCTTTTGCTGCATTTTAAATTTCATTTAACAACTATATCCCTAAATCCCAACTATTCTGTACTTTAACTCCTTTTACAGAAAGTGAAATTTACAACTGAAGCATATTTTTTAAAGATGCATTATAATTCAAAACATTTCTGTTATGTATGTAATAATAGTACAAACTGGTGACGAAAACATGAAATACATAGTTTGAAACAAAAAACAAAATTTAAACTTTAAAACACTGAAAAGACATCACAAATATGCAGAACAAAAGTAATAGTAGTCAGGGGAAAAACATCTTACTGCATAAGGTTTTGCCTGCATAAGATTATAGTTATACCAAAAGGGGCAGAAAGTCATTCAACTGATTAAGTCACTGTTCTTTTGAACCAACCATTCAAAGCATTCATAAGGTGATTAATGCTCTTACAGTTTAGCACTTTCCAATTCAGTTTCATACAGTTACCACTCTGCAAAATAGCTTAAAGATGTCCAAAATACATTTTCTACAGAGTTTTAGGTCATGACCCCACTGAATTCTGTGAATCTGAGATAACAAAATACTAAGATTTATCTACATGCTTCTTTCTTATTCTCTAAATTTTAAATACCTCAATTAAATACTCTCATAAATTTTGTTATTTCAGGTTGGGAAGCTACATTTGTGCTAATCTCTCTGAATGACAGATTAAACTACAGAACTTTATGATGATATGCAAAAAGGCATTTTCAATATAAAGTTAAATATATTTTTAATGATGGACAATGTTCATGCTGACTGATAGTGAAGCAAACAAAAGTGCATGTATGTCATTCTCTTCATCAAACCTGAATGCTGATATCGACATTTAAGGCATCCACCAAAAGAAATCCCTTGGTTTCAGTTTCATATACCAAGTGATGGAGAAGAGGATGCAGTGGTTAGCTACATGCCTATATATCATTAATATATCATAATTTCAAATTCTGGATCTACAAAATTCACACCCAAATATCTTGTGTTGCAATAGTTTTATTTCTGGCTGGTTGGGCTGCTCTTTATATGAGCAATATTTTGGCACTGCTAACAGTAAAATGATCAATGCTTACTTTTTAAAGACATATTATCAAGTATTTGTACTAGGTAGAAAAACTATATTGAAAAACAGGAAAGTTTATTCCTATCTGATGAAGTTATACAGTCATAGTTAAATTTACGCTATTCATTTTTTAAAATTTTGTTCAGATGCAAACATTTTATATTATCAACAAAGAAAATCCTAAACATTTGATGCCACAGTAATAATTTGCTTTTTCCTAGTTCTCTAACTAAACAACATTCAGTAGAATTTTCTCTTAACAAACAATCTTTTCTCTCCCTCCCAGACAAACAAATTACAGAATGGTCTTGAGAATACAGTAAAAGGTCATTGTAGTTGATCCAATTACCAACTCATATAACACTGCCTGCAGCACTTACACATGCCATCAGCGATGACACCATTTTTATCTTATTACTGGTGATTGCTGTGACACCTGTCAAACAATCTGTCAAAAAAATCATTACAGCATCCTTTTTTAACTGTAGGTGGTAGATGTTTTTGATACCTGCCAATATTCTGCTGGGTCTCACCATTTTCCACAAGATTGTCAAGTGATACCTCCTGCTAGCACATCATTATAAAGTGGCTAATATTTCTCATTAACCCCTTTGTGATGGTGACAGCTGTAAATATGATGCCATAGGAGTTATTGGTTTGTAGTCATTATCTGTCAGAACATAACAAAAGTGTGCTTTATTTTGTCAATCCAGGTCTGGAATAATGCTAGCTGGTTACTTCACGAAGGAAAAAGGTCAGTGATTTTGAATGACTAATTATTATTACAGCTGATACTTAGCAATTTTTTGCTTAATGTCTTCTGCTTTTGAACACATAATAAATATTTGATGGTTCATGTATGCATTTTTAATTTAATTCATCAGCTATATGCAAAGGCATCCGTCAAAAACTTCATCATCAAGGCCATGAATGAAATTTTTACAAGATGGAAAATTTATTTGCCTTTGCAATAAGTGTTTTCACTGTTTAACCAACCAGAAAATTAACATAATCATGTTTTTGATTATAATTTTTATTTTTTTTTTATATACCTGAATCATAAAGAAAGAAAGAAAACAAACATTTCTTGTCATTTTGCTCTCCCCTTCCCCCAGTTTATGAAAATACAGTTCTTATTATTTTTGTTTACCTTCTGTTTGTTTTGAAGTTCTCATTGCAGTATTAGCAGCATAGCATGATCCCTAGAATTCTAAGGATGCAAAGGGAACTAAATGTTCTACACTACTACCGAGAGACCTTCATATTCCTTTAGCATTCTGGATAACATGATGTTGAGACTGCTTTTAAAAAAGATTTCTCATCACAACTTGCTGCATAATAGTCAGTAATGTTGAAATGTGTGCAAGTTACTTGCCTTTTGGAAATAATACAAGCTACACAAATCTAAAAGAGATTTTTCATGGATAAACAGTTGCTTCACAAAACATACAATGGTACATAATTAATTATTTCTCTCTTTTAAACGAACTTTCATATTGTTAATAAGCATACAAGAAAGCTTCTGAAAAAAAAATAATGGGGGGGGACATCGATACTGATCTGGACTCCACCTACAATAATTTTTTTATCTCTTCCATAATATCTAGTCTCTTTTTTGTGTAACATTTTAGTTAGTGATACTCATAAAAATGCTACACCAAACTCCAAAGAGCCAGCTTATTTGAAAAATGATTTGAAACTAACATAAGAGATTTATACTGACTGACCAAAAAATTGCAGCCTGAATACATTCTGGGAATGACTTCACTAGTTGCTGGAAGACATGTGTACCTTATTATTTTAATTTTACATTCTTCAAACCTCAAAGAGTTGATGGCAGCAGGGCTTGCGGTTTGATAACTTGTTCTGCAGGCCAATGAAGATGTTGGTCTATCTCTTGCTCTTCAAATCAATCAAAAACTATATGGACATAATGGATAACACTGTCTTGACAGCACAAATTTCCTTAGAGGTAGCAATGGGACACAAAGAAACCTAGTTTACAAAGATGCTCAAAAGTTCACAGAATGTAATGGAACCCTTTAAAGAATCACAAAACTCAGTCCATGCCATAAAAATATTTTCCCATAATGTTATCCCATCAAACAGGCTGCATAGTGGAAACCATACAGGAAAAATCCACAACCTCATGGGGTTGTCCTGAACTTTTACCTTTTCAGCTGACAAAACTGGGAATCATCATGACTTGTCTAATCATGGTATTTTCATTGATCCACAGTCCAATCCCAATGGCCTTGCACCATATACTGTACAAGTGGTTCATGGAATGAATGGATACAATATCCCATTTCTTTTAGTCCACAACACTTGGTTCCTATTGAAATAAATGTCTTTGGTCCAATGTTCATGTTACCTGTAAATTGCTGGATTTTAAAAGATTTATTTATACACAATCTTTTGCTAATCAATACTTATTCCTGTCCTTTCATTTTACTGCAATTCCATCTATCAAAATTTTTGCTGCATTTTCACCAAGATATGTAGTCAGAACACAGTAGCCTTTCATTTTCTATATGTTTCATCATCAGACATTGTTTCCTTTCTGTTTCTATTTTTTTTTTTTTTTTGCCTATCCAATTATTGAAATGCACATTAACAATGCAGAGATGTGAAAGAGTGAAGAATGCAAATAAATGATGCTGCAACAGAAAAACATGCAATTACACATTAAACATCAGACAGGTATTTTTGAGATATGATGTTTTTGATTCATCTGTCAGATATAGTGCAACCTACAAACACCTTTGGGTCAACTCTCTTTTTCTACATAACAGAGGAACTAATGCTAGGCTAAGACAATGTTGGCAGGAAGACTGGCCATGGGTTTCTGAGGGTCTACACCTATAATTAATTTGTATGATATAAATTCCATATTGATATTGTCTCATCAATATTCTAAATGCTGGTTGACAAACTGCAACAGTCTCAAATCAAATAGTGACATTTATTAATAAAAATATTATGCTACTCAAATCAATTTAATGTTGCATCTTTATAACATTTAAATGTATGAACATACAGTAGTGATAATCTCCCATTAAAAAAAAAATTGTGATTATGTCATCTGGCTTTAGGAAATTGATATATTATTGCTGACAGTAATGTGATAAAGTTGCAGTTCTGAAGGTTTATACAAGTCTCTCTTCCAATGATTCATAAAAACTGATTAATATTCTTGTGACTATCTTTTGCACATCTCAAACTACTAAGTTATACAGTTTATGTTCATCTCTAGTCCAATTATTAGCCATTTAAAAATCTCCTGATGCACAGATCTTTTTGACAGCTTTGCTGAAACTTAAGAAAAAAAAATTCTTGAACATTCACAAATCTAAGCATTCTTAAGATTTTCAAAGATTTTGATCTTTCTTGATTTTTTTTTTTTAAATGCTAAGAAGAAAAAATTTAACCCAGTAATGCATATTTATAAAAATGTAATCTGTAAATGTCAAACTCTGACATTTGGAAATATTTGTAATTTAGTTCATGTGCCAAAACTATAAGAATGAAATAAAAGCAAATTTGCTGTTAGTGCAAACCAATAACTGTACACAGTAACTGAGTTTTTTTACTCCTTATTTCCATCAAAATTAAAATCAAGGCTTGTGACTAAAGTGGACACTACCAGAAGCTATGTCAGGACAGTTTTAACAAGTTGCCAATCACAGCCAATAAAACTCTCCCTGATGGCAGATGCTGGTGACAAGAGGCACACAATGGATGGGATAGGGTCAGGCAATTTAAATTCTCTTCAGTACATAAAGAACCCAGGAACTGCTGGGCTATATTGGCTATCTATCATCCATGGCTTTAATTACCTTGTATCAAGGGTGGCTTTGATGTGATTTGGTTAATTTTCTTCTCACTTACAGGAATTAATATCATGCTGATTTTATAGCCATCCAAGGTACCAGGTTCAATTCACTAACTCATGTCTAATTTCAAACTTCTGCCCCAACTTTTATTTTAAAATATGTGAGAAGGAAGATATCAATACCCAGGCCTTCTTCCTTTTAAGACTGCACAAATGTATTTGAGTTAAAAATTTTAAATGTACTCAGCTGTATCCTTCAACACAGTAGTTCTGAAATAGAAGTTAAGTTGAATTATCTTAACCTTTTCCCAAAAGAAATATGCAAAGAAGAGATAATTTGTCAAAAATGTAATGTGTAATGTAACAAAATTTTATCCTTAACACCTCATGCATTTTGAAATAAAGACTGTTATATTATGTTTAAAAATAAACAAGTTTAACAATGATTCTAGTTAAATTAAGTAAAAAAAAATCTAAATACTTTTTCGGTTACATGAGGCTACTTAGCTTTTTACTGCAAGTTTACATTAATCTTGATGATTAAAGACAACAACAACAATAATAATATTAATAGTGTGTAATTAAATGTTAAATACCTCACCTGTAAAATGTATCCCCTTGCATAATCCTCATATGACCAGCCAAAGCCATGAAGAACTTGAAGTACCTCATCATGCTGCAAAACACTAAAGAGTCGATCCAAAAGTATTTTGAGTCTGATTGGAGTGGCCTGTGACCCATATAACATCAAGCTAGCAATGTCAAAAACGATATTTGGTTGTACTATTTCCACTTGCATGCCCATATTGAAAATATGTTGGTATCCAAGTTTGTCCAGAGCTGCCAAGAAGAAAGGAAGAAAAACAAAAAAATTACCATTGCTGCATTGTGAACAGACTTAGTTGGTGTCTGGGTGTAGAATGGAAATAATGAAAGAGCTAATGAGACCAGAGTCAAATGAATGCTACTAAGGAGACTTTGAACAGTTTATTCATAAATATATAACAAAGTCAGTCAAAAGGACAAGCATGGAGCCATTTAACTAGTTTAAGAAATTTTTGATAGCACCACAGATATATAAATATAGAAATTAGGAGGAATAAAAGGTTTTTGTTTTTGTTTTTTAAACTTTTCCCAAAAAATTGCACATTTAAATATTTGAGAAAACTTAAAACAAGAATAGCTAGATTTAAATACTTTGACTAAAAAATTACCCCAGATTTTAAGATTTAATATTAAATTATTAGTTTTTTTAAGGTAGTACTGGTAATCAAAGAGTGCATCTTTTCTTTATTTTTTAAAAGTGAAAATAAATGCAATTTCAGATAAATAGTGCAAAATTCTTTTCTACTTGATGTAAGTAACATATGCACATTATTTGATTAAAGAACAATGGGAATTCAAGAAAGACATAAAAAACCACAAACATTTTACTCTAAGTATAAAACATACAACTTCAAGATTTTTTAAAAATATTTTTTACTAGGTAACAGAATATAATTTGGAAGAACAAAATTTAAAGTTCATAATTTGCATAAAATGAAATAAACATACTGTTATCAAGTATATCTTTCCTGATTCTATGCCAAAAAACCTGAAAAACAAGCTAATCCCTCTTCATATCCTTTGCATTCTCATTTCTTTAACTTCCTTGATGGGTAATCCAATGGCTGGTACTTCCTTTTCATCTTGTGTTATATCCATAAAGCATCCTGTATGCCTCAAGGAGAATGACAACTATGTACTCTACTTCCCACTATGGGCAGATAATCTGACATCATTATACAAAGGCAGCAGATTTTATTATAACAGAGGAAAAGCCAATACACAAAGATCTAAAAATAATTTTGTGGTTTTCTCAGCTCACATGCTGGAGAATATCATTAAAAACTTCTGTTTGTCTGTCTCTTTGATGTTTTTGCAGGTGATAAGAGGTCTGCAGCTTCTCCAAAGTATCCTCATTATCAACATGTTCTCAAGAAAGCTTTGTTTACTTTTCTAAAATTCCATGTCCTCCTTTAAATGTTCCTTTAGTATTGAAGAACATGTGATTGCTAGAATTACTAGTCTGTCTGCAGCAGATGTTCTAACACATTTTTCTAAGAAACTTTACTATTATGAACAGTCTTCAAATTTATAACTTCTAGCTCTTTCTTATTTGCTTTTGTGAACACATTTAGCAAAAAGAAACCGTCACATGTAATACAAATAATAAGCATAAATATCAAGATAAATAAAAAATTACATGTTGGAGCCATATAACCTGACCCACATTTTATTTGTTAACATAGTTTTCATGTTAGAAACAGGAGGCCAAACTAGCTGCTCTAAGATGCTTAACACCCGTATACATCAAATAAAAAATGGATACAGTACAACAAAATTCTTTTTACAAACACATCTTACAAGAAATTTTCTTCTGTATAATACAATTCATGCAGTTTATATAAAAAATAACATTTACCTTTTCATCAAGAAATATAGTTAGTATCATTGTGACTAATTTACATATGTTTATAATTAAAATATAGTTTAAAAACTTGGATATTTTTTTCCAAAACATTATTCTAATTGAAAACAATTCTTCAAGTTTTACTTTTTTCTTCGAAGCTGCAGCATGCCCATGCCATCATGTAAGGCATCCACCAGAAGCCCCTGAACCAATGTGCTGATGTCAGCACATAGGGCATCCACCAGGGAAAACAATTTGGTTTTATATCTTTATGGATACTTAATTTTTAACATTATTTTTTTGTAAGATTTGCAAGTGAGCTACTTTTATTTCCAATTTCAAATCTGATGTAAACTATAAAGGTTGTTGGATCCAAACAAGGTTAATTGTTTTTCTATTACTAAGTAGAGCACAGAAATAAAATTATACAAGTAATATCAATTATACTTATCTTTTTGTAATGCAGTATTTCCAGCCCAACAAGCCTGGTTTTCCACTGGGAATGGATTACATGTGCTTAATATTAAGATCTCACTATATGTAGTGTAGTATGTTTTCAAAAATTTCAATAAAGTTTAGCTAGAATCTTTGAAGTAATCTAAAGTAATTGACTATTAACATTAAAAAAATGAATGATTGTGCTTCATTAATTTACTAAAAAGTAGTTTGTTTACCAAATTTTTCAAATCAAGCAATAATAAACAAACAAACAAAAAAAAATTAGAATTTGTAATGTTTAGAATATTCTAACATTGTGTATTTTGTTTAATTTCACATTTATTTCAAGTCAATAAATCAATATTATTATGCTTTTTAAGAAAATTCACACACACACACATATATATATATATATATATAATTCAGTGATTTTTTGCTTGCATAGGTATTCATCCTTTTATTTATGAATTTAGCTTTGAATGTTATTTTCATCTCCCTTAAATAATTTCCATTTCGAGAATTTTAGAAGTGAAACCACACAGCAGTTAATACAGTAAATGTGTATAACTTGCCGAGAAGGAATGAGATTATTGTGTTTGTGGAAGGTAACACTAGAACAACGCCATAAATAAAAATAAGTTATAAGAATACTTGTTTAGAATCTGGCAACAAAATATAAACTTCACGATTTAGAAGTGTTTTAATTTCATTTCAACTAAACAGACCTACCTGCATATCCATTTCATTAACAAAATTATTCAATTGCATTTCCTTCATTAAAATGTTCTCTTTTTTCTTTGGTGGATTTCACCATTTTAATATTTTTAATTGTCAAAACTGTTAGTTTATAAGTGTAAAAAATGAGAAGAGTTTACTGTGCCAGAAAGAGTGAAGAATACTTCCTACTAGAGTTAGAAACTGATTGCCTTAGCGATAGCTTATGTGACATAAATCCTGCTGTAACATTAATAACCTATAATTATATAAAATTACCATCATTTATCTGAAAAATCACTTTTTATTTATAAAACTGTTATAAATATTGTGCAAACATCCTATGAAATGTCTCAATAAAATGTCTCAATAAAATTAAGAGCAATGGTCGCCACTCTCTCTCACTGTAAAAGCTTTTTTAGTTTATCTTTTAACCAAATGGAAAATAAAATAAATTCTGTATTCCAAAATATAATGCAGACAGAAATGCAGGAAATAGTGTTGCATATTGTTTTAAAGTTTAATCCCTTTGCAGCTCTGCAAGTTCTACTTGTATAAGTGCTTGTGGAGTTACTGGTGAAAAACCAGAAGTCTAATGTATGTTTTATTTGAAGGGTGTAAGCTATAAGTTTAAACAAAATGAGTGCTTAAAGAAATATTTAAATGCAGGTGGTGGTTTATACATGTGAAAGACAAAGGAGTTAACAATAAAGAGAACCTGCCATTTTAGTTTCAGTCTTGGCCATGTGAACCTTAAGAAAAACAAAGAAAATTATTGTTTAAACGTAAACATAAGAACACAACCACAGGTGCACACACACACCTATTTGCATTGCCATTATGCATTTTCAGTGTGTGAATATTTTAATCTTAGCTTAGAGGTTACAAGCCATTAGCTTATAAATGAAAGAAATATTTATCAGGAAAATTGTTAAGTCAATCCACACTAATCACCTTTAACTATATTTGCCGTTAATTTATTCTATTCATTAGCAATTGTTGGTAACAGAAATATTTTTCTCCTAATATCAAACTGTGTCAGAATCTTTTTTTTTCCATCCTTACGCAGGGGCCATGCTAATCTTCTCTGTATCGTTCCAATTTTAGTAGACTTGGCCAACTTGTAGTTATGACCCCCTGGTATTAACAGATATAGATAGCTGAAAAAGGATTGCTAAAATCTGATCTCTGGAGTAACAAAGTCTCCTCAAAAAGAGAGACAAAAAAAGGGGTAAAACCTGTAATTTTTTTTTTTTTTTTCATTTATTTCTTTATTTTAAACACTTAAGTTTTTTTACATAGGTATTTGCTTGGAGTGTTCAGTACAAGGATGTTCAACAAGCATGTCTTCTCTCTTTCTTAATGTCAGAGTTGGGACAGCCTCGAAAATGAGCAAAGAAAGAATCAGTGAGAACTTTGAGCACTTTGTATGAGAATTCAACAATTGTTTTTTTTTTTTTTTAATTGTATTATCAGTCTTTTCATCTTTCAATATCATTTCAAATGCTTTGGATAATAATAATAAATATACTTTAGATGTTTTAGTATAAAGAAAACAGTTAACTTGAGAAAAGATTGTTCCAGGTTCAATGTTCTACAACTAAGCAAATGTGCACAGCTGTAATAGATGGGGCAATCTAACCACAGGATATTGATGTGCTGATGAAAGGTTTCAAATGAGCTACTGAATGGGAAAAATCTTTTATTACAATTTTCTTTGTTGAAAAGTTTGCAAATATTTTTCTCAAATCATGTAACTTATATCAATTGATTCTCAAGAAAAAGCAACCACTAATGCAACTTTAAAGCAGCTAAATACAAATTTGGTAAGCACTGATTAAGTTTTATAATAGCTATGTTTAAATAAAACAGACAAAGACCATTACAATGATACTATTTTAGCCAGGTTTTATTTAAATGACCTACCTTGTATTGCAACATTAGAAAAAAAAAATTTGGTTATTCTTTGAAACCCAAGAAAAATGTCATTTTGTCATCATTGAAGATCCAGGAAAAGGGCTGTAGGATATCTAGAAATATTTTCATACAGCCTCTGGCAGGGAGTGGTTTGTTATTTGGATAGGTTTTTATAAGCGCAAATCTATAGCATTTTTGATTGGGAAGAAAACATTTGGCTATATATAGCAAAATAAACCCAAATTCTTCCTAAACTCCTCCTGTTCTTGGATTTACTTTTGATCAATAACAATTCTCAATGAGGTAACAGATGCTTATATGACAGACACTTTACCTTCTTGCTTAAGAATTTTAATTACCATACTAGTTCCAATTGCCACCTGGGCAATTACTGAAACTCATCAAAATTTGAAAGGTGAGGATGGGTGATTATTGGGCCAAAATAAATAAAATCAAAATCTTTCGAATCACTGAAAATGAAATCCAAACTTTTTTATCATCAACAACAGTTGATGCCTCACTGGTAGGAACTAAACCATATAAGAATATTTACAAATGACAATATAAGCCAAGTAACATTGAACATACAAGACAAATAGCTTAGATCAACAGGTAATGAAAGTGAAAAAGAAAAACATTAAAACAATATCAGAACAATTATACTCAGCTGCTTTGTCAGTGAAACAAAAAAATAAATAACAATACACAATATTAAAACCAAAGTGCATTGAAAACAATATCTCTGGGAAGAGAAAAAAAAAACGAATGGATACACATCAACTACACTTGGTTTTACACAGTTTTATCCCTGTAGATACTTGACTGTGGCATTGTTGTTCTAGCTATTCATCTCCAACTTTGTGCCTAGTCGCTTCTCACAATGAACCTGCAATTTTGCAATCCTGCCATGTCAACCTGGAAACTCCAAACTATTGTTTTCTGACTCAGAATTCATGTTTTGCAACATGTCAGCATGTGCCAGTTAGTGCAAATGATTTCTTGAAATTTTTTGTGATTTCATCAGAAGACAAGGAATTGCATGCGTTTTTGATGTACTAAAGAAAGCAGCTTGCATTTCTTGTGCGCCTGCTATTTGTATACATATGCTCTTTATTTACCATCCAATCGTCTCAATTTTCTTCAAAAGCTTTGCTTGAATGGCCATTTCCAGTATATCAGCTGGTTGTATTAACCAAGTGCAATCAGCAGGAATATTGTAGCATATGAGTTACAGCCACCCTGTGCATACTTGCTCACTGTTTCTTTTACTGCCTCCGTCATAAATAAGTCCCAAAAAAGTTTTCATTGGGCATAGCAACCTACACATTTCTCAGCCAGTAGGAAACTATCTATATTTAGCCAACCAATTATTGTGACTAAAACTCTTGTAGAAAATGACAAGGATGAATAGTTCTTACCATCAGCTATTGCACTGAGCATGTCTGTCACTTTTTAATGCTCTGTTGTTTTAATTAAGATGGTCTTCTCCCTGGAGTGGTGCAGAGTTACGTTGCCTGGCATGTTGAAATAGACAGCTGTCTCACCATGTTTCCAATATTGCCAATAAAGTTCTCACTGAGTCATCACATTCCAATGAATGTCTTTGGAATATTTCCACCTTTTCCTTCTGGTGTCAAGGCAGTTTTTGCACATTAGTGTTTTGTTTCATAGAAAAGGCATAACACTTAATCCATTTTCAAAGCCATCTGGCACTTGTGCAGAAATCTATGGCTAGCAGAGATAGAAAATTTACTGTTATTTCACAAGTATTCCTAAGATTCATATGCCATAATCATGACATTTGGAAAATCAGTCAAAAAGTTGCTCTACTTCAGCATCTTGCAGTTTTCAACTTAGCCCCATGGTAACTGCTTTCTTGTCTTGTGCAGGTCCATAATCAGTTTTTCTTTGTCAGCTTCTTGTATTCACTCTCAAATCCTTTTTTAAAATTTTTTTTTAATATCATACCACATTCCCTTGCCACCACCTTAATTGCTATAGATTTGGCATGGGTGACATCTGGCTTGAACCTGTTCATGTAGCTTGCCATCTTTGGCTTTTTAACTTGTGATTTTAACTTTTTTACAGATGTGATACACAAAGTTCGCTATGAGAATTTCAATGGGTGAACATGTGGTAGAAACTGGTGCTACAGCAGAAAAACCTGATAGGGTAGAAACACAGCGAGTGGTCATCTAACACAATTTACCAAACACATGCTACTTAAATACAGCATCATGTGATCAGTGATGTGACAACCAATGCTCAAATGAGGAGTGTTCAAGGCAACATCTTGTGAATGCTACAAGGGCACAATGTGAGTACATAGGCATTCAATAAACAATAAGAAAATATCATGAATAAATAATCTGTTTATCAGTGGTACAGACACTTCAGTGATAAAAAAAAAAAACAACTTTGAACTAATTATGGGCCATCATTTCTTCAAAGTAAATTTTCTGATAGACAATTATTCAAGTGCTAAAATATTTCTAAAAAGAGTGGGTAATATTGGAGATGTGTATTAATGCAGAAAAATTGACATTTTTAAAATAACATTTTGGGGCTAAAGTACAGGTTGAGTATTTATTGGAACATGTGCAACAATAAGAGGTAACAGAGCTTATCAACTAAGGTTATGAATTGAGAAATGGGGAGATTTTGAAACTTCCTAATATATTAACATATATATAATTACACATTGCATATATGTACACAGAGAGACATGAAAAACTCTCCAGGTCACAAACTTCAAGTGTTTAATATTTCATTAGGTAGAAACTTCATGAAATCATCACAATTTTCACAAAGACTGGCAACAGACAATACTTGCCTCCTTCCTCCTGCTTTCTGCCTTTAGTGCTATTTTAACAAAAGTAAATATTGGAAGATTTACTTATTATTCATTATTATTGTGCTAAGCCCAACTAGTCTTTCATGTACATTTTAAAAAAAAAAACTTGTAAATGAAATTATAACACATTTTGGAGAGGTTCATTCTACATGTGATTAAGATAATAGGTTATAAAACAATTTTCTAATGATCAGACATATCTTTAATGCTGCAAATATTCTCCATGAAGTCACCAGTCAACATTCACGTGATTTATTCTTTTATCCTTGAGTTATCTTGAAAATTAATTATGATTTCTGGGAAACTGCAATTCCGTATCATTAAGACCTAAAAAGCAATGAATAGGACAAAGGATATTTTCAAACCACTCAATAATATGAAGAATTTGCTTTATATTATAGCATTTTGTACCATGTTTTTTTGTTTTTTTTTCTGTTTGGTTTTTATTTGACCATGATTTAGTGAATTAGTATGTAAACAACTCCTTGCTTCATTTCTTCATGAAAAAAAATAACATGCATTACATTATTTTATTTATTCTAAACTATTTTTTAAAATTGTTTTCTACACACATAATGAAGTCATCATCATCATTCTCTTTTTTTTTTGTTGGTAACTTGCATATTCACAAACAGTGATTACCCCCCCATAAAAGTTTAACAGTCAGCAAGTCTGGAGGCTGTGCTGGCTGTACCAGGGTTCGTTGGACATTTTGCTGTTCCTCACTTGCACTGTAGCCTTTGCACAATTTAGAAGAATGGTTAGTGTGTGCTATCTTGTTGAATACCAAAGGGTAAATCCTATCTTTGAAGAATATTATGATTCATACCAAAACAGATTTAAATCACGACACCACTACCCAATGTATTTTTCTGTAAAAACAATACAATGATTCAGCAAGAACTCATTAATCTGTCACCCAACAAACACTACATTTCAGACCAAACATCAAACCATGATTCCTCTGGTCTCAACACTTTTTCTATTCACTATTTGTCTAGTTTACACTTAATTTTTTCTTATGGGAGCCTTTGAGTTTTGTTTGCATTGGACACCTTTGTTAGATATGCCAAGTAATTTAGCAATTTTTCTTCATTAGTCCTTTATTTATACTAACCACATATTGTATGTAGTTCAAGTTATAAAAATAATTTGCTTTGTCTCAGCTATATACCACTCCTTGCAGCCACACAAACCTTGAAGTTTCCAACAGATCATTCATTCCCTTTTTATACTGTCACAAACTACCTGGAGTACCACCTGAATGGTAAATGGTCAGTTTATGCAGTTAAGATGTAAAGCCAACACAGTCACTATATAATTTAGTTGTTTCCCAGGTATTTGTACTTAAATAAATAGTACAGTATAAAGGGAAGATTTTTTCTGATGGATCAAAGATTTAAATCAAAATAAAGTTTGAGTTTTCATAATTGTTCATGTATGTAATGTTTATTTATATTATAATAAGTAATCAAAATGAATAAAATTCTGTAATTTTTTGCTGTCCCCACAAATATGCCCCTTCTTTCAAACTTTTGAGTGAGTTTAATGCCAATATCTATCTAGTATGTAAAGTAAGGCAGAGGAGTCTTTGTTCCTTAGCCTCAGAGAAAATGTTCAAGACAATTTCTAATGCATATTTAGAACCCAGTTAGACAGATTATTCCACCTATTTTCTATGACCCAACATAATATTTTCAAACAAATTTTCCTTTGCACTTGAGAGGTTATCTGTTAAAAAACAAAACAAAAAAGTATTACTAGCATTAGATATATTGTATTAAATTGTTTGTCTATTTAAACCATTCTGAATGATTCAACTCTCAGACTGAAACTACTGACTATTTGTACAAAAGGTTTTTCCAACATTAGTTCCACTTTCTGGAAATGTCAGTTACCATGTCAATTTGTCTTTTGGTTCCCAAGATAAAGTTTGATAGTTTGAGAAAAAGAATTCAAGACAAAAAAGGCATAGACAGCCAACCTTTTTGTTATCTTGTCTACATAGCTGGTTTAAACAAAATATTTTTCTTTTAAACTTTTGAGATCTTATGCTCGCAATCATTAATGGTACTTTGCTCTTAATCTTTATAATTCCTAATGTTAAACTCATGAAATAAATGCTACTTTGAAGTCATTCTAAAAGCCTGAATCTTGATGATTGTCACTCTTCTTTTGTTATACTTTTCAACAAAGACACTACTACTTCATGCTTGGTAGCAAATGTTGTACTTTTAAAGGGCGATAGGAGTCCATATAACTCGGGCATGGCTCAACTTAATACATTCTACACAGGGTATTTAATGGCAATGCTAAAACATGTATAACAATTATTAAAGGCAATCAGAGTTTTTGAATCATCAATAATGAACTTATCATGTAAATCTATAAACCAAACTAACACAGCAATAATAATAATTTAATGCTTTGTAAAATGGCCTTTAGCATCCAAACAGATTAATAATTTTTTCTCGTTTCATTTTGTGAAACCTTGCTACTGTTACCCAACAATGACGACAACATGAATGATCATAAGAGACAGCAGTCTATAAAGTACATTTCATTTATCTTCCAAAAGGTACCAAAAGGCTTATAGAAAAATAAACTAAAATTATATGAGAAAATGAACTATTTCAACTTTAGTATATGTTTAAAATTAATCTTTAGTTAAATAAAAGTTATTAAGATTATTTAGAATTTGAATTCACTGCATTGCTTGACTTACAAAATACAGTAAAACCTTGATTCTAAAAGACTAATATGGAGGAAGGGGTGTCTGTTAATGCCAGGAGTCCATTAAATCTGGACATTTACATACACTGCTTACATACACGTGCAAAAGGCGCCCAAGCAAAACATTTTTCGCACAGCTCAATGCAGACTTTTGTCAAGAGACCAGACAGCATCCATTGCTTCCGAAGTCTGAGGTCTGTTAAATCAAGGTTTTACTGTATATACACAGTTTTATTAATCCAAGTCTGTTTTTATGAATGTTTTAAAGTCTCCAATTTTTATGTCAATATAGTAGTGTTTTTTCATTCAGTTAACATGCAAATTTTTAACCTTGTAAATTTTCCGTGAACTATACGCTGATGGCATAAACTGGCAGTGTCAACATTTCTCTGCTACCTTTCTTTATATTTATGGTGTTTCAAATTATTCAGGTTAAAAAAAAACACAACTTTACTGGCCATAACCACACAAAATTTACCACAGAAATTTAATGATGTGCCTGATCATGCAACCAAAATATATATGTTTTTTCTTTCCTTAGTTCACATTTTTAGTATATTTTTTAAAAATTCTGTAAAAACAAAGTAGCAAATTCCAAAAACTACATCCATGGAATATCCAACAAAACAGTACTGCTCTTGCTATCCATGTGTTCAAACATGATAAAATGATCCATATAATACAAATATATACCTGAAATGTTTACTTAGTCATAGACTTTGGAATTTAGTTACTCTCCTTATCCTCCTGAGGCATTTTATGTTTAATACTATGTACACTAAGGATGCTTCCATTTTAGTTTTGTTTATATAAGAAAGCGGGAAGCCATTTATGATAGGCTGCACAAAACAGAAACTGCATTAATGCTTCACTTGATCAGTCAGCTTCTAAGAGCAGAAAATCTGGCCATCAGCATTAAAGTAATCTTGTTATAAAAAACAAATATTCAAAATACTTAGCAGTAAAAAACCAATACAATCTAACATCATATCAGCCATTATACAGAAAAACTTAAAGCATAAAGTATCAAAATATAAGTTTGTGATTTCTTGTTTTATTTTTAAATTAAATTTTTATGCTGTTAACCATATCAATGAACAAACTAATTATCTGATTCATAAGAACACCTGACTAATATGTATTAAATATCAGGTAGAAAACCTATTACCAAATGAAATTTTATTTTATTGTTCTACTTAGGCATATGTGATGACAAAATTCATAAATTTGTAGAAGAAATGCAATGTAAAATGATTGTTTGAGCAAATAGTGAATCATACTTGGACAGAGTTAATAAATTCTTTCTTCTATGATGTCTTATCAATATGAGTTCCCAGGTGTTTTGTGTTGATGTAGCTACAGCTCCTCTTGTCACAAAATATTGTCTTCACCCACTATAGTGTTTTGGGGCGTGGATGCTAATCTGAGCCTTGAAAAATAGAGAGACTGACTATGACAGCATTTGCCAGGTTCAAGCACTGAACTGTAATGATAATGCTTTATAGAAAATGTGACTGAACACTAGCACTGTCTGACCCTAGTTACAGTATTCTCTATGTAAAACTACTGATTGCACAGCAAAGGTGCTGATATGTCAAGAGGCTGCTTCAGATGTCCAAGATCAAGCTTGGGAAACTGCCAACAATTGGAAGAGTACTGCACAAATAAATTATTGTGATCAGTGTATGTAAGTTAATGCAAATTGCTTAAAAAATTCTCCCACCACAATCATCTTTATGTAAAAACAACTTAGAGCTTCAAGATGTGGCATCACAGTTGTGTGTGCACATGTACACTCCTTCCAATCTACATAATGTTTTCCGAGGATGTTTATATAATTTACAGCTGCATAATTAATATGAAAACTGAGAGGGTAACTGAGTTGTATTCTATCAGTTATATTAATACATAATTACGTAAGCCAGCAGAGCAGCTAAAAAGTTGTTTGCTGCAATTAGTGAAGCAACTGTCTAGTTACACAAAGATTGCAGAATAGTTTATATTCTATAACAGAAAAGCCTTAAATTTAAAACGTACTGTCTTTTATACTTTACCATACAGATTTTTAAATAACAGATAATTAAAGATTAAACTTTATTAATAACTACAGTTTCCAAGTTTATGCTAGCATATAAAATTTATTACTGTACTATATTCTAGTAAGCAGTATGGACAGGAAATATGTTATTCTAAGGTTTCTCTATCAGCTGTTTTTAGATGCTGTCATATATAGTTTCCATCAAGCCACATCAAAGAGGTGTCTCCAATTAACCTCCAAGAGTCCAATACTGATCGCCTGAGAACTTCCACAGGGGAAGTTCTCCTCTGTGATGGGAGATAAAGTTTCTGTGATCCAAGTGGCTGTGGAATGTCTCTGGGAAGGTATCCTGCTGCAGACAGCTTTGACATTTCTACAGCACACAGGGTCAGTGCACCTGATGCTACCCTGATTCCACAGCTGGCTGGCTGGCAGGGTATCATATCAGGTCTCTTTCCTCATAGCTCTGGCATGCAAAAGTGTCTAGATAATAACTTAATGATGTATCAAATATTTATGCATTTTACCTAACTTAAAAAAATTTAAAACAATAATTAAAAAAAAACATTCATACTAAATTGTTTTATTTTTTTATTAAAATAAAAATTGCTGGCCAGGTGGCAAAATTTATGTTAACAAATAAACATTGCCTATTTTAGAAAAATAACTAAGCCTAAGCTATTACATCATTGATGAAATTATGTGGATGAATTTCACATGAAAACCATTAGAAAAATAAAAAAAGAGATACAAATAATAAATCAACTTGCAAAATAATAATCTTATGCATGCATGTGATACAATTTTGTTGTTCTTACCTAGAGAAATAGTATTCCACAATATTCTGCAGGTAATTTTATGATTGTTAAGGTTTAAAAAAGGAAAAAATATATATACATATTTGAAACTGGGATAACTGTTGAAAATATTTTACTGGTCTTTTCTTCATCTTATAACTGAAAATATCTGAAAAGGTGTTTATCAAATTGTTTCAAGTCTGTTAATGACTTGACTTATGAATTTCTATGTATAAGTTAGACCATATTGTTCAAATTTTGTAATGCATATGCATTTATTAACTTGCATAAAAAATTAGAAGTTTCTGAGATTTATTATTATTTCATCAAATGTCTGACTAAATACCACAAACAATTATCTTATCTTTAAGTTCAGAATTTTCTAGAAAGTGTAAATATTTACCATCTATGAAAAGCATAATGGTTCTGTTTGTGCACAATGAAATCTCTGGACACTTTTTTAACAAGATAGTCGGATGGTAATATCAACATGCTAGCTATTCAGTCCAGTTTGGTCACTAGTAGTAAACTGCTTAATCTCTCTACATAAAGAATTCCTTAAGTTACTTAACTTTCCTTTCTCCTAAGACTAACCCCATGTATTGATGAGATTTTGCTATGGCCTCTATTTGATTTCAACCTGTTGATGTTGTTGGGCCATAAACCAGTCTTTACAATGGAAATAAGGAGTCATCCATGCATCTTGTGGTAGCCTGAAATATCATGCATGTTCCATGCATATCCCATACTAGTTTGTAGGATGATCTTGTGATCATATCCAAAATTTTCAAATGATGCCCCAACTGCAAGATTATTTGCCCAGAAAAAAATTTTATCATGTGTATCTCTTTATCTATATTCTATATCACTCACTCATTTTACATATGCTTCTTCTAAACCAATAGTAGACAAACATTTTACCCTGCCCATCACAAGAGCCGTTATGTAACTCCATAGCAATGAAAGATGATTATCAGACACACATTGGCCAATGATCACGTGACAGATGGCGGATAAAAAATTGGCTATTTCTGATGATGAGAATTACAACTGATCTCTAACTTCTCTACAGTGGAGACAACAACTCTGATAATGAAGTATAAGTAACACAGTAACTGCTAGAAAGCATGCCTAACCTAGACATGAGGGGGCCAGGTACTTGTGACTTTGACAAGAAAATCCCTGGCTGAACTCTTCATTTTTAGATGTGGGAGAAAACCCACACGACTGGATGGCGAAAAAAAAAGAACAAACAACAGCGCCAGGGAGATATACCAAACTAAGCAGGTCCAGACCAGGAATCAAACTTGGCAGTCGAGTAGTTTACCCATCAGCCACCCTACCTCGTAATTCTCACAGCATTTCTAAGAAATTTAAGGACATATTTTAACCCTAAAGAAAACTGGATGCAGGTAGCATATTTTGGTTATACTATACAAACCCATTTATGATATATAGTGATTGTTCTTAATAAAAGTTCTCGATAAAACTAATTTAATGTAAGCTCCTTTTGGCAGCTTTAGAAGAAAAGGATTAAGAAGTTACAGCAATGTACTATACTTGCTACCATGTTTGCAGTACATAGATCACCTTATGATATAAGAATAAATTATGGATTTTGCACATTATATGCAATAATATTAGCTAAATATTAAATATTTCTTATTTTCATTTAAAATAAAGCAATACTTAACCTAGCAAACTACTATCACTGAAAGAAACAAAAAAAATGCATTTGAGGTTCATTTGGTTTTCATTTATTGAAAAAGAATACAAACAAGAAAGCCATTTTAAATATGTAAAGCAATTCCTTAATAAATCAATGGACTAAAGAATGGCAGAACTTAAATGAATGAAAAGCTTCTTCAAAGTGTGATTTCATGTGAGGAAATTATGCATACTACATGGGAGGCCCACACTTAAACCTGTTTCAGCTCTGATGGAATATGCACCCAGTGTCATTTTACTTGGATACATTCTAGTGTAATCTAGCACAACAATATACCAACAGGGCACTTGTCAAGGCTGGGGGGAAAGGTCAGGTGTCCTCTTTCAAAAACAACCCTAATGACAATTTAATTGCTGTTTAGATCACTTCACTGAGCTCCCCCTTCCACTTAATGTCAAAGACATTGGGGAAACTCTATTAAAATAAAACATTTAGGAGCTTGGCAGAAGAACTGACCCAAATGATTATGATAAATTGTTTTTCTCTTTTAATTTTGGCTTCTTATAAGACCAAAGTAAAAGGAAAGGAAATTTGAGATAAATAAAGTCGATCATTCACACACTTACATGTAAGTAAAGCTGATTTAGTTCAGATTTATTTAGTGTAGAAAATAAAAATCCTGACTAAAAAATGTACGAATAACAAATTCAATAACAATAACAAACAAATCACATAAAAACTATTTAAAAGAGAGCAAAATTACTGCTAATTTAACTCTCAAACTGTTGTAGTAGTAAAATATTATTATTAGCTGAACATTAAGTTTAACTCCAGTTCTCTTACCACCACTTTTGATAAAAAAACAAATTTAAAAATAAAATTTTGCATAATTTGTTAGTGACATACAAGTAGATGATGGCAGTGTTGTTTGTCTGAAATCACAATACCACCACAAAGGTCTCCAAAATCATTTATGATGTTCTCCAATAGCACACTGTAACTATGGTAACACAACACTGGGATCCTTTCTTTATGATGATTGCATCATTCTGGTTGTTAAGCAGGGAAAATTGTTTGATAATTTTCTCTTATCTTTATTTGCCTAAAAATTCCAGTGACTTCTCTAAAGTTAGTTATTGATTGCTTGTTGTCAAAGGTCTTGTTTGTGATGACTAAATCCTTTCCCTGTTGTCTTTTCAATAAAGAAAGGCCTGTGAATGAACAGTCACAGTATCAGATGCTTGCATGTTATGATAATTGCAGGTCTTTTAATTTCCTCCTAATCTGGATAGGAAAATTACCTTTTGTAAAAATGTTTTGGCTTGCTTTTTTCTTTCCGAAATATATTACTTTTGAATTTCAAAGATAAAAACATTTAATCATAAAATTAAAGATACTTTCATGCAAAGAAAGAGAATAATATTTTTTTTTTTCAGTCTTAGCTATAAGAAGTGGCACTGAAGTAGGTGATGTAGCTCTGGTTAGTAAGAACGTCATTCAAGACACTAAATGACTTGGTGTCACCACCACCAACAATAGTGCTTTACATCACTGTAGAAATCACATTGTTTATACATTGTCTTCTGTATTTAGTGAACTTGAATATGGCATTGTTAGAAGTACTAAAAGTCGAAATAGATATTTTATTTTGCATTTTTGCAAAATAAATTTTAAATTTGTCATCTGCTTCAGACAAAAATTCATTGCACAACATAGCCAAACCACGCCCTTTTTTGTCACTAAATATAAGGGTCAAGATGGATGAAAATGAATTGGCTCTTTACCTAGAATAGTCAGCTATCCACAGTAGGAACTTCATTGCCAATTTTTTTGCAAATCACTTTGATGATAGCATTACAAAAGCTGACATATCCTGGAAATAAAGCCGAGAATTACTAGAACTCACCACCACAAGCTGTGAATGACAACAGAGTGTATTAGAACTATATTTCTCTGAAGCATTTCTAATTACCAACCATTTTCCAAGAGCAACCCAGCAAGGTCATATCATGGAGAGGGTGGGGAAATATTCCATCTGGTTAAGACAACTAGACTAAGCTGCTTCCCCATCCCCAGTTGAAATAGGAAGTGTCCATCTGTTCTTCAAGTTGCCTATATCCAAAGAAACATTGCCAGTGAATTCCTCTGAGAGAAGCCAGTCCTATACTGAGACAGAACTTTGGTATATATGTAGCCAACAGAATAAAAAAAAATAAAACAGTGCAGTGAGCAAAATCATCCTCTTCATCTGAGAGTAATTACTATTTGCTACACAAGGATGCACTGATTTAAAGTTATTCTAGGACTTTGAACTTTTAGTCACCTTAGTTTGTAATGACAAATCAGAAAGCATAATTTTATTTTCTTAATTTGGTTTAATGTCAACATAATCTGCTGTTTGTTTAAAAAATTTAATATGTCGTTAGTGAATGTGAATAAAATCTTAATTTTCAAAATCATCTACCATGAATATCTACAAAGTTAGATACCATAACAAGATATTTGTATTTGAGGATACTCAAAATTAACTTAGCTATTTCCCATGTATCTCTGAAATAAGCTTTAGGGTAAGCTTTTAATTTTTTGAGATAACTGTTGTCTATTCTATTTATTGCCTCAATTAACACTTAAAAAAAAATTTAGAAGAATTTGTAATGGTTTCATTACACTATCATTTACTTCTTTAAGAACATAAACCAAGGCAAAACATTCTCTGTACCGTGAGACTATTATTCGGGATGCATAGCTTGATGTTGAAATAAAGCTTTTTTTCTGCATCTGAGTCAAATGTTTACTTTCCAAACTGCTAAATGATGCACCGACCAGACAAGATTGATGGATGCTGCTCTCTGCAGTTCAATCAATGTCTACTTTCACTGTGGAAATGTTTTGGTACATTCAACAGTTATTCTACAAAGCATTTTGTTCATTTTTGAAGGAGGGTATAAAATCATTAATCTTTAGGATAACAATGATATTTCAGAAGCAGTAACAAATCTCATGGACATCACCCTTGTATAACCATAATGATAGAAATGTTCTAGTCATGAATCAAGACTGAAATTTAAACAGACAATGATAGATGAAACATGTCTGACTTTGCTGCATTAAAAGTAGTGTTTAAGAAATTCTGAAGTTTTAATTTCTATTGTTTATGCTCTTACAAATAGCAAAGTGATATCGCGACCAACTCCATAGTCTGGCAATGTCGTGATGATCATGTGTTTCTGTTGCTTTCTTGTTTGTCAGTGTTGGAAAAAACTGCATAAAGCCAGCAAGAGAAAATTAATTGAAAAATGAAAATATAAACTGGAATTGTGATAGCAGTAAAAATATTAAAATTGTTTTTTTATCCTTTAAACTGCATAATAAATAAGCTTTGATAAATATGTTTACCTTTTAATAACATCCTGCATGATTAATACTTTTAAGCCAATGAAATTAAAATAATTGTATATCCACATAAAAATCTCAAAACTGTTTTTGTTAAACTGTCTCAAAAATGCATTTGTGATGTCTAAGTTTTTCAATAAACAAAAATATTTTCAAATGGGAAAAATGCATCATCTAAAGAGTGAAATTCTTTATGCACCAGTAAAACAATGGTGAAAAGAGCAACCCAACAGGTTATGTATGGGTCTCAAGACCAGCTCAAGCCAATTGTAAAATAATAAAATATAAAATACCTTCTATGAAACATCTATTGCAAATTAACTCCAAAACATTCTTTGACATAAAGCCTGATTGATGACAGTGATAGGGAAAAGTTTCTAAAATGTAAGCTCGTTAGTTAGTTTAGTTAACACTAATAATAGACTGCCCTTCATAAATGAAAATGAGCATCCACAAATTACATGTGAAACCCTGGGTGTGTGGATTTGGTTACAGATAGGAGCTGCCGTAGTACCAATAAAGTGATGGGAAATATCTTAACTAAACTTCTACTTTCTGTAAACTAAGTTTTTTAAAGTTATCATCTAGCATTAACACTTCCTAACATGACTATGACAACTCTGCCACCCTAACAACCAAGATAAGGAAAAAGCTAATACATTTTTAGGAAAGGGTCCTACACCACAAGAGAATGAAGGAGAAGCAAGCAAAAGGAAGTCTGTTATATTGATAATCATAATTCATATCCTTTGGGAAGTTTCAGCTAATGCATTAATCACCTCAAGGGATCTGGTAGTTGGTTACTGGGTTCACGTCACAATGGTTAAGTGCATTAGAGAGCTGTAATGTGTAGCACTTATAAGCTCTAATGAAATCCTGCCAAATTGCAAAAGGAGTTGAAGCCTTGTGTGAGAATTTATTTATTCATTTGAAATTGAGCGTTAATCTTTTATGTTGAAGTTTCAACTAGAGAATTTTGTTAGGATTATCATAAAAATTATTTTAAATAAAGGCTTGCCTTCAATGAAAACAAAATCCTGTTGACAATGCCCTTGATTTTTTTTCATACATTACAAAATTCAATTTGTACAAATTTTAGGTGGATAACTTAAAAAAAAAAAAAGCATTTTCATGATACTTAGCAAAACTAATACAATTGTAAAACACATGAAATCCACACCCCAAATAAACCAAACAAAATCAAATATACAACTTACTGTTCAAACCTATATACATGGCCTTACAAATATCTGAATACTAGCTGAGGTACTTGATGCTGTGCACAAAGAAAAATGGCTTTAGGCCAACATGCAGTAGCTTAAAACCTTATCCAGATTCTGAAGCAGGGGGCCTTTAGGTACAACAGTTTGGCCATGAAAGAGTAACAAACAAATGCACAAAAACTTGAAAATATATTCTAATATATTTACCTTCTAAATTTTTTCAACTTCCTACATAAATGAATATAGAAAAATAGAAATCAGTTAATAATGAAATTAAGAAAATATACTTTAAATGAATTATTTGTATAATTGAGTTTGTCTTGGCATTTTTGGTAACTGTCTAGTTTTCTTTTTCCTTTCACTGATGACCAAGTTTAAACAATAATTCTCTGTCTCCTACATGACAAGAGACACAGATTTCAACTGCAGGTATTGATTGCAGTACTCTGGCCACATGCTAGCATTGTCCATTATGTGGAAACACAGATATGTCTGTGGATTTATCTAGCAAGGCTAAAGTTTGCATCACTACAGAGAAAGTAGTGCTCTGTCCAGCTTTGTTATCTGTATGCATCTAAAGTCTGTTATATCCAGATTCTGGTGCCCCACCCCCACAGGCCAACCCAGCTTCCCTTGTCAAGTGTCTTAACAGATAATACTGAATATAAAACAAGTTCTTTTATGATAGAAAGACATTAGGGGGTTTTTGGTTGTTTTTTAAAATTCCCCTGATAAGGCAAACAAACTTTTTTTTTTTTACCAGAGTTTCAGAGGTGGCAAATTTCCCAAAAGAAAGTAAGTGTTTCAGTGTGGGTGACACTGGAAAGATGGGGACCATCATCTAATTTCAGTCATCTTGAAGCCATCAGAACCATGCTCTAGGTTACCAAATATGGCAAAGGGCACAGGCTAGCTCCAGCCCTGGTGTCTTGTTACTCAGGGACAGTACAGAAAAAAGCTCAGCTGATGTCCAGGAAGACAGCTGTCCCAAATAATCTAACAGACACAGAGAAGCTGTAGCTTGTCAGAGTTTAAAGGAGGCCTACCAAGCTGTGCAGAGATATCAGATTGTCAGGAAGGAAAATAAAAGAAAAGAGGAAAGGGAATTTAAAAAAAAAATGTCCAAAAAGATGATGCATATTTATCAAATCAGTATACAAAAAAAAAAAAAAATGCAGCATTTTAAAAGTTACTTCTATCAGGATAAGATTACAAATTAATAAATAATACAAAAATTGTATGTTCAAAATAATAAAGAGGCAGCAGTGCTGAAATCATTACCATTAATATCAATTCTATTAGCAATGCTGATGTCTTTCCATTTTATCTATCTTCAGAAAAAAAAACATGCAAAACATACTTCTTGGTTTGTGGAAAAGAGAAATAAATGTATACATAGAAAGTTTTAATTTTGAAATGCCAAACTATAAGATAGTAGTAAGTTCAGCTGTGTAGTGACATAGTCAGAGGGAAAGGTGCTTTAAAAAATATAACTCTGGTAAAAGGGGGCCACATAATGGTAAAAAATTCTTTGCCATATCTGACTACTAAAAAATTCCAACCAGATGTCATCACTGCACAAATACTAAATGAAATATCTATTATCATCTCCAACAGTGTTTGTTCATTTTTTTTCTTTTATTCTTGCACTTAGGAACTCTAATGACATATAGTATGCCACTAATGCACAAACACCAGTTGATAGCAAGGCACTATTCAAAGAATTTCAAGTTTAGTCATATCAGTGCTGAAGTATCTCTAAGCCAAATTGAGCAACCAAAACCAAATTTGAGAGCCTGAAACTGGTGAACATCAGATCTATAAATGCATTTTATAGTTGGTAAAGTCATTATATGGTGAAGAAAATATCAACAAAATTAAGAGGACTGTGCAGTCCCAATTATTATTGGGATAATTAAAATATTCTGTGCAGTTTTAAGTTGGAGAAGCAAAATCTTACATTGTAAAAACTCAAGTTTCATTCCCTTCACGTTCCTGCTGAAATATCTCTGTTATACTTGCATGATAAAATGTGAATTGCCACTATGAGGTTAAATATCATGTTGCTCTTAGAAGCAAGAGACCATGCATGCTTTACATGACCAGTAAATAATGAGATAAAGTCGTCTTGTGACTGGCTGAAATAATTAACTCTTTTGCTGATGCAGGCCCAGCATTGTGGGCCAAACTTGTTTAAAATGGCTACCAATATGTAGAAAACTACTACTTTTATGTGCTATACTTGAGAAAACTTAACAGCAAAACAGTTAATGAAACAAACAAATTGGTTATAAAATCAGTTTTACTTCTAGCAAGTAAATCCTAAATATGCTAGGGACATTAAAACCAAAAACTGGCCAGATATCAGTGTGGTGATGCTATTTCCAGGTATCATTTGAAAATCCCCAGAATAGTTAGAAAACCAAAGACTGCACATAAAAAATAAGCTTTGCAATTAAGTACTGTTCTGTTTTATAGAAGTATAAATAATAGTATAATTTACATTAGTTTTTACAGAGAAAATCTGTGAGAAGTAGATAAAAAAAAAACAGAAAAGGGAGAAATTATACTACATGCCATTATGTATGAAACTACATTAACAGGGCTCTAATAATTTCTCTATGTAGCTGCAACTTTGTTGTTTATTATTTCGATTGTCAACAGCACCACCATCACTGAATGAGTTGTTGCCTTTACTTCATCTTTATAAGTAGTCATAAAAAACCAAAAAATGAATATACACAACATTTCCTATCTTTTGCATTCAATGTCCTGTAAATACCATGTAAAGAGGGTTTTCTGGTTCTTTACAGCAATCATTCAAGACACAGTAAAGATGACTTCTTATCCAATATATTCTCAATAAAACAAAGGTTCACACTTTTATTTTCCAGAAGTGACTTTTTTCTTGTTTTTTTTTCCTTGCTCTGCCGAAAAATTAAGAGTAACAGTGAAACCAGCTATCATATCTATATCACTGGGGTGCCATGCAGAGGCGTAGCAAGGGGTAGGGGGGCAGTCACCCTTGGGTGCAGGTCTAAATGGGTGCAAAATTTCCTCTGGTCTATAAATTATAATGTAAATTAATAACTAGCCACCTCCACCCATGAAATTAGTTATGACATATCTGAGAACTTCAATGACTCAAGAACGACTGAGTAACTTGGCAATATTAAGTAATTGAAAAGACGTACTCAATACCTTAAATTTTGATAGTTTAATTCATTCATTTGCAGCAGCAAAAGCACGAAAGGTTCATATATAATGTAACAATGAATACCAGAATGCTACCTGTACAAGATCTAGTTAAGTACATGCACAGTTTTGTAAATATTCGTAAACATAAGTAGTATTTTATCAATCTGTTTCGTAATACATGTACACCACAAGAAACTGCATTCTGCATGATTGAGAGATTACTCTAGCTGTGTGACTCTGAACGATGCTGGATGAAATAAATATCAAAATGGTTTATAATTTAACAAATTATGATAAGTAAACCTGGTAGGCGATACCTCATTAGTTCCAGGTTTACAGTTGTGACATTGCGACTTTAAATTAACTCTTTATAAGGTGGTGATTAATTCTTTGTGATTGTCATTAAGTGGGTAATGAGTCACAAACAAATAATCAAAATATTTCAGAGGTGAGGGGGGGCACCAAAAGGGTCTTTGCGTCCATCCACTCACCCACAGGGCGCTGAGAACCCTTGCTACACCTCTGGTGCCATGACAATCAGAAGATCAAAGTTCAATTTGCTGCTAATAAAATTCCAAAGTATCATGAAACAGAACTTGAAGAATTCAGTAATGCTTATACATTTTAAAGCTGTTGTTTTTTCCATAGATCTTAACAGATTCCACTGGTGATTAATTATAACTAGGATACAATGAAGCTAATCATTTGTACAAATGCTATTCATAACAGTTTGAGATGTCTAAGAGTGATGCTGAGGCCAACAAAGCAACAAATCTCAATCCCCAGAGTTATAGCCATTTCTTCAAGTTTAAAACAACCAACATTGAAAATGGTGTTTGAGAAGCCCAAAAAAGTGAATCAACTTATGAACTAAATCATGCAAAATGCTGATAATCAACAGAGACATTGTGGTTTTGTTCTTTCCTGTACTAACCCCTTTATTTCTTAGTGTAAAAACCCCAGTATATCAAACTTCTGACTGATTTGGACACTAAGTACACCCTGCAAACCAGAGAGAACTTTCACAACTTACTTCTGAAAAAAATAAAAGAATTTTAAAAATCATGAAGAAAGCACTTAGTAAAGCTAGGGAAATAATTAATTATTTGCGCTAATTCATGATCACAAAAGGTAACAAAATTTTGTGGAGTTATAGTTAGTTTCTGAAACTTTGCATATAACCAAATTGAGCATCTATTGCTGGGACTATCATCAGTAGATTATCCCCACACTGCAGATTAATGCAAATTCATGATCAAAATCTGAGATTCATCTCAAAACCAAATGCAGAACATCATGTGATTAGTAATGTGACAATCACATGACCAAATAAAAAATGGTTTCAAAAATATTAACAAACAGCAATCAATACCCAGTGAACATTATGAGAGTGGTATGTAGGTGGGGAGGCACGTCAACAAAGCAGAAAATATTATGAATAAACAATGCATGTTTATAGCTGGTGTGTTTACTTCAATGGTGAGAAAAAACTTTGAAGGAGACTGCAACTGATTTGAGCTGAGATGGCTGACTCATTTACTATCTGTAAATGCAGTGATCAAGATCAAGAGTCATGTCTACAAAGCAAAATCTTTGACAGAAAATGTTCATGTGCCAAAGTATTCCCAAAGAAGGGAGTAGGCATTTATTGGAAATATTTAATGAATGCAGACAGTTGGTTATTTTTAAAATAGGTTTTTGGATCTGAAGTGGGGGATGGGTCAGTGTTTGTTGGAGCATGAGCTGCAATTAGAATCATGACATTAAACATTACAAGATGCATGACCACTACTGGCACTGCAACATAAATAACAACAGAACAGTTACATTTTAAAAAAAGCAAAACACAATAATAATAATAATAATAATAATAATAATATAATAATAATAATAATAATAATAATAATAATAAATCATGCACTGAATTAAAATTAAAAGATAAAAATTTATTGGAAACAAAAATTATGGCAATTAAAATATAAATTCAGAGCAAAGTTTCACCATAGTAGATACATTCCTTGGTAGTTTAATGTTGCACACTGATTTTCATCACTAACCAACAGAGAATTCTCTGGTTCTGATGACATATTTAAGACCAATAAAGCCTTCAAGCTGCCCATAAAATGATTATGGATATGCCACGTTTTGCTGCAAATTTAAGCTTTATAGAAATATGCACAGGAGTAAATAGCCAATTATCTAGTCATTCCTTAGAAACAATGTTCAGTTTATAATCCTGAATATTTATGCAGAGTAAACAAGGAAAACTCCTATGCAACTAAGTGATGAATAGTTAAACAGTTAAGCCATCACATTTCTTTTTAAGGGCCTTAGGAATTCTGAATCTAATTATCAGATTATTATTAACTGCTTTGCATTAGTGATATTTTTAATATGTAAGCAAGCAGATTATTTTGAGTTATGACTGATCTTATTTTTTAATAATAAAAAAAAGGTAAGAATTCATTTCTGAAGAATAAATTATTCTACTCTTATATGTGTAAAACTAAAGAAAATTCATCCAGGCTGAAATTATAATAATGATGATTACTGATAACATAGAGCTGATAAATGGAATAAATTTGGCAATTCTCTCTCTGTAACTGTAAAAACGTTTAGCAAAAAGTGTGAAATGAAAGTGTTAAGTATGTGCACAGATTGAATTAGATATTTTTATGACAAAAACTCAATTTGTCTGATTCATAAAGGGTTTTCTTCATTTCTCTCAAAGATAAATTGTTATCCTTGAATAGATAACTCAGAAGAATCCCACAAAATGAGAGTTACAGGAGAAAAAGAAAGAAAACCCAAAGCAAACATGTTGCATAAAACACCTGTTGAAAATCTTCAGTCATTTAAATCCACAGATAACCATGTATTTATTGGTTCAAACAGTTTTAAAAACACAAACCTTTAGTCCAAAGGAATAACAGCCACACAGAACTATAAATCTTTGTCTCATCAGAAATTCAAGACCATGTCACCTACTTGACACCTCTGCCAATTGTGTTGTCAGAAAGAGTTATCTCCTTCACTTGGTCCCTTCTGTTCACCAGTAGCATGAAAGATGAAGTATCAATACCTGATGTCAGCCAATGGTGAAAAAAAAGGGGGAAAAGGAGTCCCCCCACCATTTTTCTTATAGCTGCTTTGCAAAAAAAAAAATAAAAACTGTTGAAGTAAAACCCAGTATAGTCTTCTGCTAACCTTTGTACAAATTAGATACAAACAGTTTTTGTTAACCCATTTAAAAGTGCATATGCCAACTACATATTTTTAAAATGTTTAATATATTTTAACAGATATCCATGTAAATTTGCAAACCACCAAAGTGTAAGAAGAACCAAACCAAACCAAACAGAAACATTTGACTAAATTCTGCAAATAAACAAATTTTACAATTTATTATAATTCTTATTGGTAACATTATGCTATGATTCAAACGTTTTTATCTCATAAAATTTGTTACCTGACCTTAGACAGTGCCTTGTTTTCCCTCTTTAACAAAATGGTTTAACCTTTTTTGAAGTAAAAGACATGACATAGCCTTCTCTGGTTAAGAAGGCGTGGCTATGGGGCATCATGTCCTTAGTCTTCCATTTAGGGCACCAACCAGGTGCCATGCCCTTTTTTGGGTGTGGTCACTCAGATTCAGCCCAGGAAGGCAGGGGATGAGTACTCTGTAAGGCCACGCAGACGGAAAGTCCCCTGTTTGAAAAGAGTGGGGATGAAGGATGCTTTTTTCCCTCGGCCTGCTTCTCTAGCTGGAAAAGTTAGGCACATCGGGACCGATTTTCGGACCTGAGGTGCAGAGGTCTTTTTTCCAAAAGTTTTTTGGCTAGGGAAGCAGCCACTCTACACATGGGATGCTTTAGCGTCCCTAACCAGGTCAAGTTTCAACTTGCAAGACAAGGCGTTTTGGCGCCTCAACACTGGCCTTTTCGGCCCTTACACGGACACTAGAGGTTTCGGACACTCCAACTCCCTTCTCTTTGGAGATAAACACACATACAAGCATAACACCACAAAAAAGAAAAAAGAGATCAAAGTGGAGTTCTGGGGTATTGGTGTTCCGAGCCTGCCATTTGGGGTTCCAACCAGGTGCCATGGTGGTCATTGCGAGTGGGCCTGGGTGGGCAGAGGCACCAGTGCATCGAGTATCTCTGCTACTGAAAAAGTTCTCTGTCCACAAGGGTGGAGGCGAGAGATGCTTTTTTTGTCCTGGACCTGCAAATCCTCTGGCTGGAAAGGATAGGCGCCTCCGGACTTATTTTTGGACTTGAGGTGCTGAGGCTTTTTCCCCCCCTGCAAGAGTTTTTTTGCCTGGGAAAGTGATCGCTCTAATGGAGTTTTGCTCCACATTAGGTGCATTTTGCCCCCCCACCCAGAGCTTGCTCCACTAGTGGTTTGAACCTCACCCAACCCCTTCTCTTCAGAGATATATACACAGACATGAACTCTACACTGCACTACACTGCAAACACCACCAAAAAAAAAAAAAATCAAAGTGTCTTTATCCAAAGATGATCAGCAGTGCCTAACCAGTGGGCTAGAAGGTATAGGAGAAAACCTGTATTGAAGGTTTCCTACAAAAGAGCGAGCTCACAATGGCAAACTCTGGGGTTCTGCCCCAAACTAAACCTTTAGATTCTGTCCCCACTCCTGTTCCTTTCATAAAGAGAAGTACATGTGTACCCTTAACGACATCTTACACTCATGCAAAGCCACACAAAAATCTTCTCTGGTTTTTGACCAGACTTGCTCTCTTGCCTTAAAAGCCTGTATTGCAGGCTCCCTAGTTGGGGAATGATCACCAGCATTGCTTTCGGTCTTGAGTTGAAGACCACAGGACCATCTTCAGGCATTACTCAAAGTTTATGCCCTACCCAAAACCACCCAAACCCTCCAAAAGAAGTCACACACACAGAGAAAAATCCTCTGCTGCCTTTGGGAAAGAGTTGGGTGATTGGTTACCTCATTATTCTTTCATAAATTTTCACAGGTGTAGGATAAACTTCACTCATGAATAGCTTTGACTGTCAAATGTGGAACCAATCTCACTATATATCCTTATAACCTTACATCGTAGTTAAAGACATTCTAGTTTAAAATCAGTGCAAAAAAAAAAGGAGAAAAGTTTGTTTCTTATATTTTAAAAATTACTCGGATGTCCATTTGATTTTTGCTTTTTTGGAGAAATATTTTTCTCGTGTGTTTTGGATTCTATGTGAATTCAAGACTTTAAATGCAAAGAAAAATGTGATGTAATCTTTAGCGATCATTTAAAGCTAACAGCTTCAAATTGATGGGTTAATGTTTTTTTGAACTTAAGATCAAAACAATATTTGCATATACAGGATATACTTTTTTACTAGAATTGGAAAATTTATTCACTTGATAGAATATATGTATATTTTAAAAGGGGCAAGCAATGAAGTAATAACAACTTGTAGGGCAAGACCGAATATAAGAGCCCAGTGCTAAGAAGAGAGAAATTTCAAGTCATGCATGTGCTGTAAAGTGCAACAACATTATTGAGTACCTGAATTAGTTTGGCCAAATATAGCATAGCAAGGTTTTTTTCTGTAAGCTTCTAGATGATAAATCACTGATATTTGAAAGTCACAAATGCTGCATTAAAAAAAAAAAGAGAAGGATTTAAAAATACAGATCTCATTCTGGTGAAGAAATAAAAAGATATGAGAGAGTCATCTGTGATGAAAGCCATTAAGGATAGTATGCCATGAGGATATACTAATTCCTGTAGATGTTATGCATCAGTAGAAATCCAAAACACCAATAGTATTCTACATTTCTTTACTTTTCACCATATTGAAAAGCTGCTGGTATTAGTGCAAGTTTGCAAAAAAAAAAAAAAATGATAACGTTACTGTATGCATAACAGTACACTGTCAGGAAAAAATTCTCAGAATTTCTTTTTGTTTTTCACACAGATTATTTCAATATTGTGGTGAGTGTTAACATTTTGTAATAAACAATCTGAATCACTTGAATGTAGCATTTACTTTCTAGTATTTCCAATCAACAACCTGGTAATGCTGTGGAGGATGGAATAAATAGCAGCTAAAATGCTTGGAATGGCTGATACTGCACAACATTTTTTTATTTGCTGTCAATGCTATCAACTACCTGAACTCAGATCAGAAAAGATGTAGACCCCCATCTAATGTGATAAGAATTTGGCAGTGCATTTCTCTTCTAAGAGCTACTGGAATTGATGGCCTCTGAACTTCCTGTACAGATGCAAAGTGGTGTGCAGGCATTGGTTATATAACAAATTTTGCATTAAGGGTAATTTAAATTGACAGTCACATGGCTTCCAACCTTTTAAAAACTGCTTAAAAAGTGAGAAATACAACTAATTTTAAAAAAATAGAAAACAGTACTTACTTCCTTAAAAGTAGAGTTTGCTCCCCCTTTTTTTAAGATCCCCTAAAGATGCCTGTAGTAATTGGTGACTCATTTTTTTCTAAAAGTTACTTAAGATATTAAAACTGCTAAAACTGAGCTCCTTTGCTTGTATGTAAATGGCTTTTAAAAAAGCCCCCACTAAAATGAGTAAAATAACAATGAATACAGCAAAGAAAATGGGGATGTAATTACAAGTATTTTAAGAATTGCAGTAGTAGTGTAGTGAATGTATGGAATACAGTGTACTATAATAGCATGTTTTAAAAGGTACTGGATAAGTACTGTGAGAGGATGGGGCTTCATATATATAAATCCTGAGACTTCCTGTTACACTTAGGTGATGATAACTAATAAAAATCTGACCCATCTAAACAATGTTTAGAAAATTAAGTTAGTGAATGCTAGAACCTTGTCTTTTTTAAAGACAAACAACATTGTGCATCCTAGAAGTTGATAAAACCAAAAACACTTGTTTGCCTCAAATTTTAGATCTGTACACACCTGTCCTTAAAAAACAACAAAAAAGTAGATGATGACATAAGGGTAGAGGCAACCTTTCAATTATGCATGGCCACATTTTAATAATTGTCACCTCCACAATCTTCAAAAACATTATATTATTAGAAAAAAAAAACAACAACAAACTCATTTTTTCACATCTAAGGACTTTTGTATTCATTTACTGCATGATGGAAATTTCCACTGATGTAGTGTAAGTCATAAATATCAAGAAACTTATCAACAGAAGGGAATTTTACTGAGAAAAGGTTTAAATACTTCAACTATGTCAGACCCATCATCAATGTGCCAAACTAAGCTGCCTACCAAAGCTAATGAAGGTCTCTTATTTTTTTCTCCTTTCAGACTATGTAAGTAGTATTCATCCCTTCCTTTGAACTGAAAACTAAGACTGCGTACTTTACAATCCAAAAAGTTCAATATTATTTCCTTTTAGAAGAAAAATTTTAAAGAATAATTTTCTAAGCATGAACCAAGTAGGATTAGATAAGACCTAAACGACTTGTTAAAAAAGTTTAATTATTACATAACCCCAAAAAACAAAATTTAAAAAAATCATTTATACCATGAAATTGACTATACTGAAATATTAGAGTTCAGACATACAATTATAGGTAGATAAATCTAAACAAAAGCATACTCTATCCAATGTAGTGCTAAGCAACTAATAATAATAATAATAATAATAATTCTCAGAAACAGTAATTAACTATTTTATCATTAACAAACACAGATAGAATGAGAAAATAAACTGAAATGAGATATTGTGTGTACATACATCAATGTCTTTTTGGTAATTATCAGGAAAAAGCATAAGTAAAATTAAGAGCAATAGAAAATTTAATTAATTTAAAATATATGGAATAAAGGTCAATGCAATTGAGAACTTTGCATGTCCATGTGTTCAACGTATGTCCAATAAAAATTATGTAACAGATGTCATTTATGCATTTAGAAAGGATTTCAATAATATATTTTTTAGAAAATACAAATTATTAAATGAAAAGTTGTTACATCGGCTGGTTGGTTGATGTGTCTCCGAAAGTCCTGGCCAGCATAAAAATGCTCGATTTACTCCAACTTCAGCTGGCCTAACAGAAGTTCATCCTAGTTTTTATTCTTCATTTTTCAGGTGCAGCATGAAACCACTGCAGCTGGCCAATGAAGAAATCTGGAAAAAAAACACATGCTAGGGAGAAGTGCCAAAAAGCAAATGTGGCTGGTCCTGACCAGGATTTGAACCTAGGATCTCAGCTATAATAGACAAGTAGTCAGTCTATTGATGGATCACTGTGCCACTCCAAAAGTTTCATAAAAATGAATGTTGAACATGATTATATGATATTTACTTCTTTACAGTTATGTTCATCTATTTGCTTTATACCGTCTTTAGTCACCACTAGCTTTTGCTGGACAAGTTAACTTGTATAGCATTTCATTTACAATTTTAATTTAAACAAATTTTCACTTCTTTTTTTTTGCTGCTGCTTGTTTGGGCACAAGGAGAAGAAAGCAGGTCATGATAAAAAAAGCAAGCAGAAAACAGTGAAATTGGAGACTCCACTGGCTAAAATAATAGCTAAGGGTCACAATGTCACTCAACACCAAGTGAGTGACCCTTTTTCACTCAATAATGAACATCAGATTTGTGTTACTAGCATTAGCTGAGTGCTTAGAAGTACTGTGAAAAATATGAAAGTAAGTAGAGATATCATTTTCATTATTGACAAAGCTATAAAAATGATAATATTTTCCTCATTTGTGGATGAAAATAATGGTTATCAAATAGAAGTGCATAATTACTTTATGTTATTATGTCTTTTAAGACTGTTTGTGGATAAAAATGTCACAACTGTTTTGTCTCTTGAAGACATAACAGTGTAATTCACAAAAGTTGACTAATACTGAAATCAAGTGAAAATCACATCAATACATAAAAAATAAATTATTTACAGTAGTCCATTTAGCATGTGACAGTAAACAAGACCAAAGTATAACCAGTTGTAGCATTAACCTTTTTCTCTGAATAGAAAATAAATTTTTTTTAATCGTCAGCTCAGCAACAATCTTACATATAAGTTTCATTGAAGATTTCCCCTACAGTCCTATTTCAATCACAAACTGACCAAGATTGAGTATATCTATAAGTTACTGTTTGTTGGATATGGAAACAAGAAATAATCAAGTTTTTACTTCTACAGTATTTGATTACTGTTGTTATAAAGCTAAAAATCATAAATGTAACGTTATTAATGATGGTAGACACAGGCAAGCTACTATGATAAGTTACACAAATTTAAAAAAAAAAAAAAAATTTATATAATGCTGTACTATTTTCAAAAAAAACAAAACAAATCTAAATGATTATATATATGAAGTGGTGGACAAAAGTTTAAGAACAATGACAAAACAAATAAACTGACATGTAAAGTATATTTCTAAAAAAAGACATTCTGGCATAAGCACTAGATTGATTAAACACCGATTTCTTCCTCTTTCAACTTACATGTACATGAAAATGATTGGCAATAAATATTTTGCATACACTCATTTTTCTTACTTTATGACATAATTCCATGGTGACAAAAGTCTAAGCATGGATCAAACATGTAACTATTGGATTCAAATCAGAGCTTTGAGCCAGCCACTTAAAAATGGAGTTTTCTGATCTGTGAGCTTGATGACAGTAGCTGAATGTTTCAGATAATTATCATTACAGTTCAGATGTGATGGTCAAAATGTCCAGGTAAACCAAACTGATCCATTATTTTGTGGATACAATGAATAGGACCTCTCCCTTTTTAAGAGGAAACAGATCCACACCATAATAGACCTGCCCCCCCATCTTTGGTCATTAGTTTGGCATACTGGTGAAATGCTTCACTGAATCTTTGACACACTTCAGTTTAACCACCCATGTCTTACATTTCTGGGTCCAATAAAAATTATCCTCAGCAAACTGAAGTTGGGCCCTTCAATGCTTCAAGGAAACAAAAAGTTTCTTCCTGGCAACACGTCCCATCAATCTAGAATCACAAAGCCATCTCTGGACAGTTCTCACAAAGATTAATAAGTCCTCCAAATCCCTTAAAATGTCAACGCATATCTTGTGCTGGTTAATTGTGAACAGATGCTTTATTTTCCAATTGGTCCAAGCATCATTTCTACGCCATTCAATGTAGTCTCTGTCTGTTTTTACAGTTTCCAGGAAAAAACAATCTGTTCTACTGCTCCTGACCTACCTAGAAATCTCAAAACACAAGAATTTCTCCTTGCAAAAATCCACTATCTCATACATTTCATTGGACTTAAAATGACTCCCTCCCCAACCATTTGTAGAATGCTTAAAAAAAAAGTATATTCATTTACTGTATTTTATTGGTTGTCCCCCCACACCAAATCACAAATATGAACAGTTAAAATTGACATTTTAAAATTTTGTTGCCATAAAACTCCATCATAATGTAAAGACAAGTATATACAAAATATTTACTACTGAGAGTGTGAAATACCCACCATGTTGAAATGTTTATCTGTACATATTTCAGTTTGTGTTTGTTCTGCTATTGTTTTTAAGCCTGTCTGCCACTATATAGATGGCTATCCCATGCAAACTGTGAGGGTCATGCTCTTGAGAGCCCTTGCGGTTGGCAAAACTGCAATTGGCAAGACTAAAGGCTTATGAGAAAATGGGAGTTATATTTCCCAGGCATGGTTACATAACTTGCTGGGTACCTTACATCCTATTTATTCAATGACCATAAAATAGAATACAGAATTAGTATTACCTTTAATATTAAAAAACATATAGTAAACAAAAATACTTTTATTTGCCTTTAATATCATGGAGATTGTGATCTTGTGGGAGAGGAGACTGGTTGGTGATGATTCTGGTGTACATTGGAGGTGCAGAGGCAGAGATAGATGGTGGTTAGTCCTTTCATGAGAGAGAGAGAGATGATAGGGGATGAGGAGATGAACCATATCCCCAGAGCTGGAAATTGAGAGGGGATGAAAGGACACCTGCTGGTGGAAGGTTATGGTGAAGAGATGGTGGTATCTTTAGTGGTGATGGAGGGACAGTTAAAGTAGCTCAGGATTGATGACTTTGTCTTCTTTTGGAGATTTTTCTGAAGCTCCCTGTATGGCAACATTAGGTTCTCCAACCCCCACATTAATTTTGTTTGTTATTATATATTTGTCAACTAAACCATAAACCATATTTTTCATTTCCAGATTTTCTTGCATATGGTAATGAAAATTTAAAAAAATGGCAACCCTGGTTTAGCATGGGTATAGGTGCACTTGAAGCATGATGCACAGATACGTGAAACTGAGTACTGTGGTTGGTAAATTGGTACTCAATAAATTTTCTGTGGATACTTGAAACCACGATTGGTGAGGGAAGACTGTACTATATAGTGCCTGGTAATGCGTATTTCCTCTTGTTTTACAGTTTCTGATTCCAAGAAACACAATTTCTGATAATTATCAATCCACACCAGTATATTAATGTAGTGTTTAAAATCTTTTTTGAAACAGGCTTTCCAAATATCTCACATCTAGACAATTTTCTGTTGATACAAATTATTTATGAGAAGTCATGGTACTAAGCTTAGGAAGCAATTATCAAGCCTGTATCAGTAAAATATTTGTCAATTTGTCTTTTGGGAAATTAGGCAAAGCAAAAAAAAAAAATACTCACATTCCAAGCAGCAAGGAGTATGTGGTACTTGCTTTTGGTCAACTGAGAGTTTCAGTTAACTTGTCTTTGATATGAATGAACGCCATTCCTTTACTCTACATAAACTCAAGAAACAAAAATTTTCATTTACTGAAAAACAGACAAATTAAACATTAAAATGAGTTTGTCTTTGCCACAAAATATTTATTTATGACTCACAGATTTACTAATGTGCTAAGTAAAATGTACCACCAAATTCTTTGTCTGTTTCTTATTACTCAAATAAGCATATTAGAGTTAAACCAAACAAGAAAAAAATTGTACATTCATTTTTTAAAACAGTTCTAGAAATCATTATCCAATTAAAAAGAACTTAAGAGGTTTATTGATGAAAGCTTGTATTACCAAACTATTGTTTTATGCCAACAGAAAACACAAGTTGATCTCTCCATTATGCTTTCAATATTATAATTTACAATTGTTGTGGAAGTTTATTGTGTGTAGAAACATTCAGAATGTCTGAAAGTTTGATTCTAATAAGAATGAATCAATAGCCATCATTTAAGGTTCTATCCTACTAAAGATGGGAAAAACAGCAATAAAAATCCATGCTACTTCGCAAGCTGCGGAGAAGCAAAGATGACTACAGAGGCATGAATTTTCTGTTGAAGATATTAAGCACCAATGAAGATATGTAAAAACCAAATTGGTTTTCTATACTGGAGATCAATAGCTGGAAATAAACAATGATGTGTTTTGATACATTGCAGCTTTTATGACTTCTGTTATATAGATCCAGATGCCTATCACTACAACAAAAAGTTGTGTTTACAGAGATACTGAAAGTAAAGCAGGGGCCCACCTTCTTTAGATAGTAAAACAACAACATTGGTTTAAACACTTTACAAAGGAGGATTAAATAATAAATGTTAGTTTGACCACACACACACCTTCAGAACCACTGAGACTTGTAAAGCTAAAGTAAACAATAAAAAAAAAAGCTTGTCAGTAGTTTATACACTAGTAATTTCATTTATTTGATGCATCAATCATTATGGCGTGTAAAGCAAAAGAAACTTTCATGAATAATGCAATAACGATATTAAAAAGTTTAGTTTCATTAACTTTGTAGGTGCTCATCTGCTCTTCTTGCCATTTGAATATATCAGTCAAACAAGATCTTTGGTGTCTTAATTTTTCTTTCTTTTCCCTTTTTTTAGTTAAGCCAAGCTATTCAGGCTGTCCAACAGCACTGCTGGAAACAACCAGCATGTTTATAATCAAAGTAACACAATCAGACACACTGTGTTGATATTATGTATTCTGATTGTTATACAGCTACTACCAAAATAAAACAATATCTCTGCTACACCAGAATTAAACAAAAGTGCAGGTGTTTTTATAAGTACATGAGCAGTGTGAGATAACCCCAGTTGATGTGTTGTGTTGAAGCTGGCCAAATACCAGAGTCCAGTAGGGAAACCACCTAGTAGTAGTGAACAGATAAAAAGGCTGAGGGTGAATGTTGGCCAGGTCACATACTGCACATACACAGTTTGGACTGGTTAGACGCTAAATCGTGATGATGGTGAATGAAAGAGCACACACTCAGATGGTACTGGAAAAGTTTAGGGATGGTAAAGTGACAGCAACTGAACTGTGAGGAAATTGAAGTTTGTAGAAAAATGATGCTTTCCCATTGATTTTTATAATTTTCAGGCTTTATTCTGACTGAATTTTTACTCCACTTAAAGCAAAGCAAAAGCATACATGCACACACATGCACAATTTAATGATTCGCTGCTCAGCAGTTTTGGGAAATGGCAAATGTAAAAGTTCACCTGCTTAGGGT